>JAPTYO010000001.1:11492773-12130273 GCA_036873135.1 Clarkia xantiana subsp. parviflora | reverse complement strand
TATGTCCCTTGGTCATGTCTGTGGTGATACGGACTGTATGTGTACATTGCCAGGGTGGATGTTGGAACTCCTATATCCTTGTTGGTCTGGCATGTATGTCCTCCCTTAGTGCGGTGTATGTCCCTGTTGGGGTACTTGGTTGAATTCATGCCTCCTTGGAGGTCTTGCCTGTCTATCTGCCCCCAGAGGGGTGTATGCCCTGGCATCCTGTTGTGTCTGTTGCTGCCTTGGAGGCACAGACTGCTGCCTTCCCCCTGGGGGTGGCCTTTGGTTGTCTCTCCTTTGTTCTCCTCGCTTCCCTGTTCGAGGGTGCGAGTGGCGTTCTTCCGTTGGGATTTGCTCTTCTTCATGAGCTTCTTCTCCTTCCTGTCGGTGTTGCCTTTCCTGCCTATTCCTTAGGGTCTCTCTGTAAGCTAGTAGCTCGTCTGAGGCGCTCATCAGCCCTGGAGTCACTGTATGTGCTCCCTGTGTGTATGCCGGCCTTGTGTTGGTTGTGTGGGCACGATTGTCGTTCCTTTGAGTCAGTATTCCATATGGATACCCTTGAGGTTGTGCCTCATAGTGGTATCCCTGTGGAGGTGCCGTGTATTGGGATGGCACTCCTTGTTGCCCCCCTGTCCCTGTGGCTTCCTAGTCAATGGAATTGAAGCTGTGGAAGCCTCCTAGCCAGCTGGGCGTGAAGGTTCTCCTCCCTGCTTGTTAGGCTGGGGTGCCTGTGGGGTTACCTGAGGCTCTAGGTGTGCAGGCTGTTTCTCTGGGTTAGGCTGCCTTGCTGGAGGTATAGGCTGTCTTTCTTGCCTATTGCCCCCAGGTGGGCGATTATCTCTAGACACTAAGTTGTTCGTCATCGCTCTCGTGATTGCCAGGCTTTCTGTTCGAAGCCCACAGACGGCGCCAAGTGTTAGGTTCCGAGTCTAGGGTCAACGGGCGGTCGACTCAAGTCTCGTTCCTCACTGGAGATGTTGCGGATTTGATGCTCTCGGGTTATGCTGTCCTAGCTCGTGTCCTTCCGTCCTTAGCTTCTCTTCTCTTCTCGCCCTGCAAGAGGGGCAATACCAGGCACAGAGGGGGGGTGGTGCCTGATGAACCCTCTCCGATGCCTAAGTCAGTACGGTTTTTAGAGAGATAAAACTAGAGAGATGTCAGAGCAAAATTATGCCACTTGCCAAGATCCCCAAATGGATAGTGGAAGGGTTGTATTTATAGGCAACAGTGTCATTACGGTGGCTTAATGACATCGTTAACCTTTAAACACAATTAATTAACCTTTAAACACATAATTAAGACCTTAGGATACGGAGAAGGTTGGCGGAAATAAACCGAGTATGGGAGTCAAAGAATGGTGCCGGGACCCTTGGGGGGGGGGGGGGGGGGGAAGGAAAATCCGACCCCTAAGGGTAGGGGGTTGGGTGAGGCCACCCAACCCCTCCTAGGGGAGATAGGGTTGGTGGACCCTATCTCCCCTAGGGGAGATCGGGTTGGTGGACCCGATCTCCCCTAGGGGAGATCGGGTTGGCTGACCCGATCTCCCCTAGGGGAGGTCGGGTGTGGCCACCCGACCTCACCTAAGTGAGTCTGACTTGGCCGGACGAGCGCTTCGGCCTCGTCCGGACCGTAAGTGTTTTTGCAAAGTGTTCGGGTTGAAGTTTCGATTTACAATCATTAACGGGGGTGATAAAAATGGAACGATTCGGAAGTCAACGGGTTCAAATTGGGCGTATATCCATCAGCTGGCATCTTTTGTCCTATTGTCGAGCTTGCATAATTGTACTCTTTTGGCCATTTCCGTTGGAATTTTTTGGCTGTGGTTGATAGTTTGCTGGATTTCCTTGCAATTCACATCTATTTGAATCATATAATCTGTGGATTTGGAACTGGATTAAGGCTGATAACACCATTGAGGATCCTCTTTATTTACATCCATCGGACACCACTGGCTTGTTGCTGATTCCATTTCAGCTTCAAGGTTCCAGCAACTACCATGCTTGGAGTACAGCTATCAAGGAAGGACTTCTTGTCAAGAACAAGATTGGATTTATTGATGGCAGCTTCTCAAGATTAAGTGTCCCTGTGGCACAACATGTGAGATGGGATAGGGCTAATGCCATTGTTAAGGCGTGGCTTAGGAACACAATTTCTATGGAGCTGGTAAATACTTTGGTTTACAACAACACAACTTTATCCATTTGGAATGATCTTAAAGAGATGTTTGACAAAGTTGATGGTACTCAAATCTTCCAGCTCACAAGAGAAATATATCAATGCTCACAAGGTGCTCTTTCAATCACTGAGTACTTTGGGAAGATGAAGCAGTTGTGGGATGCGTTGGGTTCCATTGATGATTTAAGGCTTGAGTGCTCAGCTGATAGCAAGATTATCAATGAACATAAGGAGAAGCAAAGGTTGATTGCTTTCCTCTTGGGACTGAATGAGGCATTTGCTCATGTGAGAAGTAGCTTATTGATGAGGCAACCACTCCCTTCACTCAGTGTGGCTTTCTCTGTGTTGTTACAAGAAGAGAGTCAACGTGCTATTGCTGGTTCAATTGGGGATGTGGGAGAAGCTACTGCTTTATACTCTCAAAGGAACTTCTTCAATTCTAGAGGTTCTAGCTATGGCAATGGCTCGGGCAATGGAGGCAATGGTTCAAGGCCTAATGCTTCTTTTCCAAGATACTACAATTCCAATGGGGGGATTTCTTCTTATGGAGATTTCAATGGGGCTTCTAATACTTCGGCTGGGAAAGAAGTCAAGACTGATAAGTCCAATTGGTTGTGCACCTATTGTGGCAAGATGGGGCACAAAGTGGACACTTGTTGGAAGAAGCATCCACAGCTTGAACCTTCTTCTACTTTGAAGCGTCCATGAAATTCAGCTAATGTTAGCATTGATGAGAGTCCTCAATCTAACTTGGTTGAGCATGTAGCTACTGGGGATAAGAGGATTTTCCATGAGACATGTGAGAAGAGGGTTTTGCAGACTGGTTTGGATAGGAGGGTCCAACATGTGGCAATTCAAGATGATTTTGAGCCTCTTTCTAATGAAGAGGATGAGCTTGTACGTGTGAACATGGCAGGTATATCCAATCCATCTACCTCTTCTATGATATGGATTGTAGACTCAGGTGCTACAAACCACATAACTCATCATTTGAGCTGGCTACACAACTTGATGAAGACTGATTCCAATCATCAATTTGTTCATTTGCCTAATGGTAACAAGTGTAGGGTTACTCATATTGGGAGTTGCTCCTTCTCTTCTGGTTTCACCTTGGATGACATCCTCTATGTGCCTGATTTCAAGTTCAACTTGATTTCAGTGTCTAAACTCCCAACTCAATTGAATTGCAAAGTTATATTCACTTTTGCCAATGTATTGATTCAGGGCCATGTTGGGAAGCCAATAGTGATTGGTGAGATATCTAAGGGGCTTTACACACTCATGGATTCAGTGCCTTCACGCTCAAGCAAGGTGGTGGCAGCTCATACCATTTCTAAAACAAATAAGGAGAATGCTTGGACCAGGCATAGGCGTTTGGGACACATTTCAGCTACACATTTGAGTCATTTGAATGATGTGTTGTGTTTAAGTGATTCTTCTAGAAGTTGTGTTAAACAATGTACCATTTTCCCTTTGGCCAAGCAAACCAGATTATCATTTCCTATTAGTCAATCACATGCCTCTACTCCTTTTGCCTTAATACATTTGGATCTTTGGGGTCCATACAAAGTTCCAACCATCAAAGGCTACCAATATTTCCTTAAAATTGTGGATGACTTCTCAAGGGCTACTTGGGTTTTCTTGATGAAGCATAAGAGTGATACTTTCATCCACATCCAAAGCTTTTTATTGATGGTTTAGAATCAGTTTGGGGTTATGGTCAAGACTGCTAGGAGTGACAATGGATCTGAGTTCATCAATTCCATTTGCAAGGATCATTTCCTTCATTTGGGAATTCAACACCAAACTAGTTGTGCTTACACTCCTCAGCAGAATGGAAGAGTGGAGCGCAAGCATAGACAAATTTTGAATATGGCAAGGGCATTGCGTTTTCAGGCTTCTACGCCAATCAAATATTGGGGTCATTGTGTGCTCACTGACTGTTACTAAATCAACCGCATACCTTCATCCTCTTTGCAATTCAAATCTCCAATGGAGGTGTTATATGGCAAGCAATCTTCCATCAGCCATCTAAGAATCATTGGATGCCTATGTTTTGCCACCAACTTGAACAACTTGGATAAGTTTGGTTCAAGAGATGAACCTTGCATTCTAATGGGATATTCCACTTCACAAAAATGCTATCTTGTGATGAAGATCTCTAATTCAACTTTCCAAGTATCAAGAGATGTTGTTTTTCATGAGCACATCTTTCAATTTGGCATGTCTAAAGCAGAGCTGAGATCTTTGTTGCCTACTTGCTTGGAGTCCAAGTTATTGGTTGAAGAGCCTTCTTCTAATGATCAATGCTCTCTTGATAGAGCTCCTTTGGTTTCTCCACCTATTCTTGATGAGTTCATTGCTCCTCAGCCACCAATGGTTGAAGTCATGCCTCCACAAGTCCCAACCTTAAGGAGGAGTGCAAGGATTGCCCAACAAAGGGGAGCTTCTACTTCCAATGTTGTCTTTGGTTGGAGAATTACATCACTTATGATCACCTGAATCCTAACTTCACTTGCTTCTTGGCCTCCATTGACAAAGTTAGGAGCCTTCTACTTACAAGCAAGCAGTCAAGGACTCAAATTGGGTGGTGGCAATGAAGGATGAGATCAAAGCTTTGCAAGATAACAACACATGGAGGGTTGTTGATCTGCCTCATGGTAAGTCATCTATTGGTTGTAAATGGGTGTTTAGGGTAAAGTTCAATTCTGATGGTTCCATTGAGAGATACAAAGCAAGGCTGGTTGCCAAGGGCTTTACTCAAGTGGAAGGGACTGACTTCAATGAAACCTTTTCCCCTGTGGTGAAGATGACAACTGTGAGGATTGTTTTGGCAATGACAACCTTATATTCTTGGGGCTTGTTTCACATGGATGTGAACAATGCTTTCCTTCAGGGTGACTTGCATAAGGAGGTCTATATGGATATTCCACAAGGCTTTGATTCTACAAAGTCTGATCTAGGCTCTCCAAGGCGTGTATGCAAGCTTTTGAAGTCTCCTTATGGGCTGAAACAAGCTTCTAGGCAATGGAACATCAAGCTCACCAATACTTTTTTGAAGAATGGATACACTCAAAGCGCTTCTGATCATTCCTTGTTCACCAAGGTAGATGGCAAGGACAGAGTATTTCTCCTCATTTATGTGGATGACTTACTCATCACAGGTTCAAATGCCCGTATGATTGACCAATTGAAGTCCACTCTCAAAGCCCATTTCAAGCTCAAAGATTTGGGCAACTTGAGATATTTCTTGGGTTTGGAAATTGCTAAGTCTAAGGAGGGTTTGGTCATCAATCAAAGGAAGTATGCGCTTGAGCTCATTGAAGAGGCTGGATTGGGAGCTGCTAGGCCAACTGAGACTCCTATGGAGTTCAACCTCAAGCTCACTACTTGTGAGTATGATGAGGCTACAAAGACTTCTTCTGATGATTTGCTCTTGGAGGATGCCACTGCTTATAGATGATTGGTGGGCAAGCATCTTTACTTGACCATGACAAGGTCAGATATTAGCTTCTCAGTTCAAAGGATAAGTCAATTTGTTGATAAGCCTAAGAAGTCTCACCATGATGCAGCTATGAGGATCATTAGATACATCAAAGGAAGCCCTGGCCAAGGTTTGTTTTATCCTTCAAATAATGCACTTGATTTGAGTCTCTACTGTGATTCAGATTGGGCAGCTTGCCCCTTTGAGTCTACTCCAAGTTTATAGAAACTCTACGTTCCGGTGGATCGAGAACTCCCTCAGCAAGATCTTGGGACTACGGAAAAGGTTTAAGGTATGTGCATATCTTCCGCTGCGTAATTTTGATTACTAGCAAGTACCTAGTTTATGTTTCCGTAGTATTTAGCCTCGTAGTCCAACAAGAATGGTATCTACAGCAAAGACTCTTGTCGATTCCTCGCAGGGAAGGATGTATGGGCTAATTGCTCGAAGCAATTTGGCACCTCAAAGCTATAGGAGGGATTTCTTTGTCTCAACACTTTGGAGAAGGAGTGATTATCTCATTAATTGATTTCTTGATTAACCCTAAAGAATTCCTGACATTCCCTATTTATAAGAGGAGGTGGGCAAAACCCACATTTACAATTATGTGAGGTTCGGCCGGCCTATAGTAAAGGGGAGGCCCAATTTTGGGCCTATCATGTCAATTATGATTTTAGACCTAGTCTAAAATTCTTAAAAGGACATTACCCAATTACTTAGGTGTTGGACTTATACTAAATGACTTCTATTATGGCGGCCCATTTATCAAATGCTAACGAAAATTTCCAAAAAGTGATGATGCGTATTTTCTACTTACCCATTGTACTTATGTATATGTACACATATAATCTGATATGTGGTTGGTAAATTATTAAAATAAACTTAACCATCCATTAATGATTTGTATCCCATCATATAATAAAAAAGTTTTAATGGGACTCTAGAACGCATTTTAACCCTGAGATGAGGTTTATAATGGGACTAATGGTTTCATCTTTGTATTGAAAATCCATGTTATCGAGTGATTTTCTCTCCTAGGGCGACTGCTTGAGCTATTGCTGTTGTGGGAGATCAGCCTCGTAACTGCTGCCCTGGTACAATTTCCAACTGACTTCGTCGTCTTCTTGCGGCGACTTTGTGTTCCCTGGTTCTCTTGGGGATTTACTCTCAACGTTCACTTCTTCTGGATGTCTGTTGGGGATTCTGGTTCATATGGACAATAATACTTGTGATGTGGGGGTTCAAAGCCCTGATCGTATTCTGTTGGGTCTAATTAGGGAGCCTGCAGATGCTTCTCCTCTGGTTCGATATGTGGGGAGGGTTGTATCTGACAAACCGGTTAAAAACTTGGCTGTTCAAAAGGTTTTGCAGATCGGTTGGGCTAAGTTTACTGGGATTACAATGGAGGAGGTTGATGACAATACTCTTCTCTTCACTTTGGATAACCCTGGTGACATCTAAACTATCCTCAATAAGGGTCCGTGGGCGGTACAGGGTCATTGCCTTAACTTGAATACGTGGGATATTGATCAAAGTCTGAACAGTGTTGAGTTTCATCATGTTCAATTTTGGGCACAGGTCCATGGATTAGAGCGGGGAAAGAAGGGTAATTGCTGCTAAAATCGGTCAACTCGTAGAGGTGGAGCCAATCGGTGGGAAAGAAGGGTATACTCGTGGCTTCCTAAGGATTAAAGCTATGGTTGTTGATTCGACTAAACCCTTGTTCCCTGGGTTTTGTTGGGTTAATGATAGCGGTGAGGAATTGTGGGCTGATGTTAAGTATGAGCGTCTATCGGATTTTTATTATGGGTGTGGACGTCTAGGACACACGACTGTACATTGCAAGGAGGCGATTGTAAAATCGTCGGCAAAGCCTGGGTTTCCGATGTATGGCTCTTGGTTGATAGCAACCTGCCCTAAATATTTGATGAAGCGCCCCAAGAATGTAGGAAGGAAGGGAGGTGACTCGGGGTAAGGCGATCGGCTGAAAAAATGGAAGAAATTAATGGAGGATGCTACTCGGGGTGCGACGTCTAGTAAGCCCAGTACATTGCAAGACGTGCAATCTCCATTGTGTATGGACACAGATTCTGCAGCAGTGAGTGAGGGGTCTCCGTTCATGCCGGAGTTGCAGCAATCTGCTCCTCAACATCACCCACATGTCCAGGTGCCTATAGTGATTTCAATGCCACCATTGTATATGGATCAAGTAACCAGACCCACTGTCGTGTTGCCCGTGGGAAATGCTTCTAAGAGAATGGCCATTGATATGGAGTTGCAGTCTACATCGATGGATCAATCCCAACTTTTTCAAGGTGAACATTTGGGGAGTTTACGTCCTCGTCATGTTAGTGGATCTAGTAGCAAGCAACTATTGTCACAGGGGTCAAAATATGCCTAGATTTTTCGTCAAAGTATGAATCCCTGCTGGCGTGATTGCACCTTCAACCACCAGCCAAAACAGAACACGAATGCGACTAGTAACACTTTCAACGGCTAATCACGAACAACAACTCCACAAAGATCGCAGCGAACACAATAATATCAAAGGGACAAAGGAGAAGAACCAGAAAACACAATAGAACATGCAGTAACACTTGCCTTTATTGATAGATAAAGGCTGAGACGCCCGGTTTACAAAGACGACTCTTACAATCACTCTTGCAGCTTTGCGATATCACAATCACTCACAGATTTGCACTCCCAAGTCACTCACCTAATTCTCACGAATTTATCACTTAATCTAAGGTATATAGTTAGTTAGCTAACATTGTACAAACTGATTTGGAGTTATGAATACTATGAATCATTTTCCTACTCTAAATCCTCTCAAGAACTCAAGCAGCTTATATGGTATCAGAGCGACGGCGAAGCTTACTTGACGGCCAAGATTGCTATGGATCTTGGATTTGCAGCTTTGGATCTTCATTCTGAGCTTCGACTTCGCATCTATACTTGATTAAGACTTCTTGTAAGTGATCTTGGATTGAGATCTGTTCGTTTTTCAGCTCGATTGGATCAGATTACTCAGCCGTTATGTTCTTGCTTGCTTGTTTCTTCGGTCGCAAGCTAACATCGATTATGCGTTGAATCTGGTTTTCTACTACATTACGATTGAGATTTACTTCAAATTTAATCAGTTGCGATACTTTTTGTGGTGATGCGACATTGATTGTTTTTACGAATCGTTGCGTAGCTGCATTCTAAAGTTCTAAGCTCAGGTTTGCCTGCGATTCTAGATTTCTTTATGTTGCTTCCTTTTCGCGTGATTCTGGTTGCGGATATGGATTAGATATTGCTATATTGATCTAATTCAGTCATTGGATAGCTGATTCTGTCATTGGATAGCTAATTCAATCGAGTTTTGGTTGTGGATTTAAGGTTTTAAGTACACTGCCTTTGTTGTGACTTTCTCTGGTATTATGGCTGAAAACACCATTGAGGATCCATTGTATCTTCATCCTTCAGACACCACTGGCTTGATGTTGATTCCTTTTCAACTTCATGGCTCAACTAACTATCATGCTTGGAGTACTGCCATGATGAAAGGTCTCTTGGTCAAAAACAAACTTGGCTTCATTGATGGAACCTTTGCTAGAATGGATGTTCCTATGGGACAAAGGCTTAGGTGGGACAGGGCAAACGCAATTGTGAAGGCTTGGCTAAGGAACACAGTTGCTAAGGAGCTTGTGAATGGCTTGGTTTACAATTCCACTGCTCAGTCTATTTGGAGTGATCTCAAGGACATGTTTGATAAGGTTGATGGAACTCAAATCTTCCAATTGACTAGGGAGATTTATCAAACATCTCAAGGTGTTATGTCAATCACTGAGTATTTTGCTAAAATGAAGCAATTATGGGATGCTCTAAATTCCATTGATGATATGTTTTTGGAGTGCCCAGCTGACTTGAAGATTGTTAATGACCACAAGGAGAAGCAAAAGCCGATTGCATTTCTATTGGGACTTAATGACACCTTTGCACATGTGAGGAGTAGTCTTTTGATGAGGCAGCCTCTTCCTTCTCTAAGTGTGGCATTTTCAGTGCTTGTGCAAGAAGAAAGTCAGAGGGCAATTGCTGAATCCATTAGTGATGTTGGTAAATCCACTGCTTTGTACTCCATGAAGAATCATGCCTACAACTCTAGGAATGGCAATTATGGCTCTAGGTTTGATTCAGGCAGGAACATCTTCTCAAGTCAAGGTGGTGGGAATGATAGACCATCCAAGGCTGAGAAAGCTACTTGGAAGTGCACTTTTTGTGGCAAGATGGGACACAAAGAGGATACTTGCTTCAAGAAGTTTGGTTATCCTCCAAATTTCAAGAGAAGGATCACCTCAGCCAATGCTAGTCTTGATGAAGGCCCTTTCAATTTGGTGGAGCACACTGTGGCAGGTGAAAAGAGGATCTTTCATGGGACTCTTGATAAGAAAGTGCTTCACATTGGTGTTGAGAAGAGGGTCAAGCATGTAGCTGCACAAAATAACTTTGATCCCCTTGTGTATGAGGGTGATGATAACTCATATGTGAACATGGCAGGTACAACATTGGCTTCTTCTATGACTTGGATTGTGGATTCAGGGGCCCCAAATCATATTACTCACCAGATGGAATTGTTGCACAATTTAATAAGGACTGATTCCACAAATCAGTTTGTTCATTTGCCCAATGGACACAAGTGTAGAGTGACTCATATTGGAAGTTGCTCTTTCTCTGGTTTCACCTTGGATGATATTCTCTTAGTTCCTAATTTCAAGTTTAACTTGATCTCAGTGTCTAAGCTTCCAAATCAACTACATTGTAAAGTGATATTCACTTTTGATCATGTCTTGATTCAGGGCCAAGCTGGGAGGCCTTAGTGATTGGTGAAAGAGCCAAGGGACTCTACTTGCTCAAAGATGCAATACCTTCAAGTGCAAGAAAGGTGGTGGCTGCTCCTTCCATTTCATCTAATAAAGTGGATGTTGGACATGGCACAAGAGATTGGGACATGTTTCAGCTTCACACATAGATCATTTGAAGAATAAATTGAATTTGAATGAATCCATTGATTGTATCAAACAATGTACTCTTTGCCCTTTGGCCAAGCAAACTAGATTGTCCTTTCCTATTAGCTCTTCTCATGCTTCCACACCTTTTGCCTTGATACATATGGATCTATGGGGACCATACAAGGTTCCTACCATCAAAGGTTATACTTACAATTTAGAGAGCTGTTATTCCTCGACACACCTAGGGTTGAGCAGAGACTTATATATATAGTGTAGCTCCTTATCCTTAATGATAGCAATAATATCTCTATCTCTAACACTCCCCCTCAAGCTGGAGCATACATATCATGTGCACCAAGCTTGTTACAAATATACTGACTCCGAGAGCCACCAAGGGCTTTAGTGTGAATATCAGCTAGTTGATTAGAACTAACAGATTTGGTGGCAATTATCTTGGAGACGATCTTCTCGCGGATAAAGTGGCAGTCGACTTCTATATGTTTGGTTCTCTCATGGAAGACTGGATTTGAGGCTATGTGTAGAGCTGCTTGGTTATCACAATAAAGTTTCATTGGTTTATTATCTCCAATCCTCAACTCTAGAAGAAGTTGTTTGACCCAAAGAAGCTCACACGTACCAACTGCCATGGCCCTATACTCTGCTTCAGCACTAGAACGAGCAACAACGTTCTGTTTCTTACTTTTCCACGATATTAGATTTCCTCCGAGAAAGACACAATAACCAGACGTAGACCTTCTGTCTACTGGACAACCTGCCCAATCAGCATCAGTGTAAGCCACCACTTCAGTGTTTCCTTTATCTTTATATATCAACCCTTGACCTGGAGCCTTCTTGACATACCGAAGTATTCGCATCACCGCCTGCCAGTGTTCAACACAGGGAGATTGCATGAATTGGCTAACCACCCCTACTACAAACGAGATGTCTGGTCTAGTGATAGTGAGATAGACCAATTTGCCCACCAATCTTCTATATCTTTCAGGGTTATCAAATAACTCCCCCTGATTCGGAAGTAGTTTACTATTCGGATCCATGGGACTATCAACAGGCCTACAATCCAACATGCCTGTTTCTTCAAGAATATCTAGTGCATACTTCCTTTGAGAAATGCAAATATCATTCGTTGATTGAGCAAGTTCAATTCCAAGGAAATATTTAAGACTCCCTAAATCCTTGGTCTAGAAGTGACTGAATAAGTGTGTCTTCAGCTGTTTAATCTTCTCATGATCGCTCCCAGTAATAATAATGTCATCGACATAGACGATTAGATACACGCAGAGACCAGAGGAAGAGTGTGAGTAGAAGACAGAATGGTCAGTTTCACTCCGACTCATCCCAAATTTCTGAATAACAGAGCTGAATTTTCCAAACCAGGCCCGTGGTGATTGCTTGAGTCCATATAAAGAGCGATGCAGCTTACAAACAAGTCCTGACTCCCCCTGAGCAACAAATCCAGGTGGTTGCTCCATATAAATCTCTTCTTCAAGCTCTCCATGAAGGAATGCGTTTTTAATATCTAACTGATGCAACGGCCAATGCTGGATAGCTGCAATAGAGAGAAGTAACCGTACAGAAGGAATCTTTGCTACAGGAGAAAACGTATCCCCATAATCTAGACCATAAACTTGAGTATAGCCTTTGGCCACAAGACGTGATTTAAGGCGGTCAATTTGACCATCAGTTCCAACTTTGATAGCAAACACCCATCTACAACCAACAGTTTTCTTTTCAGGCGGCAATCGGACCAAATCCCATGTACCACTTTGCTCCAAGGCCTGCATCTCGTCAATCATGGCTTGCTTCCATCCGGGATGAGCAAGTGCCTCACGAACAGTTTTGGGAATAGTAACGGAAGACAATGATGAAACAAAAGCAAAGTGGGATGGAGAAAGCCGATGAAAACTCAAAAAGTTATAAATAGGATGAGTGTTACGAGTGGATCTACTTCCCTTTCGAAGGGCAATGGGCAACTCTTCGGATGAGTCAGGCTGGTCAGTAGTCGGTTCAGACACTCGAGATGGAGTAGGAACTGTAGAGGTCTCTATTGCAGTAGACTGTCTCTGTCGACGTTGATATTGAAGAAGAGGCGGTGGATCAACCGATGAAGATGGAACTTCTATCACAACGGAAGGAGATTGTGGAGCCTCTGACACAAGTGGAGGAGAGGGACGCATTTCTGACACAATCGGAGATAGAATTTGTATCGGAAATGATGGTGGACTCATGTTAGGAAGTGATAACACATCCAGTGTAGATGATGACTCGGCTATGGAAGGAGGGAAATATGGCGTGTCTTCAAAAAATGTGACATCCGCGGACATATATTATCGGTTCTTGATCATAGAATAACAACGATATCCTTTCTGCAACCTGGAATATCCTAAAAAAACGCACTTGATGGCACGTGCAGCAAGTTTGTCAAGTCCTGGAGAAAGATCATGAACAAAGCAGGTAGACCCAAAGACACGGGGGTTCACATGAAATAATGGTTCCTTGGGAAACAAAATAGAGTATGGAACTTTATTACCAAGGGAAGACGAAGGCATTCTGTTTATCATATGACAAGCTGTTAAAACAGCATCACCCCAATAACGGACTGGAACATTTTCATGGAGCAATAATGTGCGTGCAGTATCAATTAGATGCCTGTTTTTTCGTTCGGCAATACCATTTTGTTGCGGTGTATGAGGACATGTGGACTGATGTAGAATTCCATGTCGACTCAGAAATGATGAAAACGTTCCCGAGAAATATTCTCTTGCATTATCACTGCGAAGAATTTTGACTTTTTTACCAAACTGTGTCTGAATTTCAGCAAAAAAGGATTGGAATACAGGAAATAGCTCGGAACGTTCTTTCATTAAATATATCCAAGTGCAGCGGGAGAATTCATCGATGAAAGTGACGAAGTACTTATACCCAGCAGTGGTAGGTACACGACTAGGACCCCAAATATCAGAGTGTATAACAGAAAAAGAAGAATTGACCCTGGTTTCACCGTGACTTCCGAAGCTAGATCGAATATGTTTCCCGAGTTGACATGATTCACATTGTAGTGTTTTGAGCTTATCCAGTTTGGGAACCATATGCTGAAGTTTGGACAAACTGGGATGACCAAGACGATCGTGAAGAAGGTTTGGAGACTCTGCAGCACAAATAATTGAGGATGACTTAAGGTAGTAAAGTCCTCCTGATTCATATCCCACCGCAATTATTCGTCCGGTACTAAGTTCACGTATAACAAGTGAGTCTTTACTGAAGGTTATTGAACAATTGAATGAACGTACCAGTTTGCTGACAGAGATGAGATTGAAAGGGAAACCAGGGATGTATATAACAGACTCTAAGGATAGAGAAGACATTGGTGAGACTTTACCAATTCCCTTGGGAGCAACTCTAGAGCCATTTGCAAGAGTAATTTGATTACTAGAGTTTAATGGAGATATATAGTCAAAAGAGGAAAGGTTACCCGTAATGTGGTCTGAAGCACTTGAATCAATAATCCATAGATTTTGAGTATTACCAGACTGAGAGATGCAAGCGGTAGAACTAGTAGTTGCGGATGCTTGAACTTGTGCTCCCATCAACTTCTTAAACTCCATAAACCTACTATATTCTGTTGCAGAAACAGTGACGTATTCTATTGGAGACATGACGACGGAATCCAAACAGATGAATTTGAACTAGAACTGAGACGACTTTAATCTGACACACAGCAGCAAACAGTAGAGCGAGATAATTGGTTTTGCTTTAATTGGCCAATCAGTGTCAATTGCTTTTGCACAGTCTGGAGGCTCAGATAACTCTTTAGAAACTGCTTGGCGATTAAATTGTGTCTGGTGATTGTACTTGTTTTGATTGCAAATGGTTACCCTCAATATTGGATAAAGAACAGCAGATGTTTTCCTGCCAATATCACGCTTCTACGTGGCAATCATGAAAGCAGGCAACTCACAGGTATATGGTTTCTATGACGAGTGCCAAAGTAAGTATGGCAATGCAAACGCGTGGCGGTACTGTACGGATTTTTTTTTTTTTTTTTTGACTACCTGACACTCTCAGCAATTATTGATGGAACAGTGCTTTGTGTCCATGGCGGTCTTTCTCCTGTTGTGCGAGTCTTCTGTAACTGGGTCAGAATCGGCCGGCGGATCGAACGGCGGATGCGCGGCTAGGGATTAACAGAATCGATGACCGGCTGCTTATGAGATGATTATTGATGCCAATTTCGAAATACAAACCCTAAATCTGAATGGGTCTGTCTGAAACTTGGAGAAAAATCTGGTGTGACGGCAATAAGCAAAACTGAGAAACTAGGGATTGAGTGGCCTAGAACCTCGCTCTGATACCAACTTACAATTTAGAGAGCTGTTATTCCTCGACACACCTAGGGTTGAGCAGAGACTTATATATATAGTGTAGCTCCTTATCCTTAATGATAGCAATAATATCTCTATCTCTAACAGTTATCAATATTTTCTCACAATAGTGGATGACTTCTCAAGGGCTACTTGGGTGTTTTTAATGAGATCCAAGAGTGACACTTTTCTTCATAAAAAGAGCTTCTTGATGATGGTGAAGACTCAGTTTGGAACAGGGGCCAAGGCAGTAAGAAGTGACAATGGAGGTGAGTTCATTAACTCAAATTGCAAGGATCACTTCCTTCAATTGGGTATTATGCACCAAACTAGTTGTGTGCACACTCCTCAGCAAAATGGAAGAGTGGAGCGCAAGCATAGACAAATTTTGAATGTTGCAAGGGCCATTAGATTTCAGGCATCCATGCCAATCAAGTATTGGGGATATGCAATCTTAGCTGCTTGTTACTTGATCAACAGAGTACCTTTTTCTTCCTTGCATTTCAAGTCACCTATGGAGGTGCTCTATGGAAAGGTTCCTTCCATTGAGCATTTGAGGATTATTGGTTGCTTATGTTTTGCTACCAAATTGGCCAACTCAGATAAGTTTGGCACAAGGGCTGATCCTTGTATTCTAATGGGGTACTCAACATCTCAAAAGGGATACCTTTTGATGAGTATTTCAACCTCAAATTTCCTAGTGTCTCGATATGTTGTTTTTCATGAACATATATTTCCTTTCAGTATGTCAAAGGATGATTTGAAGCACTTGTTGCCTTCTTGCTTGGATTCCAAGTTTCATTCATACCTTGACTTTGATTCTGGTTCCCATCAAACTCCCATTGATTCTTCTCAGATGTTTGAAGAAGAAAGTATTGCTCAGCCACCAATCATTGGAGATAATGCTCCTCAAGTGCCAATTCCTCAAGTGCCAATTCAAGTTCCTCAAGTGTCAATTCAACCTCCCTTGAGGAGAAGTGCAAGGCTTTCTCAATTATCTACCCCTCAAGTGCCTACTTTGAGGAGAAGTGCTAGATTGACTCAATTGAGGATTTCTTCATCTTCTTCAAATGTTGTCTTTGGAATGGAGAAATACATTTCCTATGATCACTTGAGTCCAAATTTCACTTGCTTTCTAGCTGCCATTGACAAGATCAAAGAGCCTACCACTTATAGGCAGGCTGTTAAAGATTCAAATTGGGTGGTTGCCATGAAGGAGGAGATCACAGCTCTTCAAGATAATCAAACATTGAAGGTTGTTGATTTACCTCATGGAAAGTCTACCATTGGATGCAAGTGGGTGTACAAATTAAAGTACAACTCTGACGGTTCGATTGAAAGGTATAAGGCAAGGTTAGTTGCCAAGGGGTTTACTCAAGTAGAAGGTACTGATTTCAATGAGACTTTCTCCCCAGTTGTGAAGATGACCACAGTTAGAATTGTGTTGGCAATGGCAGCAACTTATTCATGGGGCTTGTTCCACATGGATGTGAACAATGCTTTTCTACAAGGTGATTTACATGAAGAGGTTTTTATGGATATACCTCAGGGTTTTGATTCAGCTATGTCACCTAGTGGGGCACCTAGGAGGGTTTGCAAACTATTGAAGTCCCTCTATGGTCTCAAACAGGCTTCAAGGCAATGGAACATCAAGTTTACACATACATTGGTGAAGAATGGTTATCATCAAAGTGTCTCTGATCATTCCTTGTTCACCAAGATTGAAGGCAAGGAGAGGGTGTTTCTTCTCATATATGTGGATGATTTGCTTATTACTGGCTCAAGTGAGAGATTAATTAGTCAGTTAAAGTCCACTCATCAGTCTCATTTCAAACTCAAAGATATGGGGAACTTGAGATATTTTTTGGGTTTGGAGATTGCTAGATCACATGAAGGGTTAATCATCAATCAAAGAAAGTATGCTCTTGAGTTGATTGAAGAAGCTAGATTGGGAGCTGCCAGACCTACTGAGACTCCTATGGAGTTCAACATCAAGCTCACTACTTGTGAGTATGATAAGGAAACTAATTCCAATTTGGATGATTTTCCCCTTGAGGATGCTACTTCTTATAGAAGACTTATTGGAAGGCTTCTCTACTTGACTATGACTAGGTCATATATCACTTTCTCTGTGCAAAGGTTGAGTCAATTTGTTGATAAGCCTAAGAAGTCCCATTTTGATGCTGCCTTAAGGGTGATTAGATACATCAAGGGTTGCCCTGGACAGGGTCTTATGTATCCTTCCAACAACAAGCTTGATCTTAGCCTCTTTTGTGATTCAGATTGGGCAGCTTGTCATTTTAGTAGGAAGTCTGTGAGTGCCTATTGTGTTAGGCTTGGTAATGCTATGGTAAGTTGGAAGGTGAAGAAACAAGACACCATTTCTTTGTCAAGTGCTGAGGCAGAGTATAGGTGCTTGAGAGTATAGGTCCTATCAAGTAGATATATATATTCAGCCATATCTTTTCCTATATCTATTCTCCCATAAGTATAGCTATATTTAGCTTAGGATATATTTTTATAACATATATATATCCTTAGCATACAATTTAACCAAACATATATATCTATATCACAATATATACCTCTTGGAGATATATTTTCAGCATAGGACTGGATCTGCACAGCTTGGGCTATCTTGGGCGGATTTGATCTTGCTTGGGGGCTATGACTTCAGATTAGGACGGCTAAGGAGAGTAACTTGGCGTCCAAGAAAGTTCCTAAGTCGGTTTGGGGCGGATTCCCTTCAATTGCCCACACAAGGACACTAGTCCTTAGTCACTAGGCTCTCCTTTTGTCTTGGGGCAGCTTGTTCTTTCATAAGGGCAAAGTCCTACCTTGGGGCAGCCATCAAGAACGTTTCTTGCACTCAAAGATTGCATCTTGATCACTCACACACGAACTCCCCATCCTTGGACACGCATTCTTCATCCTCCACTTCACTATGGACACTGGACAAGTCATTGCGCGAGGTACCGTTGATGCACTATGAATGCATTTGCTGCGACACTTACAAAGCACTTGTTCAAGCACGGACTGAGGCACACACACTTCCATCACTTCATTTGGACATCCTTACTTGAAACATAAAACCCCATTCATTGTCTTCACCCCTAAGTTAACACAAATCTTTCACGAAAACACATGCACGTTAATACGATTCCATCTTTTCGTCCGTCAATCGCTTGTTGGACTTGGGAAGCACGTCTATCATAGCCAAATCAGTGCTTCCCAATATGTTAAACCT
Source organism: Clarkia xantiana subsp. parviflora (assembly GCA_036873135.1). Classification (NCBI taxonomy): domain Eukaryota; kingdom Viridiplantae; phylum Streptophyta; class Magnoliopsida; order Myrtales; family Onagraceae; genus Clarkia; species Clarkia xantiana. The sequence continues at coordinate 12,112,012 of JAPTYO010000001.1, read as the reverse complement.
TCAGGGGTCTAACAAACATCCCCCACCACACAATGTCGACGCCCTCGTCGACGCAGATTCGAAGCACTCCTTCCCCCGGGGCCCATACTCCCTTCGCAAGAAAGCCTCTTCCTCTGCTGCACCATACTTCATTTTGCTCGTTGTATGAGCATCTCTAGTGCACACTGTTGGCATTCTGAAGTTCTTCGTCTTGTGGAATAAATCAGCTTTTGGGTTTTGAGCTGAATACTTCATGGTCGCAGGCATGGACTTCACGAACTTCTTGTAATTCGAACGCCTATCACTCCTCAACATATCTCGAAGCCGTCCCGCAGCTCCGCTCCATTCTTTTATTTGCTGGCCCTTCACATTGCCTGCGCGTTGCCTTTGGTTTGTTTTCATCATGACAACGCCATTCACTTGCACCTTAGCTGTCACGCCTTCATTTTTTTGGCTCCTCGTCGCGGTCATCACAACATTCATTGGCAGCTTACTCATCGTTCCAAGGTTGCACGCCCTTGAACGATTCCAATTAGATCCGCACATCATTGACAAGCGTTGGGACGCCTTTCCACCTTGGCTCCCGCTGAATCTGACCTCGTGAAAGTCTGACTCACACCTCTTCTTCTTCACATAAAGATACGACCGCTTCTTGTTTGCTTGTCTCACCATCACTTCACTTGCATTCAGCTTCAACGCCTTGTGCTTCGACGTCTTGGCTTGATCAACAACACCTTCCTTCTCTTTGCATCCTCCCGAGTTGGGCTGCACGCACGCGTCCGGGATGGACTGAATTGGACTCTTTACTTCAACGGACACTTCATGTTTCAGCTCATACGCCAGCTGCATAGCTAAAATACACTCACTCGACCCTACCGTCTTTGGGACATCACGGAATCTTGGCCCAAAACAGGGTTTTACGGGGTCGTTAATCATAATACCGCAAACATGGGGCATCACCAACACTCTATTGCTTGCAAGAAATCTATTCCCAATGATGAAGTCGAAATCATCCATTGGAACTACCAAGAACTCGATCGGGCCACACCAGCTGCCAATCCTCGATTGCACACGCACCATGCCCTTCACCTTCCGGCTTTCTGAGTTCACCGTCTTGACGCGAGATAAATGTTCCACTACCTTGAAGCCCAGCTTCTCACATGCCTTGTCCGAACAAAAAGAATGAGTAGCTCCAGTATCCATCATCACCACTGTGTTCTTCCCGTTGAGATTTGCCTTTACGATGATCAATCCGGGTGTTGGCGTTGCCGGAGTTGATTGCATACCTGCCAAGTGGTGTAAAGGGGCGCACCTTGGAATCGATTCTACATCGCTATCAGAGGACGTATCATCTTGCTTCATCGCTGCACTCAATCGTTCTTTTGGTCAATGTTTGCAATCATGAGCTAAATTGGGGCCTTTGCATATGAAGCACCCGGGGTGGGTTTTCGGGTCCTTCCACCATTCCTTTTGCTCATCATTCCCCTTTTCTGGCTTATCACGTTTGGGCTGAGACTTCTCCTTTCCCTTCCCATTGTCACGAGGCTTGAATGCCTTCCGCGTCGAACCATCATCATTCTGAACTGCTCGAAGCTCGATCAATCCGTCCGCTGCATTGATCGCACTCTTCAAGTCTTTTGCACCACGAAGCTGTAGTTCCACTTGAGCCCAATTTTGTAATCCTTTCATGAAGATGAACAACTTGTCTTCCTCCTCCATGTTAGGCAAATCAGTCAATATATCAATGTATTGCTAATGTAACTTTGCACCGTACCCGTCTGCTTCAAGTTGTGGAGCTTTTCTTGAGCAATCCACACACTGTTGTTGGGCATATAACGTGCTTTCAGCTCCGTCTTCAACTCAGCCCAGCTTGCAAGAGGGGCACTTCCAGCTGCTTCGCACGCCGTCTCATAACTTCTCCACCAAGCAATTGCATCGCTCTCAAAGTACGAAATCGCACATCTCATTTTACGGGGCTCATTAATACTAGCGTCATCAAAATACTTCTCCATCCTCCATAGGATATCCTCAAGAGTTTGGGAATCACGGACACCCATAAAAGGTTTAGGCTCACGTACCTTCACCTTTATCACATCGCTGGACTTGGAATTCAGATTCTTCTTGATCAAGTGCAGATCCTCACGAGTGTGCTCCTCAAAATTCTCCGCACGGCTGATCCGGCCATCATGATCAACCAATTTCGCCTCAGCTGCACCAACCCGTGCTTCTAAATCCACCAACTTGGCACGCAGCAAAGCCTGCTCGTCGTGAAGGTTCACCATCGCCTTCAAAACCACGTGCATCACGCTCGTATCCTCCTCGGTGTCTCTAGCAAGCACGTCCTTGATCTGGGCGATCCATTCTTCTCTTGCCATCTTGATATTCTTCACGCAACCTTGAGCTATGATACCACTGTCACAGAGGTCAAAATATGCCTAGATTTTTCGTCTAAGTATGGATCCCTGCTGGCGTGATTGCACCTTCAACCACCAGCCAAAACAGAACACGAATGCGACTAGTAACGCTTTCAACGGCTAATCACGAACAACAACTCCACAAAGATCACAGCGAACACAATAATATCAAAGGGACAAAGGAGAAGAACCAGAAAACACAATAGAACTTGCAGTAACACTTGCCTTTATTGATAGATAAAAGCTGAGACGCCCGGTTTACAAAGACGACTCTCACAATCACTCTCGCAGTTTTGCGATATCACAATCACTCACATATTTGCACTCCCAAGTCACTCACCCAATTCTCACGAATTTATCACTTAATCTAAGGTGTCTTAGCATTCTTTAAACCGCAGGGAGGGCAGCTCCTTTTATACTCTAAGGGCTGCCACAAATCCCTCCTAGATATAGATATCTATCTACATCTAAATCCTATCAAGTAGATATATATATTCAGCCATATCTTTTCCTATATCTATTCTCCCATAAGTATAGCTATATTTAGCTTAGGATATATTTTTTATAATATATATATATCCTTAGCATACAATTTAACCAAACATATATATCTATATCACAATATATACCTCTTGGAGATATATTTTCAGCATAGGACTGGATCTGCACAGCTTGGGCTATCTTGGGCGGATTTGATCTTGCTTGGGGGCTATGACTTCAGATTAGGATGGATAAGGAGAGTAACTTGGCGTCCAAGAAAGCTCCTAAGTCGGTTTGGGGCGGATTCCCTTCAATTGCCCACACAAGGACATTAGTCCTTAGTCACTAGGCTCTCCTTTTGTCTCGGGGCAGCTTGTGCTTTCATAAGGGCAAAGTCCTACCTTGGGGCAGCCATCTGTTGGATCACGGGCGAAGCTCCGTTACGTTCTCGACAGAAAGCTCGAACTCCTGGGCTCCGCGTAATCCTGCAAAAGGGGATGACCTGGGTGGTGACCCAGAATCCCTCTCCGATGCTTAAATGAGAGTATGATCAATGGGGTGGCAGCAGTAATCTAAGTGCGTATTAGATGATGTGTTTTCTGAGGTAACTTCCTCCTTTATATAGGAGGGGAAGTTACTCAGTTACCTGAGACTGCGCCTGGCAGTTTTGCCCATGATTCTGTATATCTCGTTCGGGATTCCGTATATCTCGCCCCGCGCTCCGCGTATCTCGCCCATACTCCGCGTATCTCGGGCACGCCCTGCGTATCTCGGGGAAGATTATCTGTATCTCAACCGTTTCCCCACTACTCTATCTAGTAGGCGAGTTTCTTGGTCTTATCCTCTGATCACAAGTCCTAACTTCTGTCGGGGACTCCAAAGTTGTCTCATTCTAGGTCACCACCCAGGACCCTTTGTCTCACGAGACAGGTCCAGCCTCCGCGGGGCTTTATTATCGGGGCCTTTACTAAGGCATATCGGGGCCTACTCAGAGGCTTCTTGTCGGGAGCATTCAGCTCATGTATCGGGACCGCTGAAGTCGGGACCCTTCGTACTGGGCCTCTGAGCCTTCCAGGCTTTTCACGAGGCCCACTGGACCTACTCGCCGTCCATTGGCTGTTAACGGGGCTAACGATTACATCGGAACCCATCATTTGCCCCCAAGACATGGGGGACTTTTAGTTCGTCGTGTCTTCCAGTTCCAAACCTTCCGACCTCGCCGTCGGAGGCTTTTGTCTCCATACCTTTTGATACTACCATCAGAGGCTTTTGTCTTCATACCTCCCGATACCGCCGTCGGAGGCTTTTATCTTTATACCTCCCGATACTGCCGTCGGGGGCTTTTATCTTCAGATCTCTTGATATCTTGATTGGAGGCTTTTATCTTACGCGCAGTTGTCGAATGGCAGAGCTTCTCACTCATGACTGCCTTGGGCCCACTGGACTATATGGGCAGTTGCCAAATCAGAGGAGACCCCTCGGTTACTGTAGCATTAAATGCTAGGGATTATGAAACGACGCTTAAATAGGCGTGACTGTTGCTTTCTGAAAAAGCACTTATTACGTCACCACGTCTCTTCCGTACTGTCCTCTTAATCTCGACGATCAGGATTGAATCGTTTCATCTTCTACGGTCAAGATTAAATCCCTCCAGTTGTCTTCTTGCTTATAAAAGCTAAAACCCTGGCATTATTATCTTCTTCTTCACCCTCTCAGTTTCTGGAAATTCCGCCATTTTCGAGTTCGAAGTTTTCTTCTCCGAAGTTCCTCTGCTCTTCAAGTGATCCAAGGCCTTCAATCTCCCCGATCCTTCTTCATCTTCACCAAGCATCGACAATGTCTGGTAAGGCTTCCTTTTTTTGTTCTCGTGATTTGCTGATATTATCCTCTCTTCCTTTCTTGAATTTTTTTGTCTGTAACCGTTTTTAGACGAGGCTAGTTCTGAGGCTAGGACCCCTTTCACCTTTGAACTTGCTGTTAACGAGATTTCTGAGACCTCGTATGAGGTTGCTCTCCGAGAGGGCTGCATTACCTCGGATTGGGAGCCTCGTTTCCCCTATGAGTCTCAGCCTGCTGTTAAGAGGAAGCATATCGTCACGCGTCCTCGAGAGGGAGAAGTGTTCGTCTCCGCCGGACAGATAAGCGCGGGGATTCGATTCCCCTTCTGCGGGAACCTGGTGGAGATGTGCAACTTCTACAAGACGCACCCTTGTACCTTCTCTCCACACGCCATCCGCGTGTGGAATGCCTTCCAGCTTCTGTGCCTCCGCCAGCAGTGGACGTACAGTCTACTACTCTTCCGCACCTTCTACGGAATGAAGTGCAATAAGGCTGGTGTTTGCTCCTTCTCCCCCCGACTCCCCAAGTGGACAAAGGAACAACTTTCACGTTTCGGCTGGGATAGCGAGACCTGGAAGTTCCACAAGGATCGGGTGCTGATTCGCGACTCGGGGTCGGATAATAGCGGATGGAAGAAGTATTACTTCTTCGTCCAAAATAGCTCTGTCCCATGGCCCCGATGGGAGGTCGTGGCGGACCCTGCCCCCAAGCTCGACGTCTACAGCGAGGATGACCTCAACACGCTCCAGCTGGTTCAGCTTTATCGTTGGGGGGACTCCTTCATACCCCTCGACGCCAACAAGCTCATGGAGAAGGACTTGATTCATATCGGAGTCCGGCTCCTCGACTCTGTTTCCAAAGATTTAGTCGTCTGGGTAATTCTTCTAACCACTTTGTCTTTTTATTTTTGCAGCCAAGAAGGCTTCTCTGCTGACTCATCTCATGTTGAAGCAGGGCGAGACTGATGCCGTCCCAGGTGGCTCCAAGAGGAAGCGAAAGTCGCTGAAGAAGGGAGCTTCCTCTTCCGCCACTCCTTCTGCTGCCCCTCCGACCGAGGAGCAGATCGTGGCCAAGCGGGCCAGAAGGGAGGAGATTGACCAAGCCTTCGGGGTCACTACTGCCGAGGAAGGTAAGCGTGTCCGTCGTGCTATTAAAAGATATAAAAAGCTGGTTCCCGAGGAGTTTATCCCCGCTGATCGGGAATCGCGGGTTCGAGAAATCAAATACATCCTTCGAGGAGAAACCCCCCGCGTTCTCAAGGCGGGGTACTACAACATCTTCGGAAAGAACCAACACCTTGATCGTCAAATCATCTGGTGTCCTCGTGGTACTCTTCCTGACTTTATTCGTTCCGCCACCGCTGGTCCATCGGAGGCTGTCACTCCGAGACGAGCTGTTACCCCAGCACGGGCCGCGACTCCACCGGCACCGGTGACGGAGGAAACCCGACGGAAGCTCAGTTCCGTCAGGTGACTGATTTGGAGGCTTCTCCTTCCTCTGAGGAGCCCAATGAAGGTGGCCTGCTCCGCCGCAAGCCAGGCCGGAGCATCCTGAGGCCTGTCGTGGAGGATGTGTCCCGGAGTCCTCCTCCCGAGCTCCGCGCTCCGACTCCCGAGCCACCGGCCGAGGTGGCTCCTCCGGCTGAAAGTTCCGGGGTCATCCCTCCTCTCCCCGTGGATGAAAATCTTTACAAGATTTTCACCCCCGACTAGGGGACGGTTCCCTGGAACCTGATCGAGTCTCTCCGAGGGGTTCCACTCCAGCGGGGAAACCTTGAGCCTGAATTGGCCCTGCATCTGCTGGCGGGGTCAATTCCTCCAGCCTTGAGGCGGCCCATATCCTTGGCGCGGGAGGACATCGAGGAGGAGCTCCGTGCTATGGCCATCCGTCGGATGGAGGTAAAACTTTACCTTTGCTTTATTTTCGTCCTTGTTCTTTGCCTTCGTCCATCGGATTCTAATCCTTTTTCCCTTCCATTTTAGGAAACCGCGGACCAGCAGCGCTGCTTCGGCTTCATCCTGGCTCTCAAGGGTGCTTTGGAGGAAGCTCAAGCTAAGTCGGACCCCGACGTGTTGGCCAAGCTCCAGGTGGACCTCGACGAGGCTGTGGCGGCCAGGAACAAGATGGCCAAAGAGAAGACTCTCCTTGACGAGATGGCTTCGGGCCTGCTCAAGCAGGTTCAGGATCACGAGGCTGTCATGCGTCGGGAGCGGAAGATGGTCCAGGCGGATCAGCAGCGGAACGAGTCGGAGAAGAGGCAGCTGGTCCACGAGAAGGGTGTTCTCGCGAAAGCTCTCGCGGAGGCCAAGGCGGGGCTCGAGGCCAAGCTAGCTGAGGCCATGGCCCAGGGCCACGAGGAAGGTCGCCTGCAGGGTAGCGAGGAGGGTCGTCTACAAGGCCGCGAGGAGTATCGGAATTCTGAAGACTTCAAGGTGGATGCTGTAGGGTTCTGCAAGTCCGAGGTGGAGAACGTCCTGTTCAATGCCGTCGAAGAACTCTACACAGCCTACGAGGATTCCATCGACTTCAAGAAGTCCGAGACTCTCGCTCCTTTCGCGGAGAAGTACTTCAACCTCCCTGTGGAGAGTGAAGAGACTGATGCCGTGGACCCGACTTCGCGGACTGCGGAGCCTTCTGCCCAGGCCCCTCCGAACCTTGCTCCCTCCAACGCTGCTGAGGACCCGACTTCCAACAAGGACCAATCTTAATGCTCTATCTTTTAGTCCTTGTAGTTTTTCTCCTTTGTCTTTTAGTATCGGAACCTTCAGGCCTTTGAGCCTTTATATAAGAAATTTCTTCCATCTATTTTGGTCCCGATAATCGTTTGTGCTATTCAAAGCGACTTTAGACTCGTTACTCAGAACGTTCCGATGCACCATTTAAGGTTTCTCGTCCTATCGGGACTTCGCCATTTAAGGTTTCTCATCCAATCGGGACTTCACCACTTAAGGTTTCTCATCCAATCGGGACTTCACCACTTAAGGTTTCTCATCCAATCGGGACTTCACCACTTAAGGTTTCTCATCCAATCAGGACTTCACCACTTAAGGTTTCTCATCCAATCGGGACTTCACCACTTAAGGTTTCTCATCCAATCGGGACTTCACCACTTAAGGTTTCTCATCCCTGCCTTTCAAGGCCATTTTACACATCACTTAAGATGATTTTTCGTACCCCTTAAGGCTTTTACCGCGCCAAATCAAGCGACTTTAATCGCACCCCTTAAGGGCTTTTATCGCGTCTTACTAGACGACTTAATCGTACCCTTTAAGGCTTTTGGCCGCATCATATAGACGACTTACGCGGACCCGTTAGGGCTTTTTCGTACCCGTTAAGGCTTTTGGCCGCATCATATAGATGACTTACGCGGACCCGTTAGGGCTTTTTGGTACCTAGGCTTTTGGTTGCATCATAGAGACGACTTACTCATACCCCGTAAGGCTTTTGTCCGTACCTCGAAAGGCTTTTTGTCGCGCCATAAAGACGACTTACTCGTACCTCTTAAGGCTTTTTATCGCGCCCTTCAGGACGTCTTACCAATAATTAGAATAAATCTAAAAGCAATTTGATCGGAAGCAAATTCTTTTATTAATAAATAACTCAAAGCTTCGCTTACATCGGATTGATAGATAATTTGCACCATTCACGACGACTTAATATCAAACATGATACTTCTTCAAGTGTTCGCCACTGAAGGAATGTTTCAACGTCTTGCCATCAAGGTCCTCTAGCTTGTACGCATTCGGGGCTGGCATCCCTACGATCTTGTAAGGTCCCTCCCATTTGGGCGATAGCTTGTTGATCCGATCTTGATGAACGAACTCGTTCCTCCGCCAAACAAGTTCTCCAACGAAGAATTGTCGGGACTTGACACGCCGATTATAATATCGGGCTGTTGCCAGACGCATCCGAGCCTGAACTTCATCAGCCTTCCACCTTTTCTCCTCGAGCAAGTCTAAGTCTAGACGTCTCATTTCCTCGTTCGTCAGAGGTTCGTAATATCTCGCGCGATGGGACGCCACCGCTATCTCCACGGGAGCGACTGCCTCCGTGCCATAGACCAGGCCAAACGGAGTTTCCCCCGTCGATTGCTTGGGTGTTGTTCTAACAGCCCACAGCACGTTTTCAAGCTCATCCAGCCAATGGCCCTGCAAGGCGTAGACTCCCTTCTTCAAGCCATCCATCACGATCTTGTTGGCCGATTCTACTTGGCCATTGGTCTGAGCATGGCGGACGGAAGCTGTCCGATGCTCAATGTTCAATTCCTCCAGGTACTCCTTCAACTGAGCCCCACTGAACGGAGGGCCATTGTCGCTGATCAACACTCGAGGAACCCCATACCGGGATATGATCTGAGTTTGAAGGAACTTGAGGATCTGCTGCCCCGTCGTCTTGGCCAACGCCTTAGCCTCTATCCACTTCGAGAAGTAGTCAATGGCCACGAGCAAGTACTTGCACTGACCTTTTGCTTGTGGAAGAGGTCCCACCAAGTCAATGCCCCACTGCGCGAAGGGCCACGCACTCCCGATGGACATCAAGTCTGCGGCGGGAGCCACGATGTTTGGAGCGTACCTCTGGCATGCATCACAGGATTGGACCATCGCTGTTGCCTCCTTGTTCATCGAAGGCCAATAGTAGCCTAGATTCAACGTCTTCCTCACAAGAGATCGGGCCCCTTCATGACAGGCCGCGGCTCCTTCGTGCAATTCTCTCAAGATTCGATTCGTGTGAGGCTCCTCTACGCACTTCAGAAAAGGCTTTACATGCCCCCTCTTGTATAACTGGTTGTCCACCATCACGTAGTTGTCCAAAATCCGACGCAACCTGACAGCTGCCATCTTATCATCGGGGAGTGCCCCCGTAGTCAGGTACGTGACTATCGGGGTCATCCAGGTGGGCTCTACTTTTCCGTCCGATCTTGCCTCAATAGCACATACTTCCGAGGGATCAATGGTCGAGATAATCACCTTCTCCAAGAAGTGCACCTTCCGATTTTCCTCGGGGGTTACTCCCAGAGCAAACTTGCTTAAGGCGTCTGCCTCCGCATTCTCTTCCCTTGGGATCGCCTCGATGTCAAAGCTTTTGAAGCTTCCCTTCAAAGTCTGCACCTCGTGCAAATACTTCCTCATTGTCGGGCTCTTGGCTTCATAGTTTCCCTGGACTTGATTCACGATCAAGCTGGCATCACATTTCACTTTCAAATGATCGACTCCCGTACCCTTGGCAATTTTAAGGCCCGTGATGAGAGCTTCATACTCCGCTTCATTGTTGGTGGCCCTAAACGTTAAGGCCAAGGCATATCGCAAGGGTTCACCTCCACCGGGCGGTATCAATACGAATCCTGTCCCCGATCCTTCTACACTTGATGAACCATCAATGTACATCTCCCAAGTTTTCTCCTCATTTGGCTGTTCTGGCTGCTCTGTTATCGGGACCTGTTCTGCTATCGGGACCTCCATGGTTGCCCCCTCTGCGGGACCCGTTACTTCCAGATCGGGTGCCGTATGATGGATATACGCCCAATTTGAACCCGTTGACTTCCGAATCGCTTTATTTTTATCACCCCGTTAATGATTGTAAATCGAAACTTCAACCCGAACCCTTCGCGAAAACACCAACGGCTCGGACGAGGCCGAAGCGCTCGTCCGGCCGAGTCAGACTCGCCTAGGTGAGGTTGGGTGGCCACACCCGACCTCCCCTAGGGGAGATCGGGTGGACCAACCCGATCTCTCCTAGGAGAGATCGGGTCAGCCAACCCGATCCCTCCTAGGAGAGATCGGGTCGGCCAACCCGATCTCCCCTAGGGGGGATGGGGTTGGCCAACCCCATCCTCCCTAGGAGGGGTTGGGTGCCCTCACCCAACCCCTACCCCTGGGGGTCAGATTTCTCCTCCCCCCAAGGGCCCCGGCACCATTTTCGGACTCCCACACTCGGTCCACTCCGCCTACCTTCTCCGAATCCTAAGGTCTTAATTATGTGCTTAAAGGTTAATTAATTGTGTTTAAAGGTTAACGATGTCATTAAGCCACCTTAATGACACCGTTGCCTATAAATACCCCACCTTCACAACTCATTTGATCATCTTGGCAAGTTGCACAATTTTGCTCTGACATCTTTCTAGCTTTATCTCTCTAAAACCGTACTGACTTAGGCATCGGAGAGGGTTCATCAGGCATCACCCCCCCCCTCTGTGCCTGGTATTGCCCCTCTTGCAGGGTGGCAAGGAGAAGAGAACCAAGGAAGCAGAAGAGCATAGAGCAGTAGGACAAGCCCCAGGGGTAAGAAGTACAAGCCTCAGGATGTCAGAAGGAGATAAGGAAAGGAGGTCAGAAGGAGAGAAGGAAAGGAGGTCAGAAGGAGAGAAGGAAAGGAGGTCAGAAGGAGAGAAGAGAAGGACACATATCAGAACGACTACCCCAAGAGAGTATAAGGGTAGGGATCAGAACGACTACCCCAAGGGAGTATAAGGGCACGGATCAGAACGACTAGTCCTAGGAGCACTGAACCCGACATTTCATTAGTGGGAGATAAATTCTAGATTGACGACCCGTTGACCTAGACTTTATAACCTAACACTTGGCGCCGTCTGTGGGCTTCGAACAGAAAGCCTGGCAATAACAAGAGCGATGACGAACAGCTTAGTATCTAGGCATCACCGCCCACCTGGGGGCAATAGGCGAGAGAGACAGCATATACCTCCAGCAAGGCAGCCTAACCCAGAGAAACAGCCTGCACACCAGAGCCTCAAGTAGCCCCACAGGCACCCCAGCCTAACAAGCAGGGAGGAGGCTTCCACAGCTCCAACTCCATTGACTAGGAAGCCACAGGGACAGGGGGGCAACAAGGAGTGCCATCCCAATACACGGCACCTCCACAGGGATACCACTATGAGGTACAACCTCAAGGGTACCCATATTGAATACTGACTCAAAGGAACGACAATCGTGCCCACACAACCAACACAAGGCCGGCATACACGCAAGGAGCACAGACAGTGACTCCGAGGTTGATGCACGCATTGGATGAGCTGCTAGCCTATAGGGAGACCCTGAGGAACAGGCAGAGAAGGCTACACCAGCATGAAGAAGAAGAAGTTCGTGAGGAAGAACAAGTCCCAGAAGAAGAACACGACTCGCACCCTAGAGTAGGGCAGCGAGAAGAACAAAGAAGAAATTGTCAAGAGCCACCCCCAGAGGGAAGGCAGCAATTTGTGCCTCCTAGGCAACAACAGACACAACAGGACGCCAGGGCCTACACCCCACTGGGGGCAGACAGACAGCCAAGACCTCAAAGGAGGCAAGAATTCCACCAAGTACCCCAACAGGGACATACACCGCACTAAGGGAAGACATACATGACAGACCAACAAGGATATAGGAGTTCCAACATCAACCATGGCAATGTACACATACAGTCCGTATCACCACAGACATGCCTAAGGGACATACCAAGGAAAGCTCAAAGGGAGGGACATAGTCCCAACAACACAATAAAGCAACCACCTACCCATGATACAGCACGACAGGTCCAAACCCCTTGTGCATGACAACCCTTGGCACACGTCCTCCTAGGACAGAGGATGAGTTGAAAAGACAAGGATTTGAACAGGGAACTAATAGAGTACCACACCACGTTAGCACATAGCTACTACAATGGGAAGTCTCATGGAGAGACATAGTTGAGTGAGACCGCACATAGCATACATGAAGGATACACCTCCACCTAGTCCGCCTTGCAAGGATGCGACCTCATATTCCTCAAGTGGAAGGAATACACACAGACTAATGGAGGAAGACAGTTACATTACCAAGGAAGCAGGGGATTTCAACACCCCACACCCATATCCTTCCCATATCCTCTTATTTAATTTAACTGCATAACAAGTCAACTCCCTAAAAGGAGTAGATTATGATACTTAATGATGGATATACGCCCAATTTGAACCCGTTGACTTCCGAACCGTTGTATTTTTATCGTCCCATTTATGATTGCAAATCGAAACTTCAACCCGGACACTTCGCGAGAACATCGACGGCTCGGACGGGGCCGAAGCGCCCGTCCGACAGAGGCGAACTCACCTAGGTGAGGTTGGGTGGCCACACCCGACCTCCCCTAGGGGAGATCGGGTCAGCCGACCCGATCTCCCCTAGGGGAGATCGGGTTGGCCAACCCGATCTCTCCTAGGAGAGATCGGGTTGGCCAACCCGATCTCTCCTAGGAGAGATCGGGTCGGCCAACCCGATCCCTCCTAGGAGGGATGGGGTTGGCCAACCCCACCCTCCCTAGGAGGGGTTGGGTGTCCTCACCCAACCCCTACCCTTGGGGGTCGGATTTCTCCTCCCCCCAAGGGCCCCGGCACCATTTTCGGACTCCCACCCTCGATTCACTCCGCCTACCTTCTCCGAATCCTAAGGTCTTAATTATGTGCTTAAAGGTTAATTAATTGTGTTTAAAGGCTAACGATGTCATTAAGCCACCTTAATGACACCGTTGCCTATAAATACCCCACCTTCACAACTCATTTGATCATCTTGGCAAGTTGCACAATTTTGCTCTGACATCTCTCTAGCTTTATCTCTCTAAAACCGTACTGACTTAGGCATCGGAGAGGGTTCATCAGGCACCACCCCCCCCTCTGTGCCTGGTATTGCCCCTCTTGCAGGGTGGCAAGGAGAAGAGAACCAAGGAAGCAGAAGAGCATAGAGCAGTAGGACAAGCCCCAGGGGTAAGAAGTACAAGCCTCAGGAGGTCAGAAGGAGAGAAGGAAAGGAGGTCAGAAGGAGAGAAGGAAAGGAGGTCAGAAAGAGAGAAGGAAAGGAGGTCAGAAGGAGAGAAGAGAAGGACACATATCAGAACGACTACCCCAAGAGAGTATAAGGGCAGGGATCAGAACGACTACCCCAAGGGAGTATAAGGGCACGGATCAGAACGACTAGTCCTAGGAGCACTGAACCTGACATTTCATTAGTGGGAGATAAATTCTAGATTGACGACCCGTTGACCTAGACTTTATAACCTAACACTTGGCGCCGTCTGTGGGCTTCGAACAGAAAGCCTGGCAATAACAAGAGCGATGACGAACAACTTAGTATCTAGGCATCACCGCCCACTTGGGGGCAATAGGCGAGGGAGACATCCTATACCTCCAGCAAGGCAGCCTAACCCAGAGAAACAGCCTGCACACCAGAGCCTCAGGTAGCCCCACAGGCACCCCAGCCTAACAAGCAGGGAGGAGGCTTCCACAGCTCTAACTCCATTGACTAGGAAGCCACAGGGACAGGGGGGCAACAAGGAGTGCCATCCCAATACACGGCACCTCCACAGGGGTACTACTATGAGGCACAACCTCAAGGGTATCCATGTGGAATAATGACTCAAAGGAACGACAATCGTGCCCACACAACCAACATAAGGCCCGCATACTCGCAAGGAGCACAGACAGTGACTCCGAGGTTGATGAACGCATTGGATGAGCTGCTAGCCCATATAGAGACTCTGAGGAACAGGCAGAGAAGGAAACACCAACATGAAGAAGAAGAAGTTCATGAGGAAGAACAAGACCCAGAAGAAGAACACCACTCGCACCCTCGAACAAGGCAGCGAGAAGAACAAATGAGAGATAACCAAGGGACACTCCCAGAGGGAAGGCAGCAATTTGTGCCTCCTAGGCAACAACAGGACGCCAGGGCCTACACCCCACTGGGAGCAGACAGACAGCCAAGACCTCAAAGGAGGCAAGAATTCCACCAAGTACCCCAACAGGGACATACACCGCACTAAGGGAAGACATACATGACAGACCAACAAGGATATAGGAGTTCCAACATCAACCATGGCAATGTACACATACAGTCCGTATCACCACAGACATGCCTAAGGGACATACCAAGGAAAGCTCAAAGGGAGGGACATAGTCCCAACAACACAATAAAGCAACCACCTACCCATGATACAGCACGACAGGTCCAAACCCCTTGTGCATGACAACCCTTGGCACACGTCCTCCTAGGACAGAGGAGGAGTTGAAAAGACAAGGATTTGAACAGGGAACCAATAGAGTACCACACCACGTCAGCACATAGCTACTACAATGGGAAGTCTCATGGAGAGACATAGTAGAGTGAGACCGCACATAGCATACATGAAGGATACACCTCCACCTAGTCTGCCTTGCAAGGATGCGACCTCATATTCCTCAAGTGGAAGGAATACACACAGACTAATGGAGGAAAACAGTTACATTACCAAAGAAGCAGGGGACATCAACACCCCACACTCATGTTTTCCAAGAATGACCATACCGGACGCCTTCGGGCTCCGTGATATATATATACACAGGTGGACCACTAGAAGAATCAGTAAAAGGCCGTCGACAATCAAGAGATGCACAAGCAACAGATTCCTCAATCCCAAAGAACACCTATAAGGTCAAGTTTCTGGGAAAGATCACAAGATGGAAAGCTCACTTACAAAAATAAGTTGAGCACTCCCAACATCCTATAGAGGAACTACCATGAAGGATTACCCCTACTACAACCGTCCACTAAGCATCCTAGGGCCAAGCCCGTCAAAGGATCCCATCTGGCATTGGTATGCAAGGGGGGCACCAGTCACAACATGCCCTCCCCACAAACGCCCATTAGCACAAGAGGGGGTAGCCGCGAACACATCCCTCCAAAAATGGAGGAAACCATATCACATGGGTAACACCCACCATCAGAGGCAAACACCTCCAGCGGATCTTTATGATTTCACAAAATAGCCAGGAGATACAACTACACTTAGAAAGCTCATCCCAGATAATGGAATACACCTCCATCAAAAACCCTCAAGGACACCAAGCCTAGCAAAGGAAGAACGGTGACACCATCATCAAGCTTTTAAAAAGGGATATGGAAAACATAGTATTTCCACACAATGATATATTAGTCATAAGAGAGGGAATCACCAACTTTGACATGAAGAGAACCATAGTACATGAAGGGAGTCCGTCAGACATCTCCCATGACCAACCATTGATGATACTAGAGAAGAGTTAGGCATACCTAATATCAAGGGACCCCCTACTAGTAAAGGTGGTCAGAACATCAACACACCCATTAGGGACACGGCACTGCAAATGAACCAGGAAAAGGATGGAACACATATCCTTACAAGTATCCTTACAAGTATCCTTGCATTTATCCTTGCAAAAATAAACTCCGTAGATAAAGAAGTTATCTAATAGATTACTATATCTCTGTTCTCAAGCTATGATCCTAACCCGGAGATCCTTGGACTCCGTACTATATATGTAATGAATAACATGTTCATCAGAGATAGGTACACGAAGATTCAAGACAGCACCATAAAGATTAGGCGCATACCTCTACCAAGTACGACACATTGGAGTGTTCACAAACACTCCTTCGCCATCTCACAAGAAAGGAAGGCAACCAAGGATACAAGTCCTAATAGAATAAACATCAGTAGAAAATCATGTCATTGAAGTCATGCACCAAGAGAGAAACTCTAAAGATGCAAGTTTAGCAAAGGGGATAGTGCAAGAACTAGAGTGTGAAAAAGGAGATACATCTCCTATCAAGAGCCTTAGGGCAGGATAATAGTTCTACAAGATCAACCAAAGAAGAGCTCTAAAGCTTGGGGAGTAAGGTTTCAAGATCGACCCTCACACTAGACACACATCCCGATCAACCACCTTGTCTGCAAATGATAAGACATTTGACTCTGGCATCCCATCAAGAGGAGAACCCCGATAAAAGGGGCACTAGAAAAATATCCCGCCTCTAAGGCCATACACCAAATACATGATGAATGAAGGTTATGACAAAACAAAAGAGGAGGGACTTGTCAGCTCAACACACCTCAAACACGTATACGTACGCAATACAAATGCAGCCTCTAATGAAGTTATCCAACAAGGATATAACAAACCCAGGGAAAATCAGGGAGCATCACCTGCAAACCTAAAGGAAAACGCCCTTTTTAGATTCAAGTCCTAATTCGAAGGAAGTCTACAATCAACATTCAAGGTGGGAGGAGCATGACCAATGGGACACCCCCTAAGGGCATTGAAGAATACTCCAATGTGAAGGAAAAGGCAAGGCACTCTAAGTGCCACAACACTCCAAGAAGATACAGCCCGGTCAGACCCCCACACCCCCATGCACGAGCAAAGAGCATGGATCAGATTGAATAGTCTGAAACACACCTATGAGATTAACAACTCAAGACGCCATTCTATGAGAGAGCTTTTCAACCTAAAGCACAAGCAAGGGGGGAAAGAAGTTACAAGCACCCCTAGGATACAGACACTGCCGCATCCTGGTTATCAAGAGAATGAAAATCACCCCCACCCACCCAAAGCAAAAGCTCTTCCACCCAACCTCCAAAGACACATCCGACAAAGGCATCATTCAAACCATGCCTGTGACTGAAACAAGCAAGCATGAGAAAGAGTAAATCCTACAAGGGACACTCATCGCATTCAAAGAAGCAGACAAGGGAGCCCCAAGAATAAGGGGTACCCAACCAAGAAAATGAACGAGGGGCCTTCAACGGCCAAACGAATAAGTGCTTGGTAGTCCACCTAAGTGTAAAAGAAGAGATTAGAGGCAGAAGATCACAATAACATGCGATACCACTTCTCCTAGAAGAGGTCACATAGAGGAAAGCATCCTCAACTCCCTATACGAACTCGTCCTAAGTTGGCAACACACAAACATCGCCCTCGAAAGGTGATCTCCCACATTGAAGAAAAAGCGTGGTAACAGGCAATATCGTAGAAGGAGAAGTCAAGTAAAGACTCGAAAAGCATACCAAAAATGCACCATACATGAGAAGGGACACAAGATAAGGTAATATTATGAGCCCTCCGGGAGCCAATCCCGCGAACACATTCGACGCCCCCAAGAGCGTATCTTGAGAGTAGTTCTAAAACTACGAACCCTGTGCCCTCCGGGAGCCTATCCTGCGAACAGATTTGACGCCCCCAAGAGCGTATCTTGAGAGTAGTTTTTATACTACGATCTTCGACGCCCCCAAGAGCGTATCTTGAGAGTAGTGTTCATACTACGACCTTCGACGCCCCCAAGAGCGCATCTTGAGAGTAGTCTATACACTACGACCTTCGACGCACCAAGAGCGTATCTTGAGAGTGGTTTCCAAAAACTACGAATTTCGACGCCCCCAAGAGCGTATCTTGAGAGTAGTGTTCATACTACGACCTTCGACGCCCCCAAGAGCGTATCTTGAGAGTAGTTTATACACTACGACCTTCGACGCACCAAGAGCGTATCTTGAGAGTGGTTTCCAAAAACTACGAATTTCGACGCCCCCAGGAGCGTATCTTGAGGTAGATTTGCAACCTACCAGATTCGACGCCCCCAAGAGCGTATCTTGAGGTAGAAAAAACACTACCAGTTCGACGCCCCCAAGAGCGTATCTTGAGGTAGATTTCAAACTACCAGTTCGACGCCCACCAGGAGCGTATCTTTGGTCTAACCTGAGCCCTCCGGGAGCCTATCCTGTGAAACGTTAAGTGCCGTCCGAGAGCCTGTCTCGTGAACAGTTTGACACCCGTCAAGAAGGTATCGGTGGACTAACCTGCGCCCTCCGGGAGCCTATCCTGTGAAACGTTAAGTGCCGTCCGAGAGCCTGTCTCGTGAACAGATTTGACACCCGTCAAGAAGGTATCGGTGGACTAACCTGTGCCCTCCGGGAGCCTATCCTGTGAAACGTTAAGTGCCGTCCGAGAGCCTGTCTCGTGAAAAGATTTCGACGCCCACCAAGAGCGTATCTTTGGTCTAACAGTACAACGTATACCGTGTAAGGGGTATCAGAAGAGATCATCACACCATGCTTAGAAGGATACCATTCTTAGAAGGATACCATGCTTAGAAGGATACCATGCTCAGAAGGATACCATAAGAAAGAAATTTCTAAGTAAAGTAATGTGAAGAACAAGTAATGTTTTTTCTTGATGAGATAGCAGGTATGATGTGAAGGAAGCACAAAAGAAAGAAAAAGAAAGGAAAGCATATTCAAAGGAGAAGTCCATGACCAAAGGATCATATACAGAAGCACAAGAGGTTATCATGAAAAGTAACGAGTTATACTACCACCCATATCACAAGTCAAGAGAAGTATCTCAAAGGAACCCAACACCACCAAGAAGGATAGCAAAGACATGAAATCCGAAGGTCAAAGCTCTCAAAATAAGCTCGACCCATCAAGAAGAGAATTGCCTTACAAGTCACACAAATCAACCTCCGACAAATATTATTGTCATACATGTCGCCCTCGCGTGACCTATGCTCGTATCAGACTTGAACATCGTCAAGCACAACTCATGAAGGAGACATCTAAAGAGCGTAAAAGATACAACATCCGACAAGACGAGACATCGGGACCTAACCCAACAAACATAGCCTACACAAAAGTCAACTATAGCAATAAAGGCTCTCCAACGAGAAAGGAATACTAAAGCACAACTCCATACATCGTGATGTGGCTATCATGTCCACATACCCTGAAGTGGCTATCATGTCCACATACCCTGAAGTGGCTATCATGTCCACATACCCTGAAGTGGCTATCATGTCCACATACCCTGAAGTGGCTATCATGTCCACATATCTTGAAGTGGCTATCATGTCCACATACCTTGAAGTGGCTATTATGTCCACATACCCTGAACTGGCTATCATGTCCACACACTACAGAAGGGCTATCACTCCAACACATCAGGAAGTGGCTATCATGTCCACATACCTCGAAGTGATTATCATGGCAGCACATCATAAAACATCTGTCAAAGACATGCATTGTAAAGACACCATCCCGACCACGAACATCAAAAGGCTACGCCTAGCCTTAGGAGGAGGTTCAAGAAAAAGGAAAAACAACACCCTTCGTACGCTCATCAAAGGTAGGCACTTATATTTCAACCCACTGGGTGATACCAGGAAGGAGACGTCCTTATTATGAAGACAACCTCCATATCTCACGAAATCAATCATGAAGCAAAGAATCACGACAAGCACTATTGAGGACATATAACAAAACGATCCCCACAACGATCACAACTACGATACTAGTAGAGGCTAATTCAAGAGCAGTCTCCACCAAACTCCAAAGCAAGAATTTGCTATCTTAATCAGAGCCATGGCAAGAGAGGGGAACCTCAGTGTAAGATGATGATCACACCCGTCACCAAAAGAAAATCTTCAACGCAGGGGTTAATAACATAACCCATAGGAAAGCCAAAGACACCTTCGAAAGTCGTCAAATCTACATAAGACGAAATGAACCTGAGTCTCGGTCCCTCGGCTGGGGGGCAGAGGATAAAGAAGAGACATCAAGACCTATGATCACCCCATCGCCAGCCACAGGTTGTTTCCTTTTGTCTAGCAAAGAGGTCGCCTCTTCAACCACTACCTCCTTATCAGGGGAGGGAGTCAGCAAGGGGGCACTTGAAGGAGAGCCTCTCGCGGTTTCCTTCTCCTTGGCAGCCGAGGGCCCGACCTCAGAGTCAGGTTTCTGCGCCTCGGATTTAGATTGACTTGAACTCTCACCCACCACAAGAACCATTCGGTAACCAGGGAAGAACGCTCTAACAACAAGAAGGAAGCAGCATGAGAACAATCATAAGTATATCACAAAGAAAAAGAGAGGGGAAAAAGAACATACTGGAAGCATTAGCAGCCACCCTGACTTAGAAAAATTTTTGGGCCTGATAAGCAGAACTAGAGGGTTCTTCCCTCTCATCCAATTCAACGGTCTCCTTGTCTGAAGAAGAAAGCTCCCCAAAAATGAGTCATCTATATGAGCAACCAACGCAAAGATCGACCCTTACTCATGGAGGGGCGAGATACGCCTACTATGGGGGCAACCTTAACACCAAGGGAAGAGGGCGAACTTTTAGTTTCCCCAAATGGAGGAACGCTCCAACACATCCGAAGGAAGGGTCAACCCTTAACACATGTCAATAGACCCCTTCGCTCGCGGCGGTAAGAAGAAAGCTTGTAAGCTTTTTCACCCTCACTTTTATGGGGAACAAATTGCAGGGTAAAGGTCAAGAGCTATACACACGCTCCAACGAATGAAGGAAAAATGTTACACGTGCCGAAAGTCGAGATTAATGGATAATGCTCACGCTAGTACGAGGGAGGCGGAACGTTGTGCCCCATTGAGTGGCAGAGTTCCCACCCTCAAGTAAAGGAGAGGTCTATGCTCTCACCTTTGCACTTATGCTCATATTCATGATTAACATCTACAGGTACATCAATGTCATCACTCATGCTTATACTCACAACCCATCCATACATACACACATGTTCATGCTTGCACTCATATGCATGCCCACGTACACACTCCCATGTGTTCAAACATTTAGACGTCCATGCATATGGCCGCCATATATTCATGCATACATTCATGACTACAATCGCATCATGTCTCTACTCACTCCCATCCTTATGTTCCTACTTGCATGTATACTAGTACACATCCTCATGTTCATGATATGTCCATGTTCACTCCTAGTTAACATCCTAGGTGTATTTTCCAGTATCCCATACTTAGAAAAATTTCGGACCAAAATTAAATTTTCCTTCACTTGGGCAGAATCCCGGCACGAAATTGAAGCATGAGTCACTTAGGTGTATTCGTATTGCATCCTTATGCAAGCGTGTATTTTTCAAGTATACGCCTGTAGCAAAGATAGATTTATTACTCCCACCTCAGACGGACGCGTGCTTAGGCACACGTTCGTGCTACTCTGACGTTTACAATTCCTCTATCTCATAAGGCAGGGGGCAGAGTCAGAGGCACGCATCCATGGGTAAGTAAGCATTCAGACGAAAGGTAAAACCCCGGTTTCAAATTGCGCGTGTCATACCATCCTAAAATAGAGTCAATCAAGGGTCAGGCCATTGGTTGACTCGGGGGCATGTGATGGATATACGCCCAATTTGAACCCGTTGACTTCCGAACCGTTGTATTTTTATCGTCCCATTTATGATTGCAAATCGAAACTTCAACCCGACACGCGAGAACATCGACGGCTCGGACGGGGCCGAAGCGCCCGTCCGACAGAGGCGAACTCACCTAGGTGAGGTTGGGTGGCCACACCCGACCTCCCCTAGGGGAGATCGGGTCAGCCGACCCGATCTCCCCTAGGGGAGATCGGGTTGGCCAACCCGATCTCTCCTAGGAGAGATCGGGTCGGCCAACCCGATCCCTCCTAGGAGGGATGGGGTTGGCCAACCCCACCCTCCCTAGGAGGGGTTGGGTGTCCTCACCCAACCCCTACCCTTGGGGGTCGGATTTCTCCTCCCCCCAAGGGCCCCGGCACCATTTTCGGACTCCCACCCTCGATTCACTCCGCCTACCTTCTCCGAATCCTAAGGTCTTAATTATGTGCTTAAAGGTTAATTAATTGTGTTTAAAGGCTAACGATGTCATTAAGCCACCTTAATGACACCGTTGCCTATAAATACCCCACCTTCACAACTCATTTGATCATCTTGGCAAGTTGCACAATTTTGCTCTGACATCTCTCTAGCTTTATCTCTCTAAAACCGTACTGACTTAGGCATCGGAGAGGGTTCATCAGGCACCACCCCCCCCTCTGTGCCTGGTATTGCCCCTCTTGCAGGGTGGCAAGGAGAAGAGAACCAAGGAAGCAGAAGAGCATAGAGCAGTAGGACAAGCCCCAGGGGTAAGAAGTACAAGCCTCAGGAGGTCAGAAGGAGAGAAGGAAAGGAGGTCAGAAGGAGAGAAGGAAAGGAGGTCAGAAAGAGAGAAGGAAAGGAGGTCAGAAGGAGAGAAGAGAAGGACACATATCAGAACGACTACCCCAAGAGAGTATAAGGGCAGGGATCAGAACGACTACCCCAAGGGAGTATAAGGGCACGGATCAGAACGACTAGTCCTAGGAGCACTGAACCTGACATTTCATTAGTGGGAGATAAATTCTAGATTGACGACCCGTTGACCTAGACTTTATAACCTAACACTTAACATCAACATGTTTCCAAGAATGACCATACCGGACGCCTTCGGGCTCCGTGATATATATATACACAGGTGGACCACTAGAAGAATCAGTAAAAGGCCGTCGACAATCAAGAGATACACAAGCAACAGATTCCTCAATCCCAAAGAACACCTATAAGGTCAAGTTTCTGGGAAAGATCACAAGATGGAAAGCTCACTTACAAAAATAAGTTGAGCACTCCCAACATCCTATAGAGGAACTACCATGAAGGATTACCCCTACTACAACCGTCCACTAAGCATCCTAGGGCCAAGCCCGTCAAAGGATCCCATCTGGCATTGGTATGCAAGGGGGGCACCAGTCACAACATGCCCTCCCCACAAACGCCCATTAGCACAAGAGGGGGTAGCCGCGAACACATCCCTCAAAAAATGGAGGAAACCATATCACATGGGTAATGCCCACCATCAAAGGCAAACACCTCCAGCGGATCTTTATGATTTCACAAAATAGCCAGGAGACACAACCACACTTAGAAAGCTCATCCAAGATAATGGAATACACTTCATCAAAAACCCTCAAGGACACCAAGCCTAGCAAAGGAAGAACGGTGACACCATCATCAAGCTTTTAAAAAGGGATATGGAAAACATAGTATTTCCACACAATGATATGTTAGTCATAAGAGAGGAATCACCAACTTTGACATGAAGAGAACCATAGTACATGAAAGGAGTCCGTCAGACATCTCCCATGACCAACCATTGATGATACTAGAGAAGAGTCAGGCATACCTAATACCAAGGGACCCCCTACTAGTAAAGGTGGTCAGAACATCAACACACCCATTAGGGACACGGCACTGCAAATGAACCAGGAAAAGGATGGAACACATATCCTTACAAGTATCCTTACAAGTATCCTTGCATTTATCCTTGCAAAAATAAACTCCGTAGATAAAGAGGTCATCTAATAGATGACTATGTCTCGGTTCTCAAAATATGATCCTAACCCGGAGATCCTTGGACTCCGTATCATATATGCAATGAATAACATGTTCATCAAAGATAGGTACACGAAGATTCAAGACAGCGCCATAAAGATTAGGCGCATACCTCTACCAAGTACGACACATTTGAGTGTTCATAAACACTCCCTCACCATCGCACAAGAAAGAAAGGCAGCCAAGGATACAAGTCCTAACAAAACAAACATCGGTAGAAAATCCGGTCATTGAAGTCATGCACCAAGAGAGAAACTCTAAGGATGCAAGATTAGCAAAAGAGATAGTCCAACAACTAGAGTATGAAAAAGGAGATACATCTCCTACCAAGAGCCTTAGGGCAGGAAAATAGTTCTACAAGATCAACCAAAGAAGAGCTCTAAAGCTTGGGGAGTAAGGTTTCAAGATCGACCCTCGCACTAGACGCACTTCCCGATCAACCACCTTGTCTGCAAATGATAAGACATTTGACCCTGGCATCCCATCAAGAGGAGAACCCCGATAAAAGGGGCACTAGAAAAATATCCCGCCTCTAAGGCCATACGCCGAATACATGATGAATGAAGGTTATGACAAAACAAAAAAGGAGAGACTTGTCAGCTCAACACACCTCAAACACGTATACGTACGCAATACAAATGCAGCCTCTAATGAAGTTATCCAACAAGGAATAGCCAATACGAGGGCAAACCCATGGAAATTCAGGGAACATCACCGGCGAACCTAAAGGAAAACGTCCTTTTTAGGTTCAAGTCCTAATTCAAAAGAAGTCTATAACCAAGATTCAAGGTGGGAGGAGCATGACCAATGTGACACTCCCCAAAGGCATTGAAGAATACTCCAATGTGAAGGAAAAGGCAAGGCACTCTAAGTGCCACAACACTCCAAGAAGATACAGCCTGGTCAGACCCCCACACCCCCATGCACGAGCAAAGAGCATGGATCAGATTGAATAGTCTGAAACACGCCTACGAGATTAACAACTCAAGACACCATTCTATGAGAGAGCTCTTCAACCTACACAAGTAAAGGGGGGAAAAATTTACAAGCACCCCTAGGATACAGACACTGCCACATCCTAGTTATCAAGAGAATGAAATACACCCCCACCCACCCAAAGCAAAAGCTCTTCCACCCAACCTCCAAAGACACATCCGACAAAGGCATCATTCAAACCATACCTATGACTGAAACAAGCAAGCATGAGAAAGAGTAAATCCTACAAGGGACACTCATCGCATTCAAAGAAGCAGACAAGGGAGCCCCGAGCATAAGGGGTACCCAACCAAGAAAATGAACGAGGGGCCTTCAACGGCCAAATATGAAAGGCGGTGTAACCACCAAGCAACTTGGGGGGCACCAAACGAATAAGTGCTTGGTAGTCCACCTAAGTGTAAAAGAAGAGATTAGAGGCAGAAGATCACAATAACATGCGATACCACTTCTCCTAGAAGAGGTCACATAGAGGAAAACATCCTCAACTCCCTATACGAACTCGTCCTAAGTTGGCAACACACAAACATCGCCCTCGAAAGGTGATCTCCCACATTGAAGAAAAAGCGTGGTAACAGGCAATATCGTAGAAGGAGAAGTCAAGTAAAGACTCGAAAAGCATACCAAAAATGCACCATACATGAGAAGGGACACAAGATAAGGTAATATTATGAGCCCTCCGGGAGCCAATCCCGCGAACACATTCGACGCCCCCAAGAGCGTATCTTGAGAGTAGGTCTAAAACTACGAACCCTGTGCCCTCCGGGAGCCTATCCCGCGAACAGATTCGACGCCCCCAAGAGCGTATCTTGAGAGTAGTTTTTATACTACGATCTTCGACGCCCCCAAGAGCGTATCTTGAGAGTAGTGTTCATACTACGACCTTCGACGCCCCCAAGAGCGTATCTTGAGAGTAGTTTATACACTACGACCTTCGACGCACCAAGAGCGTATCTTGAGAGTGGTTTCCAAAAACTACGAATTTCGACGCCCCCAAGAGCGTATCTTGAGAGTAGTGTTCATACTACGACCTTCGACGCCCCCAAGAGCGTATCTTGAGAGTAGTTTATACACTACGACCTTCGACGCACCAAGAGCGTATCTTGAGAGTGGTTTCCAAAAACTACGAATTTCGACGCCCCCAGGAGCGTATCTTGAGGTAGATTTGCAACCTACCAGATTCGACGCCCCCAAGAGCGTATCTTGAGGTAGAAAAAACACTACCAGTTCGACGCCCCCAAGAGCGTATCTTGAGGTAGATTTCAAACTACCAGTTCGACGCCCACCAGGAGCGTATCTTTGGTCTAACCTGAGCCCTCCGGGAGCCTATCCTGTGAAACGTTAAGTGCCATCCGAGAGCCTGTCTCGTGAACAGATTTCGACGCCAACAAGGAGCGTATCTTTGGTCTAACCTGAGCCCTCCGGGAGCCTATCCTGTGAAACGTTAAGTGCCATCCGAGAGCCTGTCTCGTGAACAGTTTTCGACGCCCACCAAGAGCGTATCTTTGGTCTAACAGTACAACGTATTCCGTGTAAGGGGTATCAGAAGAGATCATCACACCATACTGAGAAGGATCCCATGAGAAAATAATTGCAAAGTAAAGTTGTATAAAGAACACATAATGTTTTTTCTTGATGAGATAGCAGGTATGATGTGAAGGAAAGCACAAAAGAAAGATAAAGAAAGGAAAGCATATTCAAAGGAGAAGTCCATGACCAAAGGATCATATACAGAAGCACAAGAGGTTATCATGAAAAGTAACGAGTTATCCTACCACCCATATCACAAGTCAAGAGAAGTATCTTAAAGGAACCCAACACCACCAAGAAGGATAGCAAAGACATGAAATCCGAAGGTCAAAGCTCTCAAAATAAGCTCGACCCATCAAGAAGAGAATTGTCTTACAAGCCACACAAATCAACCTCCGACAAATGTTATTGTCATGCATGTCGCCCTCGCGTGACCTATGCTCGTATCAGACTTGAACATCGTCAAGCACAACTCATGAAGGAGACATCTAAAGAGCATAAAGGATACAACATCCGACAAGACGAGACATCGGGACCTAACCCAACAAACATAGCCTACACAAAAGGCAACTATAGCAATGAAGGCTCTCCAATGAGAAAGGAATACTAAAGCACAACTCCATACATCGTGATGTGGCTATCATGTCCACATACACTGAAGTGCTATCATGTCCACATACACTAAAGTTGCTATCATGTCCACACACCTTGAAGTGGCTATCATGTCCACATACCTTGAGGTGGCTATCATGTCCACATACCTTGAAGTGGCTATCATGTCCACATACCCCGAAGTGATTATCATGGCAGCACATCATAAAACATCTGTCAAAGACATGAATTGTAAAGACACCATCCCGACCACGAACATCAAAAGGCTACGCCTAGCCCTAGGAGGAGGTTCAAGAAAAAGGGAAAAACAACACCCTTCGTACGCTCATCAAAGGTAGGCACTTATATTTCAACCCACTGGGTGATACTAGGAAGGAGACGTCCTCATTATGAAGACAACCTCCATATCTCACGAAATCAACCATGAAGCTAAGAATAACGACAAGCACTATTGAGGGCATATAACAAAACGATCCCCACAACGATCACATCTACGATACTAGTAGAGGCTAACTCAAGAGCAGTCTCCACCAAACTCCAAAGCAAGAATTTGCTATCTTAATCAGAGCCACGGCAAGAGAAAGGAACCTCAATGAAAGGTGATGATCACACCCATCACCAAAAGAAAAATCTTCAACGCAGGGGTTAATAACATAACCCATAGGAAAGACAAAAACACTTTCAAAAGTCGTCAAATCTACATGAAGATGAAATAAACTTGAGACTCGGCCCCTCGGCTGGGGGGCAGGGGATAGAGAAGAGACATCAAGACCTATGATCACCCCATCGCCAGCCACAGGTTGTTTCCTTTTGTCAAGCAAAGAGGGTGCCTCTTCAACCACTACCTCCTTATCATGGGAGGGAGTCAGCAAGGGGGCACTTGAAGGAGAGCCTCTCGCGGTTTCCTTCTCCTTGGCAGCCGAGGGCCCGACCTCAGAGTCAGGTTTCCGCGCCTCGGATTTAGATTGACTTGAACTCTCACCCACCACAAGAACCATTCGGTAACCAGGGAAGAACGCTCTAACAACAAGAAGGAAGCAGCATGAGAACAATCATAAGTATATCACAAAGAAAAGAGAAGGGAAAAAGAACACACTGGAAGCATTAGCAGCCACCCCTGACTTAGAAAATTTCTAGGCCTGATAAGCAGAACTAGAGGGTCCTTCCCTCTCATCTGATTCAACGGACGGTCAGATTTGGTCTGACTACCTTGGAAAACGATCTTCAAGGTCTCCCTGTCTGAAGAAGAAAGCTTCCCAAAAAGTGAGTCATCTATACGAGCAACCAACGCAAAGATCGACCCTTACTCATGGAGGGGCGAGATACGCCTACTACGGGGGCAACCTTAACACCAAGGGAAGAGGGCGAACTTTTAGTTTCCCCAAATGGAGCAACGCTCCAGCACATCCGAAGGAAGGGTCAACCCTTAACACATGTCAATAGACCCCTTCGCTCGCGGCGGTAAGAAGAAAGCTTGCAAGCTTTTTCACCCTCACTTTTATGGGGAACAAATTGCAGGGTAAAGGTCAAGAGCTATACACACGCTCCAACGAATGAAGGAAAAATGTTACACGTGCCGAAGGTCGAGATTAATGGACAATGCTCACGCTAGTACGAGAGAGGCGGAACGTTGTGTCCCATTGAGTGGCAGAGTTCCCACCCTCAAGTAAAGGAGAGGTCTATGCTCTCACCTTTGCACTTATGCTCATATTCATGATTAACATCTACAGGTACATCAATGTCATCACTCATGCTCATACTCACAACCCGTCCATGCATACATACATGTTCATGCTTGCACTCATATGCATGCTCACATACACACTCCCATGTGTTCAAACATTTAGACGTCCATGCACGTGGCCGCCATATATTCATGCATACATTCATGACTACAATCGCAGCATGTCTCCACTCACTCCCATCCTTATGTTCCTACTTGCATGTATGCTAGTACACATCCTCATGTTCATGATATGTCCATGTTCACTCCTAGTTAACATCCTAGATGTATTTTCCAGTATCCCATACTTAGAAAAATTTCGGACCAAAATTAAATTTTCCTTCACTTGGGCAGAATCCCGGCACGAAATTGAAGCATGAGTCACTTAGGTGTATTCGTATTGCATCCTTATGCAAGCGTGTATTTTTCGAGTATACGCCTGTAGCAAAGATAGATTTATTACTCCCACCTCAGACGGACGCGTGCCTAGGCACACGTCCGTGCTACTCTGACGTTTACAATTCCTCTATCTCATAAGGCAGGGGGCAGAGTCAGAGGCACGCATCCATGGGTAAGCAGGCATTCAGACAAGGAGGTAAAACCCGGTTTCAAATTGCGCGTGTCATACCATCCTGAAATAGAGTCAATCAAGGGTTAGGCCATTGGTTGACTCGGGGGCATGTGATGGATATACGCCCAATTTGAACCCGTTGACTTCCGAATCGCTTTATTTTTATCACCCCGTTAATGATTGTAAATCGAAACTTCAACCCGAACCCTTCGCGAAAACACCAACGGCTCGGACGAGGCCGAAGCGCTCGTCCGGCCGAGTCAGACTCGCCTAGGTGAGGTTGGGTGGCCACACCCGACCTCCCCTAGGGGAGATCGGGTCAGCCAACCCGATCTCTCCTCCTAGGAGAGATCGGGTCAGCCAACCCGATCTCTCCTAGGAGAGATCGGGTCGGCCAACCCGATCTCCCCTAGGGGGGATGGGGTTGGCCAACCCCATCCTCCCTAGGAGGGGTTGGGTACCCTCACCCAACCCCTACCCCTGGGGGTCAGATTTCTCCTCCCCCCAAGGGCCCCGGCACCATTTTCGGACTCCCACACTCGGTCCACTCCGCCTACCTTCTCCGAATCCTAAGGTCTTAATTATGTGCTTAAAGGTTAATTAATTGTGTTTAAAGGTTAACGATGTCATTAAGCCACCTTAATGACACCGTTGCCTATAAATACCCCACCTTCACAACTCATTTGATCATCTTGGCAAGTTGCACAATTTTGCTCTGACATCTCTCTAGCTTTATCTCTCTAAAACCGTACTGACTTAGGCATCGGAGAGGGTTCATCAGGCACCACCCCCCCCCCCCCCCCTCTGTGCCTGGTATTGCCCCTCTTGCAGGGTGGCAAGGAGAAGAGAACCAAGGAAGCAGAAGAGCATAGAGCAGTAGGACAAGCCCCAGGGGTAAGAAGTACAAGCCTCAGGAGGTCAGAAGGAGAGAAGGAAAGGAGGTCAGAAGGAGAGAAGGAAAGGAGGTCAGAAGGAGAGAAGGAAAGGAGGTCAGAAGGAGAGAAGAGAAGGACACATATCAGAACGACTACCCCAAGAGAGTATAAGGGTAGGGATCAGAACGACTACCCCAAGGGAGTATAAGGGCACGGATCAGAACGACTAGTCCTAGGAGCACTGAACCCGACATTTCATTAGTGGGAGATAAATTCTAGATTGACGACCCGTTGACCTAGACTTTATAACCTAACACCGTAGACTCAGCTATAAAATCAGCCAATGCCTGGCCCTTAATAGCAGTTCGCGGAGCAAAATGTATACGGAACTCCGTAAGCTCGATGGCCCATTTCACCAATCTCCCCGACGCCTCCGGTCGGTTCAAAAAGTGCTTCAAGGGCTGATTTGTCAACACTGTAATCTCGTGAGCATGGAAGTAAGGTCGGAGCTTTCGAGCGGCAACAATTAACGCAAAGAGATACTTCTCAATGGCGGGATAGTTCATTTCTGATTTGGCAAATGCCTTGCTTACATAATAGACAGGCACTTGGTTACCCTTGACAATCTTAATCAAAACAGAACTAACAGCAACATCGGAAACAGCCAAATAGTGATAAAGCGGCTCGCCTGGAACCGGTTTCGCCAACGGCGGGAGGGTACGGAGGTGCTGCTTGAGTGCTTGGAATGCCTCCTCGCACTTGTCGGACCATTCAAACTTCTTGTGGGCCCTTAGTACATCGAAAAATGGCATGGCTCTGTCACTCGCCTTGGATAAGAATCGATTCATCGCAGCCAACCGGCCATTCAACACTTGAACCTCCCGATGAGTCTTCGGTGACTGCATCTCCTCGATTGCTCGCAGCTTCTCGGGATTCACCTCGATTCCTCTCTGGCTCACCATGAACCCTAGGAACTTCCCCGAGTTCACCCTGAAAGCACATTTGTCTGGGTTCAACCGAACCTGATGAAACCTCATCCGCTCAAACGCCACCGCCAAGTTTTGGACGTGGTCTCCTGCCTGTCGAGACTTCACGAGCATGTCATCCACATAAGCCTCCATGGTCTTCCCCAGCATGTCTCCGAACAACTCGTTTACCATCCGCTGGTAAGTTTCTCCGGCATTGATCAATCCGAAGGGCATCACGTCTTAGTGGTAGACGTCACTGTCAGCATAAAAGGCCGTATGGGGAGCATCCTCCTTAGCCATCTTGATCTGGTTGTATCCGGAGTAGGCATCCATGAAGCTTAGCAGCTCATGTCCTGATGTGGCATACACCAACTAGTCAATCCTCGGGAGCGGGTAGCAATCCTTCGGGCATGCCTTGTTCAAGTCGCGGAAATCGACACACATCCGCCACTTCCCATTACTTTTTCGCACCAGGACTGGGTTAGCGACCCATGTCTGGAATCGGAGCTCCTTGATGAATCCAGCATCGAGCAGTCTGCCTACCTCCTGCTGGATCGTGATCCTCTTATCCGCGCCCATCGGACGCCTCCTCTGCGCGATAGGCTTAATCGCGGGATCAATCTTCAACTCGTGCACTATCACGTCGGGGCTGATTCCTGGCATATCACTCGGGGACCAGGCAAACAGCTCCTTGAACTCCTTCAGGAGCTCGATCAACTCTGGGGCCTTTTCCTCCGACAAAGCAGACCCGATCTTCACCTTCCTTCGAGGTCCATCAATCTCGACCTCCTTCAGATCTTCCATGGGGGCGGGACGCCCAAACTCCTCTCGAGGGTCGGCGTCAGTCTGCAGGACAGCCATGGCTTCCCTTCTTCTCCGTCGAGTGGCATTGACATAGCATTTTCGTGACGCCACCTGGTCGCCTTTGACCTCTCCAACACCATGGTCCGTCGGGAACTTCATCTTCTGGTGGACGGTTGAAGCAACTGCCATGAGAGGGTTGATGGTGGTCCTCCCGATGATGGCGTTGTATGTTCCCGCGGATTCTACCACAACGAAGTCCACGTTCCGCCGTTCCATCTTCCAACCACTACCGAACTCCACCGGCAAGGTAATCATCCCCAACGGATAGGAAGTCGATCCGGAGAATCCCACCATCGGGAAGTTCACCTGCGTTAGGTCCTTCTTCGTCTTTCCCATGGCCTCCAAGGCATCCATGAAAAGAATGTCGGAGGAGCTTCCCCCGTCTATCAGGATCCGCTTCATCTCGAATCCGTCCACATCCAGGGTCACGACCAAGGCGTCATCGTGGGGGCTTTCCACGCCTATCAAATCCTCCGCCGAGAAAGAAATCACCATTTCCTCCTTTAGAGTCCACGACCGGGACCTCTTGCCTAGCACCACAGCAGCGGAGATGCGAGAAGCATAATTCTCCCGAGAAGCGGTGGTGTCACCTCCCGCTGCCATTCCTCCGTGAATGACGTTAATGGTCCCCCGTCTCTCCTTACGGGCACCGGAACCAGAGGGCTCCGACTCAACCTTCTTCTTCTTCGGGGATCGATCACGGGACTTGGAATGGGACCGCGACCGACTTTTGGAACGGGATCGACACCTTCCTCTTCCGACGAACTCCTTAAGCTTCCCCTTCTGGATCAGCTTTTCTATCTCCTTCTTCAGATCTCGACAGTTATCCGTGTCGTGACCATTGGCTCGATGGTACCGACAATAACGATCAGAGCGGCCTCCCAAGAACTCTCCTTCCTTCCTCGGGGGGTATCGGGCGAGACCCTACCGATCCATCACAGCTAGCACGGAGGTCAAAGAGCTGTTGATGGGAACACTACGACCTTCGCGGTTATCCTTCTTCGGAGGACGCCTGTCCTCCCTTCTCTCGGGGCGACCGCGGTTCCTACTCCCCTCCGACTTGTCGCTCCCTTTGCGATCATTCGACAGATTGGACGATGGCTTTCCTCTTGCTGACTTCGGAGGATCCAGCTCTCCAGCAGCAATCTTCGACTCCTGCACGTCGATTTGCTGTTTTACCCTTGCTTGCAGGGCCTCCATGCTCCACACAGCCTTCGCGGCCACACTGTGCATCAAATCGGAGCCATAAGGAGCAGTCAAGTTTCGAAGGAAAGTTCGGATGGTCTCTCCCTCCGATATTTCCTCGTCAATCTCCCCGGAACTGGCAGTGAACCGTTGGTAGTAGTATGCCAACGAATCATCGGATCTCTGCACCACCTGGGTCAGGGACCTCACGCTCTTCAGGAGACGCCTCCGACCTTGATATTTCTTGATGAAGCGATCGTGCATATCAGCCCAACATGTGATACTCCCCGGCGGTAGGCTGAAAAACCACGTCATGGCCCTTTCTCCTAAGGTGATTGGGAACAATGAACATATAAGATCATCATTCGAAGTCCTACCCATACAGGCCTGGACGTGCCCCTGAACATGGCGAACCGGATCTCCTTCACCATCATACTCCTTGATGGTTGGTATACCTAGCCCGGGTGGGGCGACGGTATCTATCAGTCGCGGAACGAAAGGATGACTGGATCGATCCCTCAACTCCGATGTCATTTGCTTCTGATCGCCCATGCAGATGCTGACGATTTTCACCACCTGATCGGGGGTGATGGGGCCATTCAGGGGAATGGTCCTGTTCTGCACTGGTCCCGGGCCGTCGACCACGAACTTCACCAAATGCACGGGCTCCTTGCCCTTATTCCTGGGCTGAATCTCCTGGACCTCCTGTTCTTCCGGGACCACCCTTGGGGTGGGTGGAGGCAACTCTTCTCGCGGAGGCAGCTCCTCCGCCCTCCTGGCGGCCTCTCTCTTGTCCAACAGAGCCTCCATGGCTGCCAAGAACATAGGCATGGCATCTGCTACCGCCTTGGCCAACTCCGAGTTTGAAGAAGAGCCTACCTCCCTTCGCGGGACCTCCTCTCTGTGCCCCACCGGGTTCGGGGGAGCATCCACCTCCCTTCGCAGGATATCTTGCCTGTTCAACGTCGTGTCTCGGACTGAGACCTCCTCATCACTGTGCCCCCCTGTCTGAGAAACAACAGGGTACTCATCTTGTTCAGCAACATGTTCCGGCAACGGGGAATTCACAGTTCCAGTGGGGCTAGAACTGCCGGCCTGAACTTGTTTCTTCTTGCCACCACCGGCCATTGATATGGTAGAAACTATTTTGGCTTTTTGTAAGTTCCCACAGATGGCGCCAATGTTGGATCACGGGCGAAGCTCCGTTACGTTCTCGACGGAAAGCTCGAACTCCTGGGCTCCGCGTAATCCTGCAAAAGGGGATGACCTGGGTGGTGACCCAGAATCCCTCTCCGATACTTAAATGAGAGTATGATCAATGGGGTGGCAGCAGTAATCTAAGTGCGTATTAGATGATGTGTTTTCTAAGGTAACTTCCTCCTTTATATAGGAGGGGAAGTTACTCAGTTACCTGAGACTGCGCCTGGCAGTTTTGCCCATGATTCCATATATCTCGTTCAAGATTCCGTATATCTCGCCCCGCGCTCCGCGTATCTCGCCCATACTCCGCGTATCTCGGGCACGCCCTGCATATCTCGGGGAAGATTATCTGTATCTCAACCGTTTCCCCACTACTCTATCTAGTAGGCGGGTTTCTTGGTCTTATCCTCTGATCACAAGTCCCAACTTCTGTCGGGGACTCCAGAGTTGTCTCATTCTAGGTCACCACCCAGGACCCTTTGTCTCACGAGACAGGTCCAGCCTCCGCGGGGCTTTATTATCGGGGCCTTTACTTAGGCATATCGGGGCCTACTCAGAGGCTTCTTGTCGGGAGCATTCAGCTCATGTATCGGGACCGCTGAAGTCGGGACCCTTCGTACTGGGCCTCTGAGCCTTCCAGGCTTTTCACGAGGCCCACTGGACCTACTCGCCGTCCATTGGCTGTTAACGGGGCTAACGATTACATCGGAACCCATCACCATCAAGAACGTTTCTTGCACTCCAAGATTGCATCTTGATCACTCACACACGAACTCCCCATCCTTGGACACGCATTCTTCATCCTCCACTTCACTATGGACACTAGACAAGTCATTGCGCGAGGTACCGTTGATGCACTATGAATGCATTTGCTGCGACACTTACCAAGCACTTTTTCGAGCACGGACTGAGGCACACACACTTCCATCACTTCATGTGGACATCCTTACTTGAAACATCATACCCCATTCATTGTCTTCACCCCTAAGTTAACACAAATCCTTCACGAAAACACATGCACGTTGCTACGATTCCATCTTTTCGTCTGTCAATCGCTTGTTGGACTTGGGAAGCACGTCTATCATAGCCAAATCAGTGCTTCCTGTTGGATCACGGTGGAACTCCGGTACGGTCTTGACGGCGATACGAGCTCCATCGCTCCACGTAATCCTGCAAGAGGGGATAGTCCGGGCGGTGACCCAGAATCCCTCTCTGATGCTTAAATGAGTATCTCGTATGAACTGGCAAGTAGCAATCTCAAAGTGTGTATCTCAAAACGTAATGTGATCTGAGGTAACCTCTGCCCTTTTATAGGCGGAGAGGTACCTCAGTTACCTGGTGAACCGTTGGGGTGGTTAGCCCATATTCCGCGTATCGCGGGCACGATCCTGCCTATCCAGGCCATGATCTCGCTTATCTCGGCCACACCCCGCTTATCTCGGCCACGCCCCGCGTATCTCAGCCACGCTCCGCGTATCTCGGCCACGCTCCGCGTATCTCGACCACGCCCCCGCGTATCTCGGCCTCCCAGTGGGCCTGTTCAACGTTTCCTCGCCGTTAAAGGGCCTAACGGCCATATCGAAACCCATCATTTGCCCCCAAGACATGAGGGACTTACAGTTCGTCATGTCTTTCAACTCCCGACCTCCCGACATCGGAGTCGGGGACCTTTCCCTTGATACAGTCACTTGATACGAATCTTCTCGTTCACGTTTCCTCGATACCTTGTGGATAACCAGCAAATCCGAGAAGACTCCTCGGTTCCCCAGCCATTAAATGCAACAGATAACGAAGCGACGTCTTCGGCAGCCGTGCCTGATTTTTCGCGCCTGCTTTTTCTGAAAAAGTGCTTTTCAGGCCGTTTCATCATTACACCCGTTGCCATTCTGCACGTTTGATCTCAATGGTTCAGATCAAAACGCTTCGACTTCGACGTTTTAGATCAGAACGTCCTTTCGACTGTCCTCTTCTCCTATAAAACCCTAAGCCTGGGCACAGTTTCCCTTTTGTCGTTTCCAAAATTTCAAAAGCTCTCTGCAACTCTGAGAACTCAAGCTCTGTGATTTCGAAGACTCAAGTGCTTCTCCGGCCTCCTGTTCTACGAATAACTTTCCGCCAACCTTCAGATCATCCTTCCTACCTCAAGTCATCATGTCTGGTAAGGATTTCTTCTTCGTTGCTCGTATATCTTTTCCTTCATCTTTGTTTAATTTGTTTGCAATTTTCCGAAAAACCCAATGTGCCTTTCCTTGCCGTGGCTGATTTTCAGACAGTGGATCTAGTTCCGAGGGGAGAAAGCCCTTCAATTTCGACTATGCTCTCAACGAGATTTCCAGCACTGCTTACGATGCAGCTCTCCGGGAGGGAAGCATCACCTCTACCTGGGAACCTCGCTTCCCGTATCCTTGGCCCCGCCTCTCGAGTAACCTTGAGGTTACCCGTCCCCGGAAAGGGGAGATAGTTGTCTCTACGGGGCAGATATCTGCGGGGATTAGATTCCCCTTCTGTGGAAACTTGGTCGAGATGTGCCAACACTACAAGACGCATCCAACCACTTTCGCTCCTCACGCCATCCGCCTATGGAACGCCTTCCAGGTCCTCTGCTTCCGACAGAAGTGGGTTTACAGCCTCAAGCTCTTTAGAACCTTCTACGGGATGAAGTGCAACGAGGCGGGGGTTTGTGCATTCTACTCGAGTCGGCCCTTCTCCTCTCCCCCTCGATGGGAGTTTTTACAAGGTCTTGGACCCCGCACAGAAGGATGCTCCCTGGACCCCGATCCAAACGCAGCAAGGGGTCCAGCTCCGACAGGGGGACACGTACCCCGAGCTGGCTTCACATCTGCTAGCAGGCTCAATCCTGCCCACTATGAGGTATCCGATTTCCTTGGATCGGGAGGACATCCGCCGGGATGTTCAAGAGATGTCCATGCGTCGGATAGAGGTAAGACTATCACTTTTCTCTCCTTCATCAATAAGATCGATTGCTCATTTGCTAACACTTTTCTCCCTTCCTTCGCAGGAGATGGGGGACATCAACCATTTCCTGGGGTACATCTTCGCCTTCGAGGAAGCCCTGGAGCAGGAGCGGGCTAAGGTGGCTCCCGCAGTCATAGCTAAGCTTGAGGAGGATCTCGCGGCCTCCGAGTCTTCGCTGGGAAAACTAGCCAAGGAGCAGGCCATCCTCGACCGAAAGACTCGGGACCTCCAAAAGCAGGTTCGTGACTTCGAGGGGCTCCTGAAGCGGGAGCGGCAGGAGCGGCGGGTTGCTGAGGACAAAATCGTCCTTGAAAAGAAGGCTCTGGAGGAGCAGATCGCTGAGGTTCCTGCGCAGCTGGTCGCGGCCGAGACCAAGGGCCGGGAGGATTATCGGAGGTCCGAAGACTTCCAGGCGGATGCAGTGAAGTTCTGCAGCGCGGAGGTGGAGAACACCCTCTTCAATGCAGTCGAGGAACTCCACCTGGAGTATGGCGACGCCATCGACTTCGACAAGTCTCCATCTCTCGCTCCCTTCGCGAAGAAATACTTTGCCCTCTCAGAGGAGAGTGATGAGGGGAGCACCCCCGCGGTTGTTGAAGGCACGGCGGAACCTCCAAGTGTTGACGCCCCGATAATCGACCCTCCAGCGGCTGAACCTGTGGAGCCTTCTGCCACAGATCTTGTGGACCCTGCTCCCGCTGATGCCGCCGACAAGGACCAAGCCTAAACGCTTTAACTTTAGAGTCCTTGTATTTTTCCTCATTTTGTAATCCTCGGGCTTTTGAGCCCTCATGAATATCAGACTATCTTAGTTCCGATTTTCCATTGTACTTCTCAGAGCGACTTAACTATACTTACTTAAGGCGAAACCTCGACACTTAAGATACTTTCACACATCACTTAAGACGATTTAATTCCGTGCACCACTTAAGGCGACTTAATCTCGTGCACCACTTAAGGCGACTTTCTCTCGTGCACCACTTAAGGCGACTTCGCAGCACTTAGAATAAATCTAAGAATCATGCATCACTCAAGGCGAATTAATCTCGTGCACCACTTAAGGCGACTTTTCAGCGGGCACCACTTAAGGCGACTTTTCGTCAAGCATGACATTTCTTCAAGTGTTCGCCACTGAAAGAATGCTTCAATACTCTGCCATCGAGGTCTTCCAACTTGTACGCATTCGGAGCTGGCATCCCCACGACCTTGTAAGGTCCTTCCCATTTTAGTGACATCTTGTTGATTCGATCCAAAAGGGTAAACTCGTTCCGACGCCAAACCAGCTCCCCGACGAAGAATTGTCGGGACTTAACTCGCCGATTGTAATACCTGGCTGTCGCCAAACGCATTCGAGTCTGGACTTCATCGGCCTCCCGCCTCTTCTCTTCGAGCAAGTCCAAATCCAGACGTGTCATTTCATCGTTTGTCAAAGGCTCGTAATATCTCATCCGATGGGACGCCACGGCAACCTCCATGGGAGCAACAGCCTCCGTGCCATAAACAAGGCCAAACGGAGTCTCCCTAGTGGATCGTTTGGGTGTCGTTCTAACAGCCCAAAGCACTTTTTCCAGCTCGTTTAGCCATTTGCCCTTCAAGGCATAGACCCTTTTCTTCAGGCCATCCATCACGATTTTGTTGGCTGATTCCACCTGGCCATTATTTTGAGCATGGTGGATAGAGGCTGTCTGATGCTCGATGTTCAACTCTTCCAGATACTCCTTCACTTGAGCCCCGTTAAACGGTGGACCATTGTCGCTGATCACCACCTTGGGAATCCCGTATCTGGATACAATATGAGTCTAGAGAAACTTGACGATCTGGTTCCCCGTCGTCTTGGCCAACGCCTTAGCTTCTATCCACTTCGAAAAATAATTGATAGCCACCAGCAAATATTTACACTGACCTTGTACCTGTGGGAGAGGTCCCACCAAGTCGATGCCCCACTGCGCGAAGGGCCAAGCACTCTTGATAGACGTCAGATTAGCAGCCGGAGCCATGATATTCGGGGCATACCTCTGGCACGCGTCACAGGATCGGACCAACGCTGTCGCCTCCTTGCTCATTGTAGGACAATAATAGCCCAAGTTCAGCACTTTCCTAATAATGGATCGGGCTCCTTCGTGACAAGCCGCGACCCCTTCATGCACCTCTCTCAAGATTCGACTTGTGTCGGGCTCAGCCACACACTTCAAGTACGGAGTCGAGAACCAGCCCTTCTTGTATAGCTGACTGTCCAGCATCACGTAGTTAACCACGATCCGACGTATCCTGTCAGCTACCACTTCATTATCGGGGACTGCCCCCGTAGTCAGGTACGTGACTATCGGGGTCATCCAAGTGGGCTCCTCTTCCGATCCTGCTTAAATAGCACACACCTGCGTCGGGTCGGTGTTCGACAAGATCACCTTCTCCAAGAAGTGCACCTTCCGGTTTTTCTCCAGGGGTGCCCCCAAGGCAAATTTGGTCAAGGCATCCGCTTCCACGTTCTCTTCCCTCGGGATCGCCTCAATGTCGAAACTTTTGAAGCTCTCTTTCAAGACTTGCACCTCACGAAGGTACTTTCTCATCACCGGGCTCTTTGCCTCATATCGCCCTTGGACTTGATTCACAATCAAACCCGCGTCACACTTCACTCTCAAGTGAGCAACTCCCGTACCCTTGGCAATTTTCAGGCCTGTGATAAGAGCCTCATACTCAGCTTCGTTGTTCGTGGCCCTAAACGTTAAGGCCAAAGCATATCGAAGGGGCTCACCCCCTCCTGGTGATATCAACACAAACCCTGCTCCTGATACGTCTGAACTTGAGGAGCCATCCGTGTACATCTCCCAGGCATTTTCCTCGTTTGGCTGTTCTGATTGCTCTGCCATCTCTGGTTGTTCTGCTATCGGGACCTCCATGGTTGCCCCCTCTACAAGGCCCGCTTCTTCCAGATCGGGGGCTGTAGATTCTGCTATGAAATCCGCCAACGCCTGGCCCTTAATAGCCGTTCTCGGAGCAAAGTGTATGCGAAACTCACTAGGCTCGACTGCCCATTTGACTAACCTCCCCGACGCATCAGGTCGGTTCAAAAAATGCTTCAAAGGCTGATTCGTCAACACAGTAATCTCATGCGCGTGGAAGTAAGGCCTCAGCTTCCGAGCAGTAATAATCAACGCAAAGAGATACTTCTCAACGGCGGGATAATTCATTTTA
Source organism: Clarkia xantiana subsp. parviflora (assembly GCA_036873135.1). Lineage (NCBI taxonomy): Eukaryota > Viridiplantae > Streptophyta > Magnoliopsida > Myrtales > Onagraceae > Clarkia > Clarkia xantiana. The sequence continues at coordinate 12,071,607 of JAPTYO010000001.1, read as the reverse complement.
GATTTGGCAAACGCCTTGCTTACATAATAAACAGGGACTTGATTACCCTCAACAACCTTCACTAACACAGAGCTAATGGAAAATTCAGAAACAGCCAAGTATAGATAGAGCGGCTCGCCTGGGACCGGTTTCGCCAACGGCGGGAGGGTGCGAAGGTGCTGCTTGAGTGCCTGGAACGCCTCTTCCCACTGGGCAGTCCACTCAAACTTCTTGTTGGCCCTCAACACTTCAAAAAACGGCATGGATCGGTCACTTGCCTTAGACAGGAAGCGATTCATTGCAGCCAGTCGGCCATTCAGCACTTGCACCTCCCGATGATTTACCGGAGACTGCATCTCCTCGATCGCCCTCAGCTTCTCGGGGTTCACCTCAATTCCTCTTTGACTCACCACAAAGCCCAAAAAAATCCCCGAGTGGACTCAGAAGGCGCACTTTGTCGGGTTCAAGCGAACCTGATGAAGCCTCATCCGCTCAAACGCCGTAGCTAGGTTGCGCACATGATCCTCAGCTTGTCGGGACTTCACCGGCATATCGTCCACGTAAGCCTCCATGGTTTTCCCCAGCATATCTCCGAACAGCTTAATCACCATCCGCTGGTAGGTTGCCCCGGCATTGATCAGTCCGAAAGGCATGACATCGTAGTGATAGATGTCACTATCGGCATAAAAGGCAGTGTGGGGGGCATCTTCCTTAGCCATCTTGATCTGATTATAGCCCGAGTACGCATCCATGAAGCTCAACAACTCATGTCCCGACGTGGCATCCACCAACTGGTCGATTCTCGGGAGCGGGTAACAGTCCTTCGGGCAAGCCTTATTCAGATCGCGAAAATCAACACACATCCGCCACTTCCCATTGCTTTTCTTCACCAGAACCGGGTTGGCGACCCAAGTCTGGAATCGGAGCTCCTTGATAAACCCAGCGTCGAGCAACCTGCCCACCTCCTGCTAGATTGCGACCCTCTTATCTGCGCCCATCGGACGCCTCTTCTGCGCGATAGGCTTGATCGCGGGATCAATCTTCAACTCGTGCACGATCACATCGGGGCTGATTCCTGACATGTCACTCGGGGACCAGGCAAACAGCTCCTTGAACTCCTTCAGTAGATCGATCAATTCTCGGGCTGTCTCCTCGGTCAGCGCAGACCCGATTTTCACCTTCCTCTGAGGTCCGTCAATCTCGACCTCCTTTAAATCCTCCACAGGGGTGGGACGCCCAAACTTCTCTCTGGGATCAGCATCGGTCTGGAGGGTAGTCATGGCCTCCCGTCTTTTCCTTCGGGTGGCATTAGCATAGCACCTCCTGGAAGCCACTTGGTCGCCCTTGAGCTCCCCAACTCCGTGGTCAGTCGGGAACTTCATCTTCTGGTGCACAGTCGAGGCAACTGCCATCAAGGGGTTGATGGTGGTTCTCCTGATAATCGCGTTGTAAGTCTCCGCGGACTCAACCACCACAAAGTCCACGTTTCTCCTCTCCACTTTCCACCCTCTACCAAACTCCACTGGTAAGGTGATCATTCCCAGCGGATAAGAGGTAATACCAGAGAACCCGACCATCGGGAAGTTCACCTCCTTGAGATCCTTCTTCGTTTTCCCCATGGCATCCAGTGCATCCATAAACAGAATATCGGAGGAGCTTCCTCCGTCGATCAAAATCCGCTTCATCTCGTACCCATCCACGTCTAGGGTCACGACCAGAGCGTGTGGAGTCTCCACTCCTATTAGGTCCTCCGCGGAAAAGGAAATCACCATCTCTTCCTTCGCAGTCCAGGATCGGGACCTCTTGCCCAGCACTACAGCGGCAGAAATTCTAGAGGCATAGACCTCCCAAGAGGCTGTGGTGTCACCTCCCGCGGCAAATCCTCCGTGAATCACATTGATAGTGCCCCGCTTCTCCTTACGGGCACCAGAAGACTCCGGCTCAGACCTCTTCTTCTTTGGGGACCGATCGCGGGAAAGGGAAAGAGACCGCGATCGGGATCGAGAACGGGATCGACACCGCTTCTCCCCGACAAATTCCTTAAGCTTCCCCTTCTGGATCAGCTTTTCGATCTCCTTCTTTAGCTCCCGACAATGATTAGTGTCGTGACCATTTGCGCGGTGAAATCGACAGTAACGATCAGTGCGGGATCCCAAAAATTCTCCTTCCTTCTTCGGGGGGTACCTGGAGATACCCTGTCGTTCCATGACCGTTAACACCTCCGCCATAGAGCTGTTGAGAGGAATGTTATGATCCTCCCGCCTGTCCTTCCTCGAGGAACGCCTATCCTCCCTTCGATCAGAGCGGCCACGACTCCGTCTGCTCTCGGATTTATCGTTCGACTTACGGTCGTCCATGTGTTTGAGCGACTGCTTTCCCTTATTTGACTTCGGGGGCTCAAGCTCTCTAGCAGCTATTTTCGACTCCTGGACGTCGATTTGCCGCTTCACCCTTTTCTGCAAGGCTTCCATATTCCACACAGCCTTCTCAGCCACGCTGTGCATCAAGTCGGAACCGTAGGGGGCTGTTAGGTTCCGAATGAAGGTACGGATGGTCTCACCCTTCGAAATCTCCTCGTCAATCTCCGCCACGCTGGCAGTGTATCGCTGGTAATAGTGTGCCAGCGACTCATCGGGCCTCTGTACCACCTGGGCCAGGGACCTCACACTCTTCAACAGACGTCGGCGACCCTAGTACTGCTTAATAAAGCGGTCGTGCATATCAGCCCAGCAAGTGATGCACCCTGGGTGCAGACTAAAGAACCAGGTCAGGGCTCTCTCACCAAGTGTGTTCGGGAACAATGTACACACGATATCTTCATTCGGGGCTCTGCCCAGACAAGCCATGAGGTGCTTCTGGACATGACGAACCGGATCTCCCTCGCCATCTTACTCCTTAATCGTGGGGATACCCAGCCCTGGCGGGGCGAGGGTGTCTATTAGTCGGGGAACAAAGGGATGGGTGGATCGATCCCTCAGTTCCGACAGCAGCGGCTTCTGCTCTCCCATGCAGATGTTCACGATCTTCACCACCTGATCGGGGGTAATAGGACCATTAAGGGGAATGGTCCTATGTTGTACGGGTCCTGGCCCATCGACCTCAAATCGCTCTGACTGAGCGTGTTCCTTACCCTTGTCCTGGCTCCGAGGTTGGGCCTCTTGCACATTCTGAACCTCTGCTGGTGGGGGCACTTCCTCTCTTGGTGGGGGCACCTCCTCTTGTCTCCTCGCAGCCTCTCTCCGATCTACGAGAGCCTCCACGGCCGCCAAAAACATCGGCATGGCCTCCGCCACAGCCTTCGTCAGGTCTGCATTTGGAGGAGCCTCCCGCTCCCTATTCTCTTGGTGCTGAGCAGCATCTTCGGGGACTTCGTTGTGCCCCCCTGTCTGGGAGACCCCAGCAGGGAGATTCTGGTCCTCAGCACGCTCCGGTGGTGAATTCAGAGTCGTCCCAGCAGGATGACGGGAACCACCGGATTGTCCTTGTCTTCTTTGCTTGCCAGCCGCCATTGAACGAGTAGAAGTCATATTAGCTTTTTGTCACGATTCCCACAGACGGCGCCAATGTTGGATCACGGTGGAACTCCGGTACGGTCTTGACGGCGATCCGAGCTCCTTCGCTCCACGTAATCCTGCAAGAGGGGATAGTCCGGGCGGTGACCCAGAATCCCTCTCCGATGCTTAAATGAGTATCTCGTATGAACTGGCAAGCAGCAATCTCAAAGTGTGTATCTCAAAACGTAATGTGATCTGAGGTAACCTCTGCCCTTTTATAGGCGGAGAGGTACCTCAGTTACCTGTTGAACCGTTGGGGTGGTTAGCCCATATTCCGCGTATTGCGGGCACGATCCCGCCTATCCAGGCCATGATCTCGCTTATCTCGGCCACGCCCCGCGTATCTCGGCCACGCTCCGCGTATCTCGGCCACGCTCCGCGTATCTCGGCCACGCCCCGCGTATCTCGGCCTCAACCTCTGATAGCAAGTCCCGACCAATATCGGGGACTCCAGAGTTATCTCATTGTGTCACCGCTCGGGGCCCCTCGTCATCGTGACAGGGCCAATCATTCTCAGGGATTCATCATCGGGGCCTACTTAAAGGCTGATGGATATACGCCCAATTTGAACCCGTCGACTTCCGAACCGTTGTATTTTTATCATCCCATTAACGTTTGTAAATCGAAACTTCAACCCGAACACTTCGCGAGAACATCAACGGCTCGAACGAGGCCGAAGCGCTCGTCCGGCCAAGGCAAACTCACCTAGGTGAGGTTGGGTGGCCACACCCGACCTCCCCTAGGGGAGATCGGGTCAGCCAACCCGATCTCCCCTAGGGGAGATCGGGTGGACCAACCCGAGATCTCTCCTAGGAGAGATCGGGTCGGCCAACCCGATCTCTCCTAGGAGGGATGGGGTTGGCCAACCCCATCCTCCCTAGGAGGGGTTGGGTGCCCTCACCCAACCCTTACCCTTGGGGGTCGGATTTCTCTTCCCCCCAAGGGCCCCGGTACCATTTTTTGGACTCCCACACTCGGCTCACTCCGCCTACCTTCTCCGTATCCTAAGGTCTTAATCATGCGTTTAAAGGTTAATTAACTGTGTTTAAAGGTTAACGATGTCATTAAGCCACCTTAATGACACCGTTGCCTATAAATACCCCACCTTCACAATTCATTTGGATCTTCTTGGCAAGTTGCACAATTTTGCTCTGACATCTCTCTAGCTTTATCTCTCTAAAACCGTACTGACTTAGGCATCGGAGAGGGTTCATCAGGCACCACCCCCCCCCCCCTCTGTGCCTGGTATTGCCCCTCTTGCAGGGCGGCAAGGAGAAGAGAGCCAAGGAAGCAGAAGAGCATAGAGCAGTAGGACAAGCCCCAGGGGTAAGAAGTACAAGCCTCAGGAGGTCAGAAGGAGAGAAGGAAAGGAGGTCGGAAGGAGAGAAGGAAAGGAGGTCAGAAGGAGAGAAGAGAATGACATATATCAGAACGACTACCCCAAGGGAGCAGAAGGGCATGTATCAGAATGACTAGTCCTAGGAACACTGAACCCGACATTTCATTAGTGGGAGATAAATTCTAGATTGACGACCCGTTGACCTAGACTTTATAACCTAACAAAGGCATCTCATCGGGAGGGTCCAGCTCACCTATCGGGACCGACTCTATCGGGACCTTTCATCACCGGGACTCCCTCTGTCGGGACCCTTCGCCTTGGTTTTCTTGACCTCCTTTTAGGGCCCAGTGGGCCTGTTCACCGTTTTCTCGCCGTTAAAGGGCCTAACGGCCATAGCGAAACCCATCACTTCCCAATATGTTAGACCTTCAGGGGTCTAACAACTATCCTTAACAGAGTTGGATGAGGAATGCCCGTCGCCTATTCGCGAAGGAATAATATTGGAGGCGACGACAGGGTTAAGCCCGGTAATAACGAAGCTCTCTATCAAAAGAAGACTATATCGGAGGAGGACGATGAACATGGGGATGGGAAGCGTTCAAAGACCAGCTTGATTACATCTCCGATTAAGCATGGAGGTCCCCCAGTAAGAGGTAGGGGAAGAGGGCGGCCTCGGGGCAGTCGTGGAAGAGTCCGTTTGGTTCTAAATGAAGAGACTGGGTCACAAGGAGTGGTAAACAGCTCTAGTGTAGCCATGAGTATCGTATTGGGTTCTGGTGGTTTTCCCAAAATAGCCACACGGGAGCCATGACTATCATCAGTTGGAATTGTCTGGTACTTGGATCCAACCTGACGGTTCCCCATTTAAAGGATCTCCGGGGGACATATAAGCCGGCGATTATCTTCCTTATGGAAAAAAAGAATTTGTCGGGTGTTTGTGAGAGGGCTCGCAGGGAGCTGGATATTGTCCATTTACTTATGTGGATCCGGTTGGGCGCTCGGGTGGGTTGGCTCTATGGCGGACAAGGGATGTGGAGGTTACATTGCTGCATAAATAAAAAAATATCATGGATTGTACAGTGAGATGTGAAGTAACTGGACATATATGAAATTTTTCATGCATTTACGGAGATCCGGAGCTTAGTGCCAGGTTAGAAATTTGGGAAAAGCTCAAACGTATTGCGAGAAGAAGAGTGACTCCATGGGTTTGCGTTGGTGACTTCAATGAAATTCGCTCACATAATGAAAAAGCGGGAGGGCCACGGAAGGATCAAAGCCGCATCGACTCTTTTAATGATATGATTAGTGAAGCGGGACTTTTGGATATGCACTTTCACGGGTTAATATTTACATGGTCTAATAATCGGCGAAACGGTGTCTTGGTGAGGGAGCGGCTGGACCGAGACCTAGCTAATTCAGCATGGATAGAAATCTTCCCTAAGGCTCAAGTCTTCCATGAGCCTGCCTTGGGCTCCGGTCACTGTCCTATTATCATCATCCAAGAGCATAATGACTTGTTGGGAGCTAAGTCGTTCCGATTTGAGGAGATGTGGACCGATCATGTTGAGTACGACCCTTTAATCATGTCGACTTGGGATGAACAAGATGGAGCTCTAGCCCAAGCTGGTTCGAAAACAGTGGTGGTGAGAAAATTGAATAGGTGCCGGGGCCGACTTATTAAGTGGAGCAAAGAAAGGTTCGGGAACAACCAAAGGAAAATTCGAGAAATTTATGAGCGATTGAAGACTATTAAAGGGTGGGTGATGGATGAAGTTGAGGAGTTGGAAGAGCGAGCCTTGGTTCGAGAACTGGGGGGACTTTGGAAACGTGAAGAGATGTACTGGAAACAACGTTCTCGAGTTAAGTGGATAAATTATGGTGATCGAATATCCAAGTTCTTTCACTTGACGACCATAGATAGGCGACGACACAATAATATTTTGCAAATCAAAGATAGAAGAGGCAATGTTATCACGGACGAACGGGAGATGGGGCGTATCTTCACATATTTTTTTTCAAATCTGTTTCAGACGTCGGGTGTTAGGGATTGGACTGACGTTCTACAGGTGATACCTCTATTAGTGTCCAGTGCGATTAATGCAGACCTCATACGACCACTTACTATGGAGGAGGTTAAGAAGGCGACTTTTCAGCTCGGGGGATCGAAAGCGCCGGGACCGGATGACTTTCCCGGGTTGTTTTTCCAGGGATATTGGAGTAATGTTGGAGCTGATATGTTTGCCATGGTGGCTGCTTTTCTAAACTCTGGTTATATGCCCCGGGCTTTCGGAGAGACTAATATTTCTCTTATACCAAATGAGCCAAACCCGTGTGCGCCGAATCAGTTTCGACCGATAAGCTTGTGCAATTTTGCGTACAAAATCATATCAAAGGTTTTGGTGAATCGCCTAAGCCATACCTAAATGATAGATAACACCGTATCAAAGTGCGTTTGTATCGGGTCGGTTAATCTAAGATAACTTTACCGTATCAAAGTGCGTTCTTTATCTCCATAATAGAGGTGGTGCGAAGAAGGAGGAGTGCGCGGTGAAGGTCGATATGCAGAAGGCCTATGATTGTATTGAATGAGACTTTTATGGCAGCGGTGTTAAAGAGGATGGGGTTTTGTGATAAGTGGATAAGTTGGGTCATTGCATGTGTGTCAACTGTTACCTATTGAGTTGTCATAAATGGAAAGCGAACAGCCCCGTTCCGCCCCACAAGAGGCCTACGACAAGGTGACCCGCTTTCACCATATCTATTCATCATAATAGCGGATATTCTTTCACGTTTAGTGGTTGCGGATATAGAGAGTGGAGCTTTGGAGGGTGTTCGTATGAAGAGGGGGTGCCGATACATTACACCATCTATTCTTTGCGGATGACTCGGTATTTTTTGTCCATGCTACACCACAGAATGCTGCACGACTAAGACAAATTATGACGGCTTACTGCGACGTCTCGGGGCAAATGGTAAACTTGGAGAAGTCTAATGTCTATTTTAGGTCCAATGTCTGTGATGCAACGAAGTTAGCCGTCGAAAATGTACTGGGTATTAGGGCGATTCACAATCCAGGGAAATATCTCGGGCTACCAACCGTGTGGGGAGGTCTAAAAGGGAGGAGCTTGGCTTCCTAAAAGAAAGAATAGTTGAGAAAGTCCAGGGGTGGAAGTCGCTCCTTCTCAATGAAGCGGGAAGAGAAGTGCTCATAAAACGGTCGTAACGGCGATGCCAACATACACGATGAGTCTCTTCTTGCTTCCTAAGACATGGTGCGCAGAAATTAATTCGCTCGTAGAACGATTTTGGTTGGGTCAACGTGAAGGTGAGCGAAAGATCCATTGGTCGAGTTGGGCGACGCTAACTAAGGTAAAGAGTTGTGGTGGTCTTGGTTTTAAAGAGCTGCAAACATTTAATGTTGCTTTGTTGACGAAGATGGTGTGGCGGCTTAATCAGAATCTGAATTCTTTTTGGGTACGGATGTTAAAAGGCCTTTATTATCCGAGGTGCGGTACTGAAAAAGCGACGAAGGGGGCGCGGGCATCATGGACATGGGCAAGTTTGCTAGTTGGGCGCGATGTCTTATTCGATTATGGACTTTGGAAGATAGGTAATGGTCAAATTGTTGATATATTTAAAGATGCTTGGGTTCCGGGTTTGCCTCCGTTTAGGATAGCAGCTCTGGAATCTGTTTTGAAGCATGAGTCCTAACGATTGGTCTCAAAACTTGTCCATGGAAATGTGCCTAGTTGGAATCTTACTTCTATTCAGCACTAGGTGCCGCTGAACCAACTAGAACAAATCAGTAGAATACCACTTCGTTGTGAGCCTACTGAGGATAGATTTATATGGCCACATACAAAAACGGGTGAGCTTAGCGTCAAATCGGTCTACCAGCAGTTGTTTTTGTGATAAGATGATATTACAAGACCAGTCGGGGTGCTCGGGCTTGAAGTGGAAGGAAATTTGGTAGATGAACGTGATCCCGAAAGTTAAGTCGTTTATGTGGTGACTCACTCCAAATGCACTTGCTGTGAAGTCAAACCTTTGCCGGATAGGAATAACTCTGACCGCAGCCTGCCCATTTTGCTCGATGGATGAAACTGCAGGACATATGTTGTTTGAATGTGAGTGGACGAGGCTTGTTTGGTTCTCTACGATGACGATACGCCCGTATAGTATTGGAGCTGTATCTGTTGCACATTGGCTTGCCAAGATCAGGAACTTAAACATGGGCACAGGAAAGGAGGTTGAGATGGTCGCTTATAGGATTAGTTTGTTGGTTCATATGGAAGGAACGGTGTGTAGGGCTTTATTCGAACATGATGAACCTAATCCAAGGAAAACTGCATCAGCAATCCTTCATGAGTTTAATGAATTCTGGAGCTCCACACAGCAACAGTCTCGGGTTCCAGCACAACAGCAATTTCGGGCTCCACACAGCAGCAAAATGCAGTAATTTCGGGCTCCACGCAGCAACAGTCCCGGGTTCCAGCACAACAGCTATGTGCTGCAATTTCGGCCTCCACACAGCAGCAAAATACAGCAATTTCGGGCTCCACACAGCAGCAAAATGCAGCAATTTCACGCCCCACACAGCAGTAGTCTCGGGTTCCAGCACATCAGCAATGTGCAGCAATTTCGGGCTACACACGACAGCAAAGTGCAGCAAAGCAACAATCTGCAGCATCAGGTCCATCTCCTAGCGTTAACTACCAGCAACCTGCAGTGGATAAATGTCACTGGGAAGCACCTCCATCTGGTGTCTTTAAGATTAACATTGATGTTGCATGGGACCCCTGGATCGAACGTGGTGGCATAGGTGGCTGGCTCGTACTATGGATGGACAGCTGATTGGTGGTTTTTGTCGGGTGGGTATGGAACGTGGAAGTCTAGAGCTGGAAGTAGCAGCTATTACTCATGGGCTCGAGCTCGCTATTACTAGGGGTTGGAATCGAGTTATCCTAGAGTCCGACTCCAAAGAAGCCATTGATTGCATTACGGGAGTTACTACTCGTATAGACTAGAGAATTGCTACCTGTTAGGTTCCGAGTCTAGGGTCAACGGGCGGTCGACTCAAGTCTCGTTCCTCACTGGAGATATTGTGGATCGGGTGATCTCGGGTTGTGCTGTCCTAGCTTGCGTCCTTCCGTCCTTAGCTTCTCTTCTCCTTTCACCCTGCAGAAGGGGCAGTACCAGGCACAGAGGGGGGGTGGTGCCTGATGAACCCTCTCCGATGCCTAAGTCAGTACGGTTTTTAGAGAGATAAAGCTAGAGAGATGTCAGAGCAAAATTATGCAATTTGCCAAGATGATCAAATGAATAGTGGAGGTGGGGTATTTATAGGCAACGGTGTCATTAAGGTGGCTTAATGACATCGTTAACCTTTAAACACAGTTAATTAACCTTTAAACACATAATTAAGACCTTAGGATACGGAGAAGGTAGGCGGAATAAACCGAGTATGGGAGTCCAAGAATGGTGTCGGGGCCCTTGGGGGGAAGGGAAATCCGACCCCCAAGGGTAGGGGTTGGGTGAGGCCACCCAACCCCTCCTAGGGGGGATGGGGTTGGCCAACCCTATCCCCCCTAGGGGAGATCGGGTTGGCCGACCCGATCTCCCCTAGGGGAGATCGGGTTGGCCGACCCGATCTCTCCTAGGAGAGATCGGGTTGGTCCACCCGATCTCCCTACCCGATCTCCCCTAGTGGAGGTCGGGTGTGGCCACCCAACCTCACATAGGTGAGTTTGACTCGGCCGGACGAGCGCTTCGGCCTCGTCCGGGCCGTTGGTGTTCTCGCGAAGTGTTCGGTTTGAAGTTTCGATTTACAATCATTAATGGGATGATAAAAATACAACGATTCGGAAGTCGTCGGGTTCAAATTGGGCGTATATCCATCACATGCCCCCGAGTCAACCAATGGCCTAACCCTTGATTGACTCTATTTTAGGATGGTATGACACGCGCAATTTGAAACCGGGGTTTTACCTTTCATCTGAATGCTTACTTACCCATGGATGCGTGCCTTTGACTCTGCCCCCTGCCTTATAAGATAGAGGAAGTGTAAACGTCAGAGCAGTACGAACACGTGCCTAAGCACGCATCCGTCTGAAGTGGGAATAATAAATCTTTCCTTGTTACGGACGTATATTTCGAAAAATACACGCCCGCATAGGGATGCAATACGAATGCAACTAAGTGACTTATGCTTCAATTTCATGCCGGGCTTTTGCCTAAGTGGAGAAAAATTTGGTTTTGGCCTAAAAAATTTTTCTAAGTATGGGATGCTCAAGAATAAGCCTAACTTGATGGTTTTTCTAAGTATGGAGATATACTTAGCCATAGTAAAAGGGGGTAAAAGTGATGGTTTTTCTTTAACCCTTAGATCTCACTTAAAAATAAATGGAGGGTGGTGATTAAAACTCTTTAAAAAACCCTACCATCCTTCAAATATATAGGAGAGTTAAGAAAATACCTTAGTTAGTCACCATAGCCATCCTTTTCCCTCTTTTCTCACCCTTGGAGAGCAAGAAAGAATTTGGAGCACACCAAGGTAAGGGGCCGGTCAAAATTCCGGCGAGGAGCCAGCAATTCCGGCCAGCAGCTCAGGTGGGACGGCGACGGGAGAGAGCCCAGCCGGAGACGACGACTTGGCCTCAGGCGGACGGCGGCTGACGGCGGTGTGGGGTGCGACGGAGGCGACAGGGGCCGCCATTCGCGACGGCGAGGGACTCCACAGCTTCGACGGGCGGCCACGGCAGCGGAACAGGCGAGGACGGACGTAGCTCAGCTCCGGCGGCGGGAAAATCGAGGCTCCGGTGGGGGGCTGATTCCAGCCAGCTCCAAAATTCGACTTCCGGACCCGTTTATCACATCGGGTCGGGTTTTCCGAATGTCCATTCTCTTCCTTTCAGTTACCGCGTAAAATGTTGATTTTTGAATTGCCGATATTTGATTGAATGTGGAATTGCCGTGGATAGCCGTAGATAATCGTGGATTTGGGGAAAAAATTTGGTCGGTCGTCCGGAGATAGTTTCTTGTCCGATTAAACTATCCCCGTTTTGAATTTGGTGTTGAGTCGCCATTTGTGTGTTGATTTCCGTTGGAGGGCGTAACGGTAATTTTGCCCGAAAACCGACTTTAGGTTCGGATAAAATTGTCCGATTTGGTTGTCGTGGTGTCCTTGGCTCATGTTCGTTATCTTTGTTGGATGCTTTCGAATCTTTGGTTGTTGTCGTTGGTTGAGTGCCGGAGTACTCCCGGTTTTTCGGAAATTCTCTCGTCTTGATATTTGTCATGTCGTGGCAGGTACTGGATTCCTGGTGGTGTCCCCGCACACAGACTCTACAGAGGCGTTACATCCTCCGAAGGATGAGTGAGTTCCTTTTCTCTTCTTTTCGTCGCATTACCTCTTTTCCTATCATTAGTTTAGTGTCGCGATCTGAGCTGGAGTGTTAGTCGAAACTTGATTCGGACTTTGGGATTTCCTGCTACCTTTGACTTAGGTCTCGCTGCTCTGTCGGAGAACCACCTTACTAGGTCTGATTACAATGAGCACGTTACCTTAGGAGATATCTGTCCCCTAGATGAGCCTCTATATCCTTTCCTCCCTTCCTTGGGGAATACCCGCGAGACGGTGACAGAGCCCCCTAGGGGGAAGGTCGTCGTTTACCCCTCCCAGATTCGATTTGGGCTGAGGCTGCCTTACTGCGACGACCTCGTAGAGTTGAGTAGGTTCTTCAGGATTTCTCCTGTGAACCTTGCTCCTAGTGCCCTCCGCGTCTGGGTGGGCTTCCGGGTGTTGTGCCACTGGTACTCCTGGAAGTACTCTCTAGTTCTGTTCCGATGCTTCTACCGGTTCCAATATCAGAAGAAAGTGGGCTTTGCGAGTTTTGTAACTCGCCATCCGTCCTTCAAGGATTCCCGATTTGCTGATTTCGGGTTGAGTGGGGTCGAGTGGGATACCTCTCTTCGCTTCGTGGCCCGGAGTGACAACTCAGCCAGTCACTGGGCCAAGCACTATTTCTTCATCACAGATCGATATGCCACTTGGTCGGTCTTGAATGAGGATCGGTCGGATGGTTGGCCTGCCTTCGGGGAGTTTTCACCTGTTGATTTAGAGACTATGAAGATCATTCATGAGAGCAACAGGACCCGATCATATTGCCCCGTGTCCTTAGTGACTGAGACGGATCTTTATGAGGCGGGGATCAGTTTAACTCCTGACTCCGGGGGTTCGGTATGTTACTTAGTCTTCTCATCTTTATTTACTTTCTGCTCTTCCTTTGTAGGTTGGTTTCACGGAAAAACCTATAACGTGCAGGGAGCACCGGTCGACCTGAGCAAGAGGAAGGCTCCTTCCAGCTCCGCTCTGAAGAAATCCCCCATGCTTGGGAAGAAGGCTGGGGCCTCTGGTATACTTCCTCCTGTTCACTTCTTTATGGTATACTTGTGTTTTCCTTATCTTGTTTTTCTTACATTGCTAGGGCGCTCTCCCTTGGTGACCGAGAGGGTTGTCTCCATAGGCAAAGACTCTGGACCTTCCAAGTCCAAGTCGCGGAGATCTGACTCTGAGGCCGGGGCCTCGGCTGTCAAGAGGAAGAAAGCTGCGGATCCTCCTTCGCCTGTTGCTCGTCCCCCGACCCTATCTCGCGATAAAGAGATGGTGGTCGAAGAGGCGCCTTCCCATACTGATAAAGGGAAGCGACCTGTTGGTGGTGGTTCCCCTGCCCCCCAGCCGAGGGCACGGTCATCAGGTTCGATCTCTACCTTATCACTGATGCTTCTATGTTTATATTTTCCTTTGACTTGCTTCGCTTGTATAGGTGGGCCTCCGGCTTTGAGTCGGAAGGATTTCGCACGTCTTACTGATGAAGATGTCGTTGGGTCTGAGTGGACTCCTTTCGCTGGTTTGAAGGAGTTCCACCTTGATAGCGACTCCTCTTTGCGGACTCCTGAGGTTGGCATCCGCGTACTTCGCGGTGCCGTCCCCCCTGGCGATCGTGTTGCCCAGCCTAGGTCTCCTGGGGAGACTCGGCGCTTCGTTCAGGGTGTACTCTCTCGTTATGCACCTGTGAGTTGTTCCTTGCTTTCTTCTTTATACTTTTATGTGGTTGCTTTTTCGGTTACTCATCCCTTGTTCAAATTATCAGGGTATGTCTGACATGGTGAACATGTCATCACTCGTGCTCGAGTTATCTGACGAGAAGAGGACCATTGAGGACAGCCAGGTCTCTCTGAAGGCGGAGCTCGCCACTGCGGCTGAGAAGGCGCGCTTATCTGATCTGAAGATGCAGGAGCTCAGGGACCAAGTGTCCTTACTTGAGACTACCGTAGGTAGCTTACGCCGGGAGGCTGAGGTTGCATCTTCACTCCACTCTGAGGAGTTGCGGAAGTTGGAGGCTAGGTGTCGGGCGGAGGAGAGGATTATCGCAGTGTCTGAATACTTCTTCTGCCTTCACTGCTGACTATAGCGTGCGGCTCAATCAGGAGATGAACCAGTTCGGTGAGTATCTGGTTGATCATATTTTCCGCATTGATCCTCAGTTTCCAGTTGGCGATCTTGGTGATTTTGGGCCATACGCTACTGGCTACATGGCTGTCCTTAGGAGTCAGGCTGCTGTTGCAGACGAGCCTGCCCCTACACAGGTGGATGCTACGCCTGTGGACATCGATACTTCAGACTCCTCCTCTTCCTCCATCTCTGCCGGTGGTTCAGCCTCAGGGGGTCAGGGTGACTCCCCCGAAGGCTCTGATTGATGTGTCCACATCTTGCTATCTTTGTATATATGACCATACTTTTTCTCCCCTTTGATGGGTTGAGTATCTTTTGGATTGTTGTGGGGTTTTGTGTTGCTTTCCTTTGTCGTATTGTGTTGTTGACTATGTGGTTCGCTTGGCTTTACATTGGTACTTCGTATTCTTTTGTATGTACTCCTTTGATTATGGACTCTTTCCTTAGTGTGTTTCCTTTACTTATCCTTCTTTTGTGTTTTCCTTCATGCCATACCTGCTATTTCATCAAGAAAAATCATTATGTGTTCTTCATATCACTTTACTTTGAAATTACTTTCTCATTGGATCCTTCTTAGTGATGGTGTAATACTCTCTTCTGATACCCTTTGAATGGTATGTATGGTACTGTTAGACCAAAGATACGCTCTTGGTGGGCGTCGAAAACTGTTCACGAGACAGGCTCTCGGAGGGCACTTAACGTTTCACAGGATGGGCTCCCGGAGGGCACAGGTTAGACCAAAGATACGCTCCTGGTTGGCGTCGAAATCTATTCACGAGACTGGCTCTCGGAGGGCACTTAACGTTTCACAGGATAGGCTCCCGGAGGGCACAAGTTAGACCAAAGATACGCTCCTGGTTGGTGTCGAAACTGGTAGTTTGAAATCTACCTCAAGATACGCTCTTGGGGGCGTCGAATCTGGTAGTGTTTTTTCTACCTCAAGATACGCTCTTGGTGGCGTCGAATCTGGTAGGTTGAAAATCTACCTCAAGATACGCTCCTGGGGGCGTCGAAATTCGTAGTTTTTGGAAACCACTCTCAAGATACGCTCTTGGTGCTTCGAAGGTCGTAGTATAGAAACTACTCTCAAGATACGCTCTTGGGGGCGTCGAATGTCGTAGTATGAACACTACTCTCAAGATACGCTCCTGGGGGCGTCGAAGTTCGTAGTTTTTGGAAACCACTCTCAAGATACGCTCTTGGTGCGTCGAAGGTCGTAGTATTGAAACTACTCTCAAGATACGCTCTTGGGGGCGTCGAAGGTCGTAGTATGAACACTACTCTCAAGATACGCTCTTGGGGGCGTCGAAGGTTGTAGCATGAAAACTACTCTCAAGATACGCTCTTGGGGGCGTCGAGGGTCGTAGTATGAAAACTACTCTCAAGATACGCTCTTGGGGGCGTCGAGGGTCGTAGTATTGAAACTACTCTCAAGATACGCTCTTGGGGGCGTCGAAAATTCGTTGTTGACTTGAAGTCATATCTGTGTAAGGATAACTTCATGATTATATCACCACATTCATTGGAAAATACCTTTGAAGGAAATCCTACTCCTTTAAGAGCATTCATATTTTTTGTACACATGGGGTGCCTTGGATGGGTCAAGACACCCTTTGGAGGAAATCAAAGATAGTTGTAGATTTGGAGTAACTTCGTGAGTTCTCCTTCTCAAAAGTTGTTTTTGGAAAACTTAAAAAACTTGAACATGCAGAGTGCTAAATGTGAAACTAAGGATATGGGGTGGTCAATTTGTCCATTGCCACGTACTCCTTTAGGCCTCCATTGTAAATCATTTCCTCCACTTCTATCTTCAGCACCATGCAGTTGTTGGTTTGATGCCCCCAGGTTCCATGGTACTGACACCATTCCTGTGCATCTCTTCCTAGGAAGGCCTTGCCCTCCTCCCTACATGTGGGTAGCTCTTCCTTGAGGTACTTCTGAAAAAGTTCTTCTATGCTCACTGTAAGGGGTGTGAATGTGAAGTTTACACCTCCTCCTAGTGTGTCAGTCTCTCTTTCTTTCTCTGGGACTTCATCCAGTTGCTCCATCTACTTTGCAAACGCCTTGTCTAGCTTTTCCTTGAGCTCTCTCATCGTGCTTGTCATGATCATCTCATAAAGTCCTCCATAGGCCTCAAATGAGTTTGGGTGCATGTTTCGAATGAATTCTTTGACGGCTTCTCCTCTTGTGATGTCCATATTGGCACCATAACTGGAGAATCTCTGGAAGTAACTTGATATTGGCTCCTGCGGCATTTGCTTGATATCATCGATGTGACGGAAGCCTCTTATGATGGAGTTCCTTGTTCTTTTCCCTTCTATGGTTTCTGGCTGCCAAGGTATAGCCGTCACCTTCACAGCCTTGCTCATGGGTCTCTTCTTAGGCATTATTTGAAAAAACTGCGTGCTTAAACGGAGTACGACTCTCTTCTTCATCTTTCCTTGCCTTTGTCTCCTTCCCTTCTTCTTGCTGTCTTGGTTGGCTCCTACCATGACCATTGCCACTGTGTCTGTCCTGTGTGATCCACGTCTCATGGAGTTCACATAGCACTGCCTTGCCGTGCGTTGGTCGCCCAAGACTTCTCCAACTCCATTCTCAGTGATGTACTTCAATTTCTGGTGTACGGTAGATGGCACAATTTCATATGGATTTATGGTTGTTCTTCATAGGATCCCATTGTAGGCTCCCAAGCTTTCAACCACCAAGAAGTTAATGTTCACCTTCAGCTGTGTCCATCCTTGGCCCATGGTTACTGGCAGTGTTATCATTCCCAGGGGGTAACTTGTTGCCCCTGAGAAGCCAACTAGAGGGAAGTTGACTGGTTTGATGTCTGCCTTTGTTTTCCCTATCTCCTCTAGGACCCTTAGGCTTAGGAGGTCTGCTGAGCTGCCCCCATCTACCAGTATTCTCTTTACATCGAAATTATCAATGTCTATCGTGATGACTAACGCATCGTCATGTGGGAAGACAATGTGGCTCTTGTCCTTCTCTGAGAATTCAATCTTCATCTCCTCTCCTTCTCGTGGCCTTTGCATTGTCTTCCTTAGCTGCTTGGATCTTGGCTTTCTTACTTGCCCTGTGCCTCTCCAGGTCTATATGAGTTTTTACTCTTCCTGCAAGCTCCTCTAAGGTGCTCGCTGGTTTCTTGGCCATCTTTTCTGCCAGCGTTGACCCGAAGCGTCCTAGGTTTCTGATGAAGGCTCGTATTATCTCACCCTCAGTGATGTCGCCCTGGATGTCTGCTATTTTTTGGTTGAACCTAGTGTAGTAACTGGCCAAGGATTCATCATTTTATTGCTTCACATCATCAATGGAGCCTGTTCCTTTGAGGAGCTTCCTTTCTCCTAGATACCTTTGAAGGAACTTCGCCTTTAGCTGCTCCCATGAGTGGATGCTCTCAGAGGGTAGGCTGAAGAACCAGTGTGAGGCCACCCCTGATAGGGTGTTTGGAAATAGGAGTGCCTTGTATCTTTCATCAGTGGTTCTCCCAAATAGGGAGGCTTCATGCTGCTGAATATGCTCCAAAGGGTCTCCCTTGCCATTGTATTTTGCAATCTGGACTGTATGCAGGGAGTCTGGCACCTTGCTCATCTCCAATTCCCTTGTGAAAGGGTGTTTCGTTTTGTCACTTAGACAATGCAAGCTATGTTTCTTTGACTCGTTCATTTTCCTTGTTATCATTGCCTCTATTTCTTCCGGAGTAATCAATATCGGTGTCGGAGTGTAATTTCTCTGATAGCCTCCGTAGTTATAGATAGGGCTTGCCGGGATCCCTTGTCCGTATTGATACGGACTGTAGGTGTATCCTTGGTGTCCCTGCTGGGGTGCTTCATAGAATTCTTGCCTCCTTGGAGGTCTTGCTTGTCTTTCCTCCCCCAGTGAGGTGTAAGCCCTGGCATTCTGCTGTTGCCTAGGAGGCACGAATTGTTGCCTTCCCTCTGGGGGTGGCTCCTGGTAATTTCTTCTTTGCTCCTCTAGCTGCCCTGCTCGGGGGTGCGAGTGGTGCTCTTTCGTTGGGATCTGTTCCTCTTCATGAGCTTCTGTATTTGTCCCCTGGGTGTATACCGGCCTTGTGTATGTTGTGTAGGCGCGGTTGTCGTTCCTTTGGGCCGGCATCCCATACGGGTACCCTTGGGGTTGCGCCTCGTAGTAATATCCCTCAGGGGGTGCCGTGTGTTGGGATGGCACTCCCTGTTGCTCCCTCTCTCTCTGTGGCCTCCTTGCCAGGGGGGTTGAGGCTGTGGAGGACTCAGCCCCAGCTGGGTGTGAGGGTCCTCCCTCATGGTTGTTGTGTTGGGGAGGCTGTGGGGTTCCTTGTGGTTCTGGTTGCACTGGCTGCTTTCCCGGGTTAGGCTGCCTTCCTGGGGGTATAGGCTCTCTCCTTCGCCCATTGCCCCCTGGTGGGCGGTGGTGCCTAGACACCCTGCTGTTCGTCATTGCCCTTGTTATAGCCAGGCTTTCTGTCCGAAGCCCACTGACGGCGCCAAGTGTTAGGTTCCGAGTCTAGGGTCAACGGGCGGTCGACTCAAGTCTCGTTCCTCACTGGAGATATTGTGGATCGGGTGATCTCGGGTTGTGCTGTCCTAGCTTGCGTCCTTCCGTCCTTAGCTTCTCTTCTCCTTTCGCCCTGCAGAAGGGGCAGTACCAGGCACAGAGGGGGGGGGGGGTGGTGCCTGATGAACCCTCTCCGATGCCTAAGTCAGTATGGTTTTTAGAGAGATAAAGCTAGAGAGATGTCAGAGCAAAATTATGCAATTTGCCAAGATGATCAAATGAATAGTGGAGGTGGGGTATTTATAGGCAACGGTGTCATTAAGGTGGCTTAATGACATCGTTAACCTTTAAACACAGTTAATTAACCTTTAAACACATAATTAAGACCTTAGGATACGGAGAAGGTAGGCGGAATAAACCGAGTATGGGAGTCCAAGAATGGTGTCGGGACCCTTGGGGGGAAGGGAAATCCGACCCCCAAGGGTAGGGGTTGGGTGAGGCCACCCAACCCCTCCTAGGGGGGATGGGGTTGGCCAACCCTATCCCCCCTAGGGGAGATCGGGTTGGCCGACCCGATCTCTCCTAGGAGAGATCGGGTTGGTCCACCCGATCTCCCCTAGGGGAGGTCGGACGTGGCCACCCAACCTCACCTAGGTGAGTTTGACTCGGCCGGACGAGCGCTTCGGCCTCGTCCGGGCCGTTGGTGTTCTCGCGAAGTGTTCGGGTTGAAGTTTCGATTTACAATCATTAATGGGATGATAAAAATACAACGATTCGGAAGTCATCGGGTTCAAATTGGGCGTATATCCATCACTACCCAAATTCATAACATACGTCCTCGTTTAGAGTGTTTGGGTTCTGTGCTTTGGTCATCGATCCCGCGGGAAGCTAATTGTTGTGCTAATTGGATTGCGATCCAAGCTAAACAGAGGTCGTGCTTGTATAGTTGGGTTTATATACCCCCGCCCTCTCTTTCGTTATTACTTGAAAATGATAGGGAGTTTATCCCGCCATGAACGTTGTAGAAGACTCGTTTCCTTTTACTATATATAAGGATCTTTTCTGGAAAAAAAAAATCCATGTTGTCGACTTAAAAAAAAAAAACTCTAAGCTCGGGAAGTGCTAAAAGCAATGATGAATTCTAATTTGTCTTTGCGGGAAATGATCTAAACTGAGAAATTTACAGTGAAATTTCTCCCGAAAGTCATTAATGTCAGGTAATTAAAGTTGTTAGTTTTTCATTTTTTCTTTCTTTAATCTTTCTCTTTAATTTTCCAATTCTACCCTTATTAATATAAGTAACCCGCAGAAGGCTTTTGCTCTTTTTGTAATATGATAAGTCGTCCACTACGACTTACCCCAACAAGAGTAGACTATTTTTTTATGAAACCAATTTTCATTTTCGATTAATAATTTAACTAATTCTGCCTTTATAATCTCTGGAAAATAATTACAAAGTTGATTTTACAAACTCTATTTTTCCTCTTTAATTACCACGTTTATACACTAATTATTAATCCGCACTTTCTACATATTTATTAATAATATGATAAATACTTTTTTAATATTACTGTTGTGATTTCCACAAAAATTATATTTTATTAATGTATTAAATAATATATGCATTTTATATTAACAATTAATTTATTGAAGTGAAATATGAGGCTTAGAAATATAATAGGATATTATATATCATTAAAAAGGTCTTCACGTTTATTTCATATTTAAAAAATATCTTAAAAACAAAATGTCGTATAAAAAGTCACGACTAATATTAAAAAATAAATAATTTTATAATAAATTAAAGAAAATAAATATATATGTATATAATTTAAAATTAAATTATACTATGATTATGAAGTTATCTCTGTTTTTTATTTTTTGGACAATAAAAATAAATATGAATACAGTCATGATAACTTTGCTTTGTATGTATGCTCGATAAAAAAAAAACTTTGCATGTTTGCTAATTGATGGCCGGTAGTATGCATTTAGTATTTAGACTGCTTTAGTTTATATGATGATATGATTGTTTAAAATTGTTTGGTAACTAATACTTTTTTTTTATAATAAAAAGTTTTACTTATACAGTAGAACAGTTGGAACCTAAACAAACAAAGTTAATAAGTGAAGTTTGGATTGAGTGGGATTATTATTTGTTAGTTGTTACTAATAGTCTAATACTAAGCCGAGAGGAGGAATAATAATAAAAGGGCGCAATGCTATACGGACAGAAATTCCTGCCGAAATCAAAAGCGAAAGTGGAAGCCTTCCACATGGCAGTCACTTAATTATTATACAAAACATTCTCTCTCTCTATATTACAACAACGCCCTCTATGATTTTGCTTTTTTAGAAACTTCCAAAATTACAATTTTTTCCCGATATTATTAAGTTATGTTAATTTATATTGTAACTTGTAAGCAGCTCATTAGTCATCATGGCTATCCTAGTCCTATGTAAGTACACGTAGAATACTGTTTTCCATATATTATTATATTTTTATTATTGTATTATATATATACTTATTAACCTTGGCATTAGGAGAATATAAGCAAAATGATAAGTATATTTTTTTAGTAAAATAATCTAATTACATTAACAATAAATAATACTTAATAATTGAACTTGTTTTCAACAGATTTAGTATATAACCAATATATTCAATAATTTATACTAAATATTTTTTTGAATAAATTAGATAAAAACATTTATTTTAAAAAAGGATTAGATTAATATACATAGTGAAACCAATAAGAAGTTTATATACTTTTAATAATATATATATATAGTATTATTTAAATTTGAACATTGTAATCAAATTGTTAAACTCTAATTTGTAAATTATCTTTTCATGTGAAAGTAGAGGTCAAATACTTTTTAATAACATTAGATACTTATACTGTAAGTACATTATTGTAACAAACTAATCAATCATAATTTTTGTAAAAAAAAAAAAAAATCAACAGTATTATGAATATATTTTAAATATATTAATTTAGAAAAAAAAATACTATGCATAAAACTCGAGTCTATAGCTATTATAATATATAGTTTTTATTTAAATAAAAATCATCCATACCAGCTGATTAATAGTTTGTAATTAATTACCTATTAAAATTTTAAATTATTAAATTTCTATCTATACGACAAGTTTTAATTGTGACATTTGCTAATTAAAATAAGTATTATAATAATTTATTAAGGAATTATAATAGACAGAAGAGGGTTTTGATCCATTGGCAAAGGCAGAAGGGCAATAATGGAAAAAATGGAGAGAGAATAGTTTTGATAAATTTTAGAATGGTCATGGCACTTTCGTCATCAGTTTCGGTTGCAATTTCTTACCTTCTATCATTTTCCATAATAAAATAAAGGGTAGTTTTGGAAAATAGATATGAGAAAGTAGATATTTAGTGGAAACAAAAGTTGTTGGTTTGGTGGTGGATCCCACTCCACTTTCGTTAAAAATTTCACGGGATTTTCCGCAGGTTTTAGCACTGCCCTTGTCTCTAATGGGATTCATACAAACCCGTTTTTGGCAAATGGGCCTGGTGGGCTGCCATATATGATAAGCCATTAATATAAGCCTATTGTGGTGTCAGTTGATTTGAGCGATTAGCCCAAAAGGAGTTCAGGTATTATGACTAAAATTTCTACTGAATCAAGGCTCGGACGGATAAGCTTATTAATTTTAAGGGTTAAAGCTCGATAATGGTCAAATTATGAAGGTTTGTTTCATCTTAAATCTAGGATTTTCTAAAGATATGATTTATGCATTTATATATGTAGATTACTTGGTGATCAAGTAAAAGAAAATCTCTCACATGTATATTTAGGTTCAACACACTGATATCCCTGAAAGATTGTACAATATTTTACTTTTGGGTCCGACTAATTTGAGATCGAGTTTTTTTTTACTCGAATTGTACACCATTGGATAAACCGCCTCGAGATTCTCACGGACTCAGCTTTCTCTCTCTCCTCTCACATTCGTCGGCCGTTACTTCCATCATTTGCACGTCTCATCCTTATTGTTGGATCACGGTCGAAGCTCCGTTACGTTCTTGACGGAAAGCTTGAACTCCTGGGCTCCGCGTAATCCTGCAAAAGGGGATGACCTGGGTGGTGACCCAGAATCCCTCTCTGATGCTTAAATGAGAGTATGAACGATGGGGTGATAAGCAATAATCCAAGCTAGCATGTGTGTTTTCTGAGGTAAGTTCCTCCTTTATATAGGAGAGGCAGTTACTCAGTTACCTGTAACCGCGCCTGGCAGTTTTACCCATGTTCCGCATATCTCGTTCGGGATTCCGTGTATCTCGCCCCACGCTCCGCATATCTCGCCCACGCTCCGCGTATCTCGGGCACGCCCTGCGTATCTCGGGGGAGTTTATCCGTATCTCAACCGTCTCCCCACTACCCTATTTAGTAGGCGGGTTTCTTGGTCTTATCCTCTGATCACAAGTCCCAATTCATATCGGGGACTCCAGAGTTATCTCATTCTAGGTCACCACCTAGGACCCCTCGTCTCACAAGGCAGGTCCAGCTTTCTCGGGGCTTTATTATCGGGGCTTTCACAAAGGCATATCGGGGCCTACTCAGAGGCTTCTCGTCGGGAGCATTCAGCTCATATATCGGGACCGATCTCGTCGGAACCCTTCATACTGGGCTTCTGGACTTTCCAGGTCTTTTACAAGGCCCACTGGGTTTACTCGCCGTTTGTTGGCTGTTAACGGGGCTAACGATTACATCGGAACCCATCATTTGCCCCCAAGACGTGGGGGACTTGCAGTCCGTCATGTCTTCCAATTTCAGACCTCCCGACCTCATCGTCGAAGGCTTTTATCTTCAGACCTCCCGATATTACCATCAGAGGCTTTTATCTTCAGACCTCCCGATATCACCATCGGAGGCTTTTACGTTGGGTACAATTCTTGAGTAACAGAGCTTCTCACTCACAATTCCTCAGACTCCAAGGACAGTTGCCAAATCCGAGGAGACTCCTCGGTTACTGCACTATTAAATGCTAGGGATAACGAAACGACGCCTAAACCGGCGTGACTGCAACTTTCTGAAAAAGCAATATTACGTCACTAACGTCTCTTCCGTATTGTCCCCTATAATCTCGGCGATCAAGATTGAGTCGTTTCATCTTCAACGGTCCAGATTTGAGTCTGTCCAGCTGTCCTTTTGCCTATAAAAGCCAAAACCCTGGCACTATTCACTTCTTCCTTGCCGTTCTGATTTCTGCGAATTCTACCATTGTCAAACCTCGAAGCTTTTTCTCCAAGTTTCGTATGATTTTCCGATGATCCAAGGCCTCCAGCTGTTAAGATCTTCCTTCGTCTTCTCCGATCAACCATCTACTATGTCTGGTAAGGTTTCCTTCTCTGCTTCTATGATTTACTGAATTTGTCTGCTTTTCCTTTCCTGAGTTTTCCTGTTATGACCGTTTTTAGACGAGGCCAGTTCCGGAGGAAGTAACCCCTTTATCTTTGAGCTTGCTACTAACGAAATCTCAGAGACCTTGTACGAGGCTGCTCTCCAGGAAGGTTGCATTACTTCAGCCTGGGAACCCCGCTTTCCCTATGATTCCCAGCCAACCACCAGGAGAAAACACATTGTCACGCGTCCTCGAGAAGCAGAGGTGTTTGTCTCCACGGGGCAGATAAACGCCGGGATCCGATTCCCCTTCTGCGGGAATCTGGTTGAGATGTGTAACTTCTATCAGACGCATCCATCCACCTTCTCTCCACACGCTATCCGCGTGTGGAATGCCTTCCAGGTTCTGTGCCTCCGCCAACAATGGACGTACAGCTTGCTGCTCTTCCGCACCTTCTACGGGATGAAGTGTAACAAGGCTGGCGTCTGCTCCTTCACTCTCCGACTCCCCAAATGGACCAGGGAGCAGCTTTCTCGGTTCGGCTGGGATGGCGAGACCTGGAAGTTTAACAAGGATCGGGGGCTCATTCGTGACTCAGGGTCCGACAATAGCGGATGGAAGAAGTATTACTTCTTCGTCCAAAACAGCTCTATCCCATGGCCCCGATGGGAGGTTGTGGCGGACCCTGCCCCCAAGTTTGAAGTATACACCGAGGATGACTTCAACACTCTTCAGTTGGTCCAGCTTTACCGTTGGGGGGAGTCCTTCACTCCCCTTTACGCCAACAAGCTCGTGGAGGGGGACCTAATCCAGATCGGAGTCCAACTCCTCGATTCCATTTCCGAGAATTTGGTTATCTGGGTAACATTTCTAACTGCTTTTTATTTTCATTTTTGCAGCCAAGAAGGCATCTCTGCTGACCCATCTCGTGTTGAAGCAGGGGGAGACCGATGCTGTCCAGAGTGGCTCCAAGCGAAAGCGGAAGTCCCTGAAGAGGGGAGCCTCCTCTTCTGCTGCTCCTCCGACTGAGGAGCAGGTCGGGATGGCCAAGCGGGCCAGAAGAGAAGAGGTGGACCAAGCCTTCGGTGTCACTACTGCCGAGGAAGGTAAGCGCGTTCGCCACGCTATTAAGAAATATAGGAGGTTGATTCCCGAGGAATTTATCCCTGCTGACCGGGAGTCGCGGGTCCGAGAAATCAAATATATACTTCGAGGGGAAACCCCCCGCGTCCTCAAGGCGGGATACTACAACTTCTTTGGAAAGGACCAACACGTCCCGCGCCAAATCATCTGGTGCCCAAATAATACTCTTCCTGACTTCATTCGTCCCGCAACCGCAGGTCCATCGGAGGCTCTTACTCCGAAGAAGGCTGCCACTCCAGCAAGGGCTGCGACTCCACAGGAGCCGATGATTGAGGATGCCCCGAAGGAAGCTCAGTTCCGTCAGGTGACCAACTTGGAGGCTTCCCCCTCCTCCTAGGAGCCAAATGAAGGCGGCTTGCTTCCCCGCCAAAGGCCAGGTCGAAGCATCCTGAGGCCAACTGTGGAGGACGTGTCTCGGAGTCCTCCCCTGGAGTTCCGCTCTCCCACTCCCGAGCCTCCGACTGAGGCTTCCAAGGTCATCCCTCCTCTCCCCGTGGATGAGAACCTTTACAAGGTTTACACCCCCGATCAAGAGACGGTTCCCTGGAACCCGATCGAGTCTCTTCATGGGGTCCCACTCCATCGGGGAGACCTTCAGCCAGAATTGGCCCTGCATCTGCTGGCAGGGTCAGTTCCACCAGCCTTGAGACGCCCGATCTCCTTGGCACGAGAGGATATCGAGGAAGACCTTCGCGACATGGCTATCCGTCGGATGGAGGTAAAACTTTACTTTCACTTTGTTCCTTCCTTTGTTGTTCTTGCCTTCAATTATCGGACCTTAATCTCTTTTCCTTTTTCCTTAGGAAACTGCGAACCAGCAGCGCTGCTTTGGTTACATCCTTGCTCTGAAGGGTGCTTTGGAGGAGGAGCAGGCCAGGTCGGACCCCAGAGCCTTGGCCAAGCTCCAGGAGGACCTCGCCGACGCTGTAGCGGCCAGGGAGAAGATAGCCAAGGAACAGACCCTCCTTGGCGAGAAGGCTATGGGCCTGCACAAGCAGGTCCAAGATCATGAAGCCGTGCTGCGTCGGGAGCGGAGGATGCTCGAGGAACAGCAGCGGCACGAGGCAGAGAAGAGGCAGCTCATCCTCGAGAAGAACATTCTCGAGGATGCTAAGGCGGGACTTGAGGCCGAGAAGGCTGAATTTCCTGCCAGGCTGGCTGAGGCAAAGGCTCAGGGCCACGAGGAGGGTCGCCAGAAGGGTCGCGAGGAGGGCCGCGAGGAGTATCGGAACTCCGATGATTTCAAGGCGGATGTCGTGGGGTTCTGCAAAACCGAGGTGAAGAACGTTCTGTTCAATGTCGTCGAGGAGCTTTACACGGCATATGAGGATTCCATCGACTTCAAGAAGTCCGAGACCCTCGCCCCTATCGCGGAGAAATACTTCAGCCTCCCCGCGGAGAGTGATGAGGCCAATCCCCCTGCAGGTGCCGCGGACCCGACTCCACAGACTGCGGAGCCTTCTGCCCAGGACTCCTCGAATCCTGCTCCCTCCAAAGCTGCTGAGGACCTAATTTCCAACAAGGACCAAGCTTAATACTTTATTCTTTAAGTCCTTGTAATTTCCTCTTTGTTTCCTCCTTGTATCGGAACCTTTAGGCCTTCGAGCCCTTATAAGAAATTTCTTTCATCTATTTTGGTCTCGATAATCATTGCACTACTTAAAGTGACTTGACTCGTTACTTAAAACGTTCCGATGCATCCCTTAAGATGACTTCATACATCCTTCCGATGCTTCACAAGGACTTACCACTTAAGGTTTCTCATCCATACCATTTAAGGTGATCTCATACGTCTCTCGCAACGTTTTTCTCGGGACTTCACCACTTAAGGTTTCTCGTCCATGCCGTTCAAGGCAATTTTGTACATCACTTAAGATGATTTTATCGCACCCTTTAAGGCTTTCATCACGCCATTCTAGACGACTTAATCGTACCCCTTAGGGCTTTTATCGCGTCATTCCAGACGACTTAATCATACCCCTTAGGGCTTTTATCGCGTCATTCCAGACGACTTAATCGTACCCCTTAGGGCTTTTTGCTGCATCATATAGACGACTTATGCGGACCCGTTAGGGCTTTTTCATACCTAGGCTTTTGGTTGCATCATAAAGACGACTTACTCATACCCCGTAAGGCTTTTGTCCGTACCTCGAAAGGCTTTTATCGCGTCCTTCAGGACGTCTTACTCGTACCTAGGAAGGCTTTTAATCGTACCTCGGAAGGTTTTTAATCGTACCTCGGAAGGTTTTTAATCGTACCTCGGAAGGCTTTTATCGCGGCCTTCAGGACGACTTACTAACAGTTAGAATAAATCTAAAAGCAATTTGATCGGAAGCAACTTCTTTTATTTATTAACAACTCAAAGCTGGCTTACATCGGATCAGTCGATAGACAACTTGCGCCATTCGCGGCGACTTAACATCACGCACCTCTTAAGGCGACTTAATATCAAACATGATGCTTCTTCAAGTGTGCGCCACTGAAGGAATGTTTCAACGTCTTGCCGTCAAGGTCTTCTAGCTTGTACGCATTCGGGGCTGGCATCCCTACGATCTTGTAAGGTCCCTCCCATTTCGGTGATAGCTTGTTGATTCGATCTTGATGGACGAACTCATTCCTCCGCCAAACAAGTTCTCCGACGAAGAATTGTCGGGAATTGACCCGTCGATTATAGTACCTGGCTGTTGCCAGACGCATCCGAGCCTGAACTTAATCAGCCTTCCACCTTTTCTCTTCGAGCAAGTTCAAGTCCAGACGTCTCATTTCCTCGTTCGTCAGAGGCTCGTAATACCTCCTGCGATGGGACGCCACCGCTATCTCCACGGGAGCAACTGCCTCCGTGCCATAAACAAGGCCAAACGGAGTCTCCCCCGTCGATTGCTTGGGTGTTGTTCAAACAGCCCACAGCACGTTTTCAAGCTCATCTAGCCAATGACCCTGCAAGGCGTAGACTCTCTTCTTCAAGCCATCCATCACGATCTTGTTGGCTGATTCGACTTGGCCATTAGTCTGAGCATGGTGGACGGAAGCTGTCCGATGCTCGATGTTCAATTCCTCCAGATACTCCTTCAACTGAGCCCCATTAAACGGAGGGCCATTATCGCTGATCAACACTCGAGGAACCCCGTACCGGGATATGATCTGAGTCTGGAGAAACTTGAGGATCTGCTGCCCCGTCGTCTTGGCCAACGCCTTAGCCTCTATACACTTCGAAAAGTAATCAATGGCTACAAGTAAATACTTGCACTGACCTTTGGCTTGTGGAAGAGGTCCCACCAAGTCAATGCCCCACTGCGCGAAGGGCCAAGCACTCCTGATGGACATCAAGTCCGCGGCAGGAGCCATGATATTCGGAGCATACATCTGGCACGCATCACAGGTTTGGACCATCGCTGTCGCTTCCTTGTTCATCGAAGGCCAGTAATAGCCCAAATTCAGCGCTTTCCTCACAATGGATCGGGCCCCTTCATGACAGGCCGCGACTCCTTCGTGCAACTCTCTCAGGATCCGATTCGTATCAGGCTCCGCCACACATTTCAGAAAAGGCTTTCCATGCCCCCTCTTGTATAACTGGTTGTCCACCATCACGTAGTTGCTCACGATTCGTCGCAACCTGACAGCTGCCACTTCATCGTCGGGGAGTGCCCCCGTAGTCAGATATGCGACTATCGGGGTCATCCAGGTGGGTTTATCTTCTTCTTCCGATCCTGCTTCAATAGCGCATACCGCCGACGGATCGATGGTTGAGATAATCACGCTCTCCAGAAAGTGCACCTTCCGATTCTCCTTGGGGGTTACACCTAGGGCAAACTTGCTTAAAGCGTCTGCCTCCGCGTTTTCTTCCCTCGGGATTGCCTCAATATCGAAGCTTTTGAAGCTTCCATTCAAAGTCTGCACCTCGTGCAAATACTTCCTCATTGTCGGGCTCTTTGCTTCGTAATTCCCTTGGACTTGATTCACGATCAGGCTAGCATCACACTTCACCTTTAAATGATCAACTCCCGTACCTTTGGCGATTTTAAGGCCCGTGATGAGAGCCTCATACTCAGCTTCATTGTTGGTGGCCCTAAATGTCAAGGCCAAGGCATATCGCAGGGGCTCGCCTCCACCGGGCGGTATCAACACAAATCCTGCCCCCGATCCTTCTACACTTGATGAACCATCAGTGTACATCTCCCAGGTGTTCTCCTCATTTGGCTGTTCTGGCTGTTCTGCTATCGGGACCTCCATGGTTGCCCCCTCTACAAGACCTGCTTCTTCCAGATCGGGTGCTGTAGACTCTGCTATAAAATCTGCCAATGCCTGGCCCTTAATAACCGTTCTCGGAGCAAAGTGAATACGGAACTCCGTAAGCTCGATGGCCCATTTCACCAATCTCCCCGACGCCTCCGGTCGGTTCAAAAAGTGCTTCAAGGGCTGATTAGTTAACACCGTAACTTCGTAGGCATGGAAGTAAGGCTGTAGCTTTCGAGCAGCAACAATCAACGCATAGAGATACATCTCAATAGCGGGATAATTCATTTCAGATTTGGCAAACGCCTTGCTTACATAATAAACAGGAACTTGGTTGCCCTTGACAATCTTTATTAAAACAGAACTAACAGCAACTTCAGAAACAGCCAAATAGAGATAAAGCGGCTCGCCTGGAACCGGTTTCGCCAACGGCGTGAGGGTACGGAGGTGTTGCTTAAGTGCTTGGAATGCCTCCTCGCACTTGTCGGACCATTCAAACTTCTTGTGGGCCCTTAGCACATCGAAAAATGGCATGGCTCGGTCACTCGCCTTGGATAGGAAACGATTCATCGCGGCTAATCGTCCATTCAGCACCTGGACCTCCCGATGGGTTTTCGGAGACTGCATCTCCTCGATTGCTCTCAGCTTCTCAGGATTCACCTCGATTCCTCTTTGGCTCACCACAAATCCCAGGAATTTCCCCGATTTCACTCCGAAAGCACATTTTTCCGGGTTCAAACGAACCTGATGAAACTTCATCCGCTCAAACGCCGCCACCAAGTTGCGGACATGGTCTCCTGCCTATCGGGACTTCACCAGCATGTCATCCACGTAAGCCTCCATGGTCTTTCCCAGCATGTCCCCGAACAACTTGTTCACCATCCTCTGGTAAGTTGCTCCAGCATTGATCAGCCCGAAAGACATAACATCGTAGTGATAGACATCACTATCAGCATAGAAGGCTGTGTGGGGGGCATCCTCCTTTGCCATCTTGATCTGGTTATAACCAGAATAAGCATCCATGAAGCTCAGCAGCTCATGTCCCGACGTGGCATCCACCAACTGGTCGATTCTCGGGAGCGGATAGCAGTCTTTTGGGCAAGCCTTGTTCAAGTCACGGAAATCGACACACATCCGCCACTTCCCATTACTCTTCCTCACCAGGACCGGGTTAGCGACCCAAGTCTGGAATCGGAGCTCCTTGATGAATCCAGCGTCGAGCAACCTTCCCACCTCCTGCTGGATCGCGATCCTCTTATCCGCGCCCATCGGACGCCTCTTCTGCGCGATAGGCTTGATCGCGGGATCAATCTTCAGCTTGTGCACTATCACGTCGGGGCTGATTCCTGGCATATCGCTCGGGGACCAGGCAAACAGCTCCTTGAACTCCTTCAGGAGCTCGATCAATTCTCGGGCTCTTTCCTCCGACAAAGCAGACCCGATCTTCACTTTCCTCTAAGGTCCGTCAACCTCAACCTCTTTCAGATCCTCCATGGGGGCGGGACGCCCAAACTCCTCTCGAGGATCGGCATCAGTCTGAAGGACAGCCATGGCTTCCCTCCTTCTCCTTCTAGTGGCATTAACATAACACCTTCTGGATGCCACCTGGTCACCCTTGACTTTTCCGACCCCATTATCCGTCGGGAACTTCATCTTTTGGTGGACGGTTGAGGCAACCGCCATGAGAGGGTTGATGGTGGTCCTCCCGATGATAGCATTGTACGTCCCCGCAGATTCTACCACGACGAAATCCACGTTCCGCATTTCCACTTTCCAACCACTACCGAATTCCACTGGTAAGGTAATCATTCCCAATGGATAGGAAGTAGAACCAGAGAATCCCACCATCGGGAATTTCACCTGCGTCAGGTCCTTCTTCGTCTTTCCCATGGCTTCCAAGGCGTCCATGAACAGAATGTCGGAGGAGCTCCCTCTGTCTATCAGAATCCGCTTCATCTCGAATCCATCCACATCCAAGGTCACGACCAAGGCGTCATCGTGGGGGCTCTCCACGCCTATCAAATCCTCCGCTGAGAAAGAAATCACCATTTCTTCCTTTACAGTCCACGACCGGGACCTCTTTCCTAGCACCACAGCAGCAGAGATACGGGAAGCATAATTCTCCCGAGAAGCGGAGGTATCACCTCCCGCCGCCTTTCCTCCATGAATGACGTTAATGGTTCCTCGCCTCTCCTTACGGGCACCGGAGGATTCCGGCTCAACCTTCTTCTTCTTCGGAGATCGATCGCGGGACTTAGAACGGGACCGCGACCAAGTTTTGGAACGGGATCGGCACTGTCCCCTACCAACAAACTCCTTAAGCTTCCCCTTCTGGATCAGCTTCTCTATCTCCTTCTTCAGCTCCCGACAGTTATCTGTGTCGTGACCATTGGCTCGATGGTACCGACAGTAACGATCAGAGCGACCTCCCAAGAATTCACCTTCCTTCCTCGGGGGGTATCGGGCGAGACCCTGCCGATCCATCACTGCTAGCACGGAGGTCATCGAACTGTTGAGGGGCACACTACGACCCTCACGATTATCCTTCCTCGGGGGACGCTTGTCCTATCTTCTATCGGGGCGACCACGGCTCCTAATTCCCTCCGATTTATCGCTCCCTTTGCGATCATCCGACAGCTTGGACGATGGCTTTCCTCTTCCTGACTTCGGAGGATCAAGTTCTCCGGCAGCAATCTTCGACTCCTGCACGTCGATTTGCTGCTTCACCCTAGCTTGCAAGGCTTCCATACTCCACACAGCCTTCGCGGCCACACTGTGCATCAGATCGGAACCATACGGAGCAGTTAGGTTCCGAAGGAAGGTGCGGATGGTCTCTCCCTCCGATATCTCCTCGTCTATCTCCGCGGCACTAGCTGTGAACCGTTGGTAGTAGTATACCAACAATTCGTCAGATCTCTGTACCACCTGGGTCAAAGACCTCACGCTCTTCAAGAGGCACCTACGACCCTGATACTGCTTGATGAAGCGGTCGTGCATATCAGCCCAACAAGTAATACTTCCCGGCGGCAGGCTGAAAAACCATGTCATGGCCCTTTCTCCCAAGGTAATCGGGAACAGCGAACACACGAGGTCATCATTCGAGGTCCTACCCATACAGGCCTGGACATGCCTCTGAACATGGCGAACCGGGTCCCCCTCACCTTTGTACTCCTTGATGATCGGAATACCAAGCCCTGGCGGGGCGACAGTATCTAGCAGTCGTGGAACAAAAGGATGAGTAGATCGGTCCCTCAGCTCCGATGTCATATGCTTCTGGTCGCCCATGCAGATGTTGACGATTTTCACCACCTGGTCGGGGGTGATGGGGCCATTCATGGGAATGGTCCTGTGTTGCACCGGTCCGGGACTGTCAACCACGAACTTTTCCGAGTGCACTGGCTCCTTACCCTTATTCCTGGGCTGAACCTCCTGTTCTTCTTGAACCTCCCTCGGAGGAGGTGGGGGCAACTCCTCCCGTGGAGGTAACTCTTCTCCCCTCTTGGCAGCCTCTCTATTGTCTAGCAAAGCCTCCATGGCCGCCAAGAACATGGGCATAGCATCTGCTACTGCCTTAGCCAATTCCGAGTTTGAGGAAGCACCTACCTCCCTCCGCGGGATTTCTTCTCTGTGCACCACCGGATTTGGAGGAGCATCCACCTCCCTTCTCAGGATATCCTCCCTATTCACCGCCGTGTCTCGGACTGAGACCTCATAATCTTCACCATGCCCCCCTATCTGAGAAACAGCAGGGTGCTCACCTTGTTCAGCAACATGCTCCGGCAACGCGGAATTCTCAGTTCCAGCAGGGCGAGAACTGCCGGCCTGGACTTGCTTCTTCTTGCCACCACCAGCCATCGATCTAGTAGAAACTATTTTGACTTTTTGTTCAGTTCCCACAGACGGCGCCAATGTTGGATCACGGTCGAAGCTCCGTTACGTTCTTGACGGAAAGCTTGAACTCCTGGGCTCCGCGTAATCCTGCAAAAGGGGACGACCTGGGTGGTGACCCAGAATCCCTCTCCGATGCTTAAATGAGAGTATGAACGATGGGGTGATAAGCAATAATCTAAGCTCGTATTAGCATGTGTGTTTTTCTGAGGTAACTTCCTCCTTTATATAGGAGAGGCAGTTACTCAGTTACCTGTAACCGCGCCTGGCAGTTTTACCCATGTTCCGCATATCTCGTTCGGGATTCCGTGTATCTCGCCCCACGCTCCGTGTATCTCACCCACGCTCCGCGTATCTCGGGCACGCCCTGCGTATCTCGGGGGAGTTTATCCGTATCTCAACCGTCTCTCCACTACCCTATTTAGTAAATGTTGGATCACGGTCGAAGCTCTGTTACGTTCTTGACGGAAAGCTTGAACTCCTGGGCTCCGCGTAATCCTGCAAAAGGGGATGACCTGGGTGGTGACCCAGAATCCCTCTCCGATGCTTAAATGAGAGTATGAACGATGGGGTGCTAAGCAATAATCTAAGCTCGTATTAGCATGTGTGTTTTCTGAGGTAACTTCCTCCTTTATATAGGAGAGGCAGTTACCTGTAACCGCGCCTGGCAGTTTTACCCATGTTCCGCATATCTCGTTCGGGATTCCGTGTATCTCGCCCCACGCTCCGCGTATCTCGCCCACGCTCCGCGTATCTCGGGCACGCCCTGCGTACCTCGGGGGAGTTTATCCGTATCTCAACCGTCTCCCCACTACCCTATTTAGTAGGCGGGTTTCTTGGTCTTATCCTCTGATCACAAGTCCCAATTCATATCGGGGACTCCAGAGTTATCTCATTCTAGGTCACCACCCAGGACCCCTCGTCTCACAAGGCAGGGCCAACTTTCTCGGGGCTTTATTATCGGGGCCTTCACAAAGGCATATCGGGGCCTACTCAGAGGTTTCTCGTCGGGAGCATTCAGCTCATATATCGGGACCGATCTCGTCGGAACCCTTCATACTGGGCTTCTGGACTTTCCAGGTCTTTTACAAGGCCCACTGGGCTTACTCGCCGTTTGTTGGCTGTTAACGGGGCTAACGATTACATCGGAACCCATCACTTATCCTTCTTGACTCCCTAATCCCTCCATTTCATTTTTACTCTTTTTTTTTTTGGTAAATTTCAATTTTAACCTATCCTCTCTTTTCAGTTTTTATTACTTTCTTTATTTATTATTAAAAAATAATTCTATTTTAGAATTTTAGTCTTAACAAGAAATATATATCCTTTAAATAACAAAATATGTACATGTACCCTTGAATTTTCTGGAAAAATAGTAATTTATTATAGGGTTAACAGGTCTTTTGGTCCATGATGTTTGACAACTTTTGGGTTTTGGTCAATGATGTTTTTTTTTATCTAGTTTTGGTACCATATGTTTGCAGATTTTTTCTAGTTTTGGTCTAACCGTTACATTCCGTCCATTTTTTGACATGTACAAGTCACGTGATCCACCCTAAACTTTCAGTTTTGTTCAATTTAGTTCTTCTAATACTTTCCTAACCTTTTTTTATTCAATTTAGTCCCGAAGTTTCAAAAATTCAATTGGACCTATTGTCCAATTGGGGTCAATTTTGAAACTTCGGGACTAAATTGAACCAAAAAAAAGGTTAAGAAAGTATTAGAGGAACTAAATTTAAAGTTTGGAGTAGATCATGTGACTTGAACATGTCAAAAAATGGACGGAATGTAACGGTTAGACCAAAACTAGAAAAATTCTGCAAACATATGGTACCAAAACTAGGTAAAAAAAAACATCATTGACCAAAACCCAAAAGTTGTCAAACATCATGGACCAAAAGACCTGTTAACCCTTTATTATATGTGCATATTACCAATCTATATATTAACTATAGTATTTTAAAGTTTTAAACTTAATTTAAGTAAACATATGAGCTTAGTATCTTAATTCTAATTTTTCTAAAATAACATTTTTTTTAAATAAAATACATAAATAATATTTTTTTGGAAATTTATTACTAAAATAACATATGTTAACATTCATGACTTTTCAGAATTTAGTTAGTTTTATACTAGTGTTTACTGTTTATGTAAATTGATAATTTTTATCTAAAAACCTATATGGGTAAATGATTGAGTCAGGTGAACTCTATATCAATTGCATAAACCCAATTAAATTTAGGCAATTAAACTTATGTTGATAATCACATTGATAATTAGAAAATAAAGTGACTATATATTAGCATTATATTCAATCCAAATTAAGTACAGTGTGTATACATATTAGTATTATATTCAATTCAAATTACTTTAGTTACCGGACTGTAAGATTCTTTTTTCTTATATAATAGTATATATATATATATATTTATATTCTAAAATTAATGTGAAATATATATACATGTTATACTTCATTGAAGTATTTCATATTGTCATTTATTTTTACAAAGCTATAATAATTTATTTATTCAATATATAATAACGATATTATGAGCAACTGGTTGGTTGAAATATATAGTATCATAACTCGTGACATTGAAAAAATGTATTGATATCCAAAATATAATTATACTTTACTAAATCTAATTAGATTTACGCAATTAATTAGTATTTAACCAACTCAATTGTTTACCCCACTTTTAGAATTTTAGAAAAAAAATCATAAATTACATAAACTCTATTGTAAAACTATTAAATCTATAAAAAAAATAAAAAAAAAATAAAAAAAATGACCGTTAGAGGAAAGAGAGAGTATGGGACGTGCATAAGGTGTAGGAGGGAAGTAACGGCTAACGGACGAGAGGAAAGAGAGAGATCCGCGCGAGGCTTTTAAATCCAATGGTGTACAATTCGAGTTAAAAAAAACTCGATCTCAAATTAGCCAAGCCCTTTACTTTTAATTGAAAATTTAGACAATATATTTATTATAAGAATAAATTTAAAAGTAATTAGACAAATTGTAATTAGCCATCCGCGAAAAATGCTAGGTTGTGAACAGTTTGTTAGTTTTGTAATTAGTTATTTTTTTTTTTGGCCAAGTTTTTGTAATTAGTTATTTAAATTTTGGTTATATTATTCTATTTATTGACTACTAGACGATATACATTGTACTTCACACTATTATATTTTGGAATATTACTACTTTTTTTACCATTATTCATTCGATTATTAAATTTTATATTAAATATCAATGCATGCGTTGCTGATGTGAACCCTCGCTAACTATACTCTGATATTATCACATGACATTAAAAAAATATTAGCAATATATAATAAACTAATAGAGAAATTGCAAAAAAAAAAAAAATTAAAAAAAGTTGTAAAATATTTTTTATATAATATCAAATAAATCCAACAACAAAAGAAAAGTAAACGTATTTCAAAAGTTGTTTAAATTATAAGTTAAAATAAAAATTACAAAAAAATATATATATTAATTTGGAACATAAATTATTTTACTAGTTCAAAATAAATTCTTTTAAATATATAAAAGAATTAATAACCAAATCCTTACCTAAAATTTGATTGATATATAAATTGTTCCCTAAATTTTTTTTAAAACTTTCTATCGGGCCAGACGGGAACTATTTTTTTTTTTTTTAAATTGATCACCGCGAGGTGACGTTCTTAAAGGGTTTCGAACCTGGGACTTTAAAGCCAAACAACATAGGAGTAAGCATTTTTAACAATTAGACCACCACTGATACTGGTCTAATATTTAAAGATTAGGCAGCAAGTTTAAAGTCGGAATTGCAATTTGTAAATCACTAAAAATTTAGGAACGGCAATTAGAATGCGAAAATTCTAAAATTAAATAAAAAAAAAGTGGACCGAGGATCCTTTAGATCCATCCAATTGTGTTTGGTTAGGGCTAGGCTTCTATGGGTCCGGTCTAGAAAGTGTCGGC
Organism: Clarkia xantiana subsp. parviflora; assembly: GCA_036873135.1. Taxonomy (NCBI): domain Eukaryota; kingdom Viridiplantae; phylum Streptophyta; class Magnoliopsida; order Myrtales; family Onagraceae; genus Clarkia; species Clarkia xantiana. The sequence goes on along the minus strand of JAPTYO010000001.1, from coordinate 12,034,110 downwards.
CTGTGGGTGGCCCAATAGTCAAATTTCGACCCTTGGGCTTATTTCAACTTTCGGCCCTTGCTTGGTTCCAAACAGCTCAGACTAAGACCGACCCGAAAGTGGAATCTCCCACCTAACCAACCCTCCCTCCCTCTTTTGGTCAGATGGAAATGATGCCGGTGGATATCCCTGTCATGAAATAAAGAGATTAAGGACTCTATTAGCTATGTTTAGAAGTTGAGGACTTATTAGTTATGTTAGAAGTTGAAGGACTCAGCTGTAATAACTAAGAGAATTGGGTGTTAGAGTCGTTGGTTGACCTGCTATATTAGGCAGCTGTGAATGAATCTGTGAATTTCTAGTTTTCCACTTATCAATTGGTATCAGAGCGGCGATCCTTCCCTTCCTTTCGGCGGCGCTTTGTTTCCGATTTTACCTTCCGGCAAGGATTGAGCTGTGCGCGGCAAGATCATGGCGGATGCTACCCGTGGTGCTGAGATTAAGAAGATTGAGAGTGAGCTCAAGAAGGTTGACTCGCAATTAAGGGAGCAACTGAGAGAGCAGGAGAAAACTATTCTTCGAGTTGATCGTTTAACGTCGGAAACGCATGATTTGGTTCATGGATTCAATATCAAATATACTGCGTTGATGGAGAAGAAGTCTTCGACGGCTGATGAGATATTTGCTCAATTGAGGCAGATCTCGCAGAGGTTGGGACGCATGAATGAAGAAGGTAATTCAACTGTAGCTCGCGAGGAAGCTGATGTTACGATACCACAATATCAACATCAACAGCAGCGATCAATTCGTTTCGGACGAGTTGATTTCCCTCGTTTTGATGGCGAGGATCTGCAGGGATGGCTCTATAGATGTGAGCATTTTTTCACTGTGGATGAGACTCCGGAGAATTTCAAGCTCCGTTATGCAGTGATACACTTGTAGGGAGATGCTTTGCACTGGCATCAATCCTATATCAAAACGAGAGGTATTACTATTGCTGATCTGCCTTGGACTGAGTATGTACGTGCGATTTCAGCTCGTTTCTCTGATTCATTTTTTGAGGATGCCATGGAAGAACTCACTTCTCTGTATCAAACTGGATCGTTGAAGGAGTATTGTAGATCTTTTGATGGCTTGCTTAACAAAGTATCTATATGCAAAGAGTATGCTGTTAGTATTTTTCTGAGAGGCTTAATTGCTTAGATAAAGTGCCCTATTAAGATGTTTCAGCCTAAAACTCTCCGTGAGGCTTATTCCCTGGCAAGAGCTCAAGAGATAACCAATGTAACTTTGGCTAATCCCTCAAACAACCATGCTGCAAGCTCCCTATCAGAGGCCAGCAGCTTATGCTACTCCTCAAACTAAAGTTGCTCCTCCAATGAATGCAACCAAGCTACCGTTGCTTCCCACTCCTGTAAGTCCATTGCAGAACACTGGTGTTATAGTGAGGAAGTCACTGAGTTCAAAAGAGCTTGACGCCAAAAGAGCAAGGGGAGAATGTTACTATTGTCCTGAAAAGTTCACTCCAAGTCATAAGTGCCCACGGAAACAGTTCTTTGGTTTGGATGCTGAAGATTTCCAGGATGGGGAGGAATTGATTGATATCATAGATTCTGGAGATACCGAAGACTCTCAACTCTCTGTGCATGCTTTAACAGGGGTACACTCTTACTCAACTATGAAGATTGTTGGCTCTATGGGCACAAGGAAACTTCAGATTCTGGTGGACTCCGGTTCCACTCATAATTTCATAAATGAGGGATCAGTTCTTAAGCTGGGATGTTCCTTAACTGAAGTCAACGCCATGAAGGTCAGGGTTGCTGATGGAAGCACTTTGGCTTGTTCTAAAATGTGCTCAAATTTTCAGTGGATGATGCAAGGCATTTGGTTCACAGCGGATGTATTGGTGATACTCTTAGACAATTATGACATGGTCTTAGGGGTCCAGTGGTTACGAACTCTTGATGATATCCTTTGGAATTTTAAAAAGCTGACTATGAGGTTTAAGGTGGAGACAAGGAAGTGGAGCTAAAGGGCATTGCACAAAATGAGATATCTTTATGTTCAGTGGATAAGATGAATGCTCTCATCCAAAATGAAGATCGGTTGATTTCAGCTCATATTTGCAGCCTTCACTTGATGGAGCAGGGCACTGACCAACCATTCTCTTCGTCTGTGAATAACTGCCACACTAATCCTCAGTTGAGCATGGTGTTAGCTGAATTTGAGGATGTCTTTAAGGTGCCAAATTCACTGCCTCCTCCAAGGGAGTTTGACCACCAAATTGTGCTTAAGGAGGGGGTGACTTCAATCATTCAAAAACCATACAGGTATCCTGCAGTCCAGAAGGATGTGATTGAAAAGATGACGAGGGAATTGATTGACTCTGGTGTAGTAAGAGGAAGTAAAAGCCCCTTTGCATCACCAGTGGTGTTAGTTAAGAAGAAAGATGGCTCATGGAGGATGTGTATTGACTACAGGAAGTTGAATGAGGCCACTGTGAAGAATCGATTTCCCATTCCCTTGGTGGAAGAACTGCTGGATGAACTTTATGGAGCTGTGATTTTTTCCAAAATTGATCTGAGGTCGGGGTATTATCAGATTAGAATGAATCCAAATGACATCTCCAAGATTGCGTTTAGAACTCATCAAGGCCATTTTGAATTCTTGGTCATTCCATTTGGACTGACTAACGCTCCAGCAACATTTCAAGCTTTAATGAATGCTGTGTTCAAGCTGTTGCTGCGTAAGTGTGTCTTGGTCTTCTTTGACGACATCTTAGTTTATAGCAAGCCAGCTGATGAGCATGTTCAACATCTCACTGAAGTATTGTCACTTTTGCGAGAGCATAACCTCTTTGCTAAACTCTCAAAGTGTGAATTTGGGGGTCAATCAGTAGAGTATTTGGGTCACGTTATTTCAGGTGAAGGGGTGGCTACTGAACCCTCCAAAATTGATGCAGTCAAGGGATGGTCTTCTCCAACAAACGTGAAACAGTTGAGAGGATTTTTGGGGCTTACTGGCTACTACAGAAGATTTATTAGGGGTTATGGAGAGTTGGCACGACCTCTCACTAATCTTTTGAAGAAGGATGGATTTGTTTGGTTAAATGAAGCTGAGTTAGAATTTGAGAAATTGAAGAATGCCCTGATTACAGCCCCAGTGCTTGCACTTCCAAATCCTACTAAACAGTTTGTTGTTGAAACTGACGCTTCTTCTAAGGGGATTGGAGCTGTCTTAATGCAGGATCATCACCCTTTGGCGTTTATGAGCAAGGCCTTATCTCCTCGACAACACTCTCTCTCGGTTTATGAGAAGGAACTACTGGCCATCATGTATGCTGTGAAATATTGGAATTATTACCTCATCACCAGCCATTTTGTAATCAAGACTGATCAAAAGATTTTAAAGCATTTGATGGAGCAGAAAATTACTACCCCAGTACAGCACACTTGGCTTTCTAAGCTTATGGGATATGATTACGAAATCACTTCCAAAAAGGGTAAGGATAATATAGTTGCAGACGCCTTATCAAGAGTTCAAAGTAGTGAGTTGCTGGTTTTGGCCATTTCTTCTGTGGAGCCTGCTCTTTTGGGGAGGATCAAAAAGAGCTGGGAGAATGATGGAGATATACAGCAGCTAATTAACAGCCTCGGTGCTAGAGGGTCTGAAGGATCCTTCAAATGGGATGGCTCTAACCTGACAAACAAGAACAAGTGGGTGGTGGGGAATGACAGTGACCTTAGGAAGGAATTGTTAACAATTGCTCATGCATCTGTAGTTGGGGGTCATTCAGGGATTCACGGCACAACTCAAAGGCTCAAAGACATGTTCTACTAGAGGGGTCAAGCAAAAGAGGTGAGGAGATTCATCAGAGATTGTAGTGTGTGTCAACGGAACAAGTATGAGACTGTCTCACCGCCTGAACTGCTTTGTCCACTGCCCATTCCACGGAGTCTCTTCTCTGATATATCCATGGACTTCATAGGAGGGTTGCCTAAGTCTCAAGGAAAATATACCATATTTGTGGTGGTTGATAGATTAACCAAATTTGCCCACTTCATGCCTCTACACCACCCTTTTACTGCTATCCAGGTTGCCTAGGTGTTTATGGACAATGTTTTTAAGTTGCATGGGTGCCCAAGTACCATTGTGTCAGATCGAGACTCAGTGTTTCTGAGCTCATTCTGGAAAGAGTTCTTTAGGCTGCAATATGTGTCACTCCACATGTCGACTGCATACCACCCACAAACTGATGGGCAAACAAAAGCTGTGAATAGGTGCTTGGAAAGCTATTTGAGATGCATGGCTTTTGAGAGACCTGCAAGCTAATGTTCTTGGCTAACTATGGCAGAATGGTGGTATAACACCAATTTCCATTCCTATATTCAGATGACCCCGTTTCAGGCTTTATATGGAATTCCTCCTCCAATTTTTGTGCCCTACATACCATATGATACTAAGGTTGAGGCTGTGAATGAACTCATGACTGCAAGGGAGCAGACCATCAAAATGCTGCGCCATTACCTGTGTAGAGCTCAGAACAGAATGAAACAATTTGCTGATAAACACAGGTCTGAGAGGCAGTTTAATGTGGGAGATTGGGTGTTCCTCAAACTCCATCCTTATAAGCAGGCAACAATGCGGGGTTCTCATACTCAACATAAGCTGAATCCTAAGTTCTATGGACCTTTCTTGGTTTTGGAAAAGATTGGTGAGGTAGCTTATCGCCTAGACTTACCTACTGAAGCCTTGATTCACCCAACATTTCATGTTTCCTTGCTCAAGAAGGCACATGGCACAAACCATCAAGTTATTCCTTTGCCTGCTGCTTCGATGGAGAATGCTCGATTTCGTCTGCAACCCGCTGCGATTGTGGAGTGTAAATTGAGCAAACGAGGAAACAGAGCTGCTACAAAGGTTCTGGTTCATTGGCAAGGCCAGCCTTTGTCTGATGCAACGTGGGAATTTTTGGATGAGTTCTCGGCTCGCTTTCCGGATTTCTTACCTTGAGGTCAAGGTTCCGTAATAGGGGAAAGTATTGTCATGAAATAAAGAGATTAAGGACTCTATTAGCTATGTTTAGAAGTTTTGGACTTATTAGTTATGTTAGAAGTTGAAGGACTCAGCTGTAATAACTAAGAGAATTGGGTGTTAGAGTCGTTGGCTGACCTGCTATATTAGGCAGCTGTGTAATGGCGGGATTTTTCATCTTTGATCTGAATGAATCTGTGAATTTCTAGTTTTCCACCTATCAATCCCTTGGCTTAAGGCCGATTCGGTTCTTCCACCTGACCAACCCTTTCTTGGTCGGACCAGTCCTCTTCTAGTTAGAATTCCATTGCCTCTTCCAACAGGACCCAAATGTTGAATCTTTTTTTTTTTTTTGAAAGGAACAATTCCATTAAACAACAAGAGTTTACAGGAGATCGAAAAGAACAGACAAGCTAGAGGGAAACAAAGGAGCCACCCATGAACCAGACAAACCCAAACCCGCAGCCTTTCGACAGAGAAGGTGAGCGGAATTGACCAAAGTACGACTAGTGAAACAGACTCTAAAGGAACTATTTACATTAAGTAAAAAACGGACATCATCAATAACCCCAAAAAGAGACAAGCAAGTCGAATTAGACACCACTGCAGTAGATAGCAAGAGAGAATCCGTCGCCAACATCATGGGAGATGAAGGTAGGGAGTGAGTTGCTGCCAGTTGAAGTCCCGAGCGACAGGCTAAAGCTTCTGCAAAATGGGGGTCTTGACCATCCGCTAAATAAACAGATGCTGCATGAAGATTCCTAGCTTCATCAAAAAGGAGAGCTGCACCATTACCCTACCTGAACAACTATGTACAGTACCATCAGTAAGAACTACCCAACCAGAAGTGGGCAGCACCTGCAAACGAGATGGATTTACTCGAGTGGAGATGGATCGTTCTGCTGTTCCTGGAACATTCAGTAAACCAACCAAGTTGTCGGTTCTAATTTGTGAAAAAATATGCATAAATGAGTCTATAGTAGGCTGCCTAGACTTAAACACCACAGCATTCCTCTCAATCCAAACACTCCATAGGATTAAACGTTTGTAGACTAGCTGATCTTGGGTGCTCCAGAGTGAGCAACCAAAGGGCCTAGGGAGGAGAAGCCAATCTAGAACAGTGCTACAAGGTAAAAGCTGAGTTCGAATAGAGAAAGGGGAGGCAAACCAAACTCGAGCGGCAAAAGGGCAATGCCACATAACGTGATCCCATGTTTCATTTTGATCTTGACAGAGGGGACAAAGAGGGTCCACAACAGGTATTCGTCGATGAAGTGGAAGAGCAAAGGCAAGACCATTGTTAAGTCCTTTCCAGAGGAACATCCGAAGTTTTGGGAAAACCAGAAGACCAAAGTTTAGACCAAAAGAGGGGATTACCACTCTGGTGTGAGGACGATGAGGAGCTGTTTTGTTGTTGGAGAGCGAGTGAATGGAGAAGATGGTAACAAGATTATACGGAGTAGATTCTAGCACGCGTGTGGTTCCAGAGAAGGCGATCAATGGTAGGGAAGTGGGGTAGATCGATAGTTAGAATCTGATCCGTAAAACTTGGGGGAGATGTTGAGCAAGTGTAGGTAGGTTCCAAGTTTGACTTTCTTGGTTTATAAACTCAGACACCAATTGAGCAGGGAAAGCTGAAACTTGAGGGAACCAATGTTGTAGGATGCCGATGTTGGGGACCCATGGCTGAGTCCAGAAATCAATAGCATTCCCAGAACCAACTCTCCATCGCAGGCCCTGAAGGAGGAAGGGTCGAAGAGATAAGAGCATCTTCCATATAGAGGAGTGGCTTGGAGAAGAAGAAGCCGAGAAAAAATTAGAGGATGTAAGATATTTTCTACGGAGAGTAGCTGTCATACCCTAAAAATCCGACCTAAGGCGAATTACGTTTTGACGTTGGATTTTGAAAAGAGTCGCCACTAGTTAATTATAAGGCTAACTAGAATCCTAAATTACCTAGATAAATAATGAATTAAATACCTAGGTTTAAAATTGGTCTACGATCAGAAATTTGGACTCGGGGGTTCTATTATGAATTAAAAATATAATTTTTAACTACGCCCTTTCGGTACTCAATTCAACTGTTCGCCAATTTTATTCTTTAATACATGTTATCTAACGATGTAAAAATTTAATTAAATTTATCATATACAAAAAAAATATTGTCAATTATTAATCTAAGTTTAAAACTAATTATAACTTATAACTCTTAATTAAGATGAAAAAAAATAAAAAAAACACCAAAATATTCAAGCATGCTTAAAATCTACACACAACCCAATATAGATTTAACATACATATATATTTTACTCAATTTGATCTAACTAATTACATTTAAACTATTTATATAATAATAATAATATTATAACATAATAATAATAAAATATAATATAATAATAATAATAATAAAAAAGAACGGGGAAGGAGATGACATACCATGGCAGCGGAGGTCGACGATCACAGGGGGACGGGCAGAACGACAAACGACACGGCGGCGGCGCGGCGAGTCTGGCGGACGATACGGAAGGTGGGGCAGCGACGGGTGGCGAAGGACCAGGGGAAATCTCCGGCAGACAGGGACGCAACGAGAAGAGGTGGTCGTAGATGGCTCCGGTGACAGATTCGCCAGGGCTATGAGCGTCGCTTGGAATCAAGAAGCGAACGACGTCGGTCAGGGCGAGCTTCCGGTGACCACGGGCAGTCATGGGCGGAGGTGGAGGTCAGGCGATTGAAGGTAATCCGACAGATCTCACGCACAGAGGGGAAGAGAAAACTAGGAGAGAGAAAGGGAGAGAGAGAAACGGCGGCGAGGACGAGGGCCGTCGAGGACGAGGGCCGGTGGTGTCCGGTGGCGTCGGGGCGAAGGTCTGGCGGGAGAGTGGCGGCACTGGGTGGCTGTCGGAGGTCAACGTCGCCGGCAGCTGGTAGTCACCGGAGAAGACGCGAAAAAAAAACAAAAAAACTTTTATTCACTAGGACACAAAACTGCACGGTTTTCAAGAAGTGATGTATTATTATTGATGTGGTGTCTTTTTTACATGTAAAAGGACTTTGTTTATAGCTAAACTATGACCCCTAAACTAGGAAAATAAAATCTGAAAATATATGCATTTAATATTCCGAAAATATTACATATATATTTATGTCTTTCACCATAAATACACATAATATATTTTCAAAATATTTTACAATAAATAATGCATATACACTATCCTATTTTAAGCCAGTTCTATCTTTAGAAACTTCGCGGCCTTCTATATTTAAATACTTCCTTTTTTTGACGCGTCACATACTCCCTCTTTGGGCGAATTCCTGTAGAACAAGTTCGAGGGGATTTGTCCAAAGACGAGTAAACACTAATTTTGGTTGCGAAGTATATCTTCTTTCGAGTCTTCGAATCTTCAAGGAAACTCCTGGCTTATTTCGGAAAGTGCAAAAAAAGTAGAGCCTCTGCCGGCGGTGCCCCTATTGGCGGTGCCTCTGTTGGCGTGCGGAAAATAGAACCTCCGTTGGCGGTGCCCCTGTTGGCGGTGCTTCTATTGGTAATGCAGAAAATAGAAAATCCGTCGGCGATGCCCCTGTTGGCGGTGCCTCCATTGGTCGTGCAGAAAATAGAACCTCCGTCGGCGTGCGAAAAAGTAAAGCCTCCAGTGGTGTGCAGAAAAGTAAAGCCTCCATTGGCATGCAGAAAAGTAAAGCCTCCAGTGGCGTGCAGTAAAGTAAAACCTTAATCGACGTTGCCTCTAGTGGCGAGTGACAAGGAAAAGTCTCAAGTGGCGTGCAATAAAGTTAAACCTTTGGTGATGATTGGTAACAGAAGACCTCTACGTCAGACAGTACCAACAACCTCTGGTGACGCCTCTAGTGGCGAGTGGTAACGGAAAAACCTCTACGTCAGACCGTACCGGAAAACCTCTGGTGATATCTCTGGTGGCGAAAGACCTCTACGTCAGACCGTACCAGAGAACCTTTGGTGATGCCTCTAGTGGCGAGTGGTAACGGAAGACCTCTACGTCAGGCCGTACCGGAAAACCTCTGGTGATATCTCTGGTGGCGGAAGACCTCTACGTCAGACCGTACCGGAGACCCTTTGGCGATGCCTCTAGCGGCGTATGTCGGAGAAGAGCCTCTAGTGGCGTCCGTTGGAGAAGTGCCTCTAGTGGCGTGACTTGCGAGGGCTGAGTACTCATACTTCGTTCGTCGGGGGTGACTCTCAGAAAGCTGGACCACTTCAGATCCCGATTGTCGGTTGATTTGTAGGAACGGACTGTAATAGTCCTACTCATCTTTGAATGGTGACTCGCGAGAACAGACTGTAACCGTCCCGTTTGCCGTGAAATTGACTTGTAGGAACAGACTGTAACTGTCCTACGTATCCTTGAATGGTGACTCGCGAGAGCAGACTGTAACCGTCCCGCTTGCCGTGATGTTGACTTGGAAAACGCTGTACTGCTAGATAATACACAGGCGCACGAATGTTTGTCCCTAATTTTTGCCTAAATTGCGCATGGTGCGACGACTTAGCGGGATCTTTTTTTTTTTTTTTTTTGTGATAATTTCTCTTTTTTCTCTCCTTTTGCCACGGTCGATTGAGAGATTACCGACCATGCCCTTCAGTTTTTATTTTCTCTCATTTTTCCATAATTGCAATTTCTGAATTTGCAACCATGCCCCTCATTTCCTGATTTTGCCTATCCCGTCCTTTCGGGTTTTCAACCTAGTGGAAGCGCTTTTTATTTGGTAGCCGTTTAAAGGGTGTCCAGGGCCCCATCTTTGTTTTCCGCCTCGATGCGGGAGTATTTGTAGCCCTTTGGAGGGTGACTGTGACCTTTTCCTCACCGTCTTCAATGTTGCGGGAGCTCTTTTGATTGTAGTCATTTGGGAGGGTGGCTGTGGCCCTTCATTCCTCATCTCTGATCCGGGAAACAATCTTTGTATGTAACCATTTTGAGGGTGGTTGTGGCCCTTTCACTTAATATCCGCCATCAATGTTTCGGGATCGCTCTTTTGACTAAAGCCGTTTGAGGGACGACTGTGACCCTTTCTTTTATTTTCCCGCCCTCACCGGTTTCGCGAGATCACTCTTTTTGTGTAGCCATTTTAAGGGTGGTTGTGGCCCTTTTTATTCTCCCGCCCTCACAGGGTTCGCGGGGTCACTTTTTTATTCGTAGCCGTTTGGAAGGTGGCTGTGGCCCTTTCACCTATTTCCCGCTTCTGACGTTGCAGGAGCGCTCTTTATCTGTAGCCATTTGAAGGGTGGTTGTGGCCCATTATTTGTAGTCATTTTAAGGACGATTGTGACCCTTTTTACCTGTAGTTGATTTAGGGACAACTGTGACCTTTTTATTCACTTCTCTCACAAAATATGCATGAGCACTCTCTTTATTTTTATCGGTAGCCAATTAAAGGGCGGCTGTGACCCTAAAAAAATTAGTTTTTTTTTTTTTTTGCTTTTTTCTTTTTCTTTTTTTTTTTGTTGCCTTTTTTGCTTGCTTTTTTGCTCTTTTTTTTTTGCTTCTTTTTTGCCTATTTTTTTGCTTCTTTTTTGGAAAAGAAAATTTAACGAAAATAATCAACAACAATTACGTACATGCCCCTAGTGGCAGATTGAAAAAACCTTCTAGAGAACGACTCAGTTAATTGAGTCTAAACGTCGGTTGTGTCGACGCCCTGGATGGACCCCACGTCCAATGAATGACATAGCCAGTGATTTCTAATCTTGGCAACTCAAGTGCCCCGGCTATTGCTAAATCTCGTCTGGGGATGCCCCACAGCTAGCACCAATCGGGTTAGGCTCGTCAAATTTTGTATGAATGGTCTGGTTGATGAACACACATGGATGGTGTTGAGTTTGGCACAGTAGTCCGCAAATGGTAAACTTGGGCATAGATATCGCATGAGGTATCTGAGATAAATTCGACAGCTTGCGGCGAGCAAAGGGTCACGCACGAGATGTGCTCTTCGGGGCTTTGATTAGGATGATTATCCAAAATGCACAATGATTAAGGAAAAACTCAAATTTCGGGGATAAAAATGATCACAACTTTTCTTACCTGGGTGTTGGATTTTTTCTAGTGGGAAAATGTGCTCGCTATGCGACTGGGCCTGCTGCATGTCCTGATTTTCCTGTTCCATCTAGAAATCACAACTTGTATATGAGCACCTGCCGGAAAGTAAATGCCCCTGGACCTCTTATGGAAGACACCAACAACAATGTTTTCTTTGCTTGACATCTAAAATGTTCATTGATCAGCACATTGAATCTTCACGAGACTCTTGATGATCTCTTGATATTTTCTCATCTCCGGACATGACCGATCTCAATAGGAGATGCTCCTTGGTTACCACCGACCGGTTTAGACCTCACCGTAAACGAATATACGGCTTGGTTCGGGACGCGTATGAATTTCACACATGGTATGTGGAATTTTGGCAGGTAAGTCCTTTGGAGCAATCACGTTTCACGTGGATGCGACCTCGTCGAAGTGGTCATCTGATCTGAGCGTCGGATATTCCGAGTGCGCAATTTGTTCTTCGTGCTACTGGATGACTGCACGTTCTTTTTATGTTGCCCCTTTTGGCCGACACAACTTGTATGTGCAGGATACCTAACCAAGGGTACCTGAAAAGACCAAACATGTAAGTTAGTATAAATAAATAAAGAAGTCATGCATGATTTTTCGAAAAACTTCTAATTTCATTTATTTCGTAATTTTGATTACATTTCAGAAAGAATCAAAATTTATGATCTAAGGTGTTTTGCACTAGCATGGAGTTCGCTGAGTGCACTATCTGGCTCGAACGCAGGACAGATGTTAAAAAAAAAATTTCAAAAAGATTTTATTGTCCTTTGTTTAAACTCGAACGGTCGCACTTAACCGCACATTTAAACTATTTTCTCAAAAAATAGAATCAAATCTCTTCTTTTAAAACACTAGCTCATGCAAAGGTTGAAATGACAATTTTGCTGCGAAAGTGCAACACACCTTGGATAAAAACGAATGACACTTTGATTTTTTTAAATGCTCATGCATGCTCGGAAAGTTAAAGTTTTACTGATAAGAAACTTACAACTTACAACCGGTTTACCTGAATGACACATATGGAATGTATGTACAAAATGAAAAATCCAAGTGAAATTTTTTTATAAAAACAAATGCAATGCATGTTTGGAATTAGAAGCTCAACAACTAAGAGAAGATTTACAATCTAAAAAAAAGAATCGTTTTTCCTAAAACAATGCCTATGAGATGTACATGAGGTGAAAGTTGTACAGTTGAAAAAACTTACAAGTTACCTGAATTTTTTTTTATTTTTTTTTTATGAGGAAAAAAAAATCAATGCATCCTTGTTGCTCAAAAAAAAAAAAAATCAAGTGAAAATTTTAAAAAAAAAATGCATATGAGATGCACAAAAAAATAAATACATGATGCAAACTTAAAAATGAAAGTTCTACAACTAAGGAAAATTACAATTTACCTGAAAGGTTTTTCCGAAAAATAATGCATAATGCACGTTTTTTTATTAAAAATTCAGATAAAATGTTTTTTTTTTAAACAAAGAGTCCTAAAACTAAGAGAGCTTACGATTTATCTATAAAGTTTTTTAAATTAATGTATATTGGATGCTTTATTTAAAAAATAAAACAATTCAGGTAAAAAGTTTTTTAAATGATGCATATGGAATGCACTTTCGAAATTAGAAGCTCTAATAGCTAAAGAGGAATTACAATTTTTTCATAAAATGTTTTTCAAAAAAGTAATGCATACGTGACGCACTAACCAGAATTACAACTCACCTAAAGAGTTTTTTTTTTAAGAAAAAGATAATGCGTATGAAACACAAGTTTAAAATAAAAAAATCTGGTAAGAGGTTTAAAAAAAAAACAATGCATGCGAAATGCAAGTTTGAAAAGAAAATGTATACAACTTAATGACTAACAATTAGCTGGGAAGAAAAAAAAAAAAAGTTTTTTTTTTTGTTCTTTAAAAAAAAATGCAATGAGACGAATGCATGAGAAATAAAAGTTATACAAACAGTAATGATAACATTTACAACAAAAAACAGATCATGTTAGGGGGGTAAAAAAAAATATGTGGCTTTACTCTACAAGGTAGGTTCCACTGACAGGTTCCCGACAAGGTGGTTTCCTCACCCCATCATAGGGATCATAAGACCTTCACAAGCGAGTAGAGTTTTTCCGAACCGTACCGGCGGCCCAGCCGCTCCAGTCGTACCGTACTAAACCTCCGGGGTTCCTAGTCGCCCTGGGTTTTAGGCGTTTTGGAGATTACGCTAAAGTGGTGTGTGTGCGAATATAAACAATGCCACAAAAAAGAAAAAAGAAGTTAGTTTAAATACTACACTTTATACCTGTAAAAAAAAAAGAAAAACAAAGTTAGAATGAGAAATATAATAAAATATAAAAAAACTCAAAAAGCATGGCATTAAGCGAATATAATGAGCCCGAACCCTCATAAGCGTCCCCAGCAGAGTCGCCAAATTGTCAGACCCTAAAAATCCGACCTAAGGCGAATTACGTTTTGACGTTGGATTTTGAAAAGAGTCGCCACTAGTTAATTATAAGGCTAACTAGAATCCTAAATTACCTAGATAAATAATGAATTAAATACCTAGGTTTAAAATTGGTCTACGATCAGAAATTTGGACTCGGGGGTTCTATTACAAATCAAAAATATAATTTTTAACTACGCCCTTTCGGTACTCAATTCAACTGTTCGCCAATTTTATTCTTTAATACATGTTATCTAACGATGTAAAAATTTAATTAAATTTATCATATACAAAAAAAAATATTGTCAATTATTAATCTAAGTTTGAAACTAATTATAACTTATAACTCTTAATTAAGATGAAAAAAAATAAAAAAAACACCAAAATATTCAAGCATGCTTAAATTCTACAAACAACCCAATATAGATTTAACATACATATATATTTTACTCAATTTGATCTAACTAATTACATTTAAACTATGTATATAATAATAATAATATTATAACATAATAATAATAAAATATAATATAAAAAAAAGAACGGGGAAGGAGATGACATACCATGGTAGCGGAGGTCGACGATCACAGGGGGACGGGCAGAACGACGAACGACACGGCGGCGACGCGGCGAGTCTGGCGGACGATACGGAAGGTGGGGCGGCGACGGGTGGCGAAGGACCAGGGGAAATCTCCAGCAGACAGTGACGCAACGAGAAGAGGTGGCCGTGGATGGCTCCGGTGACAGATTCGCCAGGGCTATGAGCGTCGCTTGGAATCAAGCAGCGAACGACGTCGGTCAGGGCGAGCTTCCGGTGACCACGGGCAGTCATGGGCGGAGGTGGAGGTCAGGCGATTGAAGGTAATCCGGCAGATCTCACGCACAGAGGGGAAGAGAAAACAGGAGAGAGAAAGGGAGAGAGAGAAACGGCGGCGAGGACGAGGGCCGGTGGTGTCCGGTGGCGTCAGGGCGAAGGTCTGGCGGGAGAGTGGCGGCACTGGGTGGCTGTCGGAGGTCACCGTCGCCGGCAGCTGGTAGTCACCGGAGAAGACACGAATTTTTTTTTTTATTCACTAGGAGACAAAACTGCACGTTTTCAAGAACTGGTGTATTATTATTGATGTGGTGTCTTTTTTACATGTTAAAGGACCTTATTTATAGCTAAACTATGACCCCTAAACTAGGAAAATAAAATCTGAAAAATATATGCATTTAATATTCTGAAAATATACATATATATTTATGTCTTTCACCATAAATACACATAATATATTTTCTAAATATTTTACAATAAATAATGCATATACACTATCCTATTTTAAGCCAGTTCTATCTTTAGAAACTTCGCGACCTTCTATATTTAAATACTTCCTGTTTTTGACGCGTCACATATGACGTTTTTAACGTGCTATGCGCGGACCAAAATTAGGTGTTTACAGTAGCAACCCAGATAGAATCCTCGTCCGTAAGAAATCTCCAAGCTTGTTTCAAGAGGAGAGCGAGGTTATAAAGGTGGGTGATTTGAAAGCCCAAACCACCTACTGCTTTCATCTGCGTAATGCGATCCCAGGAAATCCAACAAATGCCATTTTTATCCGGTGATCCCTTCCACCAAAAATTGCGGGAAATACGATCAAGGTGGTTACAAACAGATTTGGGCAAAGGCAAACAAAACATAGTGTACGTAGGAATTGCAGCAAGTGTGGATTTAATAAGGATTTCCTTGTCGGCTGGAGAAAGCAGTCCACTCATCCATCCTTGTATACGTTTAGTTACCCTGTCGATAAGTGTAGCTGCTAGACAGGATTTATTTTTCGGCCAGTCAATCGGGAGACCAAGATAAATTTCACTATCCAGGATAGGTTGAACTGAAAGAAATTGACAGAACAGATTCCGTGAGATGGGATCCACATTTGGGCTAAAGAGCATTCGATATTTTTCCAGGTTAATCATCTGGCATGATTCCCTCTCATTGGCAGATAGAATGTCCTTGACAGCTTTTAAATTATCAAAAGTGGCCTCTAAAAAGCAGACTGTCATCAACGAAGAACAAGTGGGAGAGTTAGGGACTTGTTTGACCAGGTTTGATACCACGAATCATCTTAGTTTGGAGTGCTTTAGAGAGGTGATATGACAGAATTTGGGAGCAGAGTATAAAAAGAAAAGGGGAGAGGGGATCCCCTTGGCGGAGTCCCCGGGAGGGACAAAAGGGAGGAGTTCTCCATCCATTGATCAGAATGGAGAATTGGACAAAAGTAACACATTCCATCACCCAATTCACGAAAGGTGTAGGAAACCCAAATTGAAGAAGGACTCGATAAAGGAACGGCCACTTGACAAGATCGTAAGCCTTACTCATATCCAGCTTGAGATTAATTAATCCAACGGAACCTCTTCTACGACGTTTGATGACATGAATCAGTTCTTGTGCAAGGAGAATGTTATCAGTTATGAGGCGACCTGGGACAAAAGCACTCTGGAATGGGGAGATAAGAGGGTTAAGTACATGGTGAAGCCGATTAGAAAGGATTTTGGAGATTATCTTGTATGTTGTATTGCAGAGGCTTATGGGCCGCCAATCCGTTGCTCTAACGGGGTTTGAAATATTAGGAATAAGAACAATAAGAGTATCATTGAGTTGGTGAAGGAGACGCCCGGAAGAGAAGAAACTTGCAACCCCTCTCAGAGTATCAGAAGATACGGTCTCCCATTGGGCCTGAAAAAAATGAGGAGGGAAACCGTCGGGTCCCGGAGATTTATCCGGAGCCATTGAAGAGATGGCTAACATGACTTCAGCTAAATCAAGAGGGTGTATCAGGCTGGAAGCTGTAGCCGGGTTAAGGGTTGGGGGATGACTGAGAATGAGAGGATATGATGGGGGAGGGGGAGAAGAAGGGAAGAGAGCAGAAAAGTAATCACATATGTGGCGTTGAAGAGCCAGGGGATCAGTGATCCATGTACCTTCCATATCTTGAAGCCAATCGAGTCTGTTTCGAGTCCTTCGAGAAAGGGTTTTCGCATGAAAGAACTTGGTATTCCGGTCACCCGCAGATAACCACAGTTGGCAAGATTTCTGGCGCCAGTGAACCTCTTCTTGAGAATAGAGAGAGTTAAGACGTTCACTGAGTGATGAAACTTCAAGTGAGGAAGGATTAAGGCATTGGGCTGAGGTTAGGAGTGTGACGGTGTCTTTAATTTGGGACTGGAGATGCCCAATGATCTATTCCAGTGCTTGAGAGTATGAGCTAGTCGGGAGAGTTTTCTGCATAATCTGAATTGGCAAGAACCTGAAATAGGGGCCGACCAGGAGGATTGGATTGTAGATATGAAGGATGGATGAGACATCCACATATTTTCAAATCGAAAAGGGGGAGATCCTTGGGTTCCAGGAGGGGAAAGGAGATGAAGAAGAATCAGGCAATGATCGGAAGCAATAGTAACGAGATGGAAGACAGAAGCATCCCCAAATAAGAATCTCCAGTCAGGAGAGACCATTACACGGTCAAGTCGTTGTTGGATTAAATCAGGTGGGGATACAATATATTTATAGTGATACAATATACAATTTACTTCCGTATAGTGACATAATTGCTGTAATTGCCAACATGTACCTCATAAGCTGATCAGTGACAACATCCTCTATGCCCAAGAACTCCTCCATACCATAAAACGTAAAAAATGTGGGTGTATTGGCCTATTAGTTCTAAAGCTTTACATGAGCAAACTGTATGATCGCATCGAATGACTTATCCTTATAGCTGTAATGGTCAGATTGAGATTCCCTGCTATTTTCATCTCTTGGATATGTCTTGCATCTCGTCCTCCTCCTTGAGTTTCCTGATAAAGGGCAACCCCATATTTCCATCTAGGGGTTTACGCCAGGGAGACCGTCTATTCCCATTCTTATTCGTCATGTGCTCTGAGGTTCTTTGCACAGCTTTCCAAGATGCATACCACAAAAAAAAAAATAAAAAAATCAAAGGAATAAAACCAACTTGGAATTGTCAAGCCATTACCCATCTATTATTTGCATATGATAACTTTATACGCTTTCAGGCTTCCCTAACAATTAATCATACTACTCATTCCCTATTGGCAGCTTATAAGGCACAATAAGGCTAACTAATCAATTTCTCTAAGTCAGCTATAAAATTTAGCAGAAATGTCCCAACTTCTTTATTTTATTAAATTCTCTTTTAAATTCCTTTGGGGTCAACGAAATACAAGATCTAGACAAGAATTTAGGTCTTCATGTAGATTTACTCTCTAAGAAATATATATTAGAGCTTCATTGATTGAGAGAGTAGGGGTCATGATTCAAGGCTAAATTTCAACGTTTCTTTCCCCAGCTGGAAAGGAGGTCCTTATCAAAACTACAACTACTAATATCCCATTGCGTACTATGATTGGTCTCCAACTCCCTTATCATGTCTTAGACTAACTTGAACAGACTATCTACCAATTCTGGTGGAAAAATTCAGCTGACATGTATGGTATTCCTTGAAAAACGTGGAGTAAGATCAGTATAAGTAAAAGAGATGGTGACCTATGTTAAAAAGATTTTCGTATTCAGAATGTAGCTCTTATGTTCAAGCAACTTTGGAGAATCCTCACTGACAACGAATCCATGTGGGTGTTGGTTATAAGACAAAAATATTTTCTAGAGAGATATATTTTTACAGCCACTTGCCACTTGTTCTACTCTCCATTCAAATGTCTAGACAACTATATTCAAATTGAAACCCTTAGTTCACTTAGGTTGTGGATAGAGGAATGATGATGGTAAATTTCTAGATTTTTTTTTACTTTTCATTGGCTCCCTAATTCATATTCCATCCTTCAATGAAGATTTAGTGTGGATGATGGGCATCCAAGGTCAGTTGCCTCTCTCACAAGCCATCTGACCTGGAGACACAATTTTCTAGAAGAGGTTTTACTTCCCTTTATTGCCTCCTCTATTGCTAAATAAATCTTCCTATGTTCCCTAGCTCTGATAGATTTACCTAGCTACATCATAAGTCGGGCTTTATTACTTTGAAGACATGATATCATTTGCATTGTTCTCTTCACATAATTAAACTCATGGTTCAACCTTAGCGCTTCCTATGATTTCTTGTCCTACATTTTGGAGTAGTTTTGGATCCGTTTCATGCCTCCTAAAATTATGATGTTCGTTTAGAAGGGATGCAAAGAAGATTTGGCCTAAGGGTTAAACTTCCAACGACGTATTATCAATATTGAACCTACTTGTCCTCTGTGCTTGAAAGTTGACGAATCCTAAAATCATCTTATGTGGATCTACCTTTTACAGTTAGAATTTCGGTTGCTAGTCCCATGGAATCAATATTTGGAACCACCATTAAACGTGCTCATGATCTTGCTAAAAGATATCTTTTGCTTAGTTTGTTTGGATGTTGATTTTATCCTCACCTTCCCTAATTGTTTACTCTGCTTAGGGTTGCTTAATAATATAGTTATGTGTTTACAAAAATAAAAATAAAGAGAAGAGTTTTAGATTGTTGACCAACAGTAGTTTTTAGATCGACGATGATAATTAAAAAGAGACAAACTAGACACTAGGTTCAACGGTTCAAGCAACCAATACTAGGGTTTTAAGTCTAGATTTAGCGTGTTAATTCTTATTTGGGTGAATAACGAAATTGTTACTTGGAATTTGACAAAATTTAAAATCGTCACTCAAAAGAATTTAAAAAAAAAATGGTTATCCTAACATAATTTTTTTAGCAAATTAGTACAACCGTTACAATTTCTGTCATATTAAAAAGAAAATGAGCATGTTCCGGCTACTTTAGGTTTGTTCATTGCAACGAAATAGCTACAATTAGATGCTCAACGAAATATATCATTGAAATTGGGCGGAGGTCCAGTTGAACATCTAATTGAAGTTATTCCGATGTAATCCTTTCAATTTATATTAGAATCCATCTTAAGTACACATCAAATGACCCCACATGATTGGAAAATGCTCATTTTCTGTCCAATTGACAGAAATTGAAACTGAAGTAGAAATATTCTTGAAAATTGGGAGTTCGTTTAGCCAAATTAAAAAATTATAGTTTATCGATTACTAATTTAGTCAAATTTCAGGTAACAATTTTGGTAATTAACCATTGTCATTTAGTTATTAATAATTGAGCCTTGTTATTAATTTAGTTATTAAAGTTATTCAACTAGTGAAGCAAAGCTTATTCATGTTATTTCCTTTATTTGTTGACTAAAAGTTGAGTGTATGAAATGAAAAAAAAAAAAAAAGCGGCATAAATTTTTTCATATGTAAAAGTAGTCTCTATTTTTTAAGAAGACAATTACATACTTTTTTATTACTTTTTGAAATTTCATTTTTGGCCCACGTTTTTAAATGAAGATCAGACTTTTGTTGGAAAAAATGTGTTATTGGCATTAATATTTTTCTGATCGTCTGAATGAGAAATTATTGTCATTAGTACACCCGACTAGAATAGTCCCGACTTCGTCCAGATTCGTTGTATTTGACTAATTAATGATTTGTAACGGCTTCGTTAATAGGAACGTTTCATTTTTATTTATTATCATGTCATTAATACACGGCTTCCACCTCCCTATAAATAGAGAGTTTCTATTCTCTATTTTCAGTTCAATTCGAATCTTTTCGTTTACGATGTCGATAGGTTTATAGGTCGTCTCGACCGCAAGTTCTGTTCTGGTAGAGTTCAGACAAGGTTCTGTTCGACTGGTGGAGGTTCGTGCTAGCTTGCTACTGGAATGCTGTTTTATCCTGGGAGACAATCGTCCATGTTTATCCTTTAGTACAATCGATGAGTTGGTGAGGGGGTGAAATTGTCCTAAGGAGACCGTGATCTGGACGGAACTCGGTTGAAAATTCTTTGTTTATTTGATCTACAAAATTTCCTTTTGAATTCTATTTTTACGTGCTATATTTTCCAACAACTCCAGTTATAGTTTCAAATGTTAAGTATACTAATAGTAATTTTTTTGTAAGAACACCTCGTGTGAAAAATTATATGCTATTTTACGTTCCTCCTTGGGAATTAATTAGTATGAAGTGGTGAAGTGGATAGGGATTGTCTCTTAGAATATGTGGCGTAAGCGATGGGAAACTAATATTGAGGGAGGTGGAGACGGAGAGTTAGTTTTTCGTAAGAGAGTTTGTTTTCCTTAAGTCAAGGTGACGTAGTTTAAAGGAGTTTCCTACCCTTCCCTTCCCGACAGCCGGCCATTGGTAGTATTTAGCTTGTACCGCACGCACGGAACAACTGGGTGGGGACACGCTCTTGCCAGTCCAACTTTGCTGATTCCATTATGCATCATAGAATGAATCTTCATTATTTTACATCTATTATGTATGGAAAAGGAATCTTCATTGCCCCCCGACAAGACAAATCACCTCACTTTATACGGACCCGCCTTTGATTAACCACCCTAGCTAAATAACATATAATATTTTACTAGTGAGAGTGCGTAGGATTCGAATCCAGATTGTAATAGTAATACGCTCTAGTAATCAGTTACTATCACTTTACACTAACTTAATTGAAATCATAATAAAATATTTATTGAATAACCCCCCACATGGCATGTTGGGATATATTTTTAGATAGATAGATAGATAGAAAACCAGCATACGTATAATCCATGCACTAATGAAAATTTCTTATGTGTAAGATAACCCTAGCTAGTTATATTATATGAGCCAAAAAATATCTAAATTCAAACTAATAAATAAATAATTTTGATTAATTAACAAGCTGGCTAGACCATGACAATTGATATATATATTTTAGTGTTTTTCACTTCAAATTCATAATATTTCTTTATGTTATTATTTTTGAGCTTCTGAATGCTTGAAAAATTCAAAATTATTAAACAAAATATTAAAGTATTTTAATTATGATAAACATACATGTATCAGCCATCATATATATTTTAAATATTGATATTGAAGAATCATAACTCTGATATACTCTAATATCTGATTTACAAACGAAATTATTAAATGAAAATAGATGTGAAGAGATTTTATTATTTTAAAGTATATTTAGTAATTATTAACGAACACTTCAAGCAGAATTTAGCATAAATAATACTGTATATTATAATATTTATTAACTATCATTATGGATAATACCTTATTTTTAATTAATTTATATTAACAGCATGTATGTGTTTTATTATGGTTTAGTTTGTTACATTAATATATGTATATTTTATTATCCACAGTGATAATCTAGTAGTTAAGAGTACTTATGCAAGTGTGGTTTGACTTTGGAGTCTCGGATTCGAAATATCTCAGGGAATCACATCGCGGTGGCCTGATTTAAATATCATGTTCCACTTGGCACACATAAAATATCAGACATAAAATGATAATAATAGATATGAGCTTAACGGATTGACATCTTGACTATACTAGACTACTCTTGGAGCTACGTTGATGGGATTAGTGCATGCACGGATTGTTTACTAAGTACAATTCGAAAATTATGTAGCAGGCTAGAGTTAGAGTTGTCACTACTAAACGAAAAAAAAAGTGGACGTATATGTTTTAGATAGCTAAATACATCAAAATTAAATAATAAAAAATAGGATATGTATATATTAGTTGAAATAAAATTTATGCACGGAAGTATGGATAATAATATACTAAACTCTAACTTTTAAATTAATAAATCTCACACTATCTGCATATCAGTAACTAATATAACCGATAATGTCGATATTTCTCCCCTTGGTACAGTTGCATATACATACATCTTATAAAGAGTCTCTAATGTGTTTAAGTGTGGTGGATTAATAATGGAACGAAGTTGGACGGAATAATAGGAGACATTGGAAATAGAGGGAGAGCCTATCATAGCTAGCTAGGTCGTGATTGATAGGCTGAAACATACAAAAATAACAATTTCGTCTTACATAATAATAACTCTAATAGTTATAATGTACTTGTTTTGTTTACATTAAGACGACTCGTATGGGTTTATATGACTGAAACCAGTGTTGATTTTGTTTGAAAAGGAAACACAACCGGATGAACAACTAGCTAGCTGACATAACCAAATCTATGCCGCAAAGCCATAAGTAATATACATTTGAGGTTGTTGCTCATCACATAAACTCTAATTTATAATATTCATATATAAACAAAGCAAAATATTCATATACATCTTTTCAAGATAATAAATTCAATAAATCTTTGAAGATATTGGTCCTTTCATCTTTTTATTTGAGATTTACTACCGGATTTGTAAAATAACGCAGAATTTGTATATTAAATGTTAAAGTCCAATAATACAAAATTTGGTAATTTTAGACAGAGTTTTTCCTATGTATCAAATATCATTTAGTCATTTTCCCTCAACACTAGGGAAAAATAAATATAATGATGTGATCCAATCATTTCTCCCTTTCGGGGAAAAAATATTAATTCATTTATTGTTGGATTCTGTTTACATAATAAACTTGAAAACACACCCGCATCTTATTATCCTTATAATCGAAGGCGCACAACAATTAATATTATATAGCGTAAATATAATTGTTGAAGTTACTTTTTCGTTGCAAGACGGTTAGTTTTTCAATTAAGTTTTAATCATGCAACTCTGTTTTATAAATTAAAGATATGGACACTAAAATGATTAACGTTTAGCCAAACCAAAGGAAAGTTGATGATTTTAAAATTCATTTGATGCAAATTTATAACGTCTTAGAGGTTTATTGATCGAAAGAAAGTTTGTACATAATCGGTCATGCAACAAACCCTAGATTTGGATGAACCACTAGAGAGGAAGCGAAGAGACGCTGAGAAAAGAAGAGAATGAATTGCGGATCACATATATTGGTTCCTTAAATTGGCGACATATATCACCCCACTAACAGTAAGGGGAAACCTAGCATAAGCCTAGATTCTAACCCACAGTTTACAATGAAGAAACTTAGGTCCTCAAACAAAATAAACACAACCTAAAATAATAACAAATCATCCAACTAAAACAAAAACCAAGATAATTAACTCTTAACAATCAAGCAGCTTGCACACATCAACACTCCCCAGCTGCACTATCTCCATCTTCACCAAACTGCTCACCCTCATATCTTATTCCCCGAAAAAAAAAATTCATGCCCGGTTTTTCACATAACACTCTATATTGATCCTTAGGCAAACCCTTGGTGAACACATCCACCAGCTGATCTCCTGAAGGGATGTACCTGAACTTAACAAAGTGCAATCTGAATCATTACAAGAAAAGCGTTGTTTCTCCTAGAGATAAAATCGGTCGGAAAGCTGCTGGAGATGGCCTGTTACGTCCGTTTTCCGTCGGATGTGGCCTGTGGTAAAAAAGGTAGCCGAAACTCTGTTGAAAACGTTCCTGACAGGCTAAATTGGCTCGGAAAATTTACCTACGGGAAAAATATCTAGGGTAGACGATGGTACATTAAATCAATAGTTATATTTCTCGGTCGATATCCTACCGATGTATGGATGGCCGCATATGTTTGGGAGGTTGTGCTGCCGCCCTCTAAAAACAAACTAGCCGGTGCTAAAGCTATCACAGGGAGCTGCAAACGGTTGGTACTGAATAAACGTGTTTAGTAGCTGACTTTTTTTTTCGATGAAATTATTTAAATTACCATTAGGAAAACGTTAATTACACAGATTTAGTAACCTATTCCGTTAGTATTGAAACATTCCATTGCATTTACAAAAGCTCATTTCAGTGTGTCGTGTTCAGTTGTACGGATTTCGACCCGAAATACAACTATGGGAGACATATACGAATATTCGTTGTCGACATTTAGCAACCCTACAACCGATGCCACTCTGACGAATCAATGCTAGGTGAATTCAAATTGTTGTGCTTAGCACCACTTTATGTGATTCCAATGTTAGGCTTTGGTATTGGGCAGTTCAGATCAAATATACAGTTTTTGCGTGTAAAGACAAGCTTCTATAGAATGCCTTTACCGTCATGTGACTCATGTAAATCAATCCTGAAAGTTAACTTTACCACTGCACGTTTCCATTGCTAATAACCACTTGTTGACATGCGAAATACAACTATGACACAACATATTTAGAATCAGCTGGGTTCAAGTCAAATTGATGGAATTAGCATATGCAAGAAAGTTCCCGTACGTGGACAACATTTGATGTAACAAAAATATGTATTCATATATTCGTAACACATTTTACAAATTATCTTTACAATAAATTATTGAAGAACAACTTTTCAGTTAAAGCATATGTTGACATAACATATTTCCGTACTTTTACATAATATTAAGTTTCTGTGTTCACATCCTCTTATACTTGCCATATCGGTTGTCGGTTTAAAATTGGTTCGATGATGGGCGTCGCTACAAAAAATTAAACAAAACGAAGAGACAACCGTTAGTTATAATACATTTATGTCTTCAACTGAAAGACGCTGGTTACTGAAAAAACAGAGACTACAAGAGTTCACAACATGCAAGCCAATAAGATTGAACAGTCTCTTCGTGAAGGTCTGCCCCTGTAGATGTTCTTACTTAGATGTACACAACGTATGTAAGTTAATGGTGAAGTTAGCCCGACGTTAAGTCGCCAAAGTAAACTATTCAAACCTGGGTAGATAAACAAATCAGAAATAAAAACAATACACATAGTTAGCAGCGTGTTAGGCGGAATAGAAGGATGGGAAGCCAAGCAGATTGCCATTTAGGGTATATAGGGTTAAGAACCTATGAAAGGTCTGAACTATCACCCATGTTAACGGGAGAGGTCTGAAATTTAAAAAGTTAATAACAGAGGTCTGAAAATTCAATTTTGTAGATTTGAGGTTTTCCGTCCATTTTTAGGGTTAAATTTAACAGAATTGTGTGAAATGACATTTTTGCCCATTTAATATTTTGTTTTATTTAATATCTTATTTAAGGAAATGTGAAATGACAATTTTACCCCTAAGGTCAAATTAAAACCACCCAACCCCGGCCACCGCCACCCGACTCCGGCCACCACCACCCGACTCCGGCGACCACCACCTCGACTCCGACGACCACCACCCGGCTCCGGCGACCCAACTCCGGCCACCACCTCAGCAAAAAAGCTCTGGTCGGGGCCGGTGGCTCCGATCGGAGTCCTATCGGGGCCGGTGGCTCCGATTTGGGCCCAATCGGAGCCCTGGTGGTGGTCGCTGGAGTACGGTGGTGGTCGCCGGAGTACGATTGGTGGTCGCCGGAGTACCGTGGTGGCTTCAAGGGCATTTTGGTCTTTTTCACTCCAAGCATGTGAGGGGCACACTTGATAGAAGGGCATTTTTGAAAATTTAATTTATTTCCGGTCACATGCCAAGCATGTGACCAACTTCCGTTAGTTTTAACGGAAAAAACTAACGGAGACCGCTGTTATCAACAAAACTGAAATTTCAGACCTCCGTTATTAACTTTTTAAATTTCAGACCTCTCCCGTTAACATGGGTGATAGTTCAGACCTTTCATAGGTTCTTAACCCTGCCATTTAACCTGACTTTGGCGTATCACAAGAATGTTATTGTGGCCGTTCAACCACTGGACATGGGAAGCACGGTGAATGGAGGAGAAGACTGTGGCAGTAAGGGAGAAGGGCATACTTAGTTTCGATGTCGAAGGTACTTTAATATAGCCGCCAAAAGGGATGAAGAAAATTTGAAATTCCAACTAATTTGAGCAAATGAATTCAAACCCCCCATTACTTCCCACTCTTTTCTCCATCCTTTTAATTATAGATATTATTGAAAACCCAAATTTCAAATACTGACTGACTGAATATGAGTGTGCAAGCAAATAAGTTATAAAGTTTGAAATTATTACATGTTGTGTCATTGTGTCTGCTTTCGGAATTTCGGCTGATATAATGGCGTAATGTCTATCATTACGGTTTAATGTAATATTTATTTGTACATCAAATACTAACATTGTATAGATTACATGTTATATTTAAAAATAACATAATTTTTAATTTCATTTTACATTAGTAATCTCTTCTAATAGCTAATACACAGTAGACAATATATAAATAAGGGAAAACAAAAAGAGTCACATGTGTTAGACTACGCGGAGTAATGACTACGGAAACTTAAACATGGTATGTACTACTTATATCAATTACGCATCGGAAAGTTTACACATACCTCAAGAGTAACTGTAGTCCAAGATCCTTGTTCGAGGGAGTTCGCGATCCTACGGTCAGAACCCGTAGAAGTCCTTGTGAAAGAAGCCCTACGCGATATAAGCTCCACAACAAAGCCTCTGATCGATTCTTGGCACAGGGACAGATCTCTGGAGAGCTTGCTTGAAAGCAATTTGGCACACCCTTTGTGACTTGCTTGTTTCGGCCGAACTTTATGGTGTGGGAGGAGGGTTTTTCTCTCTAAAAATCTCTTGTGAGGGAATTATGATTAACCCTAAAATTTCACTAACACCTCTTATTTATAGGAGGAGTAAAGTGGACAAAATTCCACTTCACCCCACTTAGGGTTTCGGCCGGCTTATGTATTTGGGGAGGCCCAATTTTGGGCCTCCCATGTCAATTGGGATTTGGGTTTAGCCCAATTACCCTAATGTGACATTTACCCAAGTTCATTAGGTAAACTATACATATTATGGGCTACCAATTACGGCGCCCATCACCATATGCTTACAGCTCCCACTGGCCGGAATGGGAGGGTGCCTGTTAATGTATTGCTGTCCAGATCCGCATCAACATTTCTCCCCTTTGATCTACTCCATGCTTCCGAATAGTTCATACGAGGCTTGCCGTGCGACCGGCAAATACGACGGGCATCGTGCTACTCATCCGTTAGGAGTATTGTAGCGCCCGCGGAACGTTGATTCCCTTTTCTCTAATCAACCTGTTACAAACAACATTAATATATTCTACCACGCTGTATCCCAGGTCAACTGATAATTATCCATTTGCCTAGTTTCCACATAGGAACACTTCTCCAAGGCATCCGTACAAGTATTCACAACCTTCAACTAATATCCGGCTGGTGGCCACCTAGTGAATACAAGAATCGGTGAATTACAGGTGAACTTGACCATCCCCATCGCTCATACCCTTAGTCAAACCCAACTGGTTTCCAATACGTGGTCGCTGGGCCTTTTTGTTCAGCACTAAGCTCGTACGCCGGGAAGCGAGCATTGAGCCTGACATTAGGTATGAGTTCTGAGTCCATGAGGATACTTCGGGTGCCTCTTCATAAGGCTCCCGGGATCAATCACACGCTCGAGGTGAAGAAGTTTGCGACCGCCAGAATCACGAGGATTTCTTCCTAGCATAACTGATCTGTGACCCCGTGGTCGGACGTGGCAAGCGTAGTATGAAGCACGCATTGATAGCATACCTGAACCTTTTGGGTTGACAGGAAAGGGATATGTCAATCATGCTATCACAGATTCTCATCTGGCCCAGAATGTGGTTAAATGACGAATGAAGTTCATCACGACAATATGCGAAACGAAGATCACGTCGAGTAACTTCGAAACTAGATAATCGTCTTACTTAATCAGGTTTATCCCCCTGACTCTTTAGCCAGTCTAATTTGGTGGAGGCCTCCCTCCATCACAAGACGACCATACCTGTGTGATTAGGTAAGGCCCACATTCGACAAAGTTTTAAAGAGGATTCCGTCCTCCTACGACTTAGTTTATAGACCGTAAATCTGATGTAATCAAAACATTATGACGTCGACTGATCATAAACTCGGTTGCAATTCTTTAGCTTACAAAATGTAACTTTCTAATATTAAAATATTATCACAGATACATGCCATTTCTAAACCCTACGCAATCCAAGTAGTTTTACATGCTTTTCGAATATCTCCCTGCGTAGTGGCTTAGTTAATGGGTCCGCAATCATATTATCAGTGGACAAGTATTCCATAGTGATTATATTGTATTATACCATAGATTTAGCATAAAAATATTTCACATCAATGTGTTTGGTCCTACTATGGCACTTCAGATTCTTAACTGCTGCATGGCTGCTTGACTGTCAGAGAACACCTTCACAGGTTTTCTCGACGTCACAATTAAGCAGCACAGTAAGAAGAATTTTCAGCCAGACTGCTTCTTGTGCATTCTTAGAGAGAGCTATGAATTCCGATTCCATCGTTGACAGCGCGACAAGTGCTTCTTGCTCGTCCATGAAATGGCGGCCTCAGCAAGGAGGAACACTCCCCCTGTGGTGGACTTACGATTATCCGGATTGCCACCATGGTCGACGTCACTGTAATCGGTCAATTCTAACTTACCGCCCTCATAGAACAGACCATAGTCGGCAGTGCCTTTGAGATAATGAATTATTTGTTTTAAAGCCTTTAAATGTTGATAGCCAGGATCTGATTGGAAACATGCTACTAGGCCCACGGCATAACAGATATCCGGACGGGTGCATGCATGACGTACATCAAACTACCAACCATGCTTAAATATTCTGCACCCTTCATCTGTTTGCGCTCTGCCAGGTTCTTGGGGCCGTCACGTTTTGACAGTGCGCACCAAAATACCACCAGCGTATCCACGGGTTTGGCATCTTGTAATTTGAACCTTTTCAACAGCTTATAGATATAGGCTTCTTGAGACAGACACAATTTCTGGGTAGCCCGATCTCTAGCAAACTTAATGCCTATGATATACGTGACCTCTCCCATGTCTTTCATCTCAAATACAGATGCTAACCAGGACATTGATTTATTCATGAAACTCATGTCGTTTGCAGCAATGAGTATGTTGTAAACACTCGATTTTGACCCGGACGTAACGACGTTACACATGATACTTCAAATTTCGGACGCGTCAAGCCACAAAGTCTCGAAAAATGCTTAAGGGAACATTAGGGAAATTATTATAAAATATATTTTAAATTATTTCAAATATATTTAATATTTTCAGAATATTTAATAATATATATTTAATAATTTTTTTTAATTTTTAGAAAATTATATGTAAGATATTTATCTCCAGATATTATTTTTTATTCAAAAAATAATTATCTGTAAAGATATATATCCTTAGGAATATTCTCTAGAATAATTATCTGTTAGCAATTTTTTATTTAAGTTTTATCAGTAACTAGGCTATGTTTTTAGTATAAATAGGGGTCTAGGGTTACATTGTAAATACATAGAAAAAACACAACATTATTAATAAATCAATTTTTTTCAAAATTTGCATTGTTTTCGTCTTCTAGTGCCCTTCCAAAATTCAGATCTCCCGCCCCTGCGTGGCTGATTCCGGTGACCGGCGCACCTGCCCTCCGGGCCGTCACCACAACACCACGCCGCTCCTGCCCTGTCATACTCCGATCACCCGCTGCCGGACAGCCTTGCTGCCGCGTCGAACTCCCCTTTTCCTGCAGAGCTTGCCCCTGCTGTGGCTGTGCCGGAGCTCCCAGGTCTATCAACGGCCGTCGTTCGCTGTCCACGCCGCTGCAGCGCCTCCTGCCGTCCCAGCCAAAGCCCCGCGCCGTCCCGAGCTCCGCCACGCCGTCCTCGATCGAAGCCGCCGTGCTGCCAGACATCCACCACCGGTGACTATCTCCTTCATCGCAGGTAAGCCGTAATTTACTTTTTTTTTTATCAATTAAATATTATACTATATTATTATATTTAGTATCTTATTTATTTAGTTATTTGTTATTGTATTTCTGTTAATTTATTATCATATTATCATATAATTGGTTAAATTTTGATTGGGTAAATCATGTATATATGTTAAATTTATGTTGTGTTTTTGTATAAATTTGAGCATGTTTAATAATTTTGATATTTTTTAGATTTCAATTAAGAGTTATCAATTACAATTAGTCTTAGACTAGGTAGATATTAGATAATAGTTTTGTATATAAATTTAATCTTGACGTAGTTAAATTACTATGATATAACATATATTTAGATAATTAAATTGGAAAATAAGTAAATTGAGTGCCAAAATGGCGTAGTAAAAAAATTATATTTTTAATTCGTAATAGAACCCCCGAACTCGAATTTCTAATCGTAGACCGAGTCAAAACCTAAGTGTTTAATTCGTTATTTGCTTAGGTAATTTAGGATTCTAGTTAGCCTAATAATTAACTAGTGGCGACTCTTTTCAAAATTTGCACGTTTTCAAAACGTAATCCGTCGTAAGTTAGATTTAGGTCTGACAATTTGGCGACTCTGCTGGGGACGTAATCGAGGGTTTGGGTTTGTCATGTTGCTTATTTGCCATGTTTTAATTTAAACATATTTCTCGTCGTTATTCAAACTATAGTTTTTTTTTCATAGGTACAAAGTTCTTGTTTTTATTTTTATGTTCACTAATAAGTTTTTTTTTCTTTATGGTGTTGTTTGAAACCACACACACTCACGTTGAGCATAATGTCCAAACGCCTAAATCCCAGGGCAACTAGGAACCCCAGATAGATAGTAAGGGTACGACCGCGCGGCCGAGCCGCCTGAACGACTCAGAACAACTCCACTCGCTTGTGAATGTCCTGTGATCCCTATGACGGGGTGTGGAAACCACCTTGTCGGGAACCTATCAGTGGAACCTACTTTATAGAACAAAGCAAAAAACACACACATGAAGCTTCGATCCTACCGGTGTTATTTTTACATGTTTGCGTGCGTTTTTTTCGACCCCTAGAATTTATCTCGTATAGGATCTGGGTCTAACGTAATCTTTTATTTATTGCACCATTTATGTAATCGTTAACCGCATATTAGTGGAAATTTACTTTTCAAGCATGCATTACACATCATTTTTTTTTAAAAAAAAGAAAAATATGTGCCATCCACTTCATCACTCTAAAACGTTTTACACTCCATTTTAGTAAGGATGGAAAGACTGCCCAAGTGTCTTCGCATTACGATCGTTCCAGCTCCTAGGGACGATATCAACCGCCTCTGGAATGCCATGCCTAAGACGGAGCAGGATTATATCACCCAACTCATCGGAGGAGTTCAACGACTTGCTGATTACAAGATAGAGTGGAACTTGCTAGAAGCTTTAGCCGACCATTGGGACTCGAAGAAGGCAGTGTTCATCATCAACAACATAGAACTCACCCCTACTCTCGAGGAATACTGCCAGCTGGTCCAAGGCCCGGGATGGAATGAAGGGATCGTCTTACAGAGATTTGAGGCGTCCGAGAAACAAAGTCTTTCTAAACTCTTACGGGCCAACAAAGGGAAGATAGCTAACGAGCTTATGGTGGCCACACATCAGAGTTTATCTATCAATCGTTTGATAAGTTGGGTTGCTTTTAGAATAAAAGATAATTGAATGATCCGAGGAGCAACTCACGCCTATCTCTTGTTATTTTTTGGAACTCTCTTATTCCCCCACTCCCAAAGCCATATAGACGAGGCATTAGCCGACGTCGTCCTTCAAGTGGTCGAAGGCAGAAGTTTTATAGTGGCGTTGGTTGCTGAAACAATCACGTCTCTGAACTTCATAAAAGCTAAAGGGAGAGGAGGATTAAGAGCAAGTCCAGCTTTATTGAAAATATGGTTTTTAAGTCACCTAAATGAGATCGGTGCCAGTTTCCCCAAAGCTCATTTCCTTATGGAAAAACAAATTATATCAAGAATGATAGACTATACTCATCATGTAAACAAAGGATGGAGCACCCGTGAATGGAAAAAACATTTTTCAAAACTTTTACCTAAAGAAATTTTATGGGTAGCTCGATGGTTTTCACCAAGGTCTGCATTTTTAAGATGTAAAAATTTTAACGGTGTTCCTCTTATTAGCCACCTAAGCTCGTCAGTCACCTACCTGGCCCGAGTCGTCGACAACTCGGGGGTCTTCAAGGCATACTAGCTAACAAAAATGCACCTCACTTGATATTCGACTGGGAAGACAACAAAGTTACTCAAGCCACACTCAAACAGGATGCTCAGCGAATATATGCAATTTGGGAAGATCGAATCGACGAGAAAATCCAACCGCCCGGGGATATCAAAGAAGAAGAGTGGATGTATCGGGCCACTAAGGAGTACGTCCACCGCTTTCATACAGTCATTGAAGATCCAATTATTGACCCCGCAGAAGTTACTGGACAAAAGCCACAAGACGCACCACCTTCCCATGAAGACGTGTACGACACGCTAGCTGCCCGAGTCGAAATCCAATGTGCCACCTGGGTCCAAGATTGCGCACAATCCAAAGAAGAAATCAGGCGGTTACAAGAAGAACTTTCTGAAGCGCAAGCTAACGTCATGCACCAGCAATGGGCACTTAAAGTGAAGGAGAGACAGAAGACGCGGTTAAGTGCTGACCTTGAAAAGTTCAAACGAAGAGCGAGAAAACTGAAATTTTTTTCAAAGCATTTGTCTGTTGAATTTGTTAGGACTAAGGAGCAAGCACTCGACGCACTTGGCGAGATGCGCAGTCGTGTAAAGCGTTTTAGAGTTTAAGTCTTAGTTGTAAAACTATCTCTTTTTTGAAAAAAATGTTGAAATGAATGGCACATTGATTTTAAAAAAATCATGCATGAAAATCTGTGTCCACATTTTGAATCATCATTTTTTCCAATCGCGTACTGGCACGTACGCGAAAAATCACTAATATGGAGAACACGCAGCAAATCCAGCGACATGAGGAACGAATTGTCGAAATCGAGGCAGCTAACGCAAAAATGCATGAGGATATGGCCACCATGTCAGCAAACATGGAACGCATCCTGGCACTCCTCGAGGCTCAGTCAACCATCAATGCTCCAAACCCGCCCTTGCCGACAGGAACCTCGACTCCAGGCCCCTCAGCGAATATAGGAACCGCAATGTCAGCTACCACTGTACCTCCCAACACCACGGTGGACCCCTCTCAGAACCACCCTACTTTGATCAGCCCCGATCAAACTCTACCATCATCATGTGTCTCCCCAAGCCCGACCATAATGCATGGGCATGTTAACCATGGGGGCGCAACCGGCACGAATGCTTTCACATCATCGCCTGTCATCGAGACTGAACATGATTGCCGCTTGAAGAAAATGGAGGAAAAGATGAAAGCGTTCTCCGGTCTCAAACAATATGGGGGCATTGGTTACTCTGACCTGTGCCTTTTCCCTAACATGTCAAGACCGGAGAAATTCAAGGTCCCTGAGTTCAAGAAGTACGATGGCCTTGGTAATCCCATAGTCCACCTGCGGATTTACCTTACGAAGATGGCCCCTTACCAACAGTATGAGGAGTTCTTTGTTCAAACATTCCAAGAAAGCTTGAAAGGATCAGCTTTGGTTTGGTTCGTCAGCTTGAAAGCCGGCGATATCTCAACATGGGAAGAAATGGCCAACGCTTTCGTTCGCCAATATAAGTTCAATCTGGACACCGCTCCGACTGGCATGGATATCCAGAGCATGAAAATGAATGCGGGACAGTCCTTCAGGAACTATATGCAGGCTTGGAGAGAAAACGCGGCCGGAGTCCGACCACCTCTAGAGGATGCGGAAGCGGTATCCATGTTTATTGGAACTCTGAAGGGGCATATTACTCTCTTTTATTGGGACATGTTTCTGCAAATTTTGCTGACTTGGTGAAATCTGGAGACATGATCGAGCAGGGAATCCGGAAAGGGAGGATTGAAAATCCCCTCAAAAGCTACCAGGTAGACGGTTTGAGAAAGAGTGGTCCAAAAAGCTGCTCCCAAAAGACACGACTGTCAGCGCAGTCTACCCGATGCAGTTGGCGGCACCTGTGACTCAGCCAATGACTCAAATACCCCCGGCTCCACAACCCTCCTTCACAGGTGGAAAAGGAAATCGAGTTAATTACAAGCAGAGGGACATAAGATCCTTTACGCCCTTACCTGTGTCAATGGCCGAGGTATACCAGAAGATGTTAGAACAAAACCTCATCGGCCCCGAGTTCATGAGGCCAGATTCAAAAGTACCCAACGACGACCCAAGTTCGAGGTGTGAGTTCCATATGGGGATAGCAGGACACTCCATAGAGAAATGCACCCGCCTGAGGCACAAGATTCAAGACCTCATTGACAACAAGCTCCTTATTCTCAACCCGATCCCTCCTCCAAATGTCTATACGAACCCTTTACCGCAACACAATGCGGGTTCATCATCGTCCATCAACATGATCTGTCTTGAAGATGAGTCGTC
This sequence comes from Clarkia xantiana subsp. parviflora, assembly GCA_036873135.1. Classification (NCBI taxonomy): domain Eukaryota; kingdom Viridiplantae; phylum Streptophyta; class Magnoliopsida; order Myrtales; family Onagraceae; genus Clarkia; species Clarkia xantiana. Next base: position 11,999,447 of record JAPTYO010000001.1, on the reverse strand, counting down.
AGAAGATGTCGCTATCACGGTAATCACGCCATTCGTACTAAATTATGTGCCCGAACAGCCAGCCAGGCTGCCGCTAGTGATGCAGGGGTTAGCTCCTTTCCAATATAAAAGCAACAAGAAGGTCCCTTGGATTTACGAAGCTCAGATAGTCGGGGCACCAAAACCAGATGATCATGTTATGATCATGACACGTTCGGGTCGTGTGTACGTGGAGGATGTTTCTAAAGACAGGGTTGTAGAAGTGGCACCGAAGAAGAAGGTAACCGACGACGATATTGAGGACTTCGTAAAGTTCATGAAGGAAGGAGAGGACAAAGTTATTGATCAGCTCCGCAAGACCCCGGCTCAAATTTCTTTACTTGCTCTCCTCTTAAGCTCAGAAATTCACCGCGAGGCTATCATGAATGTGTTCAAGGAAGCACTAGTTCCAAAAGAGACCTCTGTCGAACAAATGGGCAATGTGATTGGCTCTATATTCTCGAACCAAATTTATTTCGGGGATGATGATCTGGGAGTCGACGGCCAGAACCATGTAAAAGCCCTTCACATTATCTGCAAGTGTAACGGATTTGTGCTCTCGAAGGTCATGATTGACGGTGGTTCGGCAGTCGATGTTTGCCCATTATCCATGCTTAAGAAAATGAAGATTGACCTGTCACATATACGTACAAGCAAGTCGGCGTTTCGAGCTTTCGATGGTACGAAGAAGGAAGTCTACGGAGAGATCGAATTACAGCTCGAAATTGGTCCAAATGTTTTTTATGTAACCTTTAGGGTCATGGATATTCCGAATGTTTTCAGCCTTCTCTTGGGAAGATCATGGATCCACGCGGCTGGGGCAGTTCCATCCACCCTACATCAGAAACTGAAGTACGTGATTAACAACCGCCTTGTGGAAATCAGGGGGGAAGGTGATCACAACATCTATCAGGAAACGGCAGTGCCTGTCATCAACACCAGCAGAGATGAACCACCCGCATTCCATTCCTTTGAACTAGTCTCTGTCATCAAGGATTGGGGAGAGCCAGCACTGAGCAAGGCAGATATCATGGTGGGAAGGTTCATGTTGAAGAATAATTTTGTCCCGGGTCAAGGCCTGGGTATCAGGTGTCCAGGAATCCCGCGCCCACTTCAGCTGAAGGAAAGTGTATGCAGACACGGACTGGGGTATTCCCCTTTCCAAGAATATGGTCAAAGCACACATGGAGAGCAACAACTGATGGACTTCCAGAGGGGACGATTCACTAGAAGATGGAGGCCTATGAACATTCCGCCACTGTCATTCACTTTCCCAGGACCGGCTCACGTCATTCGAACCGATGAAGATGAAGCATTACAAGCCTTAGCAGGATTGTTCATCACCGACAACACAGTCGGAGCCATCCTCGAAGAAGTTCCCCCAGGCATTTATGTTCGACCCTTCGTTGAAGGAGAAGCAATCACCAATTGATTTTCGATTCCGGTTTATGCTCTCTCGCTTATCGATGAGTAAGATTTAGGATTTTATGTTGTACTCCTTGCGCGGCAAGATCATGAGCCCCGCAAAGGAAAGAGGGATATTGTCATGATCTTATCAATATAAATAAATCCCTTTATTCAATTTTACTCATTTTCATTTATTTCCCGTCAAATTCATATTGATTCTGGTTATTTTCCTTACCGTAGGAAAAATACAAGAATACATAAGAAGCATGACGATATGATTCAATCAGAGGAATATAGTGATGACCATGTTCCGATCGACATAAGAGAGAGTCTCGAAAGATTCGAGGAGAGGAAGCCATCAACTGCAGAAACTATCGAGATAGTTGACATCGGTACAAAGGAAGAACCCCGAGAGCTCAAAATTGGGGCAACTCTTGATCCCTCTCAGAAAGCCCAGATGATCGAGCTACTAGACGAGTACAAGGAGATCTTTGCCTGGTCATATTCCGACATGCCAGGTTTAGATACATCAATTGTGCAACATTCTTTTCCCATAGATACTGAGAAGTTCAAGCCCAAAAGACAACGTTTAAGGCGGCAAAGTCCAGAGTTACGCCTCAAGATAAAGGAAGAAACCATCAAGCAGATTAACGCAGGGTTCCTTGAGGTGTGCAACTACTCTGAGTGGGTTGCCAATATTGTCCCTGTACCGAAGAAGGATGGTCGTGTTCGAGTCTGTGTTGATTATCGAGATCTCAACAAGGCTAGTCCGAAGGACAACTTTCCACTCCCTCATATTGACATGTTAGTCGATAGCACGACACGACACAACATGTTCTCATTCATGGATGGGTTTTCTGGATACAATCAGATCAAGATGGCGGAAGAGGACAAGTCAAAAACCACTTTCATCACAATGTGGGGCACATTTTGCTATAAAGTCATGCCTTTCGGACTCAAGAACGCGGGGGCAAATTACTAGAGAGCAACGATGACATTGTTCCATGACATGATGCATAAGCAGATCGAAGTGTACGTCGATGATATGATTGCAAAGTCCCGCGAAGATGAAGACCACATGGTTAACTTGCGGATGCTCTTCGAACGGCTCAAGAAGTTTAAACTCAGATTGAATCCATCAAAATGCACATTCAGAGTAACATCCGGCAAGTTGCTGGGCTTTATAGTCAGCAAGAAAGGTATAGAGGTGGATCCCGACAAGGTCAGGGCGATCTTAGACCTTCCAGCACCATCTATTGTCAAGGAGGTCAGAAGCTTACTCGGACGCTTGAATTACATCGCGAGGTTCATCGCCAATATGACGAACAAGTGTCAACCATTGTTCCGCCTCCTGCGGAAAAATGCATTGATTGAATGGGATGAAGAGTGTCAGCATGGCTTCGATTCAATCAAAGCATATTTAATCAATCCACCAGTCCTGGTCCCACCCACTCCGGGTCAGCCGGTTAGTTTGTACCTGGCGGTTCGAAAAGGCTCATTGGGATGCGTGTTGGGGCAACTATATGAAGATGGCCAGACGGAACACCCCATTTATTACCTCAGCAAGAAGTTCACCGAAGGAGAGGCCAAGTACACGGAAGTTGAAAGGACGAGTTGCGCATTGGTATGGGTGATGCAACGACTCCAACAGTATACGTTTTATTACACCATACACCTCATTTCTAAGCTGAATCCCTTGAAGTACATACTAGAAAAGCCGGCGTTAATGAAGAATGTCGCCAAATGGAAAGTCCAACTTGCTGAGTAGGACGTACAGTTCGTTCCTCGTACTTCTATAAAAGGGCAGGCTATTGTAGATCATCTGGCCGAGTTTCCCATTGATGACGATCATCAAGCAAGTCCAAGCTTCCAGACAGCAACATACTTCACATGGAAGAAGAGGCAGAAAATAGCAGCATATGGAGGATGTATTTTGATGGAGCTGCAAATTCCATCGGGTGTGGTGTAGGGGCAGTTCTCGTCTCCCCAAATGGATAACATTTTCCGGTAGCGAAGATGATTACTTTTCCATGCACCAACAACGTGGCAGAATATGAAGCGTGCATTCTCGGGTTGCGAGCGGCAATTGATTTCAAGATACGTGATCTGGAGGTTTATGGAGATTCCATGCTGATCATTTTCCAAACCTTAGGAGAATGGAAAACAAGAGATCCCAATTTGCAGCCATATCATCAGCATATTTAAGAGTTGAGCGAGAATTTTGAAGAAATAACGTTCACGCAGATGCCTCGGAGTAAAAACCAATTCGTAGACGCATTGGCGACCCCCGCGTCAATGGTGAATATTTCAGCTGCGAGTTCCATAGAGCCTCTTGATATTGAAGTAAACAAGCGTCCTGCGTATTGTTGCACACTTGAAACAAATGGCGAACCCTGGTTCATCGACATAAAAAGATACTTGCAGTCAAGCGAGTTTCCCGAGGGCGCAAGTAACAAGGATCGAAAAACCATCCGCAGGATGGCATGTAATTACTTCTTAGTGGTGAGATTCTTTATAGAAAATCTTTTGAAGCCACCCTTTTGAGATGTGTAGGTTCGGAAGAGGCAAAGCGATTGATGGAGGAAGTCCACGAAGGAAGCTGTGGACCGCACATGAGCGGTCACATGCTCGCGAGAAAAATCATGTGGAAGGGCTATTTTTGGACTATCCTGATGTTAGACTGTGTCAAGCACGTCCAACGATGCCACCTATGCCAGGTGTACTCTAGTCAGATTCATGTGCCGCCAAACGAGTTGCATCTGATGTCTTCTCCATGGCCTTTTTCAATGTAGGGAATTTATGTGATCGGTCCTATTTCACCAAATGCATCTAATGGCCACAGGTTTATTTTGGTGGCAATTGATTATTTTACCAAGTGGATAGAGGCAGTCACGCTTACGACAGTTACTGCAAAAGCATTTGAGCGTTTCCTACGAAGGGACATTGTTTCCCGTTACGGAGTACCCGAGACGATAATTACAGAAAATGCCAAGAATCTAAACAACAAGTTGATAAATGATCTATGTGACCAACTCAAGATCAAACACAGAAATTCGTCCCCATACCGCCCTTATATGAACGGCGCGCTGGAAGAGGCGAATAAAAACATATAGAAGATCATTGAGAAGATGACAGTCACATACAAAGATTGGCATAATATGCGACCTTGGGCACTCTTGGCATACAGAACTTCGATCCGTACATCGACCGGGGCAACTCCGTTTTCACTCGTGTACGGAACCGAAGCAGTTCTACCTGTAGAAGTGGAGATTCCCCTCAGCAAGGATCCTGGCAGAATCAGGACTCGACGAAGCAGAATGGGCCAGAAAAAGATATGAACAGTTGAACTTCATCGATGAAAAAAGGCTCACTGCACTTTGCCGTGGGCAATGTTACCAGCAACAAATGGCTAGAACCTTTGACAAGAAGGTGCGACAACGTAATTTCCAACTAGGGGACCTAGTATTGCGAAAAATACTACGTGTCAATCCTGATTTACGAGGAAAGTTCGCACCCAAATACGAAGGACCCTACGTGGTCAAAGAGGTGTTCAAAGGAGGCGCGCTGATCATCACCGATATGGACGGTCGAGACCTTCCGAGTCCTATCAATGCGGACGCACTCAAAAGGTACTATGCCTAAATGAGAAGTTTCCCCTTGCGGAGCTAAAAAAAAAAAATTAGGGATGAGAGGCATAATTGAAAATCTGAAAGGACAATCATGACAAAAGGGGAGTCTATATATAATAATAATAATAATAATAATAATAATAATAATAATAATAATAAATAAATAAATATTAATAAATAAAATCAGGGCCTTAAGTAGCGATGACGACACGATTCATAACGCATCCTGAGCTACTTACCTGAAATTTTCAAATGTCTCCGAGAAAATGAATGTTTAGAAAGGGCCAGCCAGCCCTAAAATGGCTACCTACAAAGAGTGTTCCTCGAATCTTGAGAGGATGGGAGATTGTTGAAAGGGCCATAGCCACCCTCAAAATGGCTACATATAAAGATTATTCTCGTGAATCTTACGAGGTCGGGAAATTATTTGAAAGGGCAACAACCACCCTCCAAATGGCTACAAATCAAAAGAGCTCTCGTGACATTGAAGAATGTGAGGAAAGGGTCATAGCCACCCTCCAAATGGCTACAAATATTCACGCATCGAGACGGGAAATAAAGTACGGGTCACAGAGCCGTTTAATCGGCTACCAAGTAAAGAGTGATTCCGCTAAGTTGAAAACCCGAAAGGGCGGCCTAGACAAAATCAGGAAATGAGGGGCATGTTTGCGAAATCCTAAAGTGCAATCATGGCAAAAGGAGAGAAGATAGAAAAAACAGAGGGGCACAGTCGGAAATCTCTCAATCGACTGTGGAAAAATGAGAGAATATGAGAGATTGAAAAAAAAAAAAAAGATCCCGCTAAGTTGTCGTGTCATGCACAACTTAGGAAAAAGTAGGGACAAACATTCGAGTCATCAGGCCACTAGAGGTTCTTCTCCGACGGACGCCACTAGAGGCTCTTCACCAACGGACACCACTGGAGGCTTTTCTTTGTCGCACGCCACTGGAGGAATCGTCGATCGAGGTTTTTACTTTACTGTACGCAACTGGAGGCTTTTCCTTGTTGCACACCACTGGAGGCATCGTCGATCGAGGTTTTTTCTTTTCTGCACGCCACTGGAGGCTTTACTTTTCTGCACGCCATTGGAGGCTTTACTTTTTCTGCACGCCACTAGAAGCTTTACTTTTTTTGCATGCCATTGGAGGCTTTTCTTTGTCGCACGCCACAGGAGGCATCGTTGATCGAGATTTTTACTTTTCTGCACGCCACTAGAGGCTTTACTTTTCTGCACGCGATTGGAGGCTCTACTTTTTCTGCACGCAATTGGAGGCTTTACTTTCCGCACGCCACTGGAGGCTTTACTTTATGCACCGCCAACGGAGGCACCGCCAACAGGGGCACCGCCGACCGAGGCTTTACTTTTCCGCACCCCCACTGGAGGCTTTACTTTCTGCATCGCTAATGGAGGCACCGCCAACATGCGTCCCCCCGACAGAGGTTTTATCGTTTCCACACCAGAATAAGCGTATGAGCCACCTTGAAGACTTCGAAGATTTGGAAGAGAATATACTTTCTGGTCAAAATCAGTGTTTCTACGACTTTTTACAAACCCCTTCGAACACGTTCTACGGGAGTCCGTCCAAAGAGCGGCAAACTGTAAACACTCGATTTTGACCCGGACGTAAGGACGTTACACATGATACGTCAAATTCTGGACGCGTCAAGCCACAAAGTCTCCAAAAATGCTTAAGGGCACATTAGGGAAATTATTATAAAATATATTTTAAATTATTTCGAATATATTTAATATTTTGGGAATATTTAAAAAAATATATATAATAATTAGTTTTTTTTATTTTTAGAAAATTATCTGTAAGATATTTATCTCCAGATATTATTTTTTATTCAAAAAATAATTATCTGTAAAGATATATATCCTTAGGAATATTCTCTAGAATAATTATCTATTAGCAACTTTTTATTTAAGTTTTACCAGTAACTAGGCTAGGTTTTTAGTATAAATAGGGGTCTAGGGTTACATTGTAAAGACAAAGAAAAAACACAACATTATTAATAAATCATTTTTTTTTCAAAATTTGCACTGTTTGCGTCTTCTAGTGCCCTTCCAAAATTCAGATCTCCCGCCCCTGCGTGGCTGATTCCGGTGCCTGCAGAGCTTGCCCATGCTGTGGCTGTGCCGGAGCTCCCAGGTCTATCACGGGCCGTCGTTCGCTGTCCACGCCGCTGCAGCGCCTCCCGCCATCCCAGCCAGAGCCCCGCGCCGTCCCGAGCTCCGCCACGCCATCCTCGATCGAAGCCGCCGTGCTGCCAGACATCCACCGCCGGTGACTATCTCCTTCCTCGCAGGTAAGCCGTAATTCACTTTTTTTTATTTATTATTATTTAATATTATACTATATTATTATATTTAGTATCTTATTTATTTAGTTATTTGTTATTGTATTTCTGTTAATTTATTATCATATTATAATTAATTATGTCTTTTAAATGTAATTGGTTAAATTTTGATTGGGTAAATCATGTATATATGTTAAATTTATGTTGTGTTTTTGTATAAATTTGAGCATGTTTAATAATTTTGATATTTTTTAGATTTCGTTTTAAATTAAGAGTTATCAATTACAATTAGTCTTAGACTAGGTAGATATTAGATAATAATTTTGTATATAAATTTAATCTTGACGTATTTAAATTACTATGATATAACATATATTTAGATAATTAAATTGGCAAATAAGTAAATTGAGTACCGAAAAGGCGTAGTAAAAAATTATATTTTTAATTCGTAATAGAACCCCCGAACTCGAATTTCTGATCGTAGACCGAGTTAAAACCTAAGTGTTTAATTCGTTATTTGCTTAGTTAATTTAGGATTCTAGTTAGCCTAATAATTAAATAGTGGCGACTCTTTCCAAAATTTGCACGTTTTCAAAACGTAATCCACCGTAAGTTAGATTTAGGTCTGACATATGTCGTCCACGTATAATGTTAAGATGACATACTTGGACCCGGAGGTCTTATAATACACGCACGGATTCTCGTGAAGATTCACGAATCAGTTTCCTACGATTTCCTCGTGGAATCTGTGGTACCATTGCCGAGACGACTGTTTAAGACCGTAGATGAACCTTTGGAGTTTACAAACTTTACGTTCGTTACCAAGAGTAATGAAACCCTCCGGTTGCTCCATGTAGATCTCTTCCTCCAGGTTTCCGTGGAGGAACGCGGCCTTAACATCCATTTGGTGCAGCTCGAGATCGAGACCTGCGACCAAAGCCAGAATGGCCCGTACTGTGGTGTAATGCATATATGGTGAGTATGTTTCGTCAATATCCACTCCGTGAAGTTGGGTATATCCTTTCGCAACAAGTCGAGCTTTGTATCGCTCGACCTTCCCATCAGCGGTGAGTTTCAATTTGAGAACCTACTTGGCTCCTATGGCCCTGCGTCCATTAGGTAAATCAACTAAAGACCATACCGAATTGGCTTTGATTAACGAGATCTCCTCCCCCATTGCATTCCTCTATTCCTTTGCCTGAGGTCCTTCCAATGCTTCTTGAACCGTTACAGGTTTGTCAATAGGTATTAGAGTGAAGATTTCTCCCAGAGATCCATCCCTACGTAAGGATTCTTGTTAAGGAATCGCCTACACAGAATGGTCTCCACAACAAAGCCTCTTGTCGATTCCTCGCAGGGATGGATCTCTGGGAAAGGGAGGAAAGATTTCTTTTTGTCTCAACACTTAGGAGAATAAGTAATTAAGCCTGAATAAATCCCTGACACTCCCTATTTAAAAGAGGAGGTGGGCAAACCCACCTCACACCCCCTAATAGTTTCGGTCGGCCAAAAGGAGAAAGGGGAGGCCCAATTTTTAGGCTCTCATGTCCATTGGATTTTAGGCCTAGCCTGAAATTCCTAATGTGACATTACCCAATTACTTAGGTGTTGGGCTTATATTAAAGGGATCCTGTTACGGCGACCCATTCACCAAATGCCAACTGCTCCCACTCGCCGAATGGCAGGGTGCCCGTTAACACCAACAATTGTTCTTCGATTCGACTCTTCTTCGGAATGGTTCATACGAGGTTTGCCGTGCGACCGGTGGACACACCAGATATCATGCTACTCATCTGTTAAGAGTGTTGTAGCATCCACGGAACGTTGATTCCTAACCTGTTATCAACCTATAAACATACTTGTGCTGCGCTGTATCCTGGTAAACGGTTATTCTCCAATTGCCGAGTTTCCACATAGGAACACTTCTCCAAGGCATCCACACAAGTATTCACAACCTTCAACTAATATCCGCTTAGTGGCCACCTAGTGAATACAAGAGGCGGAGAATTACAGGTGAACTTGACCATCCCCATCGCTCATACCCTTAGTCAAATTCAATCGTTTTCCAAAATGTAGTCACTAGGCCTTTTTGTTCAGCACTGCGTTCATACGCCTAGAAGCGACCATTGAGTTTGACCTTAGGTATGAGTTCTGAGTCCGCCTGAATAGAGAGGATTCTATCTAGCGCAACCGAGCTTGACCCCGTGGTCGAACGTGGCACACGCAGTATGAAGTGCGCGTCAATAGCATAACCAGAAATTACATATTGTCAGGAGTGGGAAATGTCGTACGCTATCGCAGATTTTCATCTGGCCCAGAATGTGGTTTCGGATGAACTGAGTTCATCACGACGATACGCAAAACAAAGATCATGTCGTGTTACCCAATAAAAAAATAGATGTTTTACTTAACTAGGTTTATCTTTTAAATACACCGTGGTTCTTAGCCGATCTTGACATGGTAGAGGTTCCCCCTCCGTCAAGACGACATAGCTGATGTGACGAGGAACCTATCGTCATATTTTATTGAGAGGTTTTACACTCCAACGACTAGTCTATAAACCGTAAAATCTGATGTAATTCAAAGATTATGACGTCGTAAGATCATAAACTCAAATTGCAATTCTTTCATTGGAATGTTACTTCAAAACTCTTCGCATAATTATATTTAAAATCAATGTGTTTCGTCCTATTATGGTACTTTGGATTCTTAACTGCTGCTATCGCTTTTTGACTGTCAGAGTAAATCCTCACAGGTTTACTCCCGTCCTCGACGTCAAGCAGAGCACTTCTGAGTCTCTTTAGCAAGACAACCTCATGTACATTCTTAATTAGGGCCACGAATTCGGATTCCATCGTGGAAAGCGCGACACAAGATTGCTTCTTGCTCATCCATGAAATGACGACATTATCAAGGAGAAATACTCCACCTGAGGTGGACTTACGATCATCCGGATCGCCACCATGGTAAGCGTCACTGAACCCAGTCAATTCTAGCTTTCTACCTTTTAGGTATCAGATAATTCGTTTAACAGATCATAAATGTTGATATCTAGGGTCTGATTGGAAACGTGCTACTAAGCCTACAGCGTAACAGATATCCGGACGAGTGCATTGGATGTCGTACATCAGATTACCAACCATATAGAGAAACTCTGCACTTTTCATATGTCACGCTCCACCTGGTCTTTCGGACCATCACGCTTCGACAACACGTACCCATACACGACAAGAATATCCACAGGTTTGGCATCTTAGAGATTGAACCTTTTCAACAATTTGTTGATTGGATTCTTGGGAAAGACATAGTTTACGAGTAACCCGGTCCCTAGCAATCTTAATGCCTAGGATATACGTGACTTATCCCATGTCCTTCATCTAGAAAACAGATGCCTGCCAGGACTTTGATTTATTTAAATAATTCACGTCGTTCGCGGTCATGAGTATGTCATCAACGTATAACGTCAAGATAACGTACTTCGACTCAGAGGTCTTAGTGTACACGCAGGGGTCCTCGTGAAGATTCACGAATCTGTTGCCAATGATTTCCTCGTGGAACCTGCAATACCATTACCGGGACGATTGTTTAAGACCATAGATTGATCTTTGAAGTTTACAAACTTTACATTCGTTTCCAAAATAATGAAACCGTCTGGTTGCTCCATATATTTCTCTTCCTCCAGGTTTCCGCGAAGGAATGCAGTCTTAACATCTATTTGGTGTGGCTCCAGATCGAGGCTTGCAACCAGGGCCAAAATAGGCCAGATTGTGGTGTAACGCACACTCGGTGAGTATGTATCATCAAAGTCCCCTCCGTGGAGTTGGGTACATCCTTTTGTAACCAATCGAGCTTTGTGACGCTCAACGATTCCATCAGTAGTGAGTTTTAATTTCAGAACCCGCTGAGCCCCTATTGTTATGCGGTTAGCAGGCAAATCAACTAACGACCATACCAAGTTGGCTTTCATAGAGGTGATCTATTCCTCCATTACTTTCTTCCATTCCATTGCTTGAGGTCCTTCCAACGCTTGTTTAACCGTTACCGGTTCATCAACCAAAGTCAGAGTGAACGATTCACCCTTCTTGATGAGATACTTCTTAGGAGATGTTCGATGCCTTTAACTACGTCTAGGCTCAATATTCCCATCTTGAATTTTAACTACACTCCCACTAGGAACAATTCTCACACTCGGAACAACACTCCCACTGTGAACCAGGGCGTTGCTTGAATCTTCATCTAGAACTTTTCTTGAACGACCTATTGGTCTCGGGATTTTACCTCCGAGATGGATTCCAAGGTTACTAGGACCAGGAATCAAGTCAGTTGTCCCACTCCCACTGTTTCCAACATGCAGTTGTGGTATTATAGGATTCTCATCCTGCAGTTCAGCAACGTGATGATCAGGTTCCACTTGATCCGCACATGCAGCAACAGTGATCTATGTGGTTAGATTGACTCCTCCTACTGGATTAATGATGAAAACGTCTCTATTCTAGTTCAATTAAGACTTCATTTGTTTTGATGTTATTAATCGTTGGAAATTTGTCCTCAAGGAATGTAACGTCTCTAAACTCATGTTCGACCACGCCACCATTCTCCTGAGCCGTCACAAAAATGTATCCCTTAGAGTTCTCAGAGTATCTTATAAAGATACTTTTCAGTCCTCTAGGTCCCAACTTGCCGAATCGGCTGCGGTCTGATGCGTGTATCCTGCGCAACCCTAAGGCCGCATCCTGGTAAAATCTATCTCTTTACCAGTCCATAACTCATATGGTGTCGAGACCATCAATTTTACAGGAAAAGGTTCACTACATGAGCGAAAGTCAACTACAAACCATCCTAGAAGGAGATCGTAAGTTGAGCTTGCGATATCACGGTTCTGACCATGTCCTTGAAGTGTTTGATCAAGATGCTCTGCCAATCTGATTCGCCAAAGGCGTATTGGGGATCACTGTTTAACCGAAGGTCCTTTTTATTGCATACTCATACTCCGAGGTTTTGTCCACCTCTGTTCGTGCTTTAGGTTCTCACCATTTGCTCATCACAATTCTCTATGAGAAGTTGTATGAGTATAAAACGTGAAATGGGTATATGTGCAATAAAAATTTATTTTCAAGCATTAAATTAAATAATTCACGTTAAATTTAAAATTTGAATCGATGTGCTCTTATCTCTCAAAGTACTTGCGCGTTGCGTGCTTAACACTAGCTGTTACTCGTGGTGTAATCGTTTCGTTTTCAAAATTTAATTTAATCGGTTTTGTGCATATTTTTCGTTACGATTTATTAATTTTAATGGAGTACTAAAAAATAAGGAATTTAAATCGGTCGCACTCAAATTAGCAATGCATAGAATGGTAATCAAAATTTGAACGGCGCAAGGTGGAAAAAGATAATCGATACTCGGTTCAAGCATTCAATATATGCCCATAAATATTCCCAGTTTTCACAAGGAAACTTATAACCAAAGAGTACTCAATACTGATAGAAATAGAAAAGTTCAAGAAAGTGAGGGATGGTCGATCGTCCAATCCGTTTTATTATGGGGTAGCATACTCCATCTTTAAGCTCTTTCCTTATCTCGATTCTATAATTCAAAAGTGCGATTGAATTACTCTCGAGGAAGTAGTAATTTAAAGAGAATATATGACTTTCGTCATTGTTTCAAGGAACGTACCTTAGGAGGATTGGTACTAGCATCAGCTAGGTGGCCTTTTACACCACACCTGAAGAACGTTCGAGATTGCTTTCTACGTGCTTGTTTCCTCTATCTGTTCTTGCACCCAACTTGCTTTGGTTTGGACTTTCTTTGTGTGTTTCGCCAAGCGACTTGTTAGCCTTCTTTTGAAGGTCTTTTCTCTTTATCTTGCGCTTACCCTTTTGTCTGTTGGGTATGATGACACAATATGCATCTCAACTCTAGGCTTTTGAGCCCTGAGTCGATCCTCCTCCAACTTGAGATGAAATCGTACGGACTCGAGTGTATCGAGATGCGTAGCATGGGTAAGGTGCATTTTCATACTGTTCCAAGAGTCGGTAAAAGAGCGAATGACGCACTGGACCTTCTGTTCTTCAGGTAGAGTTTCTCTGCCTCCTTGAGTTCAGCAATCATGTTAGACATATGTCTGATATGCTTCTTAATCGTGTTCTTAGGATTCATCTTATATGAGTCTAAAGCAATGTTTAACGACCGCTTTTGGTTGTGGTTTAAACACCAGACCCTGATTTAAGACCGTCCCAAAGGTGTTTAGCAGACTCAAGGTAATCATACCCGTAGAGTATGTCATCCTCAAGCAACGACATCATGGCGTAACGGATTTCAAGGTCCTTGGCATCCTACTCTTCATAGGATTTCCTTTGCTCATCAGTGAAGTCACCCTAAGGCCTAACTTTCTTAGTAGTCAATGGTCCAAACCTTTCATTTCAGTAACCACCATCTTTGCATGCTTATTCCAAATCTTATAGTTGTTACCATTCAATCTGATCCCCTTATTCGTTTGGGTGATCACATTGCTAATAGCAGCCATCGGTACTAACACAATAATATTTATGCAACAGTCAGGGAGAAAATAACATTTTAGAAAATGAATTGCATACATCGGATATTAATTAGATATAAGGAGACAAGTAATGATTCCTCAAACATCTAACCAACCCAACCACCAGTAAACCAATGGAAGGAGGCCATGAAAGAGTTCACGTTACTGAAGTCTTCTTTCTAATAGATCAGTATTTTAAACTGTTTAATCGCTCTCACCGGAATGTGGAATATTAACATACAACCGATCTTGACTTTACCAAGGCCCTTTTAGAACATTTCGAGGATTTCATGCATGCATACACAATTCAACTACACAAGTAAACTATCATACGCAGCCACATCCAAGAAACAATCCAATCATCATACATATGCGTCATGCGTCTAATGTTCCGAGGAACTCAAACTAGCATATATAATTCTACTACTCAAATAAATTATCACATGCGGCTACATCCTCCATGGTCATGCATACGTATCATGTGTGATCACTCCATAAAAAACAAGCATATTTGGCGACTGATTTTCGATTTTAAACATTTGGGGCTGACTAGCAATTCATGCTAATAATCAATCATGCGAACTTCTAGACATAGATTCAAGGCAATAACAACCATCACAGCAATTCTATCCTAATGCGCAACTAATTAATTGAAATCCATAACTCTTCCCACATTATGAAATATTCAGCTAGCTTGACATAGTCAAGACGCAATTATAATCATGCAATAATATCAGTTAATATAACAATTGCAATTCTGCCCACTAAATGAGTCAGTCCCAAAATCACTGAGATCCATCCTCAGAATCGAAACTAGGCATCAAGTTTGATTAAAACATGAAAAATTCAAACCAACTGTGTAGGTAATTTTAAAGTTCGAAAACATTTGAATTTTAAAATTTTCCATCCTATTTTCAGTTCACTCGGGTCGGTTCGACCAAAATAGTCTGGCTCACGTCAATTCGGTCATACCATGGTTCACCCATGGTCTTCTGGGTTAGTTGACCAGACCCGGGTGTGAAAATTTGACTGACCCAATACCCTATAGGGTTCGGCCGAAATACTCACTTGTGGGCTAAGTAGGGTTTTAAAATCCACTAAAAACTTAACTTAGTCACCAAGTAATATTAATTATAGATATATTTTCCAATATTTTCCAATATATATATATATATATATATATATATATATATATATATATATATATTTCGGCCCCTGTTGATATATATATATTTATTGTCAAAATTCTATATTTAGGTATAAAAATCTATCAACAATATATTTTCTCAATCTTTAGGCAACTAATATCTATCAATAATATTTAACATCCCTAATATTGTGCTAGAATATATTAATAGTTAATAACACAATTATCATGTGATTCTAGCCCTAATTGTGGCCTAATCCATCTATCAATTTTCGGCCAAAACAATTTTAATTAAAAAAATTATAGGTTCGGCTGAAACCCTAGGTTACTTGGGACCTAAGGTATTAAAAAAAATTTACTTTGCAAACTCTAGGTGGATCGGCCGAAACTTCAAGATTAGGGCTAGTGGTCAAATTTCAAGATCAAATTTTTACTAAGATCAATAATCCAATGTTTATTTTTGATAAATGTCACGTTTTTGTTGAAAATTATGAACATCAGTTTTAATAAAAACACACAATTTCATGACTATTGGTTTTATCAAAAACTTCAAGAACACCAATTTTATTAAAATCCTGAACTCCCTAACAAATGCTTTGATACCACTGAAGGATATAGAGGATAGTTACCACGGACAAATACACGTGTACATGCAAGGTAAACTAATTACGAAGCGGAATAGAGACACATACCAATTCTTGCTTTCTGTAGACCGAAGATCTTGACGGGAGTTCGCGGTCCGCCGGATGGATCCTGTAAGGATTCTTGTTAAGGAATCACATACATGGAATGGTCTCCAGAGCAAAACCTCTTGACGATTTCTCGCAATGATGGATCTCTAGGGTAATTGCTCAAAGCAATTTGGCACTTCCAAGGTAATAAGGTTCGACCGAAACTTAGGGAAAGGTAGGAGAGATTTATTTTTGTCTCAACACTTAGGAGAATAAGTGGTTAACTGTGAATAAATCTCTGACACTCCCTATTTATAAGAGGAGGTGGACAAAACCCACCTCACACCCTCTAATAGTTTCGGCCGGCCATAAGGAGAAAGGGGAGCCCCAATTTTGGGCCTCGATTACAGGCCTAGCCCAAAATCCTAATGCGACATTACCCAATTACTTAGGTGTTGGGCTTATATTAAAGGGCTCCTATTACGGCGGCCCCTTCACCAAATGCCAACACCAACTAGGGATCATGATTGTATAAAATTTAAAAATGTCAAACCCATTCGCGCTGTGTATGTAATTTTTAAAGTTCGAAACATTTGGATTTTAAAATTTGACCAACCTGTTTTCAGTTGACACGGGTCGGTCCGACCTAAACGTTCTAGTTCAATCAATTTCGATATGAACGGTCCGGTTCGGTGAAACCGGTCCGATCGATCTAGTTCGTTTAATAGGTCATTCAGTTCGGTTCTTCACGCAATCCGGGTCGGTTTGGTTAGACCCATTAGTGTACCTCGTCGAAGCCGAACCGAATTGGTCGGACCGATTGAGAAAACCCGGGTCGATCGACCTGACCCGGTTGGACCGGCGGAACCTGGCCCGGTTGACCCGGTTGAAGTCCAACGGGGCGGGTATCGCTTGCCCCGTACCCGACCCGCGAGTCGCCTACTAGAAGCACATACTTTATTAACAACAATTCTAAACCTTAAATTATATATTTATATATTCAAATTTAGTTTAAATTCGAATCATAAATTATAAATTTAAATCCAAATTAAAATACAAGTCACCAAACTCATTAGAATTCTTATCATTTTGACAATGTAGTATATTATCTTTATAGTTTTATATAGTATAGATGTAATATTGCAAATGATACTTGTGCAGGGCGGGGCAGGGCTGGGCGGGTCGACCTCAAAACTGTACCCGCCCCACGGGTCACGGATCGCGGGTCGACGAGGCAAAAACGGGGCAGGGCCCTGCAGATCGGCGGGTACCAGTGACCCGTTGCCACGCTTAGGTTAGACCGGTTCGGGTTCCATCGGTTATCCGGGTCAGTCAACCAGACCCGGATGTGCAAATTGGACCGGCCCGTTAACCCTATAGGGTTCGGCCGAAATACACTTGTGGCACTACACCAGGACATGTTTTTTGTGGCTACTAGAAAGGTCACAAAAGACCGCAACAGTCACATAATAAATCAGTGACCAAAAAAATGTTTGTCACAGTGTGGTCACAGTAGACAAAGTTGCTAAATGAAATAGTGACCAAGTGAAAAACTAGCCACTAAATAAAGCAGGAATTTGTGACTACGCCAAAGAGACACTAATCATTAATTATGATATTAATGATGGTTTTTTTTTTTTGGTAAATAAAAGGAATGGGCTAGTAGTGGCAACCCTATGCCCATCCCGTTACGTAATGTCCGGCGAATGCACTGGCCCCGTCAACGTAACCCCATGAAATCATTTTAATCAAGTCACTGGGGGGATTCGAACTCGTGACCTCGGAGCCAAACCACATGAGAGTCAGCGCTCTCAACCACTAGACCAAAACTGCTTGTGGTATAATAATGATCGATTATTGTACCACAAGCGATTATTGGAAGGACCACTATCAACCCTCTCATGGCAGTCGCCTCGACGGTCCACCAGAAGATGAAAATTCCGACTGACAATGGGGTCGGAGAGGTCAAGGGAGACCAAGTGGCATCGCGGAAGTGCTACGTTAACGCCACCCGACGGAGAAGGAGAGAAGCTATGACTGTCCTTCAGACTGATGCCGATCCTCGAGAGGAGTATGGGCGTCCCGCCCCCATGGAGGATCTGAAGGAGGTCGAGATTGATGGGCCTCAGCGGAAGGTAAAGATTGGGTCTGCTTTGTCGGAGGAAAGAGCCCAAGAATTGATCGAGCTCCTGAAGGAGTTTAAAGATCTGTTTGCCTGGTCCCCGAGTGATATGCCAGGAATCAGTCCCGACGTGATAGTGCACGAGCTGAAGATAGACCCCACGATCAAGCCTATCGCGCAGAGGAGGCGTCTGATGGGCGCGGACAAGAGGATAGCGATCCAGCAAGAGGTGGGCAGACTGCTCGATGCTGGATTCATTAAGGAGCTCCAATTCCAGACTTGGGTGGCTAACCCAGTCCTGGTGTGAAAGAGTAACGGGAAGTGGCGGATGTGTGTCGATTTCCGCGACTTGAACAAGGCTTGCCCGAAGGATTGCTACCCGCTCCCGAGGATTGACCAGTTGGTGGATGCCACATCGGGACATGAGCTGCTGAGCTTCATGGATGCCTATTCCGGGTATAACCAGATCAAGATGGCGAAGGAGGATGCCCCCCATACGGCCTTCTATGCCGACAGTGATGTCTACCATTACGACGTGATGCCCTTCGGATTGATCAATGCCGGAGCAACTTACCAGCGGATGGTGAACAAGTTGTTTGGAGACATGTTGGGGAAACCATGGAGGCGTACGTGGATGACATGCTGGTGAAGTCCCGACAGGCAGGAGACCATGTCCAGAACTTGGCGGCAGCATTTGAGCGGATGAAGTTCCATCAGGTTCGGCTGAACCCCGACAAATGTGCCTTTGGCGTGAACTCGGGGAAGTTCCTAGGGTTCATGGTGAGCCAGAGAGGAATCGAGGTGAACCCCGCGAGGAGATGCAGTCCCCGAAGACTCATCGGGAGGTCCAGGTGCTGAATGGCCGGTTGGCCGCGATGAATCGCTCCCTATCCAAGGCGAGTGACCGAGCCATGCCATTTTTTGATGTGCTGAGGGCCCATAAGAAATTCGAATGGACTAACAAGTGCGAGGAGGCGTTCCAGGCACTCAAGCAGCACCTCCGTACCCTTCCGCCGTTGGCGAAACCAGTTCCTGGCGAGCCGCTTTATCTCTATTTGGCTGTTTCTGATGTGGCTGTTAGTTCTGTTTTGATTAAAATTGTCAAGGGCAACCAAGTGCCTATCTATTATGTAAGCAAGGCGTTGGCCAAGTCTGAAATAAACTATCCCGCTATTGAGAAGTATCTCTTTGCGTTGATTATTGCCGCTAGAAAGCTACGACCTTACTTCCATGCCCATGAAGTCACGGTATTGACCAATCAGCCCCTGAAACACTTTTTGAACCGACCGGAGGCGTCGGGGAGATTGGTGAAATGGGCCATCGAGTGTTAGGTTCCGAGATCTGGGTCAATGGACGATCGGCTCAAATCCCGTTCCTCACTGGAGATGTGGATGATCTGATACTCTCGGGTTGCCCTGCCTTAGTTTGCGTCCTTCCTTCTGTCGTTTCTCTTCTCCTTGCGCCCTGCAGAAGCGGCAGTACCAGACACAGAGAGGGGGGGGGTGGTGCCTGGTGAACCCTCTCCGATGCCTAAGTCAGTATCGTTTTTAGAGAGATAAAGCTAGAGAGATGTCAGAGCAAAATAATCCAAATTGCCAAGATGTCCAAATGAATTGTGAAGGTGGGGTATTTATAGGCAACGGTGTCATTAAGGTGGCTTAATGACATCGTTAACCTTTAAACACAATTAATTAACCTTTAAGCGCATAATTAAGACCTTAGGATACGGAGAAGGTAGGCGGAGTGAACCGAGTGTGGGAGTCCAAAAATGGTGCCGGGGCCCTTGGGGGGGAGGAGAAATCCGACCCCCAAGGGTAGGGGTTGGGTGAGGGCACCCAACCCCTCCTAGGGAGGATGGGGTTGGCCAACCCCTCCTAGGGAGGATGGGGTTGGCCAACCCCATCCCTCCTAGGAGAGATCGGGTTGGCCGACCCGATCTCTCCTAGGAGAGATCGGGTTGGTCCACCCGATCTCCCCTAGGGGAGATCGGGTTGGCTGACCCGATCTCCCCTAGGGGAGGTCGGGTGTGGCCACCCAACCTCACCTAGGTGAGTTTACCTTGGCCGGACGAGCGCTTCGGCCTCGTCCGAGCCGTTGATGTTCTCGCGAAGTGTCCGGGTTGAAGTTTCGATTTACAATCGTTAATGGGATGATAAAAATACAACGGTTCGGAAGTCAACGAGTTCAAATTGGGCGTATATCCATCACATGCCCCCGAGTCAACCAATGGCTTAACCCTTGATTGACTCTATTTCAGGATGGTATGATACGCGCAATTTGAAACCGGGGTTTTTACCTTTCGTCTGAGTGTTTGCTTACCCATGGATGCGTGTCTCCGACCCTGCCCCCTGCCTTAGGGAGTCACCATAGCCACCATCTTCCCTCTTTACTCACCCTTGGAGAGCAAGAAAAAAATTGAGAGCACCCCCAAGGTAAGGGCCGGCCGAAATTTCCAGCAAGGGACCGGAAATTCGACCAGCAGCTCAGCCGGGACCGGCGACAGGAGGGAGCCCAGCCGAAGGCGACGACGTGGTCTCAGTCGGACGGCGGCCAGCGGCGACGCGGAGACGACTGGAGGCTCGATTGGCGACGGCAGCGCGACATTGGGCGGACGGCGGTGGTCGACGGCGAGCCTACCTATGACGACGACAGCACCATGTCCGGCGGGGATCGTCGACGGCGATACGAAGCAGCTCCGGTGTGACCTAGGGCGGCTTCCGGCGACGGTGGGGCGACTGAAATCAGTTCCGGCGACGACGGGGCCCGACCTCCGGCGACGACGGGGCCCGACCTCCGGCGAGGACCTGATTTCCGGCGGTCTCCAAATTCGAACTCCGGGCCCGTTTATCACATCGGGTCGGGTTTTCCGAAGGTCCACTATTTTCCTTTCCGTTACCGCATAAAACGTTAATTTTTGAATCGTTGATACTTGATTGCCGATGCTTGATTGCCGTTGCTTGATTGCCGATGTTTGATTGCCGATGTTTGATTGAATGTGGGATCGCCGTGGATAACCGTCGATAGTTGTGGATTTGGGAAAAAGTTTTTGCCGGTCATCCGGATATAGTTTCTTGTCCGATTAAACTATCCCGGTTTTGAATTTGATGTCGTACCGCCGTTGGTGTGTTAATCTTCATTGGAGGGCGTAACGGTAATTTTGCCCGAAACCCGACTTTAGGCTCGAATAAAATTATTCGATTTGGTTGTCGTGGTGTCCTTGGTTCATGTTGGCTATCTTTGCTGGGTGTTTTCGGATCTTTGGTTGTTGTCGTTGGTCGAGTGCCGGAGTATTTCCGGTTCTTCGGAAATTTTCCTTGTCTTGATATTTGTCGTGTCGTGGCAGGTACTGTATTCCTGGTGGTGTCCGCGCACACAGACTCTACAGAGGCGTTACATCCTCCGAAGGATGAGTGAGTTCCTTTTCTCTTCCTTTTTGGTCGCATTACTTCCTTTCCTGTCGCTAGCTTAGTATCGTGATCTTCGTTGGGGTGTTAGTCGAGACTTGATTCGAACTTTGGGATTTTCTACTACCTTTGCCTTAGGTCTCGCTGCCCTGTCGGAGAACCATCTCACTAGGTCCGATTACAATGAGCACGTTACCTTAGGAGATATCTGTCCCCTAGATGAGCCTCTGTATCCTTTTCTCCCCTCCTTGGGGAATGCTCGCGAGACGGTGACGGAGCCTCCTAGAGGGAAGGTCGCCGTATACCCCTCCCAGATTCGATTTGGGTTGAGGTTGCCTTACTGTGATGACCTCATAGAGTTGAGCAGGTTCTTCAGGATTTCTCCTGTGAACCTTGCCCCCAGTGCCCTTCGTGTCTGGGTGGGCTTCCGGGTGCTGTGCCATTGGTACTCCTGGAAGTACTCCCTCGTTCTGTTCCGATGTTTCTACCGGTTCCAATACTAGACGAAGGTGGGGTTTGCGAGTTTCGTAACTCGCCATCCGACCTTCAAGGATCCCCGATTTGCTGATTTCGGGTTGAGTGGGGTCGAGTGGGATACCTCTCTCCGCTTCGTGGCCCGGAGTGACAACTCGGCCAGTCACTGGGCTAAGCATTACTTCTTCATTACGGATCGATACGTCACTTGGTCGGTCTTGAATGAGGATCGGTCCGATGGTTGGCCTGCTTTCGGGGAGTTCTCTTCAGTTGATTTAGAGACTATGAAGATCATTCATGAGAGCAACAGGACCCGGTCATACTGCCTCGTATCCTTAGTGACTGAGACGGATCTTTACGAGGCCGGGATCAGTTTGACTCCTGACTCCGGGGGTTCGGTATGTCACTTGGTCTTCCCATCTTTATTTACCTTCTGCTCTTCCTTTGTAGGTTGGTTTCATGGAAAAACCTATAACGTGCAGGGAGCCCCTGTTGACCTGAGCAAGAGGAAGGCTCCTTCTAGTTCCACTCTGAAGAAATCCCCCATGCCTGGGAAGAAGGCTGGGGCCTCTGGTATGCTTCCTCCTATTTGCTTCTTTATGGTATAGCTTGTGTTTTCCTTATCTTGTTTTTCTTACATTGCTAGGGCGTTCCCCCTTGGTGACCGAGAGGGTCGTCTCCGTAGGCAGAGACTCTGGACCTTCCAAGTCCAAGCCGGGAGATCTGATTCTGAGGCCGGGGCCTCGGCTGCTAAGAGGAAGAAAGCTGCGGATCCTGCTTCGCCTATTGCTCGTCCTCCGACCCTATCTCGTGATAAGGAGATGGTGGTCGAAGAGGTGCCTTCCCTGGCTGACAAAGGGAAGCGACCTGTTGGTGGTGGTTCCCCTGCCCCCCAGCCGAGGGCACGGTCCTCAGGTATGATCTCTACCTTGTTACTGATCCTTCTATGTTTATATTTTCCTTTGACTTGCTTCGCTTGTGTAGGTGGGCCTCCGACTTTAAGTCGGAAGGATTTCGCACGTCTTACTGATGAAGATGTTATTGGGTCTGAGTGGACTCCTTTCGCTGGTTTGAAGGAGTTCCACCTCGATAGCAGCTCCTCTTTGCGAACTCTTGAGGTTGGCATCCGCGTACTCCGCGGTGCCATCCCCCCTGGCGATCGTGTTGTTCAGCCCAAGTCTCCTGGGGAGACTCGGCGCTTTGTTCAGGGTGTACTCTCTCGTTATGCACCTGTGAGTTGTTCCTTGCTTTCTTCTTTATACCTTCATATTAGTTGTCTTTCAGTTACTCATCTCTTGTTTGAATTGTTAGGGTATGTCTGACATGGTGAACATGTCATCACTCGTGCTCGAGTTATCTGACGAGAAGAAGACCCTTGAGGACAGCCAGGTCTCTCTCAAGGCGGAGCTCGCCACTGCAGCTGAGAAGGCACGCTTATCTGATTTGAAGATGCAGGAGCTCCGGGACCAAGTGTCCTTGCTTGAGACTACCGTGGGTAGTTTACGCCGGGAGGCTGAGGTTGCATCTTCGCTCCACTCGGAGGAGTTGCGGAAGTTGGAGGCTAGGTGCCGGGCAGAGGAGAGGACTGTCGCAGTGTCTGAGTACAAGGCTTCCTCTGCCTTCACTGCTGATTATAGCGCGCGTCTCACTCAGGAGATGAACCAGTTTGGTGAGTATCTGGTTGATCATATTTTCCGCATTGATCCTCAGTTTCCAGTTGGTGACCTTGGTGACTTCGGGCCATACGCCACTGGCTACATGGCTGTTCTGAGGGGTCAGGCTGCTGTTGCAGACGAGCCTGCCCCTGCACAGGTGGATGCTACACCTGTGGAGATCGGTACTTCAGACTCCTCCTCTTCATCCATCTCTGCCGGTGGCTCAGCTTCAGGGGGTGAGGGTGACTCTCCCGAAGGTTCTGATTGATGTGTTTACATCGTGCTATCTTTGTATATAACTATACTCCTTCTCCCCTTTAATGGGTTGAGTGTCTTTTGAGATTGTTATGGTGTTTGGTGTTGCTTTCTTTTGTCGCATTGTGTTGTTGACTACGTGGTTCACTTGGCTTTACCTTGGTACTTCTCATGCTTTTGTATATACCCCTTTGATTATGGACTCTTCTCTTGGTGTGTTTCCTTTACTTATCCTTCTTTCGTGCTTTCCTTCATGCCATACCTGCTATTTCATCAAGAAAAAACATTATGTGTTCTTCATATCACTTTACTTTGAGATTACTTTCTCATTGGATCCTTCTGAGCATGGTGCGATGATCTCTTCTGATACCCTTTAAATGGTATACATGGTACTGTTAAACCAAAGATACGCTCTTGGTGGGCGTCGAATCTGATCACGAGACAGGCTCTCGGAGGGCACTTAACGTTTCACAGGATAGGCTCCCGGAGGGCACAGGTTAGATCAGAGATATACTCTTGGTTGGTATCGAAAACTGTTCACGAGACAGGCTCTCGGGAGGCACTTAACGTTTCGCAGGATAGGCTCCCGGAGGGCACAGGTTAAACCAAAGATACGCTCCTGGTTGGCGTCGAAACTATTCGCGAGACAGGCTCTCGGAGGGCACTTAACGTTTCACAGGATAGGCTCCCGGAGGGCGCAGGTTAGACCAAAGATATGCTCCTGGTTGGTGTCGAAAACTGTTCACGAGACAGGCTCTCGGAGGGCGCTTAACGTTTCGCAGGATAGGCTCCCGGAGGGCTCAGGTTAGACCAAAGATACGCTCCTGGTGGGCGTCGAAGCTGGTAGTTTGAAATCTACCTCAAGATACGCTCTTGGGGGCGTCGAATCTGGTAGTGTTTTTTCTACCTCAAGATACGCTCTTGGTGGCGTCGAATCTGGTAGGTTGCAAATCTACCTCAAGATACGCTCCTGGGGGCGTCGAAATTCGTAGTTTTTGGAAACCACTCTCAAGATACGCTCTTGGTGCGTCGAAGGTCGTAGTGTAATAACTACTCTCAAGATACTCTCTTGGGGGCGTCGAGGGTCGTAGTATGAACACTACTCTCAAGATACGCTCTTGGTGGCGTCGAAATTCGTAGTTTTTGGAAACCCCTCTCAAGATACGCTCTTGGGGGCGTCGAGGGTCGTAGTATGAAAACTACTCTCAAGATACGCTCTTGGGGGCGTCGAGTGTCGTAGTATAAGAACTACTCTCAAGATACGCTCTTGGGGGCGTCGAGTGTCGTAGTATATGAACTACTCTCAAGATACGCTCTTGGGGGCGTCGAACCTGTTGTTGACTTGATGTCATATCTGTGTAAGGATAACTTCATGATTATATCATCACATTCATTGGAAAATACCTTTGAAGGAAAACGTACTCCCTTAAGAGCATTCATGATTTTTGTACAGATGGGGTGCCTTGGGTGGGTCAAGACACCCTTTGGAGGAAATCAAAGATAGTTGTAGAGTTGGAGTAACTTCGTGGGTTCTCCTTCTCAAAAGTTGTTTTTTTTAAAAACTTGGAAAGCTTGAACATGTAAAGTGCTAGATATGAAGCTAAGGATATGGGGTGGTCACTTTGTCTATTGCCACGTACTCCTTCAGGCCTCCTTTGTGAATCATTTCCTCCACTTCTATCTTCAGCACCATGCAGTTGTTGGTTTGATGCCCCCAGGTCCCATGGTACTCACACCATCCCTGTGCATCCCTTCCTAGGAAGGCCTTGCCCTCCTCCCTGCATGTGGGTAGCTCCTGCTTGAGGTGCTTGTGGAAAATTTCTTCTATGCTCACTGTAAGGGGCGTGAATGTGAAGTTTACACCTCCTGCCAGTGTATCAGTCTTTCTTCCTTTCTCCAAAACATCATCCAGCTGCTCCACTTCCTTTGCAAATTCTTTGTCTAGCTTTTCCTTGAGCTCCCTCATCGTGCTCGTCATGACCATCTCATAGAGTCCCCCATAGGCCTCGAATGAGTTTGGATGCATGTTTCTAATAAATGCTATGACGGTTTCTCCTCTTGTGGTGTCCATGTTGGCACCATAACTGGAGAATCTCTGGAAATAGCTTGATATTGACTCCCGCGGCATTTGCTTGATATCATCGATGTGACGGAAGCCTCTTAAGATGGATTCACTTGTTCTTTTCCCCTCTATGGTATCTGGCTGCCAAGGTATGGCTGTCACTTTCACAGCTTTGCTCCTGTGTCTCCTCTTAGGCACTGTTTGAAAAAACTGCCTGCTCAAGCGGAGTACCACTCCATTCTTCATCTTTCCCTGCGTTTGCCTCCTTCTCCTCTTCTTTCTATCTTGGTTGGCTCCTACCATGACCACAGCCACTGTGTCTGTCTCGTGTGATCCACGTCTCATGGAGTTGACGTAGCACTGCCTTGCGGTGCGTTGATCACCTAGGACTTCTCCGACTCCATTCTCAGTGATGTACTTCAGCTTCTGGTGTACAGTGGATGGCACGATTTCGTATGGGTTTATGGTTGTCCTTCCTAGGATCCCATTGTAGGCTCCCAGGCTTTCAACCACCACAAAGTTAACATTCACTTTCAGCTGTGTCCATCCTTGGCCCATGGTCACCGGCAGAGTTATCATTCCCAGGGGGTAGCTTGTTGCCCCTGAGAAGCCAACTAGAGGGAAGTTGACTGGTTTGATGTCTGCCTTGGTTTTCCATATTTCTTCTAGGACTCTTAAGCTTAGGAAGTCAGCCGAGCTGCCCCCATCCACCAAAATTGTCTTTACATCAAAATTATCAATGTCTATTGTGATAACTAGAGCATCGTCATGTGGGAAGACGATGTGGCTCTTGTCCTTCTCTGAGAATTCGATCTTCATTTCTTCTCCTTCTCTTGGCCTTTTCCTCCACCTCGGCACTGAACTCAGTTTTGATGTATAGACCTCCCTTGCATTAGCAGTTGGGCCACCTGACGCTACTCCTCCGTGTATCATGTTTATGGTTCCTCTCTTGTTGGGTGGAGGGTTGTAGTCTACTTTGCCTTTGCCCTTGTCTCTGTGTGATGGCCCTAGCTGCATGCTGTTGCCCCCATGATCCACGAACTGCTTAAGGTCTCCCCTTTGGATGGCATTGCTGATGCTTAGCTTTAGGCTGAAGCATTCGTTCGTGTCGTGCCCGTAAGCTTCATGGTTGTCGCACCATCTATCCTTGTGATTCCCCACCATTGGGGCTCTCCACCTTGCAGGGGGTGACCAGAGCTTCTGGTTCCGCATCTCTTTGAGGACAGTAGCTGGAGTGGCGTTCAAGGGGACGAACTTGATGACGTTTATTTCTCTGGGCTTTAGTGGTTCGCCCATTTGGTTTCTTTGCTGGGGCGGACGCCATTCCTGTTGCCTTGTGTGCTGAGGTGCCTGGGGTGGTTTGCATTGTCTTCCTTGGCTGCTTGAATCTTGGCTTTGTCAGCCAACAGGTCGCTTCCCTTTGTCAGCCAGGGAAGGCACCTCTTCGACCACCATCTCCTTATCACGAGATAGGGTCGGAGGACGAGCAACAGGCGAAGCAGGATCCGCAGCTTTCTTCCTCTTAGCAGCCGAGGCCCCGGCCTCAGAATCAGATCTCCGCGGCTTGGACTTGGAAGGTCCAGAGTCTCTGCCTACGGAGACGACCCTCTCGGTCACCAAGGGGGAGCGCCCTAGCAATGTAAGAAAAACAAGATAAGGAAAACACAAGGTATACCATAAAGAAGCAAATAGGAGGAAGCATACCAGAGGCCCCAGCCTTCTTCCCAGGCATGGGGGATTTCTTCAGAGTGGAGCTAGAAGGAGCCTTCCTCTTGCTCAGGTCAACAGGTGCTCCCTGCACGTTATAGGTTTTTCCATGAAACCAACCTACAAAGGAAGAGCAGAAGGTAAATAAAGACGAGAAGACCGGATCATCCACCCCTCCAGTTAGGAACGAGATTTGAGCCGACCACCCGTTGACCCAAATCCCGGAACCTAACACTTGGCGCCGTCAGTGGGCTTCGGACAGAAAGCCTGGCTATAACACGAGCAATGACGAACAGCAGGGTGTCTAGGCACCACCGCCCACCTGGGGGCAACGGACGAAGGAGAGAACCTATACCCCCAGGAAGGCAGCCTAACCCTGGGAAGCAGCCAATGCAACCAGAACCACAAGAAATCCCACAGCCGCCTCAACAGAACAACCAGGAGGGAGGACCCTCACGCCCAGCTGGGGCTGAGTCCTCCACAGCCTCCACACCTCTGGCAAGAAGGCCACAGAGAGAAAGAGAACAACAGGGAATGCCGTCCCAGCACACGGAACCCCCTGAGGGATATTATTATGAGGCGCAACCCCAAGGGTACCCGTATGGGATGCCGGCCCAAAGGAATGGCAACCGCGCTCATACAGCATACGCAAGGCCGGCATTCACCCAGGGGACACATACTGAAGCCCATGAAGAGGAACAGATCCCAACAGAAGAGCACCACTCGCACCCTCGAGCAGGACAACGAGAGGAGCAAAGAAGAAGTTACCAGGAGCCACCCCAAGAGGGAAGGCACCAATTCGTGCCTCCTAGGCAACAGCAGAACTCCAGGGCTTACACCCCACTGGGAAGGGCAGACAAGCAAGACCTCCAAGAAGGCAAGAATTCTATTATGCACCCCAGCAGGGACACCAAGGATACACCTATAGTCCATATCAATACGGACAAGGGATCCCGGCAAGCCCTATCTACAACTACGGAGGCTATCAGAGGAATTACACTCCAACGCCGATATTGATCACTCCAGAGGAAATAGAGGCAATGATAACCCGGAAAATGAATGAGTCAAAGAAAGCCAGCTTGCATTGTCTAAGTGACAAAACGAACCACCCTTTCACAAGGGAACTGGAGATGAACAGGGTGCCAGACTCCCTGCACACAGTGCAAATTGCAAAGTACAATGGGAAGGGAGACCCCCTAGAGCATATCCAACAGCATGAGGCCTCTCTATTTGGGAGGACCACTGATGAAAGGTACAAGGCACTCTTGTTCCCCAACACCCTATCAGGGGTGGCCTCACACTGGTTCTTCAGCCTACCCTCTGAAAGCATCCACTCATGGGAGCAGCTAAAGGCGAAGTTTCTGCAGAGATATCTAGGGGAGAGGAAACTCCTCAAAGGCACAGGCTCCATCGATGATGTGAAACAAGAATATGATGAATCTCTGGCCAGTTACTACACTAGGTTCAATCAAAATATCGCAGACATCCAGGGCGACATCACTGAGGGTGAGATAATACGAGCCTTTATCAGAAACCGGCCGCTTCGGGTCCACACTGGCAGAAAAGATGGCCAAGAAGCCAGCAAGCACCTTAGGGGAGCTTGCAGGAAGAGTCAAAACTCATATAGACCTGGAGAGGCACAGGGCAAGTAAGAAAGCCAAGATTCAAGCAGCCAAGGAAGACAATGCAAAGCCGAACAAAGGCAAGCCACCACAGGCACATCAGCACACAAGGCAGCAGGAATGGCGTCCACCCCAACAAAGAAACCAAATGGGCGAACCACTAAAGCCCAGAGAAATAAATGTCATCAAGTTCGTTCCATTGAATGCCACTCCAGCTATTGTCGTCAAAGAGATGCGGAATCAGAAGCTCTGGTCACCCCCTGCAAGATGGAGAGCCCCAATGGTGGGGAATCACAAGGATAGATGGTGTGACAACCATGAAGCTTATGGGCACGACACGAATGAATGCTTCAGCCTAAAGCTAAGCATCAACAACGCCATCCAAAGGGGAGACCTAAAGCAGTTCGTGGATCATGGGGGCAACAACATGCAGCTAGGGCCATCACATAGAGACAAGGGCAAAGGCAAAGTAGACTACAATCCTCCACCCAACAAGAGAGGGACCATAAATATGATACACGGGGGAGCAGCATCAGGTGGCCCAACTGCTAATGCAAGGGAGGTTTACGCTTCCAAGTTGAGTTCAGTGCCAAGGTGGAGAAAAAGGCCAAGAGAAGGTGAAGAAGTGAAGATTGAATTCTCAGAGAAGGACAAGAGCCACATCGTCTTCCCACATGACGATGCTCTAGTCATCACGATAGACATTGATAATTTTGATGTAAAGCGAATACTGGTGGATGGGGGCAGCTCAGCTGACCTCCTAAGCTTGAGAGTCCTAGAAGAAATAGGGAAAACCAAGGCAGACATCAAACCAGTCAACTTCCCTCTAGTTGGCTTCTCAGGGGCAACAAGCTACCCCCTGGGAATGATAACCCTGCCGGTGACCATGGGCCAAGGATAGACACAGCTGAAGGTGAATGTTAACTTCTTGGTGGTTGAAAGCCTGGGAGCCTACAATGGGATCCTAGGAAGGACAACCATAAACCCATATGAAATCGTGCCATCCACAGTACACCAGAAGTTGAAATACATCACCGAGAACGGAGTCGGAGAAGTCTTAGGTGATCAACGCACTGCAAGACAGTGCTACGTCAACTCCTTAAGACGTGGATCACACAGGACGGACACGGTGGCAATGGTCGTTGTAGGAGCCAACCAAGACAGAAAGAAGAGGGGAAGAAGACAAAGGCAAGGAAAGATGAAGAATGGAGTGGTACTCCGTTTGAGCAGGCAGTTTTTTCAAACAGTGCCTAAGAGGAAACACAGGAGCAAGGCTGTGAAGGTGACAGCCATACCTTGGCAGCCAGACACCATAGAAGGGAAAAGAACAAGGAACTCCATCTTAAGAGGTTTCCGTTACATCGATGATATCAAGCAAATGCCGCAGGAGCCAATGTCAAGCTATTTCCAGAGATTCTCCAGTTATGGTGCCAATATGGACATCACAAGAGGAGAAGCCGTCAGAGCATTCATTAGAAACATGCATCCAAACTCATTTGAGGCCTATGGAGGGCTCTACGAGATGGTCATGACAAGCACGATGAGAGAGCTCAAGGAAAAGCTAGACAAGGCATTTGCAAAGGAAATGGAGCAGCTAGATGAAGTTATGGAGAAAGGAAGAAAGACTGACACACTGGGAGGAGGTGTAAACTTCACATTCACACCCCTTACAGTGAGCATAGAAGAAATTTTCCACAAGCACCTCAAGCAGGAGCTACCCACATGCAGGGAGGAGGGCAAGGCCTTCCTAGGAAGGGATGCACAGGGATGGTGTGAGTACCATGGGACCTGGGGGCATCAAACCAACAACTGCATGGTGCTGAAGATAGAAGTGGAGGAAATGATTCACAATGGAGGTCTGAAGGAGTACGTGGCAACAGACAAAGTAACCACCCAATATCCTTAGTTTCATATCTAGCACTTTACATGTTCAAGCTTTCCAAGTTTTTCAAAAACAACTTTTGAGAAGGAGAACTCACGAAGTTCCTCCAACTCTACAACTATCTTTAATTTCCTCCAAAGGATGTCTGGACCCCCCAAGGCACCCCACATGTACAGAAAACATGAACACTCGTAAGAGAGTAAGTTTTCCTTCAAAGGCACTTTCCAATGAATGTGGTGATATAATCATGATGTTATCCTTACACAGATATGACTTCAAGTCAACAACAGTCTCGACGCCCCCAAGAGCGTATCTTGAGAGTAGTATTCATACTACGACCTTCGACACCCCCAAGAGCGTATCTTGAGAGTAGTATTCATACTACGACCTTCGACGCCCCCAAGAGCGTATCTTGAGAGTAGTATTCATACTACGACCTTCGACGCCCCCAAGAGCGTATCTTGAGAGTAGTATTCATACTACGACCTTCGACGCCCCCAAGAGCGTATCTTGAGAGTAGTATTCATACTACGACCTTCGACGCACCAAGAGCGTATCTTGAGAGTGGTTTCTAAAAACTACAAATTTCGACGCCCCCAGGAGCGTATCTTGAGGTAGATTTGCAACCTACCAGATTCGACGCCACCAAGAGCGTATCTTGAGGTAGAAAAAACACTACCAGATTCGACGCCCCCAAGAGCGTATCTTGAGGTAGATTTCAAACTACCAGCTTCGACGCCCACCAGGAGCGCATCTTTGGTCTAACCTGAGCCCTCCGGGAGCCTATCCTGTGAAACGTTAAGTGCCCTCCGAGAGCCTGTCTTGCGAATAGTTTCGACGCCAACCAGGAGCGTATCTTTGGTCTAACCTGCGCCCTCCGGGAGCCTATCCTGCGAAACGTTAAGCGCCCTCCGAGAGCCTGTCTCGTGAACAGTTTTCGACGCCAACCAGGAGCGTATCTTTGGTTTAACCTGTGCCCTCCGGGAGCCTATCCTGCGAAACGTTAAGTGCCCTCCGAGAGCCTGTCTCGTGAACAGTTTTCGATACCAACCAAGAGTATATCTCTGATCTAACCTGTGCCCTCCGGGAGCCTATCCTGTGAAACGTTAAGTGCCCTCCGAGAGCCTGTCTCGTGATCAGATTCGACGCCTACCAAGAGCGTATCTTTGGTCTAACAGTACCATGTATACCATTTAAAGGGTATCAGAAGAGATCATCGCACCATGGTCAGAAGGATCTAATGAGAAAGTAATCTCAAAATAAAGTGATATGAAGAACGCATAATGTTTTTTCTTGATGAAATAGCAGGTATGGCATGAAGGAAAACATGAAAGAAGAATAAGTAAAGGAAACACACCAAGAGAAGAGTCCATAATCAAAGGGGTATATACAAAAGCATGAGAAGTACCAAGGTAAAGCCAAGTGAACCACGTAGTCAACAACACAATGCGACAAAAGAAAGCAACACCAAACACCATAACAATCCCAAAAGATACTCAACCCATTAAAGGGGAGAAGGAGTATAGTTATATATACAAGGATAGCACGATGTAAGCACATCAATCAGAACCTTCGGGAGAGTCACCCTCACCCCCTGAAGCTGAACCACCGGCAGAGATGGATGAAGAGGAGGAGTTTGAAGTACCGATCTCCACAGGTGTAGCATCCACCTGTGTAGGGGCAGGCTCGTCTGCAACAGCAGCCTGACCCCTCAGAACAGCCATGTAGCCAGTGGCGTATGGCCCGAAGTCACCAAGGTCACCAACAGGAAACTGAGGATCAATGCGGAAAATATGATCAACCAGATACTCACCAAACTGGTTCATCTCCTGAGTGAGACCCGCGCTATAATCAGCAGTGAAGGCAGAGGAAGCCTTGTACTCAGACACTGCGACAGTCCTCTCCTCTACCCGGCACCTAGCCTCCAACTTCCGCAACTCCTCAGAGTGGAGCGAAGATGCAACCTCAGCCTCCCGGCGTAAACTACCCACGGTAGTCTCAAGCAAGGACACTTGGTCCCGGAGCTCCTGCATCTTCAAATCAGATAAGCGCGCCTTGTCAGCAGCAGTGGCGAGCTCCGCCTTGAGAGAGACCTGGCTGTCCTCAAGGGTCTTCTTCTCGTCAGATAACTCGAGCACGAGTGATGACATGTTCACCATGTCAGACATACCCTAACAATTCAAACAAAGGATGAGTAACCGAAAGACAACCAATATGAAAGTATAAAGAAGAAAACAAGGAACAACTCACAGGTGCATAACGAGAGAGTACACCCTGAACAAAGCGCCGAGTCTCCCCAGGAGACTTGGGCTGCGCAACACGATCGCCAGGGGGGATGGCACCGCGAAGTACGCGGATGCCAACCTCAGGAGTCCGCAAAGAGGAGCTGCTATCAAGGTGGAACTCCTTCAAACCAGCGAAAGGAGTCCACTCAGACCCAATAACATCTTCATCAGTAAGACGTGTGAAATCCTTCCGACTCAAAGTCGGAGGCCCACCTATACAAGCGAAGCAAGTCAAAAGAAAATACAAACATAGAAGGATCAGTAACAAGGTAGAGATCATACCTGAGGACCGCGCCCTCGGCTGGGGGGGCAGGGGAACCACCACCAACAGGTCGCTTCCCTTTGTCAGCCAGGGAAGGCACCTCTTCGACCACCATCTCCTTATCACGAGATAGGGTCGGAGGACGAGCAACAGGCGAAGCAGGATCCGCAGCTTTCTTCCTCTTAGCAGCCGAGGCCCCGGCCTCAGAATCAGATCTCCGCGGCTTGGACTTGGAAGGTCCAGAGTCTCTGCCTACGGAGACGACCCTCTCGGTCACCAAGGGGGAGCGCCCTAGCAATGTAAGAAAAACAAGATAAGGAAAACACAAGGTATACCATAAAGAAGCAAATAGGAGGAAGCATACCAGAGGCCCCAGCCTTCTTCCCAGGCATGGGGGATTTCTTCAGAGTGGAGCTAGAAGGAGCCTTCCTCTTGCTCAGGTCAACAGGTGCTCCCTGCACGTTATAGGTTTTTCCATGAAACCAACCTACAAAGGAAGAGCAGAAGGTAAATAAAGACGAGAAGACCGGATCATCCACCCCTCCAGTGAGGAACGAGATTTGAGCCGACCACCCGTTGACCCAAATCCCGGAACCTAACACTTACTTGCCCTGTGCCTCTCCAGGTCTATATGAGTTTTGACTCTTCCTGCAAGCTCCTCTAAGGTGCTTGCTGGCTTCTTGGCCATCTTTTCTGCCAGTGTGGACCCGAAGCGGCCTAGGTTTCTGATAAAGGCTCGTATTATCTCACCCTCAGTGATGTCGCCCTGGATGTCTGCGATATTTTGATTGAACCTAGTGTAGTAACTGGCCAGAGATTCATCATATTCTTGTTTCACATCATCGATGGAGCCTGTGCCTTTGAGGAGTTTCCTCTCCCCTAGATATCTCTGCAGGAACTTCGCCTTTAGCTGCTCCCATGAGTGGATGCTTTCAGAGGGTAGAGTGAAGAACTAGTGTGAAGCCACCCCTGATAGGGTGTTTGGGAACAGGAGTGCCTTGTATCTTTCATCAGTGGTCCTCCCAAATAGGGAGGCCTCATGCTGTTGGATATGCTCTAGGGGGTCTCCCTTCCCATTGTACTTTGCAATTTGCACTGTGTGCAGGGAGTCTGGCACCCTGTTCATCTCCAGTTCCCTTGTGAAAGGGTGGTTCGTTTTGTCACTTATACAATGCAAGTTGGTTTTCCTTGACTCATTCATCTTCCGGGTTATCATTGCCTCTATTTCTTCCGGAGTGATCAATATCGGTGTTGGAGTGTAATTCCTCTGATAGCCTCCATTGTTGTAGATAGGACTCGCCGAGATCCCTTGTCCGTATTGATACGGACTGTAGGTGTATCCTTGGTGTCCCTGCTGGGGTGCTTCATAGAATTCTTGCCTCCTCGGAGGTCTTGCTTGTCTGTCCTCCCCCAGTGGGGTGTAAGCCCTTGCGTTCTGCTGTTGCTTAGGAGGCACGAATTGTTGCCTTTCCTCTGGGGGTGGCTCCTGGTAGTATCTTCTTTGCTCCTCTCGCTGCCCTGCTCGAGGGTGCGAGTGGTGCCCTTCTGTTGGGATCTGTTCCTCTTCATGAGCTTCAGTGTGTGTCCCCTGGGTGTATGCCGGCCTTGCATATGTTGTGTGGGCGCGGTTGCCATCTCTTTGGGCCGGCATCCCATACGGGTACCTTTGGGTTGCGCCTCATAATAATACCCCTCAGGGGGTGTCGTGTGCTGGGACGGCACTCCCTGTTGTTCTCTTTCTCTCTGTGGCCTTCTTGCCCGAGGTGTGGAGGCTGTGGAGGACTCAGCCCCAGCTGGGCGTGAGGGTCCTCCCTCCTGGTTGTTCTGTTGAGGAGGCTGTGGTATTTCTTGTGGTTCTGGTTGCATTGGCTGCTTCCCAGGGTTAGGCTGCCTTCCTGGGGGTATAGGCTCTCTCCTTCTCCCATTGCCCCCTGTTGGGCGGTGGTGCCTAGACACCCTGCTGTTCGTCATTGCTCGTGTTATAGCCAGGCTTTCTGTCCGAAGCCCGCAGACGGCGCCAAGTGTTAGGTTTCGAGATCTGGGTCAATGGACGATCGGCTCAAATCCCGTTCCTCACTGGAGATGTGGATGATCTGATACTCTCGGGTTGCCCTGCCTTAGTTTGCGTCCTTCCTTCTGTCGTCTCTCTTCTCCTTGCGCCCTGCAGAAGGGGCAGTACCAGACACAGAGAGGGGGGGTGGTGCCTGGTGAACCCTCTCCGATGCCTAAGTCAGTATCGTTTTTAGAGAGATAAAGCTAGAGAGATGTCAGAGCAAAATAATCCAAATTGCCAAGATGTCCAAATGAATTGTGAAGGTGGGGTATTTATAGGCAACGG
The DNA here is from genome assembly GCA_036873135.1 of Clarkia xantiana subsp. parviflora. NCBI lineage: Eukaryota > Viridiplantae > Streptophyta > Magnoliopsida > Myrtales > Onagraceae > Clarkia > Clarkia xantiana. Next base: position 11,963,667 of record JAPTYO010000001.1, on the reverse strand, counting down.
TGTCATTAAGGTGGCTTAATGACATCGTTAACCTTTAAACACAATTTATTAACCTTTAAGCGCATAATTAAGACCTTAGGATACGGAGAAGGTAGGCGGAGTGAACCGAGTGTGGGAGTCCAAAAATGGTGCCGGGGCCCTTGGGGGGGAGGAGAAATCCGACACCCAAGGGTAGGGGTTGGGTGAGGGCACCCAACCCCTCCTAGGGAGGATGGGGTTGGCCAACCCCATCCCTCCTAGGAGAGATCGGGTTGGCCGACCCGATCTCTCCTAGGAGAGATCGGGTTGGTCCACCCGATCTCCCCTAGGGGAGGTCGGGTGTGGCCACCCAACCTCACCTAGGTGAGTTTACCTTGGCCGGACGAGCGCTTCGGCCTCGTCCGAGCCGTTGATGTTCTCGCGAAGTGTCCGGGTTGAAGTTTCGATTTACAATCGTTAATGGGATGATAAAAATACAACGGTTCGGAAGTCAACGGGTTCAAATTGGGCGTATATCCATCATCGAGCTGACGGAGTTCCGCATTCATTTCGCTCCAAGAACCGCTATTAAGGGCCAGGCATTGGCAGATTTTATAGCTGAGTCTACGGCACCCGATCTGGAAGTAACGGGTCCCGCAGAGGGGGCAACCATGGAAGAAGTCCCGACAACAGAACAACAGCCAGAACAGCCAAATGAGGAGAACACTTGGGAGATGTACACTGATGGTTCATCGAGTGTAGAAGGCTCGGGGGCAGGATTCATATTGATACCGCCTGGTGGAGGCGAGCCCCTACGATATGCCTTGGCGTTGACGTTCAAAGCCACCAACAACGAAGCGGAGTATGAGGCTCTCATCACAGGCCTTAAGATTGCCAAGGGTACGGGGGTCGATCATTTAAAAGTAAAGTGCGATGCCAGCTTGGTTGTAAATCAAGTCCAGGGGAATTATGAAGCCAAGAGCCCGACAATGAAGAAGTATTTGCACGAGGTGCAGACTTTGAAGGGAAGCTTCAAAAGCTTCGACATCGAGGCGATCCCGAGGGAAGAGAACGCGGAAGCAGATGCCTTAAGCAAGTTCGCTTTGGGAGTGGCCCCCGAGGAGAATCGGAAGGTGCATTTCCTAGAAAAGGTGATTATCTCAAACATTGATCCGGCGGAGATCTATGCTATTGAGACAGGATCGGAGGAAGAAGAGAAGCCCACTTGGGTGACCCCGATGGTCACATACCTGACTACGGGGGTACTCCCCGATGATAAAGTGGCAGCTGTCAGGTTGCGGCGGATTGCGGACAACTACGCGATGGTGGACAACCAGTTATACAAAAAAGGGTACGTAAAGCCTTTCTTAAAATGCGTAGCAGAACCTGACACGAATCGGATCCTGAGGGAGCTACACGAGGGAGTCGCGGCCTGTCATGAAGGGGCCCGATCTCTAGTGAGGAAGGCATTGAACTTAGGCTACTATTGGCCCTCGATGAACAAGGAAGCGACCGCGATGGTCCGATCCTGTGAGGCATGCCAGAAGTACGCTCCAAATATCGTGGCTCCCGCCGCGGACTTAATGCCCATCAGGAGTGCATGGCCCTTCGCGCAATGGGGGATTGATTTGGTGGGACCTCTTCCCCAAGCGAAAGGTCAGTGCAAGTATTTGCTCGTGGCCATTGACTACTTCTCAAAGTGGATAGAGGCTAAGGCATTGGCTAGAACGACGGGGCAGCAGATCCTCAAGTTCCTTCAAACTCAGATCGTATCCCGGTACGGGGTTCCTCGAGTGTTGATCAGCGACAACGGCCCTCCGTTCAATGGGGCTCAGTTGAAGGAGTACCTGGAAGAACTAAACATTGAGCATCGGACCGCTTCAGTCCGCCACGCTCAGACCAATGGCCAGGTAGAATCAGCCAACAAGATCGTGATGGATGGCTTGAAGAAGAGAGTCTATGCCTTGCAGGGCCATTGGCTGGATGAGCTCGAGAACGTGCTGTGGCCTGTGAGAACAACACCCAAGCAATCAACAGGAGAAACTCCGTTTGGCCTGGTCTATGGCACGGAGGCAGTCGCTCCCGTGGAGATAGCGGTGGCATCCCATCGCGCAAAATACTACGAGCCTCTGACAAACGAGGAAATGAGACGTCTAGACTTAGAGTTGCTCGAGGAGAAGAGGTGGAAGGCTGATGAAGTCCAGGCTCGGATGCGTCTGGCAACAGCCCGATATTACAATCGGCGTGTCAAGTCCCGACAATTCTTCGTTGGAGAACTTGTCTGGCGGAGGAACGAGTTCATTCATCAAGATCGGATCAACAAGCTTTCGCCGAAATGGGAGGGACCTTACAAGATCGTAGGGATGCCAGCACCCAATGCATACAAGCTAGACGATCTTGATGGCAAGACGTTGAAGCATTCCTTCATTGGCGAACACTTGAAGAAGTATCATGTTTGATATTAAGTCGCCGCGAATGGCGCAAGTTATCTATCAATCCGATTAGGACGTCCTGAAGGGCGCGACGAAAAGCCTTCCGAGGTACGATAAAAGCCTTACGAGGTACGAGTAAGTCGCCTTTATGGCGCGACAAAAAGCCTTCCGAGGTACGATAAAAAGCCTTACGAGGTATGCGTAAGTCGTCTATACGATGCGGCCAAAAGCCTTAACAGGTACGGACAAAAGGCCTACGGGGTATGTGTAAGTCGTCTTTATGATGCAATCAAAAGCCTAGGTACGAAAAAGCCCTAATGGGTCCGCGTAAGTCATCTATATGATGCGGCCAAAAGCCTTAACGGGTACGAAAAAGCCTTAGCAGGTACGCGTAAGTCGTCTATATGATGCGGCAAAAAGCCCTAAAGGGTACGATTAAGCCGTCTAGTAAAGGCGTGATAAAAGCCCTTAAAGGGTACGATTAAAGTCGTCAGATTTGGTGCGGTAAAAGCCCAAGGGGGTGTGAAAAATCATCTTAAGTAATGTGGAAAATGGCCTCGAAAGGCAGGGACAAGAAACCTTAAGTGGTGAAGTCCCGATTGGACGAGAAGCCTTAAGTGGTGAAGTCCCGAGAAAAAACGTCGCGAGAGACGTATGAAACCGCCTTGAACGGCATGGACGAGAAACCTTAAGTGGTGGAGTAACCGAGGAGTCTCCTCGGATTTGGCAACTGCCCAGAGAGTCCAGTGGGCCCAAGACAGTCATGAGTGAGAAACTCTGTCATTCGACAATTGTGCGCAAGGTAAAAGCCTCCGATTAACATATCAAGAGGATTGAAGACAAAAGCCTCCGACGGCAGTATCGGGAGGTACGAAGACAAAAGCCTCCGACGGCAGTAGCGGGAGGTATGAAGACAAAAGCCTCCGACGGCAATATCGGGAGGTATGGAGACAAAAGCCTCCGACGATGAAGTCAGGAGGCCTGGAATTGGAAGACACGACAGACTAAAAGTCCCCCATGTCTTGGGCGCAAATGATGGGTTCCGATGTAATCGTTAGCCCCGTTAACAGCCAATGGACGGCGAGTAGGTCCAGTGGGCCTCGCGAAAGCCTGGAAGACCCAGAGGCCCAACGTGAAGGGCCCCGACTTAAGCGGTCCCGACATAAGAGCTGAACGCTCCCGACAGGAAGCCTCCGAGCAGGCCCCGATGCGCCTTAGTAAAGGCCCCGATAATATAGCCCCGCAGAGGCTGGACCTGTCCCGAAGAGACTGAAGGTCCTGGGTGGTGACCTAGAATGAGATAACTCTGGAGCCCCCGACAGGAGTCGTGACTTGTGATCAAAGGATAAAGACCGAGAAACCCACCTACTAGATAGAGTAGTGGGAGATGGTTAGAGATAAAGATAAATCCCCCGAGATACGCAGGGCGTGCTCGAGATACGCCGAGTACGGGTAAGATACGCGGAGCGTGGGGCGAAATCTACGGAATCCCTGACGAGATATACGGAATCGTGGCGAGATACACGGAATCATGGGTAAACTGCCAGGCGCAGTAACAGGTAACTGAGTAACTTCCCCTCCTATATAAAGGAGGAAGTTACCTCAGAAAACCCTAATGATCTAATACGAACTTAGACTTTTGCTTACCACCCCATTGATCACCATACTCATTTAAGCATCAGAGAAGGATTCTGGGTCACCACCCAGGTCATCCCCTTTTGCAGGATTACGCGGAGCCCAGGAGTCCAGAGCTTTCCGTCAAGGACGTAACGGAGCTTCGCCCGTGATCCAACAGTGATCATATGTGATATTATGATTCATTGGATGGGTAGTAGAACAAGCAGTCATATCATAGTGTATAGACCAAATAGATGGTCTAATATGCCTGCCATATCTACTTACTCTAGAAATTACATTCTCAGTATCAGTATTCCCATCAGATAATATAGGAGCATCATCATGTAGGGAAGCAATCACACCATCATAGTCAAAAGAGAACTCATCATTTCATTGGGGGATAATCTTTCCGGAACCATAAGAGGAGAAGAATTACTCATACTCCGGATCATCATCATACAATGCATCATCATGGGAATTAATAGAGTCAGTGTTAGTAACATGGGGCAAATTTGTTTGTTCTGGGGAGAATTAATACGAATCAAAACTGGATACGTGACAGGTAACTAAAACGCAGCGGAAAGGATGCACATACCTATATCGCAATCCGTAGCCCAAGATGTCAACGTGAGTTCTCAGAATGCCGGACGGTGTCCTTCGTTTGACTCTGGTAAAGGATACAATCCGAAGGCAATGGTCTCCACATTAAAACCTATTTCAATCTGATTGCTGGATGGATCTCTGGGGTGAATAAGGAGAGGGGATTTCTTTTGTGACTACTAAAACGGAGAGAATGACCAACCCCAAAAAATTCCTAAAACCTCATAGTTATAAGAGAGGGTGAGCAAAACTCTTGGTGGGTTTCTCACATGGTTCAGCCGCACCATGTGTCCATTTGGGCCGGCCCATTAGTGTCGCGCATGGAGATTTCGGCCTGACGCGAGATCCCCTATGTGCGATACCCTAAATCAGAATTAGGATTTTGGGCTTATATTAATGTGCTCCTATTACGACGGCCCATTTACTCTAAATACCAACAACTCCCACTCGCCGGAATTGGAGGGTGCCTATTAATATGTTGTTGCCCAACACATCAATATTTATTTATTGATCCAATCCAGATCCTGTATTGTTCATACGAGGTTTGCCGTGCGACCGGCAGACACAACGGGCCTAGCGCTACTCATCGGTTTAGAGTGTTGTAGCATTTGCGGAACGTTGATTGCCAACCTGTTACTTCCCTGTTCCGCGTTCTACCCCTAATCAAGTGTTATTCTCCTATTGCCTTGTTTCCCTTAGGGAATACTTCTCCAAGGCATCTGCACAAGTATTCACAACGTTCAACTAATATCTGGCCGGTGGCCACCTAGTGAATACAAGAGTTGGAGAATAACAGATGTGCATGACCATCCCCTTTGCTCATAACGTTAGTCAAACTCAACTTGTCCCCAAAATGTGGCCAGTTGTCCTTTTTGATAAGGCACTACGCTCGAACGCCTGGGAGCGAACATTAAGCCCAACCTTGGACATGAGCTCCGAGTGGTAACGGTACTTCGAGTGCTGCTTTATTAAGCACCCGGGATCAGTCACACGCTCAAGGTTAATAAATTTGTGTCCTTTAGAATCTTGGAAGATTCTGTTTAACACAACCGAGCCTAACCCCGTGGTCGAACTTGGCACGCGCAGTATGAAGTGCGCGTCGACAGCATAACCTGGATTTATTTTATATCCGAAGTGGGAATGTCATATGCTACCGTAGATTCTCATCTAGCCCATATTGTGGTATTAGACGAATGAAGTTCGTCACCGCGATCTGCAAAACTTTGACCATGTTGTGTACCCCGAAACCAAAAGAAATTTTTCCATAACCAGGTTACTCTTTCGAAATTCCATGGGTCTTAGCCGGTCTTGATTGACTGATGTTTCCCTTCTATTAAGATGACCGTGCCTGTGTGACATGGCAAGGTCTACATTCGACATATTTTATTAGGAGGTTTTACGCTCCAACGACTAGTTTATAGACCATACATATGATGCAATATTACCATTATGACGTCGTAAATATCATAAAATCAAATAGTAATTCTTTTATTCAAATATTACTTCAAATCCCTATATGTTACTTTATCATTACAAGCCTTCTAAATCCTACGCAATCCAAGCAGTTTTACATGCTTTTCAAAAACATCATTGCGTAAGGGTTTAGTCAATTGATCTGCAACCATGTTTTCTGAAGGCGTGAATTCGACTGTGATCGGCTTGTCTTCTACCACACTCTTCGGATATTTGTATTTTATATCAATGTGTTTTTTCCTACCATGGTACTTCGGATTCTTGACTGCCCCTATCGTAGCTTGGCTATAGATTAAATGCGCAAAGGCTTACTCCCGTCCTTGACGTCAAGCAGGGCGGCCAAGAGTCTCTTTAGCCAGACAGCCTCTTTTGCATTCTTTGAGAGAGCTACGAATTCGGATTCCATAGTGGACAGCGCGACACATGAATGCTTGTTTCTCATCCAAGAGATGGCGACTTTAGAAAGGATAAACTCTTCATGAGGTAGACTTACGATCATCCAGATCACCACCATGGTCGGCGTCACTATATCCTACCAATTCAAGCTTACTTCCCTCATAACACAGTCTGTAGTCTGTCGTGCCATTTAGATATCTCATTATTCATTTCACGACTTGTAAATGTTGATAACCGTGGTTCGATTGGGAACGCACTATTAATCCCAAAACATAACAGATATCTGGACGAGTGCATTGCATCACGTACATCAGACTTCCTACCATACTGAGGTACTCTGCACTTCTCATTTGTACATGCTCTACCAGTTTTTTTGGGCCATCACGCTTTGACAACGCACTCATATATACAACCGGTGTCTCTACGGGTTTAGCATCACAGAGATTGAACCTTCTCAACAATTTGTTGATATAGGCTTCTTGAGAAAGACATAATCTACGAGCACCACGATCTCTACCAATCTTAATGCCCTAGATGTAAGGGGCCTCTCTCATGTTGTTCATCTCAAATATAGATGCTAGCCAAGACTTTGACTTGTTCAAATAACTCACATCGTTCGCGGCAAGAAGGATGTCATCGACATATAACATCAAATGACAAACTCTAACACTGAGGTCTTAGTGTGCACGCAGGGCTGGAAGGTTCATGAATCTCTTGCCCAACATGGTTAAAAGCACTTGTCGTGACTGTTTAGCTAGAAAGTCAACCCGCAAGTCATTTGGCGAAGCTCAACGAGCCGAGTATCCATTGCATCTGACTCATTCCAACGTATGTGGACCAATGAATGTTCCCGCTAGGGGTGGTAAACGATAATTCGTAACTTTCATTGACGACATTACCCGTTATGGGTTTACTCATTTGATTACTCGCAAATCCGAAGCTATAGATTGCTTTATAAGTTTTCTAAAGCTCGTAGAGAATCAGCAGGAGCAAAAGGTGAAAACCTTACGCACTGATAGAGGTGGAGAATATCTCTATAATGAGTTTAATAATTTGTGCAAAGAAAGGGGAATTTCTTGTCAAACGACAATCCCAAACACACCACAGCAGAATGGTGTGGCTGAACGTCATAATCGAACACTCCTGGACATGGTCAGAACTATGATGTCGCAGGCACAACTTCCAATCTCCTTTTGGGGAGAGGCGTTGTTGACTGCCACTCCTATAATAAACCTTGTTCCAATAAAGGCGGTAGACACGACACCATATGAGCTATAGACTGGTAGAGATTTAGACCTCACCAGGTTGCAACTATGGGGTTGCGCGGCCTATACACATGCAACTGATAGCCGTTTTTGCAAATTGGGACCAAGAGGACTCAAGAGTATCCTCATAAGATATTCGGAGAACTCTAAAGGTTATGTGTTTGTGTCAGATTGGGAAAATGGTGGGGTGGTCGAACATGAGTCCGGAGACGTAGCATTCCTTGAGGACGAGTTTCAACCGCTTGGTGAAATCAAAATAGACGAAGTCTTGATCGAATTGGAGCAGGATAACGATGATAGTCAGGTCCCAATTACTTCGAGTGGGATATTTGAGGCAACAACACAAGTGAATGAAATGGTGAATGAAGATGGGGAGATTTTCATAATAAATCCAGTGGGAGGAGTTAATCCTACCACACAGATCACTGTTACTGCATGTGCGAATCAAGTTGAACCTGATAATCACGTACCCGAACCGCTGGATGAAAATCCAATGATACCACAACTACCCATTGTTCCCAGTGGGAGTGGGTTAACCAAGTTGGTTCAAAGACCAAGAGGTCGTCCAAGTAAAGTTGTAGGTCAAAGTTCATGCACTGCCCTTGTTCCCAGTGGGAGTGATGCTCCGATTATTCCGAGTGGGACCAACGTTCAGACTCAAGATTGGATTAACGAGCCTAGATGCAGTCAAAGGCATCTAACTTCTCCGAAGAAGTTTCCCATATAGAGGGGTGAGATAATCATCCTAACTTCTGTTGATGAACCGGTAACGGTTCAACAAGCGTTGAATGGACCTCAAGCGAAGGAATGAAGGAAAGAAATGGAGGAAGAGATCGCCTCAATGAAAGCCAATTCGGTATGATCGTTAGTTGATTTGCCTTCTAGCCGCAGAGCAATAGGGGCTAAGTGGGTTCTGAAACTGAAACTCAGTGCTTATGGAAATGTCGAACAATACAAAGCTCGACTAGTTGCGAAAGGATACACCCAGCTTCACGGAGTGGACTTTGATGAAACATACTCACCGACCATGCGGTACACCACAGTCAGAGCAATCCTAGCCTTGGTAGCATGCCTCGATCTAGAGCTGCACCAAATGGATGTTAAGACTGCATTCCTCTACGGAAACCTGGAGGAAGAGATCTACATGGAGAAACCAGAGGGTTTCATTACTCCTGGTAACGAACGTAAAGTTTGTAAACTCCAAAGGTTTATTAATGGTCTTAAACAATCGTCTCGGCAATGGTACCGCAGGTTCCACGGGGAAATCGTTGGAAACGGATTCATGAATCTCCACGAGGATACATGCGTGTATACAAAGACCTCCGGGTCTAAGTACGTCATCTTAACTTTATACGTGGATGACATACTCATTACTGCGAATGATGTGAGTTTCATGCACGAATCAAAGTTCTGATTGGGATATGTATTTGAGATAAAGGACATGGGAGAGGCTACGTACATCTTGGGCATTAAAATTGCTAGGGATCATGCCGCCTGGAGATTGTGTCTATCTCAGGAAGCATATATCAACAAACTGTTGAGAATGTTTAAATTACAAGATGCCAAACCTGTGGAGACGCCGGTAGTATTCGGGTACGCGTTGTCAAAGCGTGACGACCCGAAAAATCAGCAAGAGCGTTAACAGATGAGGAATGCCGAGTTTTTAAGCATGGTCTGAAGTCTCATGTATGCCATGCTTTGCACTCGTCCAGACATCTGTTAGGCTGTGGGCCTAGTAGCAAGATTCCAATCAGACCCTGGCTATCAACATTTAAAAGCTGTAAAGCGGATCATACGATATCTGAAAGGTACTGCCGACTACGTACTGTGCTATGAGGGCAGGAGGTTAGAATTGACCAGATTCAGTGACGCCGACTATGGTGGCGATCCGGATGATCGTAAGTCGACCACATGAGGAGTGTTTCTCCTTGCTGATGCCGCCATTTCATGGACGAGCAAGAAGCAATCCTGTGTCGCGCTGTCTACGATGGAATTGGAATTCGTGGCTCTCTCCAAAAAATGCCCAGGAAGCGGTCTGGCTGAAAAGGCTTCTTACTGCGCTGCTTGGTGGTGATGTCGAGAGTAAACCTGTGAAGGTGTTCTCTGACAGTCAAGTAGCCATTGCGGCAGTAAAGAATCCAAAGTACCATTGTAGGACTAATCACATTGATGTGAAATGTAATTATGCTAAATATATGGTAGAAGGTATTATAATCACTTTAGAATACTCGCCCACTGATGACATGGTGGCGGACCCATTAACTAAACCATTACGGAGATAGACATTTGAAAAGCACATTAAACTGCTTGGATTACGTAAGGTTTAGAAGAGGGCGCGTGTCTGTGATAACATTTTGATAAATTGAAAGTTACATTTTTGAGAGAATTGCAATTTGAGTTTATGATTCATCGACGTCATAATGATTAGTTACTTTTGATGGTACTTTCTATAAACCGAGTCGTAAGAGGACGCAATCCTCTGCTTAAAATTATGTCGAATGTGGGCCTTGCCTAGTCACACAGGTACAGTCGTCTCTTAGGCGAGGGGGGCCTTTGCCAAAGCAAGACTGGGAAAGAACCATATGGGAAACTTGGTTATGCAAAACGATCATTTGGTTTCAAAGTAACACGACATCATCTTCGTTTTGCACTTTGCCGGTGATGAACTCCGTTCTTCATTTAACCACATTCTGGGAAACCGATTGGGTTTGACTAAGGATATGAGCAATGGGGATGATCAAGTTCACCTGTAATTCACCGACTCTCGTATTCACTAGGTGGCCACCAACCAGATATTAGTTGAAGGTTGTAAATTCTTGTACAGACGCCCTGGAGAAGTATTTCTATGTGGGAAACTGGGCAATTGGAGATTTAACAGTTGATCTAGGATACAACGTGATACAAATTGATGTTCTTAACATGTTGATTTGAGATAGGGAATCAACGTTTTGCGGGCGCTACATCACTCCTAACAGATGAGTAGCACGATGTCCGTCGTTTTCGCCGGTCGCACGACAAACTTTGTATGAACTATTCGGAATCAGGGGCAGGATCAGAAGAGTAGATTGTTGATGCGATTTGGAAGACAATACATTATCAAGCACCGAGTGGGAGCTGTTAGCATATGGTATAGAAGTGTATATGAAGACTACATTCACTACACTATGCATACACACTACACTATGTATGCACCTCACTGCACTATGCATACACACTACACTATGTATGCACCTGGTTCATAGTTTATTGTATAGTCTTAGTTGGTGAGCCTAGTTTTACTTAGTATATATATTGTAACACTTGCTTTGTAATACCTAGTGATCATTGAAGTAAATTTCCAGCTTATATGGTATCAGAGCTATGTAGTGGCGGCGCAAACTTGGAGATGAAGCAACCTAGTTCTTCTTCATTTCTACTTGTGATTTCTCCTTGATCCAACTTTGATTCAGCTTGGAATACTTCTTGGTTACTCAATTCAGCTTGTATTAACCTTTCTCTTGTTCAAGAAAGGCATTGGGTAAGTCTCATTCTCAGATCTGAGCTGCGTAGGAATCATCTTGGTGATTTGAACTAGTCTTCAAGCTGATTTGCCTAGTTCTTCCTAGATTGAGCTATGGATTGCTATTTGCGTGGATTCCTTTGTTGAATTCTTGGGTTTGCACTTATTTGCTGGTTATTATAGTGGATATACTTCACTATTGAGCTGTGCTTATAGCTTGATTGACATTGTTTCTCTGCGTCTTGAGCTTTTATTGTTCATTGCTCGGCTGAGGTGTTCTTCCAGCTTGTTGAAGAATTATGCGTTGAAATTGTGGAATTATGCTTCCACAATCATTGGAGATTGTTCAGATTTGATTGTTGGTGGCTTCTCTTGATTGGTCTGCTAAGATTTATGGGCGGAATTGTACGGATTCAGTTGGATATTGCTAGCTGATTTTTTGTCCTATTGCAAGTTTGATTGTGTGCCACTTTTTTCACTTTGTGCTGGCTGCTTCATTTCGGTTTTCTTGGAAATTTGCTGAGTATATTCCTTGAATTCTCCCCTGTTTGAATTGAGTTCCTGAATTGCAAGATGGCTAATGAGTATAGCATTGATGATCCCCTTTACATTCACCCCCTCGGATACAACTGGCCACCTCCTCATCCCATTTCAATTGCAAGGCACTTCCAAATATCATTGTTAGTAAAAAAACAAGCTGGGTTTCATAGATGGAACCTTCACAAGGCTCAATGTGCCCCTTGATCAAAGGGTGAAATGGGATAGAGCCAATGCCATTGTAAAGGCCTGGCTCAGAAACACAGTGGCAAAGGACTTGGTTTCTGGATTGATCTATAACCCAACTGCTGCTTCAATTTGGAATGATTTGAGGGAAATGTATGACAAGGTGGATGGAACTCAAATCTTTCAACTTACGAGAAATTTACCAAACTTCTCAAGGTATGCTTTCCATCACTGAGTATTTTGCCAAGATGAATCAACTTTGGGATGCTCTTGCTTCCATTGATGACTTGGAACTTGAATGTTCTGGAGATATTGCAATTGTAAATGAACACAAGGAGAAGCAAAAGCTAATGGCATTCCTCTTAGGACTGAATGACTCCTATGGCCACATTAGGAGTAGCTTGTTGATGAGGCAACCACTTCCTTCCCTAAGCATTGCCTTTTCTATTTTGGTTCAAGAGGAAAGTCAGAGATCCATCTCTGGTTCCATTGGAGATATTGGTGAGACTACTGCCTTATATAGAAGAAGGAATCAATCATTTGGAGCTGGAAGGGGCAGTGGTGGTCCTGGCAGGGGCAATGGAAGGAATGGTGGTAATTCTGGTAGGGGCAATGGAAGATCTAATGACACAAGGTTTTGTAACTTTTGTGGAAAAAGGGGTCATTTGGAAGATACTTGCTTCATCAAGAATGGTGTACCACCACATCTTCAACTATCCAAGAAGCCTAGGGCCGATGTTGTTGAAAATGGTGGAAGCTCAAGTGCAATCATGCATGTGGCAGCTGGGGACAAAAGGATTGTACATGGCACAGCTGAGAAGAGAATCCAACATGTAGCTGTTCATGATGATCACTTTGATCATTTAACCTTTGAAGATGTTGATCAAGCTCATGTCAATATGGCAGGTACCACTAGTGATTCTATGATTTGGATAGTTGACTCAGGTGCAACTAACCACATCACTCATCAAATTGATTGGCTACATGATTTGAGAAGAAGTGATTCAGATCATCAATTTGTTCATTTACCAAATGGTCACAAGTGCAAAGTGACTCATATTGGTTCTTGCTCTTTCTCAAGTGGATTCACATTGACCAACATTCTTTTGGTCCCTGATTTCAAATTCAACTTGATCTCAGTTTCTAGGCTTCCTAATCAATTGAATTGCAAAGTGATCTTTACTTGTGATCATGTGTTGCTCCAGGGCCAGAGTGGCAAGTCCATGGTGATTGGGGAATGGAATAAAGGCCTCTACACCTTGAAGGATGTGGTGCCTTCAAACTCAAGGAAGATAGCTACTGCTTGCTTGGAAAATAAGGAGGATGTTTTGAAATGGCACAAGCGTTTGGGTCATGTATCAGAAACTTATTTGAATCATTTGGATGTTTTAGGTTTGAATAAGTCTTATGGTTGTATCAAACAATGCACTATTTGCCCCCTTACAAAGCAATCTAGATTTTCATTCCCAATCAGTGATTCAATTGCTTCTAGACTTTTTGATTTGATTCACATGGACTTATGGGGTCCCTACAAGGTGCCTACATTCAAGAACAATCAATACTTCTTGAATATTGTTGATGATTACTCAAGAGCAACTTGGGTCTATATGATGAAGCACAAGAGTGATACTTTCTTGCACATTGTTAGGTTATAAAATCTAGGTCAACGGGTCGTCAATCTAGAATTTATCTCCCACTAATGAAATGTCGGGTTCATTGTTCTTAGGACTAGTAATTCTGATACATGCCCTTCTACTTCCTTGGGGTAGTCGTTCTGATATATGTCCTTCTCTTCTCTCCTTCTGATCTCCTTTCCTTTTCTCCTTCTGACCTCCTTTCCTTCTCTCCTTCTGACCTCCTGAGGCTTGTACTTCTTACCCCTGGGGCTTGTCCTACTACTCTATGCTCTTCTGCTTCCTTGACTCTCTTCTCCTTGCCACCCTGCAAGAGGGGCAATACCAGGCACAGAGAGGGGGGGTGGTGCCTGATGAACCCTCTCCGATGCCTAAGTCAGTACGGTTTTAGAGAGATAAAGCTAGAGAGATGTCAGAGCAAAATTGTGCAACTTGCCAAGATGTCCCAATGAATAGTGGAGGTGGGGTATTTATAGGCAACGGTGTCATTAAGGTGGCTTAATGACATCGTTAACCTTTAAACACAGTTAATTAACCTTTAAACGCATAATTAAGACCTTAGGATACGGAGAAGGTAAATAAACCGAGTATGGGAGTCCAAGGATGGTGCCGGGGCCCTTGGGGGGAGGGAAATCCGACCCCCAAGGGTAGGGGTTGGGTGAGGGCACCCAACCCCATCCCCCCTAGGGGAGATCGGGTTGGCTGACCCGATCTCTCCTAGGAGAGATCGGGTTGGCTGACCCGATCTCTCCTAGGAGAGATCGGGTTGGCCGACCCGATCTCTCCTAGGAGAGATCGGGTTGGTCCACCTGATCTCCCCTAGGGGAGATCGGGTTGGTCCACCCGATCTCCCCTAGGGGAGATCGGGTTGGTCCACCCGATCTCCCCTAGGGGAGGTCGGGTGTGGCCACCCAACCTCACCTAGGTGAGTTTGACTCGGCCGGACGAGCGCTTCGGCCTCGTCCGAGCCGTTGGTGTTTTCGCGAAGTGTTCGGGTTGAAGTTTCGATTTACAATCATTAATGGGATGATAAAAATACAACGATTCGGAAGTCAACGGGTTCAAATTGGGCGTATATCCATCACATGCCCCCGAGTCAACCAATGGCCTAACCCTTGATTGACTCTATTTTAGGATGGTATGACACGCGCAATTTGAAACCGGGGTTTTACCTTTCGTCTGAATGCTTACTTACCCATGGATGCGTGCCTCTGAGTAGCACGGACGTGTGCCTAAGCACGCGTCCGTCTGAGGTGGGAGTAATAAATCTATCTTTGCTACAGGCGTATACTCAAAAAATACATGCTTGCATAGGAATGCAATACGGATACATCTAAGTGATTCATGCTTCAATTTCATGCCGTGATTTGCCTAAGTGGAGAAAAATTTAATTTTGGCCCAAATTTTTTCTAAGTATGGGATACTAGAAAATATGCCTATAGGATGTTAACTAGGAGTGAACATGGACATATCATGAACATGATGATGTGTACTAGCATACATGCAAGTAGGAACATAAGGATGGGAGTGAGTAGAGACATGCTGCGATTGTAGTCATGAATGTATGCATGAATATATGGCGGCCATGTGCATGGACGTCTAAATGTTTGAACACATGGGAGTGTGTACGTGGGCATGCATATGAGTGCAAGCATGAACATGTGTGTATGTATGGACGGGTTGTGAGTATAAGCATGAGTGATGACATTGATGTACCTGTAGATGTTAATCATGAATATGAGCATAAGTGCAAAGGTGAGAGTATAGACCTCTCCTTTACCCGAGGGTGAGAACTCTGCCACTCAATGGGACACAACGTTCCGCCTCCCTCGTATTAGCGCGGGCATTGTCCATTAACCTCGTCCTTCGGCATGTGTAACATTTTTCCTTCATTCGTTGGAGCGTGTGTATGATTCTTGACCTTTGGCATGTGTAACATTTTTCCTTCATTCGTTGGAGCGTGTGTATAGCTCTTGACCTTTGCTCTGCAGTTTGTTCCCCATAAAAGTGAGGGTGAAAATGCTTACAAGCTTTCTTCTTACTGCCGCGAGCGAAGGGGTCTATTGACATGTGTTAAGGGTTGACCCTTCCTTCGGATGTGTTGGAGCGTTGCTCCATTTGGGGAAACTAAAAGTTCGCCCTCTTCCCTTGGTGTTAAGGTTGCCCCCGTAGTAGGCGGATCCCGCCTCTCCATGAGTAAGGGTCGATCTTTGTGTTGGTTGCTCGTATAGATGACTCACTTTTGGGAAGCTTTCTTCTTCATCAGACAGGGAGACCTTGAAGATCGTTTTCCAAGGTAGTCAGACCAAATCTGACTGTCCTGTGTCTTGGGTGTCTGCGGTGGACTCGTATGAGGTGGGGACTCGTATGACCCCTTGTAGGTTGACTTCATGGAGAAAAATATAAGGTGTAGGCAGAGCGTTCCGAATGTATCGTTGAATCGGATGAGAGGGAAGAACCCTCTAGTTCTTCTTATCAGGCCCAAAAATTTTCTAAGTCAGGGAAGGCTGCTAATGCTTCTATTATGCTCTCATTCCATTCTTTTTTCTTTGTGATATACTTATGATTGTTCCTATGTTGCTTCTTTCTTGTTGTTAGAGCGTTCTTCCCTGGTTACCGAATGGTTCTTGCGGTGGGCGAGAGTTCAAGTCAATCTAAATCCAAGGCGCGAAAACCTGACTCTGAGGTCGGGCCCTCGGCTGCCAAGGAGAAGGAAACCGCGAGAGGCTCTCCTTCCAGTGCCCCCTTGCTAACCCCTCCTTATGATAAGGAGGTAGTGGTTGAAGAGGCGCCCTCTTTGCTTGACAAAGGGAAACAACCTGTGGCTGGCGATGGGGTGATCATAGGTCTTGATGTCTCTTCTTTATCCTCTGCCCCCCAGCCGAGGGACCGAGACTCAGGTTCATTTCATCTTCATGTAGATTTGACGACTTTCGAAGGTGTCTTTGGCTTTCCTATGGGTTATGTTATTAACCCCTGCGTTGAAAATTTTTCTTTTGGTGATGGGTGTGATCATCGCCTTTCGTCGAGGTTCCTTTCTCTTACCATGGCTCTGATTAAGATAGCGAATTCTTGCTTTTGAGTTTGGTGGAGACTGCTCTTGAGTTAGCCTCTACTAGTATCGTAGTTGTGATCGTTGTGGGGATCGTTTTGTTATATGTCCTCAATAGTGTTTGTCGTGATTCTTTGCTTCATGATTGATTTCGTGAGATATGGAGGTTGTCTTCATAATAAGGACGTTTCCTTCCTGGTATCACCCAGTGGGTTGAAATATAAGTGCCTACCTTTGATGAGTGTACGAAGGGTGTTGTTTTTCCTTTTTCTTGAACCTCCTCCTAAGGCTAGGCGTAGCCTTTTGATGTTCGTGGTCGGGATGGTGTATTTACAATGCATGTCTTTGACAGATGTTTTATGATGTGCTGCCATGATAATCACTTCGAGGTATGTGGACATGATAGCCACTTCATGATGTGTGGGAGTGATAGCCCTTTTGTAGTGTGTGGACATGATAGCCACTTCAGGGTATGTGGACATGATAGCCACTTCAAGGTATGTGGACGTGATAGCCACTTCAAGATATGTGGACATGATAGCCACTTAAGTGTATGTGGACATGATAGCCACATCACGATGTATGGAGTTGTGCTTTAGTATTCCTTTCTCATTAGAGAGCCTTCTTTGCTATAGTTGCCTTTTGTTTAGGCTATGTTTGTTGGGTTAGGTCCCGATGTCTCGTCTTGTCGGATGTTGTATCCTTTATGCTCTTTAGGTGTCTCCTTCATGAGTTGTGCTTGACGATGTTCAAGTCTGATATGAGCATAGGTCGCGTGAGGGCGACATGCAAGACAATAACGTTTGTCGGAGGTTGATTTGTGCGACTTGTAAGGCAATTATCTTTTTGATGGGTCGAGTTTATTTTGAGAGCCTTGAACTTTGAATTTCATGTCTTTGCTATCCTCCTTGGTGGTGTTGGGTTCCTTTGAGATACTTCTCTTGACTTGTGCTATGGATGGTAGGATAACTCGCTACTTTTCATGATAACCTCTTGTGCTTCTGTGTATGATCCTTTGGTCATGGACTTCTACTTTGTATATGCTTTCCTTTCCTTATCTTTCTTTTGTGCTTTTCTTCACATCATACCTGCTAACTCATCAAGAAAAAACATTATGTGTTCTTTATACAACTTTCCTTTGAAATTACCTTCTCATGGGATCCTTCTCAATAATGGTGTAATGTTCTCTTCGATACCCTTTAAATGGTATATGTGGTACTGTTAGACCAAAGATACGCTCTTGGTGGGCGTCGAATCTGATCACGAGACAGTCTCTCGGAGGGCACTTAACGTTTCACAGGATAGGCTCCTGGAGGGCACAGGTTAGACCAAAGATACGCTCTTGGTTGGCGTCGAATCTGATCACGAGACAGGCTCTCGGAGGGCACTTAACGTTTCACAGGATAGGCTCCTGGAGGGCACAGGTTAGACCAAAGATACGCTCTTGGTTGGCGTCGAAAACTGTTCACGAGACAGGCTCTCGGAGGGCACTTAACGTTTCACAGGATAGGCTCCTGGAGGGCACAGGTTAGACCAAAGATACGCTCTTGGTTGGCGTCGAATCTGATCACGAGACAGGCTCTCGGAGGGCACTTAACGTTTCACAGGATAGGCTCCTGGAGGGCACAGGTTAGACCAAAGATACGCTCTTGGTTGGCGTCGAAAACTGTTCACGAGACAGGCTCTCGGAGGGCACTTAACGTTTCACAAGATAGGCTCCTGGATGGCACAGGTTAGACCAAAGATACGCTCCTGGTGGGCGTCGAAGCTGGTAGTTTGAAATCTACCTCAAGATACGCTCTTGGGGGCGTCGAATCTGGTAGTGTTTTTTCTACCTCAAGATACGCTCTTGGGGGCGTCGAATCTGGTAGGTTGCAAATCTACCTCAAGATACGCTCCTGGGGGCGTCGAAATTCGTAGTTTTTGGAAACCACTCTCAAGATACGCTCTTGGTGCGTCGAAGGTCGTAGTATAGAAACTACTCTCAAGATACGCTCTTGGGGGCGTCGAAAGTCGTAGTATGAACACTACTCTCAAGATACGCTCTTGGGGGCGTCGAAGGTCGTAGTATAAAAACTACTCTCTAGATACGCTCTTGGGGGCGTCGAAGGTCGTAGTATAAAAACTACTCTCAAGATACGCTCTTGGGGGCGTCGAAATTCGTAGTTTTTGGAAACCACTCTCAAGATACGCTCTTGGTGCGTCGAAGGTCGTAGTATAGAAACTACTCTCAAGATACGTTCTTGGGGGCGTCGAATCTGTTCGCGGGATAGGCTCCCGGAGGGCACAGGGTTCGTAGTTTTAGAACTACTCTCAAGATACGCTCTTGAGGGTGTCGAATGTGTTCGCGGGATTGGCTCCCGGAGGGCTCAGAATATTACTTTACCTTGTGTTCCTTCTCATGTAGGGTGCGTTTTTGATACGCCTTTTAGATCTTTACTTGAGTTTTCTTTCCATGATATTGCCTGTTACCACGCTTTTTCTTCAATGTGGGAGATCCCCTTTCGAGGGCGATGTTTGTGTGTTGCCAACTTAGGACGAGTTCGTATAGGGAGTTGAGGATGTTTTCCTCTTATGTGACCTCTTCTAGGAGAAGTGGTATTGCATTTTCTTGTGATCTTCTGCCTCTAATCTCTTCTTTTACACTTAGGTGGACTACCAAGCACTTATTCGTTTGGTGCCCCCCAAGTTGCTTGGTGGTCATACCGCCTTTCATATTTGGCCGTTGAAGGTCCCTCGTGCATTTTCTTGGTTGGGTATCCCTTATGCTCGGGGCTCCCTTGTCTGCTTGTTTGAATGCGATGAGTGTCCCTTGTAGGATTTACTCTTTCTCATGCTTGCTTGTTTCAGTCATAGGCATGGTTTGGATAATGCCTTTGTCGGATGTATCTTTAGAGGTTGGGTGGAGAGCTTTTGCTTTGGGTGGGTGGGGGTGATTTTCATTCTCTTGATAACCAGGATGCGGCAGTGTTTGTATCCTAGGGGTGCTTGTAAATTCTTTCCCCCCCTTCTTTGTGTTTTAGGTTGAAAAGCTCTCTCATAGAATGGTGTCTTGAGTTGTTAATCTCGTAGGTGTGTTTCAGACTAGTCAATCTAATCTATGCTCTTTGCTCGTGTATGGGGGGGTCTGACCGGGCTGTGATAATCTTCTTGGAGTGTTGTGGCACTTAGTGTGGTTTGCCTTTTTCTTCACGTTGGAGTATTCTTCAATGCCTTTAGGGGGTGTCGCATTGGTCATGCTCCTCCCACCTTGAATGTTGATTATAGACTTTCTTTGCATTAGGACTTGAATCTTAAAAGGGCGTTTTCCTTTAGGTTTGCAGGTGATGCTCCATGATTTTCCATGGGTTTGCCCCCGTATTGGCTATTCCTTGTTGGATAACTTCATTAGAGGCTGCATTTGTATTGCGTACGTATACGTGTTTGAGGTGTGTTGAGCTGACAAGTCCCTCCTTTTTTGTTTTGTCATAACCTTCATTCATCATGTATTCGGCGTATGGCCTTAAAGGCGGGATGCTTTTCTAGTGCCCCTTTTATCGGGGTTCTCCTCTTGATGGGATGCCAGAGTCAAATGTCTTATCATTTGCAGACAAGGTGGTTGATCGAGATGTGCGTCTAGTGTGAGGGTCCTTGAAACCTTACTCCCCAAGCTTCTGAGCTCTTCTTTGGTTGGTCTTGTAGAACTATTATCCTGCCCTAAGGCTCTTGATAGGAGATGTATCTCCTTTTTCATACTCTAGTTGTTGCACTATCTCTTTTGCTAATCTTGCATCTTTAGAGTTCCTCTCTTGGTGCATGACTTCAATGATAGGATTTTCTGCCGATGTTTATTCTATTAGGACTTGTATCCTTGGTTGCCTTCCTTTCTTGTGAGATGACGGAGGAGTGTTTGTGAACACTCCAATGTGTCGTACTTGGTAGAGGTATGCGCCTAATCTTTATGGCGCTATCTTGAATCTTCGCGTACCTATCTTTGATGAATCATGTTATTCATTGCATATATAATACAGAGTCCAAGGATCTCCGGGTTAGGATCATATTTTGAGAACAGAGACATAGTCATCTATTAGATAAGCTCTTTATCTACGGAGTTTATTTTTGCAGGGATAAATGCAAGGATACTTGTAAGGATACTTGTAAGGATACTTTTAAGGATATTTGTAAGGATATGTGTTCCATCCTTATTCCTGGTTTATTTGCAGTGCCGTGTCCCTAATGGGTGTGTCGATGTTCTGACCCTTTACTAGTAGGGGTCCTTTGGTATTAAGCATGCCTGACTCTTCTCTAGTATCATCAATGGTTGGTCATGGGGGATGTCTGACGGACTCCCTTCGTGCACTATGGTTCTCTTCATGTCAAAGTTGGTGATTCCCTCTCTTATGACTAATATATCATTGTGTGGAAATACTATGTTTTCCATATCCCTTTTTAAAAGCTTGATGATGGTGTCGCCATTCTTCTTTTGCTAGGCTTGGTGTCCTTGAGAGTTTTTGATGGAAGTGTATTCCATTACCTGGGATGAGCTTACTAGGTGTAGTTGTATCTCCTGCCTATTTTGTGAAATCATAAAGATCCGCTGGAGGTGTTTGCCTCTAATGGTGGGCGTTACCCATGTGATATGGTTTCCTCTATTTTTGGAGGGATGTGTTCGCGGCTACCCCCTCTTGTGCTAATGGGCGTTTGTGGGGAGGGCATGTTGTGACTGGTGCCCCCCTTGCATACCAATGCCAGATGGGATCCTTTGACGGGCTCGGCCCTAGGATGCTTAGTGGAAGGTTGTAGTAGGGGTAATCCTTTGTGACCTTCATGGTAGTTCCTCTATAGGATGTTGGGAGTGCTCAACTTATTTTTGTAAGTGAGCCTTCCATCTTGTGATCTTTCCCAGAAACTTGACCTTATAGGTGTTCTTTGGGATTGAGGAATCTGTTGCTTGTGCATCTCTTGATTGGCGACGGCCTTTTACTGATTCTTCTAGTGGTCCACCTGTGTATATATATATCACGGAGCCCGAAGGCGTCCGGTATGGTCATTCTTGGAAA
Source organism: Clarkia xantiana subsp. parviflora (assembly GCA_036873135.1). Taxonomy (NCBI): domain Eukaryota; kingdom Viridiplantae; phylum Streptophyta; class Magnoliopsida; order Myrtales; family Onagraceae; genus Clarkia; species Clarkia xantiana. The sequence continues at coordinate 11,941,979 of JAPTYO010000001.1, read as the reverse complement.
ACATGTTGATATCAAGTATCAAAATCTACCCCTTTTAGGGAGTTGACTTGTTATGCAGTTAAATTAAATAAGAGGATATGGGGAGGATATGGGTGTGGGGTGTTGATATCCCCTGCTTCCTTGGTAATGTAACTGTTCTCCTGCGTTAGTCTGTGTGTATTTCTTCCACTTGAGGAATATAAGGTCGCATCCTTGCAAGGTGGACTATGTGGAGGTGTATCCTTCATGTATGCTATGTGCGATCTCGCTCTACTATGTCTCTCCATGAGACTTCCCATTGTAGTAGCTATGTGCTGACGTGGTGTGGCACTCTATGAGTCCTCTGTTCAAATCCTTGTCTTTTTAACTCCTCCCCTGTCCTAGGGGGATGTGTGCCAAGGGTTGTCGTGCACAAGGGGTTTGGATCTGTCGTGCACAAGGGGTTTGGATCTGTCGTGCTGTATCATGGGTAGGTGGTTGCCTTATTGTGTTGTTGGGACTATGTCCCTCCCTTTGAGCTTTCCTTGGTGTGTCCCTTAGGCATGTCTGTGGTGATACGGACTGTATGTGTACATTGCCATGGTGGATGTTGGAACTCCTATATCCTTGTTGGTCTTGCATGTATGTCTTCCCTTAGTGCGGTGTATGTCCTTGTTGGGGTACTTGGTTGAACTCCTGCCTCCTTGGAGGTCTTGCCTGTCTATCTGCCCCCAGGGGGGTGGATGCATTGGCATCCTGCTGTGTCTGTTGCTGCCTTGGAGGCACAAATTGCTGCCTTCCCTCGGGGAGTGGCCCTTGGTTATCTCTCATTTGTTCTTCTCGCTGCCTTGTTCGAGGGTGCGAGTGGTGTTCTTCTTCTGGGTCTTGTTCTTCCTCATGAACTTCTTCTTCTTCATGCTGGTGTTGCCTTCTCTGCCTGTTCCTCAGAGTCTCTATATGGGCTAGCAGCTCATCCAATGCGTTCATCAACCTCGGAGTCACTGTCTGTGCTCCTTGCGAGTATGCTGGCCTTATGTTGGTTGTGTGGGCGCGATTGTCGTTCCTTTGAGTTAGTATTCCATATGGATACCCTTTGAGGTTAGAGCTGTGGAAGCCTCCTCCCTGCTTGTTAGGCTGGGGTGCCTGTGGGGCTACCTGAGGCTCTGGTGTGCAGGCTGTTTCTCTGGGTTAGGCTGCCTTGCTGCAGGTATAGGCTGTCTCCCTCGCCTATTGCCCCCAGGTGGGCGGTGATGCCTAGATACTAAGCTGTTCGTCACCGCTCTTGTTATTGCCAGGCTTTCTGTTCGAAGCCCATGGACGGCGCCAAGTGTTAGGTTATAAAATCTAGGTCAACGGGTCGTCAATCTAGAATTTATCTCCCACTAATGAAATGTCGGGTTCATTGTTCTTAGGACTAGTAATTCTGATACATGCCCTTCTACTTCCTTGGGGTAGTCGTTCTGATATATGTCCTTCTCTTCTCTCCTTCTGATCTCCTTTCCTTCTCTCCTTCTGACCTCCTTTCCTTCTCTCCTTCTGACCTCCTGAGGCTTGTACTTCTTACCCCTGGGGCTTGTCCTACTGCTCTATGCTCTTCTGCTTCCTTGGCTCTCTTCTCCTTGCCACCCCTCAAGAGGGGCAATACCAGGCACAGAGAGGGGGGGTGGTGCCTGATGAACCCTCTCTGATGCCTAAGTCAGTACGGTTTAGAGAGATAAAGCTAGAGAGGTGTCAGAGCAAAATTGTGCAACTTGCCAAGATGTCCCAATGAATAGTGGAGGTGGGGTATTTATAGGCAACGGTGTCATTAAGGTGGCTTAATGACATCGTTAACCTTTAAACACAGTTAATTAACCTTTAAACGCATAATTAAGACCTTAGGATACGGAGAAGGTAGGCGGAATAAACCGAGTATGGGAGTCCAAGGATGGTGCCGGGGCCCTTGGGGGGAGGGAAATCCGACCCCCAAGGGTAGGGGTTGGGTGAGGGCACCCAACCCCTCCTAGGGAGGATGGGGTTGGCCAACCCCATCCCCCCTAGGGGAGGTCGGGTGTGGCCACCCAACCTCACCTAGGTGAGTTTGACTCGGCCGGACGAGCGCTTCGGCCTCGTCCGAGCTGTTGGTGTTTTCGCGAAGTGTTCGGGTTGAAGTTTCGATTTACAATCATTAATGGGATGATAAAAATACAACGATTCGGAAGTCAACGGGTTCAAATTGGGCGTATATCCATCACACATCAAGAATTTATTGATCATGGTGAAGAATCAGTTTGCCACTACGGTGAAGACTTTGAGGAGTGATAATGGACTGAGTTCAACAACTCAGTTTGCAAGGATTTACTTCACCATTTGGCATTCATCATCAAACTAGTTGTGTGCATACACCACAACAAAATGGAAGAGTGGAACGCAAGCATAGGGATATCCTAAACATTGCTAGAGCTATAAGGTTTCAAGCTTCCATGCCATTGAGACATTGGGGGTATTGCATACTCAATGCTTGTTATTTGCTCAACAGGCTACCATCTTCTATCTTGAAATTCAAGTCACTCATAGAGGTGTTATATGGAAAGGTGCCTTCTCTACAACATTTGAGGGTGATAGGTTGTTTGTGTTTTGCAACTAGACTGAACAACCATGACAAGTTTAGTCCAAGGGCTGAGCCATGTATTCTTATGGGTTACTCTACATCTCAAAAAGGGTACCTTCTAATGAACATAACCAACTCAGTCTTTCATGTATCTAGTGATGTTGCTTTCCATGAGGACATTTTCCCATTCAGCATGTCAAAGGAGTCCTTGAGAGCTTTGATCCCCTCTTGCTTGGGTGCCAAGCAACCTATTGAAGAGTTTCCAACTGAAACTCCAACATACTTTGATGACCCTTTCCCTCAACATGTTGATCAAGCTCAGAATCAGGTACCAATTGATGATGCTCAACAGCCACCTACCTTGAGGAGAAGTGCTAGAATTGCCCAACTACATCCACCACCTCTTAGGAGGAGTGCAAGGATTGCTGAACTACAAAACAAGGCTACTTCCAATGCTACTTTTGGCATGGAGAAATTTGTGTCTTATGACACTTTGGGGCCTCAATACAAGTGTTTCTTGACTGCCATTGACAAAGTCAAGGAACCTAGTACTTATAAGCAAGCCATCAAGGATCCTAACTGGATTGTGGCAATGAAGGAGGATATACAAGCTCTTCAAGACAACAACACATGGGAATTGGTGGAACTTCCTATAGACAAGTCATCAATTGGGTGCAAATGGGTCTTCAAAGTAAAGTACAACTCAGATGGATCAATTGAGAGATACAAGGCTAGATTGGTTGCCAAGGGATTTACTCGAATTGAAGGGACTGATTTCAATGAGACATTCTCACCTGTGGTCAAGATGGACACAGTGAGGATTGTCTTAGCATTGGCAGCTGCCAAATCATGGGGTCTATATCACATGGATGTAAACAATGCATTTCTTCAAGGTGATCTAACTGAAGAGGTTTATATGGATATTCCCCAAGGTTTTGATCTTTCCAAACCCAATGATGGGTCTCCTAAACGTGCGTGCAAGCTTATCAAGTCATTATATGACCTCAAACAAGCATCAAGACAATGGAATATCAAGCTCAACCAAACCTTGGTGAAGAATGGATACAAGAAATGTGCCTCTGATCATTCCTTGTTCAGCAAGATACAAGGTGTTGACAAAGTCTTCTTGCTCATTTATGTTGATGATTTGCTAATCACAGGCTCCAATGCCAAGATGATCAATCAATTGAAGTGTATTCTACAAACACACTTCAAGTTGAAGGATTTGGGGGAATTGAGATATTTTTTGGGTTGGAAATTGCAAGATCCAATCAAGGACTTGTGATTAACCAAAGAAAGTATGCTATGGAGTTGATTGAAGATGCTGGCCTAGGAGCAGCTAGGCCTATTGATACACCAATGGAATTCAATGTCAAACTCACAACATATGAGTATGACAAGGCCACCAACTCAAATTCTGATGATCCCCTTTTAGAGGATGCCACTTCTTTTAGAAGATTGATTGGTAAGTTACTATACCCTACCATGACAAGGCCTGACATTAGTTTTTCAGTGCAAAGGCTTAGTCAATTTGTGGACAAGCCTAAGAGATCACACTACAATGCAGCCATTAGAGTGATCAAATACATCAAGGGTACCCCAGGCCAAGGGTTGATCTATCCCTCCAACAACAACCTCAATTTGAGCTTGTTTTGTGATTCAGATTAGGCTGCTTGTCCCTTTAGTAGAAAATCAGTGAGTGTCTATTGTATAAAACTTGGAGCAGCTATGATAGGTTGGAAGATCAAGAAGAAAGATACCATTTCACTATCAAGTGCTGAAGCAGAGTATAGGTGCCTAAGAGTTGCAATTCAAGAGGAACTTTGGGTAGGCAGAATTCTCAAAGAACTTGGTTTGCAAGTAAGCCTTCCTATTCCCATATACACAGATAGTCAAGCAGCTGTGAAGATTGCAAAAAATCCAATGTTTCATTAGCGTACAAAGCATATTGAATTGGATTGTCACTTCACAAGGCACCACATTGAGCTAGGGATGATTGGTGTCCATTACATTCCTTCAAAGGATCAACTAGCTGACTTGCTTACCAAGGCTTTGGTGAAGAATCAACACTTAGCCTTGTTGAGACTGTATGGAACTAAAGATGTCTTCAAGAAAGAAAAGAAGAGGAAGAAAAGGATGGGAGAATATAGAAGTGTATATGAAGTCTATGAAGACTACATTCACTACACTATGCATACACACTACACTATGTATGCACCTCACTATACTATGCATACACACTACATTATGTATGCACCTGGTTCACAGTTTATTGTATAGTCTTATTTGGTGAGCCTAGTTTTACTTAGTATATATATTGTAACACTTGCTTTGTAATACCTAGTGATCACTGAAGTAAATTTCCAGCTTATACATGGTGACTGGTGATGGATATACGCCCAATTTGAACCCGTTGACTTCCAAACTGTTGTATTTTTATCGTCCCATTTATGATTTCCAATCGAAACTTCAACCCGGACACTTCGCGAGAACATCAACAGCTCGGACGGGGCCGAAGCGCCCGTCCGACGGAGGCGAACTCACCTAGGTGAGGTTGGGTGGCCACACCCGACCTCCCCTAGGGGAGATCGGGTCAGCCGACCCGATCTCCCCTAGGGGAGATCGGGTTGGCCAACCCGATCTCTCCTAGGAGAGATCGGGTTGGCCAACCCGATCTCTCCTAGGAGAGATCGGGTCAGCCAACCCGATCTCTCCTAGGAGAGATCGGGTCAGCCAACCCGATCTCTCCTAGGAGAGATCGGGTTGGCCAACCCGATCTCTCCTAGGAGAGATCGGGTCGGCCAACCCGATCCCTCCTAGGAGGGATGGGGTTGGCCAACCCCACCCTCCCTAGGAGGGGTTGGGTGCCCTCACCCAACCCCTACCCTCGGGGGTCGGATTCCTCCCCCCCCCAAGGGTCCCGACACCATCCTCAGACGCCCATGCTCGGTCCACTCCGCCTACCTCCTCCGAATCCTAAAGTCTTAATTATATGCTTAAAGGTTAATTAATTGTGTTTAGAGGTTAACGATGTCATTAAGCCACCTTAATGACACCGTTGCCTATAAATACCCCACCTTCACAACTCATTTGAACATCTTGGCTATTTTGGATAATTTAGCTCTGACTTCTCTCTAGCTTTATCTCTCTAGAAGCATAGTTCTGACTTAGGCATCGGAGAGGGTTCACCAGGCACCACCCCCCCCTCCTCCGTGTCTGGTATTGCCCCTTTTGCAGGGCAAAGGGAGAGAAGAAGAGAAGGAACCAAGGGAAGAAGGAACGGAAGAAGGACATAGGAAAAGACAAGGCGACTTGAGAAGACCGGATCACATACATCCCCCTACAAGGAGTGGGATTAAAGCCGACACCCCGTTGACTGAGATCCCATAACTTAACACTTGGCGCCGTCTGTAGGCTTCGGACAGAAAGCCTGGCTATTACACGAGCTATGACGAACAGTAGGGTGTCCAGGCCCCAACACCCACCCGGGGGCAATGGGCGGAGAAGAGAACCCATACCTCCAGGGAGGCGGCCTGACCCTGGGAAGCAGCCAATGCATCCAGAGCCCCAAGAAATACCACAACCTCCTCAGCAACAGAACAACCAGGAGGGAGGACCTTCACGCCCAGCTGGGGCTGAGTCCTCCACAGCCTCCACCCCCCGGGCAAGAAGGCCACAGAGAGCAAGAGGACAACAGGGAGTGCCTTCCCACAACACGGCACCCCCTGAGGGATACTATTATGAAGAGCAACCCCAAGGGTACCCGTATGGGATGCCAGCACAGAGAGGTGGCAACCGCGCCCACACAGCATATGCAAGGCAGGCATGCCCAAAGGACTCATATCCGCTACCAAGAATAGATCAGTTAGTGGATGCAACATCGGGTCACCAACTAATGAGCTTCATGGACGCATACTCAGGATATAACCAGATAAAAATGGCCCCTGAGGACGCCCCCCACACAGCATTCTACGCTAATAGCGAGATATACCATTACACAGTGATGCCTTTCGGACTCATAAATGCTGGAGCAACATACCAAAGAATGGTCAACAAAATCTTTGGGGACATGATAGGGAAGACAATGGAGGCGTATGTGGACGACATGATAGTCAAATCTAAAGAGAAGAAGGACCATGTGGAAAACCTTCGCTCAACATTTCAAAGGATGAGGCAATATCAAGTCCGTCTAAACCCAAAAAAGTGCACATTTGGGGTGCAGTCAGGAAAGTTCTTAGGCTTCATGGTAAGCCAGCGAGGCATAGAGGTAAACCCCGAAAAACTTCAAGCAATTGAAGAAATGCAATCACCAACGAAGCACAAAGAGGTTCAACGGCTGAACGGGAGGTTGGCAGCCCTTAACAGATTCCTATCCAAAATAGGAGACAAGGCATTACCCTTCTTTGAGGTACTAAGGGCAAACAAGAAATTTGAGTGGACACCGAGATGTGAGGAAGCCTTCCAGCAACTCAAACAACATCTGAAGACACTACCACCCCTAGCAAAGCCTATACCAGGGGAGCCCCTCTACCTCTACATCTCAGTGAGCAACGTGGCAGTTAGCTCAGTACTAATCAAAGAGGAAAACGCTACACAATTGCCAGTATACTTCGTAAGCAAAACATTGGCAAAGTATGAGATCAACTACTTGCCAATAGAAAAGTACCTCTATGCACTGATTGTATCAGCAAGAAAGTTGAGACCGTATTTTCATGGGCATGAAGTAACAGTCCTCACAGACCAACCATTGAAACACCTCCTGCAGAGACCAGACACATCGGGAAGACTGACCAAATGGGCAATCGAGCTAAGTGAGTTTCGCATTCATTTCGCCCCAAGAACAGCCATAAAGGGTCAAGCTCTAGCGGATTTTATCGCCGAATTCACTGGAATTAATCCGGGCGAAGACTTGGGAGAAGTCAAAACTACATGCGAGGCAAGTAGTAGTCAGGAGACACAACCAGAAGAATTATGGGAGATGCATACTGATGGGTCATCCAACGGAGGAGGGTCAGGCGCAGGCCTCTTACTATACCCACCAAACAGCGATACACCTATGCGCTATGCCATGGCACTAACCTTTAAGGCAACAAACAATGAGGCTGAATACGAAGCACTAATAACTGGCCTGAGAATAGCCAAAGGAGTAGGGGCAAAGCATTTAAGGGTCAAGTGTGATTCTCAACTAGTTGTCAACCAAGTGAAAGGAATCTACACTGCAAAGTCCGAAAACATGCAGAGATACTTGCAGCAAGCCAAGGACCTAATAAAGAGCTTCCAAAGCTTCGACATTGAGTCTGTCCCAAGAGAACAAAACCAAGAGGCAGACGCCTTAAGTAAACTAGCCTTAGGGGCAGAAGCAGGCAAAGAGGTTCACTTCGTGGAGCAAAGAATGCAATCAGTGATAGAACAAATGGAGGTTCTAGCAATAGATGAAGCAGAAGTCTGGATGACACCAATGAGACAATACATCATGGAAGGAAAGCTCCCAAAAGATAAGGTGGAAGCAGTCAAGATTGAAAGGATGGCTAGGAATTACGCAGTGATGGACAATGAGCTCTACAAGAAAGGATACTCCACACCTTTCCTCAAATGCATAGCATACCCAGAAACAGAGAGGGTACTTGCAGAGCTCCATGAGGGAGAGGCGGGGTGCCATGAAGGAGCAAGGTCAATAAGCCGAAAGGTTTACAACCTAGGATACTATTGGCCATCATTGAGCAAAGAAGTAGCAGACTTGGTACAAAAATGTGATCACTGCCAAAGGTACTCCAGAAATATAACAGCCCCACCAGCAAAGCTAAGCTCCATCTCAGGAGCCTGGCCTTTCGCACAATGGGGGATTGATTTGATAGGCCCCCTACCAAAAACAAAAGGTCAGAAGACTTGCATAATTGTTGCAATAGACTACTTCTCCAAGTGGATAGAAGCAAAGGCAATGGGGAAGACAACAGACGACCAAGTCGTCAACTTCATCCAATCTCACATTGTCTCGAGGTATGGGGTGCCAAAAGCAATAATAAGTGACAATGGCCCACAGTTCAAGAGCAAGAAATTGCAGTGGTATTGCGAAAGACTGAGTATAGATCACCGTTTCGCATCGGTAAAGCACCCTCAGACAAACGGACAGGTAGAATCGGCAAACAAGATAGTGTTAGATGGCCTAAAGAAACGACTCCACGCCACCAAGGGAAGTTGGGTAGATGAGCTGGAAAATGTTCTATGGGCAGTGCGGACAACACCAAAGATATCCACAGGAGAAACGCCATTTGGTCTAGTGTACGGAACCGAGGCGGTGGCACCAGCAGAAATAGCTGTACAATCACTGAGAACCAAGTACTTTGAGGAGCATGAGAACAACAAGGCGAGACTTTTAGATTTAGACATGGTAGAGGACAAAAGGTGGAATTCAGAAGAAGCACAGACACGAATGCGCCTTGTCTCAGCAAGATACTACAACCGCCAAGTCAAGGAGAGACAATTCCACGTAGGAGAACTAGTACTAAGAAGGAATGAGTTCTCACACTTAGACCAAGTCAGAAAATTATCTCCAAAGTGGGAAGGACCATACAAGATAGCGTCAGTTCCCTACGTAAACGCGTACCGCCTCGAAGATGGGGAGGGGTATATCTCCACAAACACCTTCAGTGGAGAACACCTAAAGAAGTACTACGTATAAGAAGAAAGCACAAGCAAAAGACCATATCCTTAGTTTCATATTACACATTTTACGCGCTTCAGCTTCACAAGCTTTTCAAAAAACAACTTTTGAGAAGGAGAACTCACGAAGTTACTCCAACTCTACAACTATCTTCGTTTTCCTACAAAGGATGTCTTGGTGCACCAAGGCATCCCGAGTGTACAAAAACATGAATGCTCCTAAGAGAGTAGTAGTTATTCAAAAGTATTTACCAGTAAATGTGATGTTACAATCACCAAGTTATCCTTACACAGATATGACTTCAAGTCAACAACCTTCGACGCCCCCAAGAGCGTATCTTGAGAGTAGTCTTCGTACTACGACATTCGACGCCCCCAAGAGCGTATCTTGAGAGTAGTGTTCATACTACGACCTTCGACGCCCCCAAGAGCGTATCTTGAGAGTAGTTATTATACTACGACCTTCGACGCCCCCAAGAGCGTATCTTGAGAGTAGTTATTATACTACGACCTTCGACGCCCCCAAGAGCGTATCTTGAGAGTAGTGTTCATACTACAACCTTCGACGCCCCCAAGAGCGTATCTTGAGAGTAGTTATTACACTACGACTTCGACGCACCAAGAGCGTATCTTGAGAGTGGTTTCCAAAAACTACGAATTCGACGCCCCCAGGAGCGTATCTTGAGGTAGATTTGCAACCTACCAGATTCGACGCCCCCAAGAGCGTATCTTGAGGTAGAAAAAACACTACCAGTTCGACGCCCCCAAGAGCGTATCTTGAGGTAGATTTCAAACTACCAGTTCGACGCCCACCAAGAGCGTATCTTTGGTCTAACCTGAGCCCTCCGGGAGCCTATCCTGCGAAACGTTAAGTGCCGTCCGAGAGCCTGTCTCGTGAACAGTTTGACACCCGTCAAGAAGGTATCGGTGGACTAACCTGTGCCCTCCGGGAGCCTATCCTGTGAAACGTTAAGCGCCGTCCGAGAGCCTGTCTCGTGAAAAGATTTCGACGCCCACCAAGAGCGTATCTTTGGTCTAACAGTACAACGTATACCGTGTAAGGGGTATCAGAAGAGATAATCATACCATGTTTGAAAGGACACCATGCTCAGAAGGATACCATGCTCGGAAGGGTAACATGAGAAAGAAATTTCTAAGTAAAGTAATATGAAGAACAAGTAATGTTTTTTCTTTATGAAATGGCAGGTAAGGCAAGAAGGAAAGCACGAAAGAAGGATAAGTAAAGGAAACACACCAATGAAAGGGTCCATACCCAAAGAGCCATACACAAGGCATAGGGAAACATCATGAGAAGAGATATAAGCACACGGCCATATATACAACGAATATAAACAAGTGCATCAGACAAAGATGGCAACACTAAGAAAGGTGGAGTTTTAAACTCTAAAGACAACCACAACTCACAAGCACATGAGACTACCACAATAGATAGGGGTACTATTCCTTTACCTCCGCAATATGCTTAAGTGCAAAGTCTGACAAATCACCAAGACGAGAGAAAGGAAAGTCGGGAGCAATCATGTGAATCCGCTCAAGAATCTCCTTAAAGGAAATACGTTTAGCCACAGAGCAGCGAACGTCCATAGCAGCCTGATAAGCGGAAGAGGCCTTATACTCAGCAATGGCACACTCTTTCGCCTCCATACGAAACATTTCCTCCAGAGAGACTAACTCAGCAGCACGAAGTGTCTCATCACGATAAGACCTTTGTTTTAACGCCTCAACCTCTTCATTGAGAAGAGCAATGCGACCCTCCAAGTCTCGGCACCGCAAATCAGTAATACGACTATGCTCCAAATAGCTAATAAGACTGGAGTTAAGGGAGACACAAATGTCCTCGTACACCTTCCTCTCCTCAGCAAGATGAATAGCAAGGGTGGATAAATTAACAAGGTCGGCCATACCCTGCAACCAAAACAAAAGATGAGACGGATAACGCATGGAGAAGAAGTATGCCAAAGGATAAAATGGTTAATAACATTACAGGAGCATAACGAGCCAACACATCACGAGCCAACTCATAAGTTGCATCCGACCCTTTGGAGAGGGACACACGATCAACAGGAGGAACAGCAGACTGCAGAACACGAACTCCAACCTCAGGAGTTTGCAAAGAAGATTGATTGTCAAAACGAGACCCACGCCCATAATAAGGCGCCCACTCAGACCCAACAATTCCATCAACAGGCGGACGAGACAGCTCCTTCCGACTCAGACGCGGAAGACGAAGTCTACCTATAACAAAGCACAGAGTAAATACCAATATACACTAAGGAAACTCAGCTGCTCAAGAACTCACCAAACAGAGAGGGAGGAAATGACGGCTCCCGGACCTTCGATTGGGGGGCATCAATATAGAAAGAAGATAACACCCCAACGTCACCACCCTTACCTTCAGTTAGAGAACACCTCCCCGCACCATAGAAAACCGATCTTTTTGCAATCGAAGATCCGGTCCCGGAAGTAACCACTCCCATACGTACTGGCCTCTTACTCCTCATCAGTCACCAGAAAGTTCTGCTAACCGGAAAAAACACAGGCTCAATCCGAGAAAAACAGAAAACAAACAATGGACAAGGGACACGAACTCATTTCCATAAAATGATAGATACAAAGTCAAAAGACAAGAATAGAAAGACGGCAGGAAAAACCCCACCAGCCAATAGGCAAAGGCAGGGGGCAGGGGGAGATAGTCATAACCCCCAGCACGAAGAGACCCCTCAGCCCAACAGGCAGAGGCAGGGGGCAGGGGGAGATAGTCATAACCCCCAGCATGGAGAGACCCCTCAGCCCAACAGGCAGAGGCAGGGGGCAGGGGGAGATAGTCATAATCCCCAGCATGGAAAGACCCCTCAGCCCAACAGGCAGAGGCAGGGGGCAGGGGGAGATAGTCATAACCCCCAGCATGGAGAGACCCCTCAGCCCAACAGGCAGAGGCAGGGGGCAGGGGGAGATAGTCATAATCCCCAGCATGGAAAGACCCCTCAGCCCAACAGGCAGAGGCAGGGGGCAGGGGGAGATAGTCATAACCCCCAGCATGGAGAGACCCCTCAGCCCAACAGGCAGAGGCAGGGGGCAGGGGGAGATAGTCATAATCCCCAGCATGGAAAGACCCCTCAGCCCAACAGGCAGAGGCAGGGGGCAGGGGGAGATAGTCATAACCCCCAGCATGGAGAGACCCCTCAGCCCAACAGGCAGAGGCAGGGGGCAGGGGGAGATAGTCATAATCCCCAGCATGGAAAGACCCCTCAGCCCAACAGGCAGAGGCAGGGGGCAGGGGGAGATAGTCATAACCCCCAGCATGGAGAGACCCCTCAGCCCAACAGGCAGAGGCAGGGGGCAGGGGGAGATAGTCATAACCCCCAGCATAAGGAGACCCCATCAGCCAACAGGCAGAGGCAGGGGGCAGGGGGAGATAGTCATAACCCCCAGCATGGAAGAGACCCCTCAGCCCAACAGACAGAGGCAAGAGGGCAAACAAAGATAGCCATAATCCCGATGTAAAAAACCCCACACGCCAGTAAACGGAAGTACGAAAGCAAGAAGATGGAGGAAAGACAAATCAAACAGAACCATATTATCATGAAGACACGTAAGTCGAAACGAGGCAAGTAAAGAAACAACTGAAAGAAAAACAGGATCGAATTCCACAAGAACAATGCTTACACAAGAAGGAAAACACATACCTCAATGCGACTCGTGCCTCGAGAAGTAAGCCCAACCAGAAACCCCACCGTCGAAAAGAAAAGAAAAGGACAACGAGAATGAGGTAATCACTCCCCCTTTTTATAACACAAAGGTTTAGGGTTTTTCCAAAATCGCCAAATCAACACCGTTGAATTTAAAGAGGAAAATTTCAAGGGACAAGATTCAAAAACTAGTTCCTATTAACCACGGTTAAATCCACACTCACCCTAGTTAACATCCCCTAAGGTTTATTTTCTAGTATTTCATACTTGGGAAAATTTTTGGCCAAAATTAAAATTTCTCCTTATCTAGATGGAATCCCGGCACGAATTTGAAGCGTAAGTTTTTTAGTTGCATTCGTATCACATCCCTGTGCAAGTTTGTATTTTTTGAGTATACACCTGTAGCAGAGATAAGTTTATTACTCCCGCCTCAGACGGACGTATGCCTAGGCACACGTCCGTGCTACTCTGACGTTTACAATTCCTCTATCTCATTAGACAGGGGGCAGAGTCAGAGGCACGCATCCATGGGTAAGCAGGCATTCAGACTAAGAAGGTAAAATCCCGGTTTCAAATTGCGCGTGTCATACCATCCTAAAATAGAGTCAATCAAGGGTTAGGCCATTGGTTGACTCGGGGGCATGTGATGGATATACGCCCAATTTGAACCCGTTGACTTCCAAACTGTTGTATTTTTATCGTCCCATTTATGATTTCCAATCGAAACTTCAACCCGGACACTTCGCGAGAACATCAACAGCTCGGACGGGGCCGAAGCGCCCGTCCGACGGAGGCGAACTCACCTAGGTGAGGTTGGGTGGCCACACCCGACCTCCCCTAGGGGAGATCGGGTCAGCCGACCCGATCTCCCCTAGGGGAGATCGGGTTGGCCAACCCGATCTCTCCTAGGAGAGATCGGGTTGGCCAACCCGATCTCTCCTAGGAGAGATCGGGTCGGCCAACCCGATCCCTCCTAGGAGGGATGGGGTTGGCCAACCCCACCCTCCCTAGGAGGGGTTGGGTGCCCTCACCCAACCCCTACCCTCGGGGGTCGGATTCCTCCCCCCCCCCAAGGGTCCCGACACCATCCTCAGACGCCCATGCTCGGTCCACTCCGCCTACCTCCTCCGAATCCTAAAGTCTTAATTATATGCTTAAAGGTTAATTAATTGTGTTTAGAGGTTAACGATGTCATTAAGCCACCTTAATGACACCGTTGCCTATAAATACCCCACCTTCACAACTCATTTGAACATCTTGGCTATTTTGGATAATTTAGCTCTGACTTCTCTCTAGCTTTATCTCTCTAGAAGCATAGTTCTGACTTAGGCATCGGAGAGGGTTCACCAGGCACCACCCCCCCCTCCTCCGTGTCTGGTATTGCCCCTTTTGCAGGGCAAAGGGAGAGAAGAAGAGAAGGAACCAAGGGAAGAAGGAACGGAAGAAGGACATAGGAAAAGACAAGGCGACTTGAGAAGACCGGATCACATACATCCCCCTACAAGGAGTGGGATTAAAGCCGACACCCCGTTGACTGAGATCCCATAACTTAACACACTGGGTGCCGTAATTGGTAACCATTTAATATCTATAGGTAACCTAAGAAATTGGGTCAATGTCACATTAGGGAACTGGGCTTGACCCAAATAAAAACTGACAAAAGAAGCCCAAAATTGGGCCTCCCTAACATAAGTGGCCGGCCGAAATATATGAGGTGCAAAGTTGAATTTTGTCCACTTTGCTACACCTATAAATAAGAGGTGTTAGGGCTTTATTTGGGTAATTCACAATTCTTCCTAAGTGGTGATTTGAGAGAAAACCTTCCCCCCCCCCCCCCCCCCCCCCACCTTGACATACTTCGGCCGAACCTTAAGACCACCACCAAGGGTGTGCCAATTTTCTTATAGCAAAACACTCCGGAGATCCGTCCCTGCCAAGAATCGATCAGAGGATTTGCTGTGGAGCTAATACCACGTAGGGCTTCTTTAAGAAGAACCTCTACGGGTTCCGTCCGGTGGATCGTGAACTCCCCAGCAAGATCCTTGGTACTACGAATAAGGTTTAAGGTATGTGCACATCTTCCGCTATGTAATTCTGATTACAAGCATGTACCTTATTTATGTTTCTGTAGTAATCAACCCCGTAATCCAACATTTATATCCTTAATATAGAATATTGACAATATATATATATATTACAAGTAGCTGAAATTTATATATATATAATGTGCAAATATATTTGGAAACTATATCTATAGTTTATATTACTTGGTGGCTAAGTTAAGTTTTTAAAACCCTACTTAGCCCACAAGTAATATTTCGGCCAAACCCTATAGGGTAATTGCCCGGTCCAATTTGCATATCCGGATCGAGTCGACCGACCCGGATAACCATGGGAACCCGAACCGGTCCTACTGGGTCAACCGAACCGGGTCGGGTTCCACGGATTCAAGCGGGTTTGGTCAACCGACCCGGGTTTTCTCAATCGGTCTAACCCATCCGGGTCGAGTCGGACCAGGTACACTAATGGGTCGAACCAAACTGACCTGGTTTTCGTGAAGAACCGAACCGAATAACCTATTGAATTGAGCCGGACCGGTCGGATAGGCTTTACCAGACCGGACTGGTCGGAGCGAAATTGACTGAACAAGACGGGTTTGGTCGGACCGACCCGTGTCAACTGAATATAGGTTGGTCAACTTTTAAAATCCAAATGTTTTTTAACTTTAAAATTACCTACACACCGTGAATTGGTTTGACATTTTTAAATTATAATCAAACCTGATGCCTAGTTTCGATTGTGAGGATGCATCTCGGAAATGCATGATTATGGGTCTGAATCATTTTGTGGGCTGAATTACTATTGTTATATATGTTATATAAATGCATGATTAGAATTGCTTCACAACTATGTCAAGCTAGCTGGATATTGCATGTTGGGGGCGGAGCCCTTATTTCAATTAATGAGTTGTGCACTAGGATAGACATTTTGTAGTGATTGATCTTGATTAGGATCCATATCTAGAAATTCGCATGTCTGATTAATAACATGAATTTCAAGTCAGCCCCAAATATTTCTAAATTGAAATTTAGTCGTCAAATATGCTTGTTTGATGTGGTGTGATCACACATGAACCGTATGCATGATTGTTCGTGGATGTAACCGCATGTGATAAATTACTAGTGAAGTAGAATTATATATGCTTGCATGAGTTCCTCGGAACATTTTGACGCATGATGCAAATGCATGATAGTTTCTTGGAAGTGGCTGCGTATGATAATTTGCTTGTGTAGTAGAATTTTGTATGCTTGCAAGATAAATCCTCAGAAAATTTTAAAAGGGCCTTGGGAATGCCTAGATCGGGTGTATGTTTTAATAACTCCCCGTTCCAGTGAAAGCGATAAAACCGTCTATTACGTCGGCAGCGTGAACTCTTTCACGGCCTCCTTCCATTGGTTTACTGGTGGTCGGGTTGGCTAGATGGCTGAGGAATCATTTTTGTTCACCTTCTATCTCATAGGTTCCGATGTATGCAATTCTATTTTTTAAAATGTTTTAAATTTTCTCCCTGATTGTCGAATAGTTTGTTAATGCGTGAATTTATATTTGCTGATAGAGTGCATATCTATATTCCTCGCAATCTTGATGGTGTGTGATATGATAAGTGGAAGGAATGTGTGTTAAACTCCTCTCTTGTGAGATTCCGAAAGCGGAGAGGACACCAACAGATGAATGTGGAAGTCCGTATTACTTTATTGATAACGGATGAATGTGGTAATCTGTTTCACAATCATGGTAGTAGATTCTTTGATGATCTAAAAGAGTTTGTGGTGATATTTTAAACCTTGGATAAAGGGTTTGAAGAAGACTTCAATCTCAACCACACAACATTACAGCTTTGATGTTTCCTTTGCATCCACTTTTGTGGAAGCAATGCCGCTGAAGCCAGAAATGTTTTAATTGAGTATGAGGGTTTTCTTTCCATGGATGCTGGTATAAAAGCCGCTAGAGACCTTTAGGATGTAAGATCAACATGGAGGAGAATATTTCTCATATCGAAGAAGTATCCCCTTTCATGGTTGTCTGACGATGATGCAGCCCACCTGCTTGATTGGATCAATTAAGTATACCATGAGTCTATTCAAGTACAGTAGCCAGGGTTAATGGGAAACCTACTTCACAAATCACCACAGGACATCGAGGGAAGTCAACCATGATTTCCCTATGTCATGGAGAGAATCGGACCACATAGGTGCTAAAGGAATATCCGGTGGGTCAAACCACCGTTGATGAAGTGTTTTTGTAGTACGACTCGTATGTCATGTATATAAAGCTGTAAAAGGTTTTATTCAGACACAGATTATATGATGTGATTCACTCGTGAATTTTTTCAGATGTGGTGTCTGGCATGACTCATAGTTCTCGACTATCTGTGTGATGAGCATAGATCGACCACACGACCTTCACACCAAGAACCTTATCATTGTCGTTTCATCTTTCATCGTTCATTTGAACTGATGACTTTGGTTGTTTATGTTTCAGATGATTGAATAAAGTAATTGTTATTGAGATTAAATGCAATTCGATTCGAAGTACAATTTACATATCAATTAATTGACTTGGTCAACGGGATCGATCCGAACAAAATCCGAATATACGGATTAAAGAACAAAAATTTCAACCAGGACAAGAGGGCGAATAAAATGAACAAAAAATACATACTCCAATTCATTGTAACCCCATCGATTTCATAACTAAAACGAACGATTTAGTTATAATCAATTGCTAGTACTTCATAAAATAATTAAATTGAAACGAAGAACATGTGTGAAACCGATTGAATTAAATTATATTTTGGAAAACAAACGATTACACCATGGGTTACACCCACGTGGTCTGTACATAGTTCCTGTATCCCACGATAGACCGGACGCATCGATTCGAAGTACAAATTTAATATGAAGTGTTAAACTTGAAGCACGAAATAAACTTTCTTGTGGAAATATCCATTTCGAATTTACTCATATAATTTCTCGTGGAGAATATATATAATCAAGCAAAATGTCAGAAACTGATGCACTATCAGAGGTGGACAAAACCTCTGAAATGAGTATTCAACGAAAGTTGTATTTTACGTTAAATGGCGATCCCTAAAACGTATTTACAGAAACGGTAAGGCGGAGCCTCTTAATCATACACTTCTTGGACGTGGTTAGGACCATGATGCAAAATCAACTTCTGGTCTATTTTTTTAAGGATGATGCATTGTTGAGGGCCAGTCGTGTAGTAAACCTTGTTCCTTTTGGAACAGTGGACACGACACCATATGAGCTGTGGACTAGTAAATAGGTGGTTCTTACCAGGCTGCGCCCTAGGGATGACGCAACATACACATATCAAACCACCAGCCGATTTGGGAAGTTGGGACCTAGAGGTCTAAAAAGTATCTTTATAATGTACTCTGAAACTTCTAAGGGATACGTGCTTGAGTGGCTTAGGAGAATGGTGGTGTGGTCGAACATGAGTGTATAGACGTTACGTTTTTTGAGGACGAATTTCCAAAGCTTGCTAACATCAAAACGAATGAAGTAGTAATAAAACTTGAACATGATGATGATAGTCAGGACCCACTTACTTTGAGTGGGAGATTTGAGGCAGCAACACCTATTGTAAACAACATGGTAACTGAGAATGTTCATGGAGACATTTTCATAATAAATCAGTGAGAGGAGTCAATCCAAACATACAGATCACAGTTGCTGCGGGTTCGAATCAAATGGAACATGATCATCATGTTGCTGAATCGTTGGATGAGAATCATATATTTCCTCAACTACCTGCTGGTAACAGTGGGAGTGGGGCAAACAACTTGGTTCCTAGTCCAACTGACCGTGGAATTCATATCGGAGGTAGAATCCCGAGACCAATAGGTCGTCAAGGAAATGTTGTAGGTGAAGGTTCAAGTAACGCCTTGATTCCCAGTGCGAGTGTTGTTCCTAGTGGGAGCATTAATACTAGTGGGGGAGTAGTTCTAGACGAGAATAACAAACCTAGACATAGTAAAGGCAAAGAACATCTCCTAAGAAGTATCCCATCAGGGTGAATTGTTCACTCTAACTTCGGTTGATGAACCAATAACGGTTAAACAAGCCTTGGATGGACCTCAAGCAAAGGAATGGAGGAAAGAAATTAAGGAAGAGATTGTCTCTATCGAAGCCAAATCAGTGTGGTCGTTAGTTGATTTGCCTGCTAACCATAGAGATATAGGGACAAAGTGGGTTCTCAATTGAAACTCACTGCTGATGGAAAAGTTGAGCGATACAAAGTTCGACTGGTTGCGAAAGGATATACCCAACTCCACGGAGTGGACTTTGATGAGACATACTCACCGACTGTGCGTTATACCACGATTCAGGAATCTAGGCCCTGGTTGCTAACCTCGATCTGGAGCTGCACCAAATGGATGTTAATACCGCATTCCTTCACGGGAACTTGGAAGAAGAGATCTACATGGAGAAACTAGAGGGTTTTATATCCCCTGGAAACGAACGTATAGTTTGTATACTCCAAAGATCCATCTATTGTCTTAAACAATCGTCTTGGCAATTGTATCACAAGTTCCACGAGGAAATTGTTGGCAACAGATTCGTGAATCTTCACGAGGATCACTGCGCGTATACTAAGACCTTTGAGTCGAAGTATGTTATCATGACGTTATACGTCGATGACATACTCATTGCTGCGAACGAAGTGAGTTATTTGAATGAATCAAAGTCCTGGCTGGCATCTGTATCTGAGATGAAAGACATGGGAAAAGCCACGTACATCCTGGGCATTAAGATTGCTAGAGATCAGGCTGCTCATAAACTATGTCTTTCACAAGAAGCCTTTATCAACAAATTTTTGTGAAGGTTCTATCTCTACGATGCTAAACCAGAGGATATGCCGGTTGTGTTTGGGAGTGCGCTGTCGAAGCGTGACGACCCAAAAGACCAGGCTGAGAGTGAACAGATGAGAAGTGCGGAGTACCTCAGTATGGAAGGAAGTCTGATGTACGCCATGCAATGAACTCATATAGATATCTTTTACGCTGTGGGCTTAGTAGCACATTTCCAATCTGACCCTGGATATCAACATTTACGAGCCGTGAAATAAATTATTCGATATCTGAAAGGTACGACTGATTACGGAATGTGCTATGAGGATGGTAGGCTAGAATTGTATGGGTATAGTGACGCCGACCATGGTGGCCATCTGGATGATCGTAAGTGCACCTCGGGTGGAGTGTTTCTCCTTGCTAATGTTGCCATTTCATGGATGGGAAGGAACCAATCCTGTGTCGCGCTGTCAACTATGGAATTCGAATTCGTAGCTCTCTCTAAGAATGCACATGAAGGTGCCTGGCTAAATAGGCTCTTGAATGCCCTGCTTGACGTCGAGGATGGGAGTAAGCCTTTGTGCATTTACTCTGACAGTCAAGCAGCGATATGGGTAGTTAAGATTCCTAAGTACCATAGTTAGGACGAAACACATTGATATTTAATTCAACTATGTGAAGAGTGTGGTAGAAGCCAGATGATTAAAATTGAATACTTGTCCTCTGAGGATATGGTGGCAGACCCACTAACAAAACATTTACGTAGGATGTTTTCGAAAAGCATGTTAAAATGCTTGGACTATGTAGGGTTTACGAGGCTTGTAATATGTCATTAACATTTTTGAAATTTGAAGTAATATTTGAATGAAATGAATTGCAATTTGAGTTTATGATCTTATGACTTCATAATGGCTAAATTACATCGGATGGACGTTCTATAAACTAGTCGAAAGAGCGTAAAACTTCCGACAAAATATGTCGAATGTGGACCTTGCCTCGTCACACAGGCGCGGTGGTCTTGATGAAGGGGGAACCTCATCCATGTCAAGACCGGCTAAGAACCATGGTGTTTCGAAAGATAAACCGGGTTAAGAAAAATGATCAATTGAGTTCGGGGTAACACGACTTGATCATCGTTTTGTGGATCGCTGTGATGAACTATGTTCGTCAATTACCACATTCTGGTCTAGATGAGAATCTACGATATCATATGACATTTCCCATTCCTGAAAAATATGTAAGTTCATGTTATGCTATTGAGGGTCACTTCATACTGCACGTGACACGTTCGACCACGGGGTCAGGATCGATTGTGCTAGGTGGAATCTTCCGAGATTCTGATGGGCGCAAAATTCTTCACCTTGAGAGTATGACTGATCCCGGGTGCTTACTGAAGGATCACCCTGTTGGATCCTTTCCGAGTGGGGAGTCGGATCCTGGTAGTGACGACAGAAGAATGCCTCGGGTCGCTCCTATTTCGGGTCTTCGCACGTGCCGAACTCGTGCGTCTCCGTATTCCTGCAAGAGGGGCAGTATCGCACACCACGTAAGGGGGGTGGAGTGCGATGAACCCTCTCCGAAGCTCAAGTAAGGTATTTTAGAGAGAGAAAGTAAGAGAGACGGAAGAGCTTCTGCTGTCAACTTCCGAATTCGTCTTGAAATGAATTGATCAAGGCCCCTATTTATAGGAAACCTCGGAATCAAACTGGTTTTAAACGGTCCGACGTCGGTTCAATGTAAAGTATGAACCGTGCGTAGACAGGAGTAAAGCTGACATCAGGAGGGTTTGCACGTGCGGTGTTTGCGTAGGGGTTTACATGTCAATAATAGGCGGAATCCGGACCGTCCCGAGGTATCGCGAGGATCCCGGGAGGTCCGGAATAATGGGACAATCCGGAGCCGGTCCGGATTGTAATCACAATACGCACCGGCTCCGGATTGTCGACGCGGTGTAAGTCTGGGGCGCGTACGCGGGTGTCACGGACGTTTTATTACCCGCGGGTGAACATTCTGAAACCCTTTAGTGAGTCTGACGTGTATACGAAGTCCGAATAATATAAAACGAACTTGAATCGGACGTATAGCCATCATTTTCCCCCGAGTCAAGTAGTGGCATGGCCCCGCCTCGACTCTATTTTCGATAGAGTATACGCTCGATTTAAATTCGGGTGTTACTTTGGGATGGACTTATTACCCGTTGGCGCGTAGACCTTATTACGATGTATCCCTCCTTGGACTTGGACGAGAGTAATCATATCTGTCGACATGATTAGTGCAACAAGCATATATGTGGCATATACGTATATGACAATCCTAGTCCGTGTGTGAGATCATGGATATGAATGCTAACACATGTATGATTATGACGTGCATGTATACGAGAGTCAGCGTACGATATGCAATGTTATGAAGTTAAATCATATAAGTACGGGCATATATATAGGCGATAACATGGATAAGAGTATATGCACACCGGGGTTGTAATTGCAAACACGTGACATGGACATCTAAACGCGTGTGTGTTAATGTATGCATGTATGCATGGATATGTAAACATGCATTGATAAGCGAGGGTATGTAAACGCATATAAATAATAGGGAATTCTCCCAAAAGAGTTAGAAAAAATATGAGGAGGATAGAATATTACCCATGCGTGTATATAAGGGAGTGTGTATGTGAACGTCACCATACCAAGTCTCCACATATTGGAATCGGTTTCCTCCCTATTGCTTGGTGGAAGGGATAGTAACTTTTTCCCTCACATTGCGCGGAGGGATGTGTGTTACGGACGCGCGGGTTCTGAGACTGCGAAACGTCATGCATTAACTGCGTTGTTGACGAACGCCTCATAATAGAAGTATACTTGCCATGTATATGTCGAGAGACGAGGCCTTCGTCGATATTGTGTTGCCCCCGGAGTGGAAGTGTTTGTAGTGACATGGCCGAGTACGCGCATGTATGCGTTGTATAGGCGCGTAGACCATATAGGTGTATGTAGGTGCCGGTTCGAACCATATGCGCACTAGCCCCTTAGTCGCGAGGTGTTAGGCCTCCGACGTGTTTTCGAAGAACGTCCCATGATAAGCATGTGTTAAGTCGTGCCAACGTGCGTAGTGTTGGGGATGTGCAGACATGCATAATGTTGGGTCGCGTAAACGCTCGTAATATCGTACATGCTGTATAAGTGTCGGGACAAGGCCCTTGATGACATAGAGTTTCCCATGGATAGAGGATGCTTGCTATGTAGTAGTTGTGAACTTATAAGTCTGTAGGTGTGGAGTTGCCCCCGTGTCGGGGATGTTCGCCATATAGTTGTGTGGGGTTGCCCTCGTATAGAGGATGCCGCACCACATAGTTGTGTCGGTCGCGAGTGTCGAACCTTGTGACGACAACTACTTGGGTTTTCCAAAGTATGGTGTGTTCCACGACTGCCACTCGGTTTTTCCAAAGCAGGGTGCGTTCCACGACAGCTACTTGGTTTTTCCAAAGTTGGGTGCATTCCACGATTGCTACTTGGTTTTTCCAAAGTTTGGTGCATTCAGCGACAGCTACTTGATGTTTCCGAGGTAGGGAGAAGGTCAGAGGTCGACAAGGACATACCCTTCCATGGCATCGGACAGAGGTCGGCGAGGCGACGTGCCTATCCATGTTGCTGCCGCTACTTGGAGTTTTCAAGGTAGAGTGCATTATGCGACCGCTACTTGACTTTCCCCAAGGTAGAGTGTGTCTGGCGAATGCTACTTGGTTTTTCCCAAGGTAGAGTGTGTCTTGCGACCACTACTTGGTTTTTTCCAAGATATAGTGTGTCTTGCGACCGTTACTTGGTTTTCTGCGACTTGGATCTTTGCAATGAGCGGACATGATAGCCGTTCCGCGAAATGCGAACATGGTAGCCGCTCCGAGATATGCGGACATGATAGCCAACTAGTGTATTTGTTAGGTGCTTCGTACGTGAGGTGGTAGATCTCACATTGATATATGGATGTACACGCGCGTACACACGTTGCGCTTATATGGGAGTGAGGTATTACGCCTCATGTTGGCGAGTCGACGTGTGCACGCCTTACACCTCGATGTGTGGTTCTTCAAAGTCTTGTAAACTTGTGGTCTTAAAATAACAGTGGTACGCCATGACTTATCGTAGCGTTTCCCACAGACGGCGCCAAAATGTTGGATCCTTTTCGAGTGAGGAGTCGGATCCTGGTAGTAACGAAGGAAGAATGCATCGGGTTGCTCCTATTTCGGGTCTCCGCACGTGCCGAACTCGTGCGTCTCCGTACACCTGCAAGAGGGGCAATATCGCACACCACACACGGGGGGTGGAGTGCGATGAACCATCTCCGAAGCTCAAGTCAGTTATTTTAGAGAGAGAAAGTAGAGAGAGGGCAGAGCTTCCGCTGTCAACTTCCTAAATTTTCTTGAAATGAATGATCAAGGACCCTATATAGGAAACCTTGGAATCAAACAGGGTTTTGAACGGTCCGACGTTGGTTCAATGCAAAGTATGAACCGAGCGTAGACAGGAGTAAAGCTGACATCAAGAGGGTTTGCACGTGCGGTGTTTGCGTAGGGGTTCACATGTCAATAATAGGAGGAATCCGGACCGTCCTGAGGTATCGCAAGGATCATGGGAGGTCCAGAATAATGGAACAATCCAGAGGGCCGGTCCGGATTGTCCCGTTAGTCCGGACCTCCCGGGATCCTCCCGATACCTCGGGACGGTCCGGATTCCTCCTATTATTTACATGCGAACCCCTACGCAAACACCGCACTTGCAAACCATCCCGATGTCAGCTTTACTCCCATCTATGCTCGGTTCATACTTTGCATTGAACCGACGTCGGACCGTTCAAAACCCTGTTCGATTCCAAGGTTTCCCATAAATAAGGGCCTTGATCATTCATTTTAAGAAAAATTCAGAAGTTGACAGCGGAAGCTCTGCCCTCTCTCTTACTTTCTCTCTCTAAAATACCTTACTTGAGCTTCGGAGAGGGTTCATCGCACTCCACACCCCCGCGTGGTGTGCGATACTGCCCCTCTTGCAGGTGTACGGAGACGCACGAGTTCGGCACGTGCGGAAACCCAAAATAGAAGCAACCAGAGGCATTCTTCCGTCGTCACTACTAGGATCCGACTCCCCACTCGAAAAGGATCCAACACACCCGAAGTATCTTTACCACTCAGAACTCATATCCAAGGTTCGGCTCAATGTTCGCCTCCGCGCGTACGAACGCAGTGCCCGAACAAAAAGGCCTAATGACCACGTACTAGAAACCAGTTTAGTTTGACTAAGAGTATGAGTAATGGGGATGGTCCTGTACACCTGTAATTCTCCAACTCTTGTATTCACTAGGTGGCCACCAACGGCATATTAGTTGAAGGTTGTGAATACTTTTACGGATGCCTTGGAAAAGTGTTCATTTGGGGAAACTAGGCAATTGGAGAATAACAGTTGACCAGGGATACAACGTGGCACAGAGAAGTAACAAGTTGGGAACAAACGTTCCGCGGATGCAACAACACTATTAACCAATTAGTAGCACGACGTTCGTTGTGTCTGCCGGTCACATGACAAACCTCATATGAGCTATGTTCGTCAATTACCACATTCTGGGCTAGGTTCATCGCACTCCACCCACCCCCCTGCGTGGTGTGCGATACTGCCCTTCCTGCAGGTGTACGGAGATGCACGAGTTCGGAACGTGCGGAGACCCGAAATAGGAGCAACCCGAGGCATTCTTCCGTCGTCGCTACTAGGATCCGACTCCCCACTCGGAAAGGATCCAACACACTCGAAGTATCTTTACCACTACGAACTCATATCCAAGGTTCGACTCAATGTTCGCCTCCGCGCGTACGAACGCAATGCCCGAACAAAAAGGCCTAGTGACCACGTACTGGAAACCGGTTGAGTTTGACTAAGGGTATGAGTAATGGGGATGGTCATGTACACCTGTAATTATCTGACTCTTGTATTCACTAGGTGGCCACCAACCGAATATTAGTTGAAGTTTGTGAATACTTTTACGGATGCTTTGGAAAAGTGTTCCTTTGGGGAAACTAGTTAATTGGAGAATAATAGTTGACCATGGATACAACGCGGCACAGAGAAGTAAGAAGTTGGGAATAAACGTTCCGCGGATGCAACAACACTCTTAACCGATGAGTAGCACGACGTTCGTTGTGTCTGTCGGTCGCACGTCAAACCTCGTATGAGCTATGTTCGTCAATTACAACATTCTGGGCTAGATGAGAAACTACGATAGAATATGAAATTTCCCAATCCTGACAATATGTAAGTTCAAGAGTGGGAAATGCCATACGCTATGCATATTCTCATCCGGCCCAGAATGTGGTTTCCGTTGAATTGATTCCATCACGGCGATTTGCAAAACAAGATCATGTCGTGTTACCACGAAACCAAATGATCGTTTTGCTTGACTAGTTTCTTCGAAGGCACCGTATTTATTAGCCGGTCTTCACATGGTGGAGGTTCCTCCTTCGTCAAGACGACTGAGCATGTGTGACGAGGCTGGCCCACATTCGACATGTTTTATGGGAGGTTTTACACTCCAACGACTAGTTTATAGACCGTAAAATCCGATGTTGTCCAATCATTATGACATCGTAAGATCATAAACTCAAATTGAAATTCTTTATATTCAAATATTACTTCAAACTCAAAATGTTATTTGACACAATACAATCCTCATAACACCTAGGCAGTCCAAGCATTTTGACATGCTCTTAGAAAACATCCCTGCGTAGTGGTTTAATTAATGGGCCTGCCACCTTATTCTCAGAGGATAAGTATTCTAATGTGATTAATTTGTCTTCTACCACACTTTTCGCATAATTTTATTTAACATCAATGTGTTTCGTCTTATTATGGTACTTTGGATTATTTATTGCTACAACCGCTGCTTGATTGTCAGAGTAAATCCTCACAGGTTTACTCCCATCCTCGACGTCATGAAGAGCAGTCTAGAGTCTTTATAGCAAGACAGCTTCTTGTGCATTCTTAGAGAGTGCCACGAATTTGGATTCCATCGTAGACAGCGCAACACATGATTGCTTGTTGATCATCCATGAAATTGTAGAACTAGCAAGGATAAACACTCTTCCTGAGGTGGACTTACGATAATCTGGATCGCCACCATGGTCGGCGTCACTGAACCTAGAAAATTCTAGCACCCTCACAGCACAGTCCATAGTCGGCAGTAACTTTTATGTATGGAATAATTCGTCAAACAAATCGTAAATATTGATATCCCAGGCTTGATTGGTAACTTGCTACTAGGCCCACAGCGTAACAGATATCGGCACGAGTGCATTGCATGGCGTACATCAGAATACCAACCATACTAAGGTACTCTACACTCTTCATCTGTTCATGCTTCGCCTGGTCTTTCGGGCGATCACGCTTCGACAACGCGCACCCATACACGACAGGCGTATCCACTTCTTTGGCATCTTGGAGATTGAACCTTCTCAAAAACTTGTTGATATAGGCTTCCTGGGAAAGACATAATTTTCGAGCAGCCCGACAGCAATCTTAATGCCTGGGATGTACGTAGCTACTCCCATGTCCTTCATTTCCAAGACAGATGCCTACCAGGACTTTGATTCATTTAAAGAACTCATGTCGTTCGTGGCAATGAGTATGTCATCGACGTACAACGTCAAGATAACGTACTTAGACCCATTGGTCTTTGTTTACATGCAGGGATCCTCATGAAGATTAACGAATCTGTTGCCAATGTTTTCCTCGTGGAACCTGCGGTACCATTGCCGAGACAATTGTTTAAGACCATAGATCGACCTTTGGAGTTTACAAACTGAAGTTCGTTTCCATGGGTAACGAAACCCTCTGGTTGCTCCATATAGATATCTTCCTCCAGGTTTCCGTGGAGGAACGCATTCTTAACATCCATTTGGTGCAGCTGCAGATTGAGGCTCGCAACTAGGGCCAAAATAGCCCAGACTGTGGTGTAACGCACAGTCGGTGAGTATGTCTCATCAAAGTCCACTATGTGGAGTTGGTTATATCCTTTCGCAACCAATCGAGCTTTTTATCGCTCAACGTTTCCATCAGCAGTGATTTATAATTTCAGAACCCACTTAGCCCCTATTGCTTTGCAGTTAGCAGGAAAGTCAACTAACGACCACACCGAATTAGATTTCATAGAGGCGATCTCTTCCTCCATTTCTTTCCACAATTCCTTCGCTTGAGGTCCATCCAACGATTGCTTAACCGTAACTGGTTCATCAACCGAAGTCAGAGTGAACAATTTACCCTTCTCGATGGGATACTTCTTAGGAGAACTTCGGTGCCTTTGACTACTGTTAGGTTCCGAGTCTAGGGTCAACGGGCGGTCGACTCAAGTCTCGTTCCTCACTGGAGATGTTGTGAATCGGGTGATCTCGGGTTGTGCTGTCCTAGCTTGCGTCCTTCCGTCCTTAGCTTCTCTTCTCCTTTCGCCCTGCAGAAGGGGCAGTATCAGGCACAGAGGGGGGGGGGTGGTGCCTGATGAACCCTCTCCGATGCCTAAGTCAGTACGGTTTTTAGAGAGATAAAGCTAGAGAGATGTCAGAGCAAAATTATCCAACTTGCCATGATGATCAAATGAATAGTGGAGGTGGGGTATTTATAGGCAACAGTGTCATTAAGGTGACTTAATGACATCGTTAACCTTTAAACACAGTTAATTAACCTTTAAACACATAATTAAGACCTTAGGATACGGAGAAGGTAGGCGGAATAAACCAAGTATGGGAGTCCAAAAATGGTGCCGGGGCCCTTGGGGGGGAGGAAAATCCGACCCCCAAGGGTAGGGGTTGGGTGAGGCCACCCAACCCCTCCTAGGGGGGATAGGGTTGGCAAACCCTATCCCCCCTAGGGGAGATCGGGTTGGCCGACCCGATCTCCCCTAGGGGGGATAGGGTTGGCAAACCCTATCCCCCCTAGGGGAGATCGGGTTGGTCCACCCGATCTCCCCTAGGGGAGATCAGGTCGGGTGTGGCCACCCAACCTCACCTAGGTGAGTTTGACTAGGCCGGACGAGCGCTTCAGCCTCGTCCGGGCCGTTGGTGTTCTCGCGAAGTGTTCGGGTTGAAGTTTCGATTTACAATCATTAATGGGATGATAAAAATACAACGATTCGCAAGTCAACGGGTTCAAATTGGGCGTATATCCATCACATGCCCCCGAGTCAACCAATGGCCTAACCCTTGATTGACTCTATTTTAGGATGGTATGACACGCGCAATTTGAAACCGGGGTTTTACCTTCTTGTCTGAATGCTTGCTTACCCATGGATGTGTGCCTCTGACTCTTCCCCCTGCCTTATGAGATAGAGGAATTGTAAACGTCAGAGTAGCACGGACGTGTGCCTAAGCACGCGTCCGTCTGAGGTGGGAGTAATAAATCTATCTTTGCTACAGGCGTATACTCAAAAAATACATGCTCGCATAGGGATACAATACGAATATGGCTAAGTTACTCATGCTTTAATTTCGTACCGGGATTTTGCGCAAGTAAAGGAAAATTTAATTTTGGCCTAAAATTTTTTTCTAAGTATGGGATGCTCAAGAATAAGCCTAACTTGATGGTTTTTCTAAGTATGGAGATATACTTAGCCATAGTTAAGAGGGATAAAAGTGATGGTTTTTCTTTAGCCCTTAGATCTCACTTAAAAATAAATGGAGGGTGGTGATTAAAACTCTTTAAAAAACCCTACCATCTTTCAAATATATAGGAGAGTTAAGAAAATACCTTAGTTAGTCACCATAGCCACCCTTTTTCCTCTTTTCTCACCCTTGGAGAGCAAGAAAGAGTTTGGAGCACACCCAAGGAGGAGGCCGGCCGAAATTTCCGGCGAGGGACCAGAAATCCGACCAGCAGCTCAGCTGGGATGGTCGATAGGAGGAAGCCCGGCCGGAGGCGACGACGTGGCCTCAGGCGGACGGAAGCCAACGGCGACGCGGAGGCGACGGGAGGCTCGATTGGCGACGACGGCGCAGCATTGGGCGGACGGCGGTGGTCGACGGCGAGTCTGTTTCTGACGACGACAGCACCAAGTTCGGCGGGGGTTGTCGACGGCGAGGCGAAGCAGCTCCGGCGTGACCTAGGGCAGCTTCCGGCGACGGTGGGGCGGCTGAAATCAGCTCCGGCGACGACAGGGTCCGACCTCCGGCGAGGGACTGATTTCCGGCGGTCTCCAAATTCGAAATCCGGATCCGTTTATCGCATCGGGTCGGGTTTTCCGAAGGTCCACTCTTTTCCTTTCCGTTATTGCGTAAAATTTTGATTTTTGAATTGTCGATACTTGATTGCCGATACTTGATTGCCGAAATTTGATTGAATGTGGGATTGCCGTGGATAGCCGTGGATAGTTGTGGATTTGGAAAAAATTTTGCCGGTCGTCCGGAGATAGTTTCTTGTCCGATTAAACTATACCCGTTTTGAATTTGATGTTGTGTCGCCGTTTGTGTGTTGATTTCCGTTGGAGGGCGTAACGGTAATTTTGCCCGAAAACCGACTTTAGGTTCGGATTAAATTATCCGATTTGGTTGTCGTGGTGTCCCTGGCTCATGTTTGTTATCTTTGTTGGGTGTCTTCGAATCTTTGGTTGTTGTCGTTGGTCGAGTGTCGGAGTATTCCCGGTTTTTCGGAAATTTTCTTGTCTTGATATTTGTCATGTCGTGGCAGGTACTGTATTCCTGGTGGTGTCCCCGCACACAGACTCTACAGAGGCGTTACATCCTCCGAAGGATGAGTGAGTTCCTTTTCTCTTCTTTTTGTCGCATTACTTCCTTTCCTATCATTAGCTTAGTGTTGCGATCTAAGCTGGGGTGTTAGTCAAAACTTGATTCGAACTTTGGGATTTCCTGCCACCTTTGCCTTAGGTCTCGCTGCTCTGTCGGAGAACCGCCTAACTAGGTCTGATTACAATGAGCACGTTACCTTAGGAGATATCTGTCCCTTAGATGAGCCTCTATATACTTTCCTCCCTTCCTTGGGGAATACCCGCGAGACGGTGACGGAGCCTCCTAGTGGGAAGGTCGTCGTTTACCCCTCCCAGATTCGATTTGGGTTGAGGTTGCCTTACTGCGATGACCTCGTAGAGTTGAGCAGGTTCTTCAGGATTTCTCCTGTGAACCTTGCCCCCAGTGCCCTCCGTGTCTGGGTGAGCTTCCGGGTGTTGTGGCACTGGTACTCCTGGAAGTACTCCCTAGTTCTGTTCCGATGCTTCTACCGGTTCCAATACCAGAAGAAGGTGGGCTTTGCGAGTTTTGTAACTCGCCATCCGACCTTCAAGGATTCCCGATTTGCTGACTTCGGGTTGAGTGGGGTCGAGTGGGATACCTCTCTTCGCTTCGTGGCCCGGAGTGACAACTCGGCCAGTCACTGGGCCAAGCATTATTTCTTCATCACAGATCGATACGTCACTTGGTCGGTCTTGAATGAGGATCGGTCGGATGGTTGGCCTGCCTTCGGGGAGTTCTCACCTGTTTATTTAGAGACTATGAAGATCATTCATGAGAGCAACAGGACCCGGTCATACTGCCCCGTGTCCTTAGTGACTGAGACGGATCTTTACGAGGCAGGGATCAGTTTGACTCCTGACTCCGGGGGTTCGGTATGTTACTTAGTCTTCTCATCTTTATTTACTTTCTGCTCTTCCTTTGTAGGTTGGTTTCACGGAAAAACCTAAAACGTGCAGGGAGCCCCGGTTGACCTGAGCAAGAGGAAGGCTCCTTCTAGCTCCACTCTGAAGAAATCCCCCATGCTTGGGAAGAAGGCTGGGGCCTCTGGTATATTTCCTCCTGTTTGCTTCTTTATGGTATACTTGTGTTTTCCTTATCTTGTTTTTCTTACATTGCTAGGGCGCTCCCCCTTGGTGATCGAGAGGGTTGTCTCCGTAGGCAAAGACTCTGGACCTTCCAAGTCCAAGTCGCGGAGATCTGACTCTGAGGCCGGGGCCTCGGCTGCTAAGAGGAAGAAAGCTGCGGATCCTCCTTCGCCTGTTGCTCGTCCCCCGACCCTATCTCGCGATAAAGAGATGGTGGTCGAAGAGGTGCCTTCCCACACTGATAAAGGGAAGCGACCTGTTGGTGGTGGTTCCCCTGCCCCCCAGCCGAGGGCACGGTCCTCAGGTTCGATCTCTACCTTATCACTAATGCTTCTATGTTTATATTTTCCTTTGACTTGCTTTGCTTGTATAGGTGGGCCTCCGGCTTTAAGTCGGAAGGATTTCGCACGTCTTACTGACGAAGATGTCGTTGGGTCTGAGTGGACTCCTTTCGCTGGTTTGAAGGAGTTCCATCTTGATAGTGGCTCCTCTTTGCGGACTCCTGAGGTTGGCATCCGCGTACTTCGCGGTGCCGTCCCCCCTGGCGATCGTGTTGCCCAGCCTAGGTCTCCTGGGGAGACTCGACGCTTCGTTCAGGGTGTACTCTCTCGTTATGCACCTGTGAGTTGTTCCTTGCTTTCTTCTTTATACTTTTATGTGGTTGGCTTTTGGTTACTCATCCCTTGTTTAAATTATCAGGGTATGTCTGACATAGTGAACATGTCCTCACTCGTGCTCGAGTTATCTGACAAGAAGAAGACCCTTGAGGACAGCCAGGTCTCTCTGAAGGCGGAGCTCGCCACTGCGGCTGAGAAGGCGCGCTTATCTGATCTGAAGATACAGGAGCTCAGGGACCAAGTGTCCTTACTTGAGACTACCGTAGGTAGCTTACGCCGGGAGGCTGAGGTTGCATCTTCACTCCACTCTGAGGAGTTGCGGAAGTTGGAGGCTAGGTGTCGGGCGGAAGAGAGGATTATCGCAGTGTCTGAATACAAGGCTTCTTCTGCCTTCACTGCTGACTATAGCGTGCGGCTCAATCAGGAGATGAACCAGTTCGGTGAGTATCTGGTTGATCATATTTTCCGCATTGATCCTCAGTTTCCAGTTGGCGATCTTGGTGATTTTGGGCCATACGCTACTGGCTACATGGCTGTCCTTAGGGGCCAGGCTGCTGTTGCAGACGAGCCTGCCCCTACACAGGTGGATGCTACGCCTGTGGACATCGATACTTCAGACTCCTCCTCTTCCTCCATCTCTGCCGGTGGTTCAGCCTCAGGGGGTCAGGGTGACTCCCCCGAAGGCTCTGATTGATGTGTCCACATCTTGCTATCTTTTGTATATATGACCATACTCTTTCTCCCCTTTGATGGGTTGAGTATCTTTTGGATTGTTGTGGGGTTTTGTGTTGCTTTCCTTTGTCGTATTGTGCTGTTGACTATGTGGTTCGCTTGGCTTTACATTGGTACTTCGTATGCTTTTGTATGTACTCCTTTGATTATGGACTCTTGCCTTGGTGTGTTTCCTTTACTTATCCTTCTTTCGTGTTTTCCTTCATGCCATACCTGCTATTTCATCAAGAAAAAACATTATGTGTTCTTCATATCACTTTACTTTGAAATTGCTTTCCCATGGGATCCTTCTTAGTGATGGTGTAATACTCTTTTCTGATACCCTTTGGATGGTATGTATGGTACTGTTAGACCAAAGATACGCTCTTGGTGGGCGTCGAAAACTGTTCACGAGACAGGCTCTCGGAGGGCACTTAACGTTTCACAGGATAGGCTCCCGGAGGGCACAGGTTAGACCAAAGATACGCTCCTGGTTGGCGTCGAAATCTGTTCACGAGACTGGCTCTCGGAGGGCACCTAACGTTTCACAGGATAGGCTCCCGGAGGGCACAGGTTAGACCAAAGATACGCTCCTGGTTGGCGTCGAAATCTGTTCACGAGACTGGCTCTCGGAGGGCACTTAACGTTTCACAGGATAGGCTCCCGGAGGGCACAGGTTAGACCAAAGATACGCTCCTGGTTGGCGTCGAAGCTGGTAGTTTGAAATCTACCTCAAGATACGCTCTTGGGGGCGTCGAATCTGGTAGTGTTTTTTTCTACCTCAAGATACGCTCTTGGTGGCGTCGAATCTGGTAGGTTGCAAATCTACCTCAAGATTCGCTCCTGGGGGCGTCGAAATTCGTAGTTTTTGGAAACCACTCTCAAGATACGCTCTTGGTGCGTCGAAGGTCGTAGTATGAACACTACTCTCAAGATACGCTCCTGGGGGCGTCGAAGTTCGTAGTTTTTGGAAACCACTCTCAAGATACGCTCTTGGTGCGTTGAAGGGCGTAGTATTGAAACTACTCTCAAGATACGCTCTTGGGGGCGTCGAAAGTCGTAGTATGAACACTACTCTCAAGATACGCTCTTTGTGGCGTCGAAGGTCGTAGTTTAAAAACTACTCTCAAGATACGCTCTTGGGGGCGTCGAAGGTCGTAGTATAAGAACTACTCTCAAGATACGCTCTTGGGGGCGTTGAAGGACGTAGTATAAGAACTACTCTCAAGATACGCTCTTGGGGGCGTCGAACCTGTTGTTGACTTGAAGTCATATCTGTGTAAGGATAACTTCATGACTATATCACCACATTCATTGGAAAATACTTTTTGAGTAACTTCTACTCCCTAAGGAGCATTCATGTTTTTGTACATGTGGGATGCCTTGGGTGTATCAAGACATCCTTTGGAGGAAATCAAAGGTAGTGCATAGTTGGAGTAACTTCTTGAGTTCTCCTTCTCAAAAGTTGTTTTTGAAAAACTTAAAAAGCTTGAACATGCGAAGTGCTAAATATGAAACTAAGGATATGGGGTGGTCAATTCGTCTGTTGCCACGTACTCCTTTAGGCTTCCACTGTGAATCATTTCCTCCACTTCTATCTTCAGCACCATGTAGTGGTTGGTCTGATGCCCCCAGGTCCCATGGTATTCACACCATCCCTGTGCATCTCTTCCTAGGAAGGCCTTGCCCTCCTCTCTGCATGTGGGTAGCTCCTCCTTGAGGTACTTCTGAAAAATTTCTTCTATGCTCACTGTAAGGGGTGTGAATGTGAAGTTTACACCTCCTCCCAGTGTGTCAGTCTCTTTTTCTTTCTTCGGGACTTCATCCAGTTGCTCCATCTCCCTTGCAAACACCTTGTCTAGCTTTTCCTTGAGCTCCCTCATCGTGCCCGTCATGATCATCTCATAAAGCCCTCCATAGGCCTCAAATGAGTTTGGGTGCATGTTTCGAATGAATGCTTTGACGGCTTCTCCTCTTGTGATGTCCATGTTGGCACCATAACTGGAGAATCTCTGGAAATAGCTTGATATTGGCTCCTGCGGCATTTGCTTGATATCATCGATGTGACGAAAGCCTCTTATGATGGAGTCCCTTGTTCTTTTCCCTTCTATGGTCTCTGGTTGCCAAGGTATGGCTGTCACCTTTACAGCCTTGCTCATGTGTCTTTTCTTAGGCATTATTTGAAAAAACTGCTTGCTCAAACGGAGTACAACTCCCTTCTTCATCTTTCCTTGCCTTTGTTTCCTTCCCTTCTTCTTGCTGTCTTGGTTGGCTCCTATCATGACCATTGCCACTGTGTCCGTCCTGTGTGATCCACGTCTCATGGAGTTGACGTAGCATTGCCTCGCAGTGCGTTGATCACCCAAGACTTCTCCGACTCCATTCTCAGTGATGTACTTCAACTTCTGGTGTACGGTGGATGGCACGATTTCGTATGGGTTTATGGTTGTCCTTCCTAGGATCCCATTGTAGGCTCCCAGGCTTTCCACCGCCAAGAAGTTAACATTCACCTTCAGTTGTGTCCATCCTTGGCCCATGGTCACCGGCAGAGTTATCATTCCCAAGGGGTAGCTTGTTGCCCCTGAGAAGCCAACTAGAGGGAAGTTAACTGGTTTGATGTCTGCCTTTGTCTTCCCTATTTCTTCTAGGACCCTTAGGCTCAGGAGGTCTGCTGAGCTGCCCCCATCTACTAGTATTCTTTTTACATCAAAATTGTCAATGTCTATCGTAATGACTAACGCATCGTCATGTGGGAAGACAATGTGGCTCTTATCCTTCTGCGAGAATTCAATCTTCATCTCCTCTCCTTCTCGTGGCCTTTTCCTCCACCTTGGTACTGAACTCAGTTTTGATGCGTAAACCTCCCTTGCGTTAGCAGTTGGGCCACCTGATGCCACTCCTCCGTGTATCATGTTTATGGTTCCTCTTTTGTTGGGTGGAGGATTGTAGTCTACCTTGCTCTTGCCCTTGTCTCTGTGTGATGGCCCTAACTGTATGTTGTTGCCCTCATGGTCCACGAACTGCTTTAGTTCTCCCCTTTGGATGACATTGTTGATGCTTAGCTTTAGGCTGAAGCATTCGTTCGTGTCATGCCCATATGCTTCATGGTTATCACACCATCTATCCTTGTGTGTCCCCACCATTGGGGCTCTCCACCTTGCAGGGGGTGACCAGAGTTTCTGATTTCGCATCTCTCTGAGGACAGTAGCTGGAGTGGCGTTCAATGGGATGAACTTGATGACATTTATTTCCCTAGCCTTTAGTGGTTCGCCCATGTGGTTTCTTTGCTGGGGCGGACGCCATTCCTGCTGCCTTGTGTGCTGAGGTGCCTGGGGTGGCTTTCCTTTGTTTGGCTTTGCATTATCTTCCTTGGCTGCTTGAATCTTGGCTTTTTTACTTGCCCTGTGCCTCTCCAGGTCTATATGAGTTTTTACTCTTCCTGCAAGCTCCTCTAAGGTGCTCGCTGGTTTCTTGGCCATCTTTTCTGCCAGCGTTGACCCGAAGCGGCCTAGGTTTCTGATGAAGGCTCGTATTATCTCACCCTCAGTGATGTTGCCCTGGATGTCTGCTATGTTTTGGTTGAACCTAGTGTAGTAACTGGCCAAGGATTCATCATTTTCTTGCTTCACATCATCAATGGAGCCTGTTCCTTTGAGGAGCTTACTTTCTCCTAGATACCTCTGAAGGAACTTCGCCTTTAGCTGCTCCCATGAGTGGATGCTCTCAGAGGGTAGGCTGATGAACCAGTGTGAGGCCACCCCTGATAGGGTGTTTGGAAATAGGAGAGCCTTGTATCTCTCATCAGTGGTTCTTCCAAATAGGGAGGCTTCATGCTGCTGAATATGCTCCAAAGGGTCTCCCTTGCCATTGTATTTTGCAATCTGGACTGTATGCAGGGAGTCCGGCACCTTGCTTATCTCCAATTCCCTTGTGAAAGGGTGGTTCGTTTTGTCACTTAGACAATGCAAGCTATGTTTCTTTGACTCGTTCATTTTCCTTGTTATCATTGCCTCTATTTCTTCCGGAGTGATCAATATCGGTGTCAGAGTGTAATTTCTTTGATAGCCTCCGTGGTTATAGATAGGGCTTGCCGGGATCCCTTGTCCGTATTGATACGGACTGTAGGTGTATCCTTGGTGTCCCTGCTGGGGTGCTTCATAGAATTCTTGCCTCCTTGGAGGTCTTGCTTGTCTTTCCTCCCCCAGTGGGGTGTAAGCCCTGGCGCTCTGCTGTTGCCTAGGAGGCACAAATTGTTGCCTTCCCTCTGGGGGTGGCTCCTGGTAATTTCTTCTTTGCTCCTCTCGCTGCCCTGCTCGGGGGTGCGAGTGGTGCTCTTCCGTTGGGATCTGTTCCTCTTCATGAGCTTCTGTATTTGTCCCCTGGGTGTATACCGGCCTTGTGTATGTTGTGTAGGCTCGGTTGTCATTCCTTTGGGTCGGCATCCCATATGGGTGCCTTTGGGGTTGCGCCTCGTAGTAATATCCCTCATGGGGTGCCGTGTGCTGGGATGGCACTCCCTGTTGCTCCCTTTCTCTCTGTGGCCTTCTTGCCAGGGGGGTTGAGGCTGTGGAGGACTCAGCCCCAGCTGGGCGTGAGGGCCCTCCCTCCTGGTTGTTTTGTTGAGGAGGCTGTGGGATTCCTTGTGGTTCTGGTTGCATTGGCTGTTTTCCCGGGTTAGGCTGCCTTCCTGGGGGTATAGGCTCTCTCCTTTGCCCATTGCCCCCTGGTGGGCGGTGGTGCCTAGACACCCTGCTGTTCGTCATTGCTCTTGTTATAGCCAGGCTTTCTGTCCGAAGCCCACTGACGGCGCCAAGTGTTAGGTTCCGAGTCTAGGGTCAACGGGCGGTCGACTCAAGTCCCGTTCCTCACTGGAGATGTTGTGAATCGGGTGATCTCGGGTTGTGCTGTCCTAGCTTGCGTCCTTCCGTCCTTAGCTTCTCTTCTCCTTTCGCCCTGCAGAAGGGGCAGTACCAGGCACAGAGGGGGGGGTGGTGCCTGATGAACCCTCTCCGATGCCTAAGTCAGTACGGTTTTTAGAGAGATAAAGCTAGAGAGATGTCAGAGCAAAATTATCCAACTTGCCAAGATGATCAAATGAATAGTGGAGGTGGGGTATTTATAGGCAACGGTGTCATTAAGGTGACTTAATGACATCGTTAACCTTTAAACACAGTTAATTAACCTTTAAACACATAATTAAGACCTTAGGATACGGAGAAGGTAGGCGGAATAAACCAAGTATGGGAGTCCAAAATTGGTGCCGGGGCCCTTGGGGGGGAGGAAAATCCGACCCCCAAGGGTAGGGGTTGGGTGAGGCCACCCAACCCCTCCTAGGGGGGATAGGGTTGGCCAACCCTATCCCCCCCTAGGGGAGATCGGGTTGGCCAACCCTATCCCCCCTAGGGGAGGTCGGTCCACCCGATCTCCCCTAGGGGAGGTCGGTCCACCCGATCTCCCCTAGGGGAGGTCGGGTGTGGCCACCCAACCTCACCTAGGTGAGTTTGACTAGGCCGGACGAGCGCTTCGGCCTCGTCCGGGCCTTTGGTGTTCTCGCGAAGTGTTCGGGTTGAAGTTTCGATTTACAATCATTAATGGGATGATAAAAATACAACGATTCGGAAGTCAACGGGTTCAAATTGGGCGTATATCCATCAACTACGTCTAGGCTAAAAAATCCAATCTTGAATTTGAACTCCACTCCCACTGGGAACAATGTTCCCACTCGGAATAATACTCCGACTAGGAACAAGGTCGATGCTTGAACCTTCACCAACAATTTTTTTCGACGACCTCTTGGTCCGGGATTCCACCATCGAGATTAATTCCAGGGTTACTAGTACTCTGAACCAAGACGGTTGTCTCAATCCCATTGTTTCCAACAAGTAGTTGAGGTATTATAGGATTCTCATCCTGCGGTTCAACAATGTGATGATCAGGTTCTACTTGATTCGCACCTGCAACAACAGTGATCTGCGTGGTCGGATTGACTCCTCGAAGTGGATTTATTATGAAAATGTCCTCATTCTCATTTACCATGTCGTTCACTGGTGTTGCCGCCTCAAATATCCCACTCGAAGTAAGTGGGACCTGAACATCATCATCCTGTTCTAGTTCAATTAAGACTTCATTCGTTTTGATTTTACCAAGTGTTGGAAATTCGTCCTTAAGAAATGTAACGTCTCATCTTCGACCACGCCACCATCCCCTGTGCCGCCACAAACATGAATCCCTTAGAGTTCCTAGAGTACCTTAAAAAGATACTTTTCAGTCCTCTTGGTCCTAACATTCCTAATCGGCTGTCGGTCTGATGCGTGTGTGCTGCGCTACCCCAAGGTCGCAGCCTGGTAAGATCCATCTCTTTACCAGTCCATAGCTCATATGGTGTCTTGTCCATCGATTCTATACGAACTAGGTTCACCACATGATTTGCAGTCAACTACGCATCATCCTAGAAAGAGATTATAGGTTGAGCTTGCAATATCATGTTACTGACCATGTCCTGAATAATGTGTGATTGTGATTCTCCGCCAATCTGATTCGTTAGATGCGTATTCTAGATCGTCGTTTAACACGCAATCAATTGCATTGCATACTCAAATTTAAAGGCTTCGACCACCTCAGATCGTGCAATAGGTTCTCACCCTATGCTCGTTTACAATTCTCGACCAGAAGTTGTATGAGTATTAGACCCGAAATGGGTATGTGTGCAATAAAAAATTATTTTGAGCATTAAATCGAACACTTTGCTTTAAATTTGTACTTTGAAATAATGTGTCCTATCTATCGAAGGAGCTTCATGTCACGAGCGCGTAACCAGTTGTTACCAGGGGTGAAATCGTTTCGTTTCTAAAATTTAATTTAATCGGTTTCGTACATGTTTGTCATTACGATTTAATAATTTTAATTTTAATGGAGTACTATGAAATAAGGAAGACTTAGATCGGTTCACATTCTAACTACACAATTGACGGGTTTATAGAAATCATGATGGAGTGTATTTATTGTTTCGTTTTATTTGACCATATGATTTGGCCGAAATTTTGGTTCCTAACCCATAGGTTCGGATTTTCGTTTTCGGATTGTTCCCGTTGACTGGGCCAATAATTGATAAGTAAATTGTATTTCGAAACGAATAACAATTACTTTATTCAATAACTCTGAATCACAAGTAAACCAAAATTCAATGACTTAAACGAACAACGATATTTACGACAATATAAAGATTCTAGATAATTCATGAAGCAGTATAAGGGAAGGTAAATTATTCGAGAACCCTTGCAATGTTGACTCTCACACCTGAAAAGTTCACAAGTGAATCATATCAGATGACTTTTGTCAAATAAAACGTTTTACGACTTTATGTATATGGCAAACGAGGCATGCCTGAGACGCACTTTCAACGATGGTGTTTGACCAACCGGATATTGTTTAGGACCACGTAGATCCTGTTCTCTCCTTGGTCCATGGACTATGGTTAACTTCCATTCTTTCCATGTGGCGATATTCGGAGTAGTTTTCCCACTTATGTTGGTAGCTTTCACTTAATAGAGTTATTGTGAACTTAATTAATTCAATCACGTAACTTAGCCCTTCATCTTCGGCTGACCATTATAAAGGGTCTCTCCTCAGGATAGTAAATATCATATTCCATATAGACCTCTCTTCCTGAAGGTCTCGTGCGAATTTGACACCCGCATCGATGGAAATAACATCATCATACTCAATTAAAACATTTCTAGCTTCGGCGGCCTTTCCTACACCGAAGCGGATTCTAAGGGCACACAAATTTGTAATGCGGAATAATTGAGTTTGATCCTCAACAACCTATTTGTCCAAGGTTGACATTATCACCTTACATGATTCCAGAGCATCCTAGAACCTCTTCCCTTGAATGGGATGTGGATTACCAAATTAATCCAATATTTTCCTCATTGCTTCGCATTAATACATTCGTAAATGACTCTAGCATCAAGAAAATCTCTCACATAAACACTCTAAGCATCGTAATTCATACCATCTAGATTGTGAGGTATATAGAAGCACATCTATCTGGCCATAGAAACTAACACATTGTTAATTATGCGACAATCAGGGAGACATTGCATACATCGTATATCTATGAGATAGAAGGTGACAAGTAATGATTCCTCGGACATTTAACCAACCTGACCACCATTAAACCAATGGAAGGAGGCCGTATAACAGTTCACACTACTGATATCTCATTTCTTATAGATCGGTCTTTTTAAAACGGATTAATCGCTCTCATCGGAACGGTGAATTTTAACATACACCCGACCATGGCTTTCCCAAGACCCTTTTTAAAACGTTTCGAGGATTCATGCAAGCATATACAATTCTACTACACAAGTAATTCATTATACGCAGCCATATCCAAGAAACATTCAAATCACATGCATACGCTTCACGCGTCTAATGTTCTGAGGAACTCATGTTGGCATATATAATTTTACTATCCGAGTAAATTATCACATGCGGCTATTGTTTGCATTTGGTGAATGGGCCGCCATAATAGGAGCCCTTTAATATAAGCCCAACAGTTAAGGTAATTGGGTTATGTCACATTAGGGATTTTGGGCTGGGCCTAAAATCTCAATTGACATGGGAGGCTGAAACATGTATTAAGAGGAGGTGGGATTTTCCCACCTCTTCCTATAAATAGGGAGTGTTAGGATTTCTCTAAGGTTAATAATTAATCACTCATTATTCGTAAGTGTTGAGACCAAATAAAATTTTCCCCTTATGCCCTATACTTTCGGCTGAACCTCATAAGGCTCAAGGAGGTGCCAAATTGCTTCGAGCAATTTACCCAGAGATCCCTCCCTGCTAGGAATCGACAAGATACTTTGCTGTGGAGACTATTCCGTGTAGGCAATTCCTTAACCAGAATCCTTACCAAAGTCGTTTGGCGGATCGGAACTTCCCCTGAAGATCTTGGGACTATAGGAAAGCAATTACTGGTATGTGCCTCTATTCAGCTGCGTAATTAGATTACCTAGCATGTACACGTTTTTTGTTTCTGTAGTATTTATCCTCTATATCCAACAGTGGTATTAGAGCTTGTGTTAGGGAATTCATGATTTTTGATAAGTTGATGTTCTTGAGTTTTTAGTAAAACTGATAATCATGAAATTGAGTATTTTCGGTAAAAATGATGTTCATGATTTTCAAGAAAAATATGAATTTTATCAAAGTTAAACACATTTGATTAATGATCTTAGTAAAATTTGATCTTGAAATTTGACCACTAGCCTTAAAGGCATGTTTCGGTCGAACCACATATTGGTGTACAAAGTGAAATTTTCAATTTCTTAGTCTCAAAATAACCCTAGAAGTAGCCGAATATTTCATGTATAAATTTTCTTATTATTTTGTCCGAAATTTTATTAGGTGAATCGGGTCACGATTAGGGTTAGATTCAGATGATAACTGTGGATAGAAACTATCAATATATTTTATCACAATATTAGGGATATTGATAATATTGGTAAATTGATAGATATTAGTTGCCTTAAAGATTGAGAATATATATTGTTAAATGATGTATATCCCTAATATAGATTATTCACATTATATATATATATATATATATATATATATATATATAGATGTGCCGAATTTTATATATATTGTTGATAGATTTATATCCCAAATACAGAATCTTGACAATATATATATATATATATATATATAGTGAAAATATTGAAAATTATATCTATAGTTAATATTACTTGGTAGCTAAGTTAAGTTTTTAGTGGATTTTAAAACCCCACTTAGCCCAAAAGTAATTATTTCGGCCGGACCACTGTTGAGTCATGGGCCCGTCCAATTTTACACATCTGAGTCAGGTCAACTGTCCCGGAATACCTAAAGGAAGCCGAACCGGACAGTACAGTACCTGGTTAACCGAACATGGTCGGGTTCCACAGGTAACTGGAGCGGGTCAACCAATCCGGGTTTTCTCAATCGGTACGACCCATCCGGGTCGAGTCGTACTAGCTAACTATGGGTTGAAAAAAACTGACCCGGTTTGCGTGAAGGACCGAACCGAATTCATGTTGAACCAAACCGGACCGGTCGGACCGGTTTTCACCGGACCGGTCGGACCGGTTTTCACCGGACCGTTCAAGCCGGTTTTCATTGGACCAGACCGGTCGGACCGAATTGACATGAACTGGACCGTTTTAGTTAAACCAACCTGAAAAATAAGATGGTCAAATTTTAAAATCCAAATGTTTTCAAAGTTTAAAATTACTTACACATCGCGAATTAGTTTGAAATTTTCACCTTTTAGTAAAAGCTGATACCTGTTGTTGATTATGGGGATGGATCTCG
Source organism: Clarkia xantiana subsp. parviflora (assembly GCA_036873135.1). Classification (NCBI taxonomy): domain Eukaryota; kingdom Viridiplantae; phylum Streptophyta; class Magnoliopsida; order Myrtales; family Onagraceae; genus Clarkia; species Clarkia xantiana. Next base: position 11,898,644 of record JAPTYO010000001.1, on the reverse strand, counting down.
GAAATGCATGATTTTTGGACTGAATCATTTAGTGGGATGAATTGCAATTGCTTAATTAATTGATATATTGCATGATTAGAATTTCGTCTTGACTATGTCAACCTAGCTGGATATTGCATGTTGTGGGCAGAGCCCTGGTTTTCAATTAATGAGTTGCACACTAGGATAGACATGTTGTGATGGTTGATATTGCCTAAAATCCATGTCTAGAAGTTCACATGATAGATTATAAGCATGAATTGCAAGTCAGCCCCAAATGTTTTAAATTCGAAAATCAGTCGCCAAATATGCGTGTTTGTTGTGGAATGATCACGCATGATGCGTATGCATGAATGTGGAAGATCTAGCATTATATTATAATTTACTTGGGTAGTAGAATTATATATGCTAGCATGAGTTCCTCAGAACATTAGACGCATGACGTGTATGCATGATGATTGGCATGTTTCTTGGGTGTGGCTACATATGATAATTTACTTATGTGATAGAATTGTGTATGTATCCACGAATTCCTTGAAACGTTTTCAAAAGGTCCTTGGGAAAGCAAAGATCTGGTGTATGTTCTTATTCCCCGTTCTAGTGAGAGCGATTAAGCCGTTTTTAAAAGATGATCTATTAGAACGGAGATGTCGGTAATGTGAACTCTTTCATAGCCTCCTTCCATTGGTTTACTGGTGGTCGGATTAGTTAGATATCTGAGGAATCATTGCTTGTCGCCTTTTATCTCATAGATATCCGATGTATGCAACTCTTTTCAAAATGTTGGTGTCTCCCTGATTGTCGCATAATTATCTAAGTGTTAGTATCAAAATGCAACGATGTATGTGGTGCAAACGCATCAATGATCTGCTGGATGACAAGGGTCTGATAGAACACATACAGAAGACGATGGGCTGTCCAGATGCAGGCCTAATAAAGGGGCTAGCATATACCCACTTTTAGTGGGAGCAGGATGACAAAAGAGAAAAGGAGATTTTGCTGTCTGAAAATGTCACCGGACTTTCAGGATGATTTTAAGGATGTTCCGTATACAAAGGACATATGGGATGCATTGTTCCTAAAACACGGAAACGACATTGCAGTTATACTGCACCCTCTTATACCCTAATTGGATGAATGTCTAAAGAGTGACTACATCAGTGTACTTAAAGTATACCAACTTCTTAGCATGATCAAACCACTGGAGGATCAAAGTAAGATGGCTGAATGAAACAAAATCGAGGCTATAATCGGGATTCTTCCGAAGTCTTGGTGAGCAACCATGACTCTTCTGACTATCAGTGGTTCTTTGTTGGATCTTGCATTAGTCCTGAAATTAATAGAGATGGAAAAGGCTCGATTGGCTATGGTTACGATAGAAATCAAAGGGTCAGGACATCCTGCTGGAAAAAGAGGAAATCGAGGAACAAATGTATGAAACAACAGGCAGTTGACAATAAAGCTTCAACAAAGTCTAAACAAGGAAATCTCCAATTAAAGTCGGAGATATTTTGCAGGGACTCTAACCCTCGCCGTATTGGCGACGGAGCTGCTCCCATAAAATCGCATGCTGACAAGGTATGCGATGTTGGATATGTTAAGAGCTTTAGTTTCCTGATCTGTCATGTTTACTTATTCAAATCCTTCTTAGATTCTTGATTCAGGTGCGACAGACCACATAACCAATGACAAATTATTATTTTCCACGATAAGACGGATGCCGAAGAATTCTAAGAGGATACACATTGGCGACAACTCTCAAGTTGCCATCGAAGGAATTGGAAAATGCAAAATGTCTATGCGCAATGGCAGAACCCTAATCATGGAAAATGTCCTTTTTGCTCCTAGAATTCGAAGGAATGTTGTATCTATTACTTCTCTTATGAATAATGGATTTGCTTTATCATTTGAGAACTCCCTCGTTCGTATAAATAAAGGTAATGTCATTTATGGAAATGCGTTTTCCTATAATGGTCTCATCGTTATGAATTTGAATGGATAAGAAAATCCGAATAGTATGTATTCTGTAACATCCAGAAAGGTAGAGACTTATGCGGCCGGATGGCATGCGAGGTTGGGACATATAGACTATGACAGAGTACAAACTCTTGCTCGAAGAGGACTACTTCCCAGAGTGACTCATGTGGTGAACACCACTTGTGAGGATTGTCTAGCCGGAAAGTCCACGTGCAAGCCATTGTTAGATTACGCGGAGTAATCACTACGGAAACTTAAACATGGTATGTGCTAGTAATATCAATTACGCAGCGGAAATTTTACACATACCTCAAGAGTAACCGTAGTCCAAGATCCTTGCTCGAGGGAGTTCGCGATCCTCCGGACGGGACCCGTAGAGATTCTTGTTAGAGAAGCCTTACGTGGTGCAGTTCCACAGCAAAACCTATGATAGATTCTCGGCACGAGGACAGATCTTTGGAGAGTTTGCTCGAAAGCAATTGTGAGGTTCGGCCGAAATACTTGGTGTGGGAGGAGGGTTTTTCTCTCTAGAACTCTCTTGTGAGGGAATTATGATAAACCCTAAAATTTCCCTAACACCTCTTATTTATAGGAGTAAATTGGACAAAAGTCCACTTTACCCCTACTATTAGTTTCGGCCGGCCTATGTAATTGGGGAGGCCCAATTTTGGGCCTTCCATGTGAATTGGGATTTGGGTCTAGCCCAATTACCCTAATGTGACATTTACCCAAGTTCATTAGGTAAACTATACATATTATGGGCTACCAATTACGGCGCTCATCACCATATGCTTACAACTCCCACTCGCCGGAATGGGAGGGTGCCTGTTAATGTATTGTTGTCCAAATACACATCAACATTTCTCCCCTTTGATCTGCTCCATGCTTCCGAATAGTTCATACAAGGTTAGCCGTGCGACCGGCGGATACGACGGGCATCGTGCTACTCATCTGTTAGGAGTATTGTAGTGCCCGCGGAACGTTGATTCCCTTTTCTCTAATCATCCTGTTATTAACAACATTTATGTATTGTACCGCCCTGTATCCTAGGTCAACTTATAATTCTCCATTTGCCTAGTTTTCATATAGGAAAACTTTTCCAAGGCATCCGTACAAGCATTCACAACCTTCAACTAATATCCGGCTGGTGGCCACCTAGTGAATACAAGAATCGGTGAATTACAGGTGAACTTGACCATCCCCATCGCTCATACCCTTAGTCAAACCCAACCGGTTTCCAAGACGTGGTCACTGGGCCGTTTTGTTCAGCACTACACTCGTACGCCGGGAAGCGAGCATTGAGCCTGACCTTAGGTATGAGTTCTGAGTCCATGAGGATACTTCGGGTGCCTCATCATAAGGCTCCCGGGATCAATCCCGCCCGAGGTGAAGAAGTTTGCGCCCGCCAGAATCACGAGGATTCCTTACTAGCACAACCGAGCTATGACCCCATGGTCGGACGTGGGAGGCCCAAAATTGGGCCTCCCCAAATACATAGGCCGGCCGAAACATATAGTGAGAGTAAAGTGGACATTTGTCAACTTTACTACTCCTATAAATAAGAGGTGTTAGGGAATATTTTAGGGTTAATCATAATTCCCTCACAAGAGTGTTTTAGAGAGAAAAACCCTCCTCCCACACATCAAGTTCGGCCGCACCATTCCCTACACCAAGGGTGTGCCAAATTGCTTTCGAGCAACTCTCCGATGATCTGTCCCCGTGTCAAGAATAGATCTGATGCTTTGCTGTGGAGCTGCACCACGTAGGGCTTCTGTAACAAGAACCTCTACGGGTCCCGACCGAACGATCGAGAACTCCCTCGTTCAAAGGATCTTGGACTGAGGTATGTGTAACTCTTCCGCTGCGTAATTTCGATTACATGCACGTACCATGTTTCCGTAGTGATTACTCCCCGTAATCTAACAGTTGTATCAGAGCCTGTGTTAGGAGTTCATGATTTTGATAAATTGGTGTTCTTGAAAATATAAATTTTGGACCGAAATTTTAAAAGGAAAATTTAAATTTTCGGAATTTTATGTTCAAGGTTGTCCGAAATTTTCACGATGTTCATTGTATATTTGATGTTTATGATCTTCAAGAAAAATGTAATATTTAGCAAAATCAAACTTTGGATTGTAGATCTTATTAAAATTTGATCTTAAAATTTGATCACTAGTTCCTAATTTGGTGTTTGTGCCGAACCCTAAGATGAGTTACAAGGTAAAATTTTTAAATTTCTTAGGCACCAAGTTACAAGTTTCGGCCGAACCACCTTTGGATATTGTTTACCATATTTTAATTTTTAATTAAGGTAACAATATTGACGGGTTTCGCTATGGCCGTTAGGCCCTTTAACGACGAGTAAACGGTGAATAGGCCCACTGGGCCCTAAAAGGGGTCAAGAAGACCAATGTGAAGGGTCCCGACAAAAGGAGTCCCGATGGTGAAAGGTCCCGACAGTGTCGGTCCCGATAGGCGAGCTGGGTGCTCCCGATGAGATGCCTTTAAGTAGGCCCCCATGAGATGCCTTTAAGTAGGCCCCGATGATGAATCCCTGAGGATGTTGGCCCTGTCACGATGACAAGGGGCCCCGAGCGGTGACACAGTGAGATAACTCTGGAGTCCCCGATATTGGTCGGGACTTGCTATCAGAGGTTGAGGCCGAGATACGCGGAGCGTGGCTGAGATAGGAGAGATCATGGCCGAGATAGGCGGGATAGTGGCCGAGATACGCGGAGCGTGGCCGAGATAGGCGGGATCGTGGCCGAGATACGCAGAGCGTGGCCGAGATAGGCGGGATCGTGGCCGAGATAGGCGGGATCATGGCCGAGATATGCGAGATCGTGGGCTAACTGCCCCAGCAATTCACCAGGTAACTGGGGTAAACTCCTCTCCTATATAAAGGAGGAAGTTACCTCAGATCGGATACGTTTTGACACACTTAGACTCTTGCTTGCCAGTTTTATTGAGATTATTGAGATACTCATATAAGCATCGGAGAGGGATTCTGGGTCACCGCCCGGTCTATTTCCCTCTTGCAGGATTACGTGGAGCGAAGGAGTTCGGATCGCCGTCAAGACCGTACCGGAGTTCCAGCCGTGATCCAACATTGGCGCCGTCTGTGGGAAACGCAACAAAAAGCAACAATGACCTCTACTCGTTCAATGGCGGCTGGCAAGCAGAGAAAGCAAGGACAATCTGGTGGTTCCCGTCATCCTGCTGGTACTCTGAACTCGCCACCGGAGCGTGCTGAGGACCAAAATCTCCCTGCTGAGGTTTCCCGAACAGGGGGACACAACGAAGTCCCCGAGGACACAGCTAGACACCAAGAGAATAGGGAGGAGGATGCTCCCGATGCTCCTCCAAATGTGGATCTGGCAAAGGCCGTGGCGGATGCCATGCCGATATTCTTAGAGGCCATGGAGGCTCTCCTAGAGCGAAGAGAGGCTGCCAAGAGACAGGAGGAGGCGCCTCCGCCAAGGGAGGTTCAGAATGTACAGGAGGCCCAACCTAGAGATCGGGACAAGGGAAAAGAGCCCGCTCAGTCGGAGCGATTTGTGATCGATGGGCCAGGACCAATGCAGCAAAGGACCATTCCCCTTAATGGTCCCATCACCCCCGACCAGGTGGTGAAGATCGTGAACATTTTCATGGGGGACCAGAAGCCGATGATGTCGGAACTGAGGGATCGATCCACTCATCCCTTTGTTCCCCGATTGATAGACACCCTCGCCCCGCCAGGGCTGGGTATCCCCACGATTAAGGAGTATGATGGCGAGGGGGATCTAGTTCGCCATGTCCAGAAGCACCTCATGGCCTGTCTAAGCAGGGCCACGAACGACGATATTGTGTGTGTGCTGTTCCCAGGTACACTTGGTGAGAGGGCCCCTGACGTGGTTCTTCAGCTTGCCCTCAGGATGCATTTCCAGCTGGGCCGATATGCATGACCGTTTTATTCAGCAGTACTAGGGTCGTCGTCGCCTCTTGAAGAGCGTGAGGTCCCTCGCCCAGGTGGTGCAGAGGCCCGACGAATCGCTAGCGCATTATCACCAGCGGTACACTGCCAGTGTGGCCGATATCGATGAGGAGATATCGGAGGGAGAGACTATTCGCACCTTCCTTCGGAACCTTACAGCCCCCTATGGTTCCGACCTGATGCACAGCGTGGCTGAGAAGGCTGTGTGGAACATCGAAGCACTGCAGAAGAGGGTGAAGCAGCAAATCGACGTGCAAGAGTCGAAAATAGCTGCCGGAGAGCTTGATCCTCCGAAGTCAAATAGGGGGAAGCAGTCGCTCAAGCCATTGGACGACCATAAGCGAAAGGATAAATCCGAGGGCAGTCGGAGTCGAGGTCGTTCTGATCGAAAGGAGGACAGACGTCCCCCGAGGAAGGACAAGCGGGAGAACTATCACATTCCTCTCAACAGTTCCATGGCTTAGGTGTTAATGGTGATGGATCGACAGGGTATCTCCAGGTACCCCCCGAATAAGGAAGGAAAGTTTTTGGGGTCCCGCACCGATCTTTACTGTCGGTTCCACCGCGCCAGCGGTCACGACACTAACCATTGTCGGGAGTTGAAGAAGGAGATTGAAAAGCTGATCCAGAAGGGGAAGCTTAAGGAGTTTGTGGCTGAGAGGCGGTGTCGTTCCCGCTCCCGATCTCGATCGCGGTCCCGTTCCCGATCCCGCGATCGATCTCCAAAGAAGAAGAAGTCGGAGCCAGAATCCTCTGGTGCCCGTAAGGAGAAGCGGGGCACCATCAATGTGATTCACGGAGGATTTGCCGCGGGAGGTGACACCACAGCCTCTCGGGAGGTCTATGCCTCTAGAATTTCCGCTGCTGTGGTGCTGGGCAAGAGGTCCCGATCCTAGACCGCGAAGGAAGAGATGGTGATTTCCTTTTCAGCGAAGGACCTGATAGGTGTGGAGAGTCCACACGATGATGCTTTAGTCGTGACCCTGGACGTAGATGGGTACGAGATGAAGCGAATTTTGATCGACGGAGGGGCTCCTCCGATATTCTGTTTATGGACGCGCTGGAGGCCATGGGGAAAACGAAGAAGGATCTGAAGCAGGTGAACTTCCCGATGGTTGGGTTCTCTGGTATTACCTCCTATCCGCTGGGAATGATCACCTTACCAGTGGAGTTCGGTAGTGGATGGAAAGCAGAGAGGAGAAATGTGGACTTCGTGGTGGTTGAGTCCGCGGGAACTTACAATGCGATTATCGGGAGAACTACCATTAATCCATTGATGGCAGTTGCCTCGACCGTTCACCAGAAGATAAAGTTCCCGACTGATCACGGAGTCGGGGAGGTCAAGGGTGACCAGGTGGCTTCCAGGAAGTGCTATGTTAATGCCACCCGCAGGAAAAGATGGGAGGCTATGACTATCCTCCAGACCGATGCTAATCCCAGAGAGGAGTTTGGGCGTCCCGCCCCTATGGAGGATTTGAAGGAGGTCGAGATTGACGGACCTCAGAGGAAGGTGAAAATCGGGTCCGCCCTGTCTGACGAGAGGGCCCGAGAATTGATTAAGCTGCTGAAGGAGTTGAAGGAGCTATTTTCCTGGTCCCCGAGTGACATGCCAGGAATCAGCCCCGATGTGATTGAGCATGAGTTGAAGATTGATCCCGCGATCAAGCCTATCGCGCAGAAAAGGCGTCTGATGGGCGCGGACAAGAGGATCGCGATCCAGCAGGAAGTGGGCAGGTTGCTCGATGCTGGATTCATCAAGGAGCTCCGATTCCAGACCTCGGTCGCCAACCCGGTCCTGGTGAAGAAGAGCAATGGGAAATGGCGGATGTGTGTTGATTTCCGCGACTTGAATAAGGCTTGCCCGAGGATTGTTATCCGCTTCCGAGGATCGACCAGTTGGTGGATGCTACGTCGGGACATGAATTGCTGAGCTTCATGGATGCTTACTCGGGCTATAATCAGATCAAAATGTCTAAGGAGGATGCCCACACTGCTTTTTATGCTGATAGTGACATCTATCACTACGATGTCATGCCCTTTGGGTTGATCAATGCCGGGGCAACTTATCAAAGGATGGTGAACAAGTTGTTCGGGGACATGCTGGGGAAAACCATGGAGGCTTACGTGGATGATATGCTGGTGAAGTCCCGACAGGCTGAGGATCATGTTCACAACTTAGCCACGACGTTTGAGAGGATGAGGCTCCATCAAGTTCGCTTGAACCAAACCAAATGTGCCTTCGGAGTCCACTCGGGGAAGTTTTTGGGCTTTATGGTAAGCTAGAGGGGAATTGAGGTGAACCCCGAGAAGCTGAGGGCAATCGAGGAGATGCAGTCTCCGATAAATCATCGGGAGGTGCAAGTGCTGAATGGCCGACTAGCTGCAATGAATCGCTTCCTGACCAAGGCAAGTGACCGATCCATGCCATTTTTTGAAGTAATGAGGGCCAACAAGAATTTTGAGTGGACTGCCAAGTGTGAAGAGGCGTTCCAGGCACTCAAGCAGCACCTTCGCACCCTCCCGCCATTGGCGAAACCGATCCCAGGCGAGCCGCTCTATCTATATTTGGTTGTTTCTGAGTTTGCTATTAGCTCTGTGTTAGTGAAGATTGTCGAGGGAAATCAAGTCCCCGTGTATTATGTAAGCAAGGTGTTTGCCAAATCTGAAATGAATTATCCGGCCGTTGAGAAGTATCTTTTTGCGTTGATCATTACTGCTCGGAAGCTAAGGCCTTACTTCCATGCGCATGAGATTACTGTGTTGACGAATCAACCTTTGAAGCATTTTTTGAACCGACCTGATGTGTCGGGGAGATTAGTGAAATGGGCAGTCGAGCTTAGTGAGTTCCGCATTCACTTTGCTCCGAGAACGGCTATTAAGGGCCATGTGTTGGCGGATTTCATAGCAGAGTCTACAGCCCCCGATCTAGATGAAGCGGGCCCTGTAGAGGGGGCAACTATGGAGGTCCCGATAGCAGAGCAACCAGAAATGGCGGAGCAATCAGAACAGCCAAATGAGGAAAAACTTGGGAAATGTAAACTGATGGCTCTTCGAGTTCAGACGGATCAGGAGCAGGGTTTGTACTGATACCACCAGGTGGGGGTGAGCCCCTTCGATATGCTTTGGCCTTAACGTTTAGGGCCACCAACAATGAAGCTGAGTATGAGGCTCTTATCACAGGCCTCAAAATTGCCAAAGGTACTGGAGTTGGTCACTTAAGGGTGAAATGTGATGCCGGCCTGATTGTGAATCAAGTCCAAGGACGATATGAGGCGAAGAGCCCGATGATGAGAAAGTACCTTCGCGAGGTGCAAGTCTTGAAGGAGAGTTTCAAAAGTTTCGACATCGAGGCAATCCCGAGGGAGGAAAACGCGGAAGCAGATGCCTTGAGTAAATTTGCCTTGGGGGCACCCCTAGAGGAAAATCGGAAGGTGCACTTTTTGGAGAAGGTGATCTTATCGACCACCAATCCATCGGAGGTATGTGCCATTGGAGCAGGATCGGAGGAGGAACCCACTTGGATGACCCCGATAGTCGCGTATCTGACTACGGGGGCAGTCCCCGATGATGGAGTACTAGCTGACAGGATACGTCGGATTACAGTTAATTACGTGGTGGCGGACAATCAGCTGTACAAAAAGGGGTGGTTCTCAACTCCTTACTTGAAGTGCGTGGCCGAACCCGACACAAATCGGATCCTTAGGGAGGTGCACGAAGGGGTCGCGGCTTGTCACGAAGGGGCCCGGTGCATTACGAGGAAAGTGTTGAATTTGGGCTATTATTGGCCTTAGATGAGCAAGGAGGCGACATTGTTAGTCCGATCCTGTGGTGCGTGCCAGAGGTATGCCCCGAATATCGTGGCTCCGGCTGCTAATCTGATGTCCATCAAGAGTGCTTGGCCCTTCGCGCAGTTGGGTATCGACTTGGTGGGACCTCTCCCATAGGCACAAGGTCAGTGTAAATATTTGCTTTTGGCCATTGATTATTTTTCTAGATGGATAGAAGCTAAGGCATTGGCCAAGAAGACGGGGAACCAAATCTTCAAGTTTCTCCAAACCCATATTATATCCAGATACGGGATTCCTAAGGTGGTGATCAGCGATAATGGTCCACCGTTTAACGGGGCTCAAGTGAAGGAGTATCTGGAGGAGCTGAATATCGAGCATCGGACAGCCTCTGTCCATCATGCTCAGACTAATGGACAAGTGCAGTCAGCCAACAAAATCGTGATGGATGGCCTGAAGAAAAGGGTCTATGCTTTAAAGGGCAAATGGCTGAACGAGCTAGAAAATGTGCTTTGGGCTGTTAGAACGACACCCAAACGATCAACTGGGGAGACTCCGTTTGGCCTTGTTTATGGCACGGAGGTTGTTGCTCCCGTGGAAATAGCTGTGGCGTCCCATCGGATTAGATACTACGAGCCTTTGACGAATGATGAAATGAGACGTCTGGAATTGGACTTGCTCGAGGAAAAGAGGCGGGAAGCCGATGAAGTCCAGGCTCGAATGCGTTTGGCGACGGCCAGATATTACAATCGGCGTGTTAAGTCCCGATAGTTCTTCGTCGGGGAGCTGGTCTGGCGTCGGAACGAGTCCACCCTTTTGGATCGGATCAACAAGATGTCGCCAAAATGGGAAGGACCTTATAAGGTCGTGGGGATGCCAGCTCCAAATGCGTACAAGTTGGAAGACCTCGATGGCAGAGTATTGAAGCATTCTTTCAGTGGCGAACACTTGAAGAAATGTCATGCTTGATGAAAAGTCGCCTTAAGTGGTGCCCGATGAAAAGCCGCCTTAAGTGGTGCCCGATGAAAAGTCGCCTTAAGTGGTGCCCGATGTAAAATCGCCTTAAGTGGTGTAAGTTATTTATCGTTTGATTCGATGTAAGCAGATTTTGTGCCATCAATGAATAAAGAGTTTTCTTCCGATCAGATTATTCTTAGATTTATTCTAAGTGTTGTTAAGTCGCCTTAAGTGGTGCAAGTTGTTAAGTCGTCTTAAGTGATGCATGGTTCTTAGATTTATTCTAGGTGTGGTTAAGTCGCATTAAGTGGTGCACGAGATTAAGTCGCCTTAAGTGGTGCAAGTTGTTAAGTCTTCTTAAGTGATGCATGGTTCTTAGTTTTATTCTAAGTGTGGTTAAGTCGCCTTAAGTGGTGCACGAGATTAAGTTGCCTTAAGTGATGCATGGTTCTTAGATTTATTCTAAGTGTGGTTAAGTCGCCTTAAGTGGTGCACGAGATGTCGCCTTAAGTGGTGCATGAGATTAAGTCGCCTTAAGTGGTGCACGAGATTAAGTCGCCTTAAGTGGTGCACGGGATTAAATCGCTTAAGTGATGTGGGCTAAATCGTCTTAAGTGATGTGTTGAAATGTCTTAAGTGGCATAGTTAAGTCGCTTTGAGAAGTGCAACGGAAAACCGGAACCAAAAAAGATACGATATTATAAAACCTGCGAGGTTCCCGATAAAGAAAGGAAAATTACAAGGACTATAAAGATAGATTATTTAAGCTTGGTCCTTGTTGGCGTCAGCGGGAGCAGGATCCACGAGATCTGTGGCAGAAGGCTCCACGGGTTCAGCTGCTGGAAGGTCGATTATCGGGGGGTCAACTGTCGGAGGATCGGCACTTGGAAGCTCCGCCATGTCTTCAACACCCACGGGAGTGTTCCCCTCATCACTCTCCTCCGAGAGGGCGAAGTACTTCTTCGCAAAGGGAGCGAGAGTCGCAGACTTGTCGAGGTCGATGGCGTCGCCATACTCCAGATGGAGCTCCTCGACCGCATTGAAGAGGGTGTTCTCCACCTCCGCGGTGCAGAATTTCACCGCGTCAGCTTGGAAGTCCTCGGACCCCCGATAATCCTCCCGGCCCTTGGTCTCAGCCGCGACCAGCCGGGCAGGAACCTCAGCAATCTCTCCAGAGCTTTCTTCTCGAGGACAAGTTTGTCCCGAGCCTCTGCATCCTTTTGTCGCTCCCGCTTCAGCAGCACCTCAAAGTCGTGAACCTGCTTTTGGAGGTCCCGAGTCTTTCGGTCGAGGAGGGCCTGTTCTTTGGCCAGTTTTCCCCTCGAAGACTCGGAGGCGGCGAGATCCTCCTCAAGCTTGGCTATGACCGTGGGAGCCCCCTTTGCCCGCTCCTGCTCCAGAGCATCCTCGAGGGCAAAGATGTACCCGAAGCAGCGGTTTATGTCCGCCAGCTCCTGCGAAGGAAAGAAGAGAAGTGTTAGCATATGAACAACCTGCCTTATTGATGAAGGAGAGAAAAATAAGAGCCTCACCTCTATCCGACGGATAGACATTTCGTGAACATCCCTACGGATGCCCTCCCGATCCAGGGAAATCGGAAACCTCAAAGATGGCAGAATTGAGCCTGCCAGCAGATGTAGACCCAGCTCTGGGTATGTGTCACCCTGTCGGAGCTGGAGCCCTTGCAGCGTTTGGATCGGGGTCCAAGGAGCCTCCTTCTGGCTGGGGTCATAAACTTTGTAGAAGCTCCCGTCCAAGGGGAGAGGGGGAGGACCGACTCGAGTCGTGGAGGTGCGCATCTCCGACTCGCCCGGGGTCGGAGAGGGAGTAAAGTTGTGGATGGGCAACGGCTGCCGCTGTTGCGAAGAAGGTGAGGGGGGCAGCCCCCTGGAGGTTGGTTTCAGTGGGGACTGCCCCGTCCTCCGACGACGAATCAAGGCGGTGCCCTCATCTGTCTCCTCGGAGGAGTCCAGATTTTCCACCCGACGAAATTCATCGCCGGTCGGGGTTTCTCCAGCCCCCGATCCCATCGGGCAGGAGGTTGAGAGAGGTCTTCTCCACCTCGAGCACCGGAAAGTGGTGCCCCTGCTGAAGGAGGCGCCCCTGCTGAAGCTCCAGCACCCGACTGAGCTCCTGAGTGACCTGCTCCTAGAGGATGAGATGCTTCAGAAATATAGTCAGGAAGTTGATTAGGGTCCTTACACCAAACGACGCGCCGAGAAACATATCGGTCTTTCCCGTGGTAGTTGTAGTAGCCCGCCTTGAGGATGCGGGGAGTTTCCCCTCATGGGACACGTTTAATCTCTTCGATGCGGGCCTCCATGGTTGAAGGGACCAACTCCTTAGGAACTTGCTTCCTGTATGATTTAATAGCTAGGCGGATCTGTTTACCTTCTTCAGCATTTTGGACATCGAAGAGTCTGTCCACCTCCACGCGGCTCCGCTTAGTCCTCTCCGCGGAGGGAGATCCCGACGGAGCAGCAGCCTTCTTCGCCGACTTCCTCTTCCACGCGGGGCGTTGGACAGCGTCGGTCTCCCCCTGCTTAAGGATGAGATTGGTCAGCACGGATACCTTCTTAGCTGCAAACAATGGAAAACAGAGATCATAAACATTACCCAGGGAACCATATTGGAGGGGCCGTCGAAGAGTTGATCCCCAGAGATTATGTCGAGGAGACGGATCTCGGCCTTCACCAGGTCCCGCTCCGTTAGAGAGTTAGCATCGAGGGGAGTATAGGACTCCCCCCAATGGTAAAGCTGGATAAGATGGAGGGTCTGGAAGTCTTCGTCAGAATAAGTGTGATAAGCGGGAGGAGAGTCCGCTTCCACCTCCCATCGAGGCCATGGGATCGAAGAGTTCTTGATGAAGAAGTAGCTCCTCTTCCACCCGCTATTATCAGACCCCGTGTCGATTAGGAGTCCCCTACCCTTGACAACCTTCCAGGTGTCGCTGGTCCAGCTGCACAGTGCAAGTTGCGCCTTGTTCCACTTGGGCATCCGAGGATAGAAAGCACAAACCCCAGCCTCGTTGCACTTCATCCCGTAGAAAGTTCTGAAGAGCTGGAGGCTGTAGACCCATTTTTGGCGGAAGCAAAGAACCTGGAAAGCATTCCACATGCGGATGGCGTTTGGGGAGAAGGTAGTTGGATGCGTCTTGTAGTGGGTGCACATCTCAACCAAATTCCCGCAGAAGGGGAATCGGATCCCGGCCGATATCTGTCCCGTAGAGACAAATATCTCCCCCTCCTCGGGACGAGTGACCACAGGGTCACCCGAGGCACGGTGGCGAAAATAAGGAAGACGAGGCTCCCAGGTTTGGGTAATGCATCCTTCTCGTTGGGAGCATAATCAAAATTGAAGGGTTTCCTCCCCTAGGAACTGGATCCGCTGTCTGAAAATCAGCCATGGCAAGAGAAGGCGTAGTGGGTTTTCGGAAAAAATGCAAGCAAACCAATCAAAGATAAGGGAAAAGCTACGCTAACATCAAAGAAGGAAGTCTTACCAGACATGGTGAATTGAAGTGGAGAGGATGGTCTTGATGACTGCCGGAAAGTTGCTCGGAGAATGGAAAGCCAAGGAAGAGCTTGAGTTCTCAAAGTTGCAGAGCTTTTGAAATCGCAGAAACGGTAAAAGAGGAACAGTGCCCAGGATTAGGGTTTTATAGGAGAAGGGATAAGTGAAACGGCGTTACAGTCTGAGTCGTCGAAGTCGAAGCGTTTCAATCTGAGCCGTTCAGATAAAAGGGGGCAGAATGGAAACAGACGTTAATGATGAAACGGCCTGAAAAGTACTTTTTCAGAAAAAGCAGGCGCGAAAAATCAGGCACGGGTGCCAAAGCCGTCACTTCGTCACACTGCTGCATTTAATGGCTGAGTAACCGAGGAGTCTTCTCGGATTTTGTGACTATCCCCGAGGTATCGAGGAATCGTGGACGAGAAGATCCGTGTCGAGAAATTTTGTCAAGAGAAAAACCTCTGATATCGATATCGAGAGGTTGGGAGTTGAAAGACACGACGAACTGTAAGTCCCTCATGTCTTGGGAGCAAATGACGGGATTCGCTATGGCTGTTAGGCCCTTTAACGACGAGTAAACGGTAAATAGGCCCACTGGGCCCTAAAAGGGGTCAAGAAGACCAATGTGAAGGGTCCCGACAAAAGGAGTCCCGATGGTGAAAGGTCCCGACAGTGTCGGTCCCGATAGGCGAGCTGGGCGCTCCCGATGAGATTCCTTTAAGTAGGCCCCGATGATGAATCCCTGAGGATGTTGGCCCTGTCACGATGACGAGGGGCCCCGAGAGGTGACACAATGAGATAACTCTGGAGTCCCCGATATTGGTCGGGACTTGCTATCAGAGGTTGAGGCCGAGATACGCGGAGCGTGGCCGAGATAGGCGAGATCATGGCCGAGATAGGTGGGATCGTGGCCGAGATACGCGGAGCGTGGCCGAGATAGGCGGGATCGTGGCCGAGATAGGCGGGATCATGGCCGAGATATGCGAGATCGTGGGCTAACTGCCCCAGCAATTCACCAGGTAACTGGGGTAAACTCCTCTCCTATATAAAGGAGGAAGTTACCTCAGATCAGATACGTTTTGACACACTTAGACTCTTGCTTGCCAATTTTATTGAGATTATTGAGATACTCATTTAAGCATCAGAGAGGGATTCTGGGTCACCGCCCGGTCTATTCCCCTCTTGCAGGATTACGTGGAGCGAAGGAGTTCGGATCGCCGTCAAGACCGTACCGGAGTTCCAGCCGTGATCCAACAAATATATCTATAATTAGGAACATTAGGATAGATTCACATTAAAATGTATAGAAATATATAACTATCAATATATCTAAATATTTAAATAGGGTTTAAGATATTATTGATAGATTTAGTTACCTAAAAGATTGAGAAAATATATTGTCAGTATTTGTTTCCCTATTAAAGATATTGACAATAAATTAAAAATATATAATATATATAGTGTGCCGAATTTTCATATATATATATATATATATATATATATTGTTGATTGATTTAATCTTAAAGATAGAATCTTATCAATAAATATATATATGTTTATGAGTGTGCCGAAATATATATATATTTTTTAATATTGGAAATTATTAATGTTACTTGATGGCTAAGATTAATATTTTTAATGGATTTAAAACCCTACTTGGGCCACAAGTAAACATTTCGGCCCAACTTTTCAAATTTTAATTATTGGGCCGGTCTAATATGTTAAACCAGGACGAAATTAAACCGGACCAGATTTTTCAATCAGTTCGACCTATTCGGGTCGGGTCGAACCGGGGTAATTAAGTGGATCTAACTGAACCCTATTTTTTTGGACCGGTTCAGACCGAACCAGATTTTTAATTTAAAACCGGACTGAACCGAATTTTTTCCGGACTGAACCGAACTGGATTTTCCGGACCGGACCGAACCGGATTTTCTGAACCGGACCAAAACGGACTGAAATTGACTGAACCGAACAATGTTTTTCAAACCGAATTCAAGTCAATTAAAATAGGGAGGTCAAGTTTTAAAATCCAAATGTTTTGGAACGTCGAAATGGACTACACAGTGCTCATAGGGTTGCTAACCTTTATGCCTTGTTTCGATTATCGGGATGATTCTTGGAGATACATGTTTTTTGGATTGGTTAAATTAGTGGGCTGAATTGCAATTGTTTATTATTCAATATATATTTATGCATGATTAGAACTGTTGTCTTGACTTAGTCAAGCTAGCTGGATATTACATGTTGTGGGCGGAGTCCTGGTTAAATATATGGCTTGCACACTAGAATAGACATGCTGTGATGGTTGAAAATGCCTAGGATTCATGTCTAGAAGCTTGCGTGATTGAATATAAGCATGAATTGCAAATCATCCCCTAATGTTTAAAATTATTTTAAAACCGAAAACCAGTCGCCAAATATGTATGATTGATGTTGATGTTACATGTTTTACATGTATGCTAGAATATTATGGATGTAGTTGTGTTTGATAATTTACTTAAAAGTAGAATTATGAATGCAAGTATGAGTTCCTCGGAACATTAGACGCATGACGCGTAAGCTTGTATGTGGTATGAATGATGAATGTTACTAGCATATGATAAATTGCATGGATTGTAGAATTGTGTATTCATGAGTGAATTCATTGGAATTATTTTTCCAAAACAAAAGGGACTTGGGAAAGCCAAGATAGGGTATGTTTATTTTAAAATTCCCGTTCCGGTAATTTGCGATTTAAACCGGTTTTAACAGACTAATCTATTGGATAGAAGACGACAATAGTGTGAACTCTTTCACATCCATCTTCCATTGGTTTATTGGTGGTCGGTTGGTTTAGATGACTAAAGAATCACTATCTGTCGGACTCTATCTTAATAGATATTTGATATATACAATTCTTTCTCAAAATGTTGTTGTCTCCCTGTTTTTTTGCATAATCATCGATGTGTTAATATGAAATGGTTGAATTAGTGCGATTCGATATTCCTTGCGATCTTGATGGTGTTAATCATGATGAATTAAAGGAGTACGTGTTGAAGTCTCTACTAAGAATCCGAAAAGTGGAGAGAACAACTACGAATGAATATAGTAGTCTGCATGATTTTGAGAATGAGGGACGAATGTAATAATTTGTTTCACCAAGCATGGAAGTAGGTTCTTTGATGATCTGAGCACATAAGTGGTGATACATTCAACCTTGATAGAAAGGAGTTGAAGAAGGCTTCAATTGCAAACAGGTTTTTTTGCAGCTTAGTATCCATTTGCATCCGCCTCGGTGGGAGCAAGGATGCAAAAGTTAAACGTTTCGGTTAAACGTGCTGGTCTTCTCACTTTCCATGGACGCTGGTGTAAAAGCTGCTCGAGACCCACTCATTGAAACGTCAACATGGAAAGGATGTATATGGTTATCTGATGTTGACGAGACTCAATAACCTTGGGCCTAATCAAGTACAGTGACCACAGCGGTGAAAGGGAAACCTTATATGCTCATCATACTAACTCGAAAGAAGTCAACCATGATCGGCATAGCATGAAGAGAACAGGACCGAGTAGGTCCTATACAATGATACGGAGGGTTAAACCTCGTTGATAAAGTGTGTCCCTTGTATGCCTCGTATATCATGAGTATAAAGCTGATAAATGTTTTATAAGGACGCATATCATTTGACATGATTAACTTGTGAATCTACTCAGATATAGTGTCCAACTCAAGGTTCTCGACTATATGCACGACGACCATGGATTTAATATGCGGCTTTCAGATCAAGAACTATACCATTGTCATATATCAATCATTGTTCATTTCAATTACTAAATTTTGGTTATTTCGAGATTCAGAGTTATTGAATAAAGTAATTGTTGCTAGGTTCGAAGCACAATTTTCTTATCAATTTAACAGCCTGATAAAGAGGGAACGGTCCGAAACGAAATTACAAACCCACAGGTTTGGAACCAAATTTTTGGCCAGGTAAAAGAGGCTAAATGAAACGAAATGAAATACATGCTCCGTCATCTCAGTCAGGATAACTGAACTGAATAAACCCATCGATTGCGTAGCTAGATCGAATGATATAACTCTTTCTTTATTATTATTACTCCGTTGAATGAAATAAACTGTAATGATAATCATGTTTGAAACAGTTAAAACCGATTAAATTGAATTAGATTCAGAAAGGAAACGATTTAACTAAAGGTATAACCCCAAGGTAGATTGCAACACGCAAGTGGACCTCGATAGACGGAACACATATTTTCATTACATGAGTTTAATATTGAAGTGTTTATATGATTATGTGCTGAATTTTTGTTTGCACTCCTTCGGAAATATTACTTATTGATAACATTTACATCGGTATGAAGTAAGCTACGTAAGCTACAACGAGCATGTAAAAGTATCAACTGACACATGAGGTGATTACCTAAGATGCTCAGTTCGGAGATGCGATAAAATATTTGAGATAAGTCAGCAAACGAAGAAGGATAAAGTCGGTTAAACGATATTCCTTCTAAACGCCTTGAACGATAAGTCAGGCTAGCATCCGTCAACAGGGGGAGTCCAGGGACCAAGAAACACACCGATCCTCACTGAAGAAGTAGTATTTCTCCCAAAAACCACTACCATTTTCAAAGGCAAGGACGAACCGATATTTGCTAATCCATTTAGCATCACCTAAACCAGAGAACCCCTTATGAGACAACAAGGGTTACCGGATCACTAAGGAATATAACCCTGACTAACCATCGTGCTGGATGAGATAGAAGCATCGAAAGGGACGAAGGGAGTAAGCACAGAGTTGGCGGTGGCACAACACTCTAAATCCGACCCAAGCACGGATAGCAGAGGGGCTAAGATAAGGGGAAATTCGGTAACACTTGCAAAGCTCCAACAATTTCGCACAATAAGGGAAGCGAAGCCCCGCCTTAATCTGACGAATATAAACCACCGCCATCCCATCTGGAGGTAGGGTAACGAAGCTGCCAGTATAGCAATGCAGCATGACAAAGGGGTAAAACGACCTACCCAAACCAAACAATCCCGTCGTCTTAGCATGGGAGAGAAACCCTTTCCTACTCAACAAGTTCTCACCGTAGACCTCAAATAAAAACCTCCGACTCCGAATCAGAATCAGAAATCCTCAAGGATGATTTCCAACTCGACCTCCGACTCCGAATCAGAATCAGAAATCCCCGGGACGTAGCCCGGGCTCAAGTCGGAATGTGGAAACTGCCACCACATAAAAACCTCTTGTGCCGATGGGAGCATTAGAAGAATGGCCTCCACGGGAAGCCATAGGAGAAGAAGGCTTATTAATTTTGAAGGGGAAGTGAAACGACGCTCCTTAGCCCGGGAGAAGCTCCAAAAGCACGCCTGGCACTATAAAGAAAAACGACGGTCCGTCAGAAATTACCAACCCCACCTCAAGGTACCCTACAAATCCCAAAGTGCAAAAAGATCAAATGCTTAATACGGGGGCAAAATAAACGTCATGGACGATACTACTTGTCAAAGGGGGGGACTATGATGAACAAAGCATGGAAAACACCCCTAAGGGGGCAGACAAATAAAATCACCTCAACACTTCCTAAGGTAATGAAGGGTGGAGCTGAATATCCTCCGTGAGGGCATGTATCAACTATAGAAGCAAGGGATGACCTAGGCAAAGTACTAAGGCACCCATACAACAAGCAACTACGAAGTTCCTAATGGGAAAACATCTATATCAAACACTCACCTCAAAGATTCTCCAAAAAGCTCCAACAAAAGGGAGACACGAATAAAAGGACACAATCCGAAGGCTAAGTAAAACGAGACCAAGGCTCGTAATTCTTACCCTAATATAATATCATCATATGACTTGAACTTGCTTAAATCTACTAAAAGCATATTCTCTATATGTATTAAGCTTCTCTAAAGCAGGGGGCATGGAAAATCATGACAAGTCTCGTGCACTCGATAAAGGTCGGGATCGTCACAAAGCTTCTCTAAAGCAGGGGCATGGAAAATCACGACCCGTCTCGAGCACTCGATAAAGGCCGGGATCATCACAAAGGTACGCCTCACTATTTGCTTGGGCGATATTCCTCGAAAATAGAGTCAAGAAAAGGTTAAACCATTCATTGACTCGAGGGCAAATTGGATATACGCCCAAGCTATCACGATTTGCACCCGATAAATAGGCCATAGCCGAATATAATTCGAAACTTAGAAAACGGACACCTGAGGCCCAAATACTTAGACCCAAAAACACCCCGACTGACAAAATCCATTCGGGAAGACCCCGAGTGGCAAAAACCACTCGAGTGTATTCGAGCGGTGTCTGGTTACCAAGTGTAGACACCACACTTAGTAAATACCAAGTGTGGGGCGCTCGGGATACCCGAACGCCAAACACACTTGGCATCCAAGTGTGGGGCGCTCGGGTTAGCCGAGCGCCGTACACACTTGGTAACACCAAGTGTGGACCGCTCGGGTTACCCGAGCGATCCTCCAAGGGTACCCGCTCGGGTTCCCCCCCCCCTCCGTCCGGACGAGTCTCACTCGTCCGGACCCGTACTCCCGGATGATATTTCGCTCAGGGCTCACACTTGGAGGCCATTCCCACTCACTTAAAGATATTAAACATATCTACGGTCGAACCGGGGTCAAATGCGCCTTATTTACGGTCAAGGCCAACTTATTTTACGGAACTGCCACAACCGGATCAGGAAATTACTGGAACCGTAGCGGTCCAATAGGAACTCTATAAATAAGAGCTCTCCTCCCACCATTCGAAGGTAATCTTTCACTCTATCTCTAAGCTCACTCCCTCTCTCTAAAAGCATATACTCATTTAAGCATCAGAGAGGGCACATCGAGCACCACCCCCCCCCCTTTGGTCTCGGTATCGCCCCTTTTGCAGGTATCTCGAGTAGAAGGAAGAGCGGAGGTCCGAGGCAAGAAGGCACTCAGGACATCAAGTGGAAACAATGGGCTTACCGGGAACGAACCCCCTCCCCGGTGCCCATCTACGGGGATACGAGAAGAAGAAGCCCACAAAGCGGGCATACAAGAAGAAGAAGCCCACGAAGCGGGAATACCAGAAGGAGAAGCCCAGGAAGAAAGAGAGAACGGAAGGAGAAGCCCACGAAGGGAACTCGTGTGCAAACACTGGCGCCATCTGCGGATTCGAGCAAAAAGCACGTAGCCTACTGTTTGTGCTCGATGGAAATAAATAAGGGGGTCCAAGAGAACAAGGGGGCGGCATAGTAAGGTACCTACCGCGGGTCTCCGGGAGCTTAGCATCCTAGGGCAATAACCAAAGGATCCTAAGCAACCGTCGTCAAATGGAAAACAACATTCCTTGGATAACACTCCATCAAGCTCCAAGACAACACGGTCGGAAGTCAATCAACAACTACCTCCCTCACCTCTAATAAACTTTAGTTGATAAACTCTGGAAGTTCAAGTTACGGCACTATTTAGCCAACCTTTTACTATGGCATTACAACACACCTATCCAAACGAAATCTCTGATTCTCAGGCAATGACTCCCTAGTCAATGATCCATCCACAAAACATAGCTTGTTCTTAATCATTATTGCCTCAGAAATTGATCGTACCCAAACCTGGTAGTTATTACTTCTTGTAAGACAAAAATCGATCAGAGAAATGCAAGGAACATCTGAA
Organism: Clarkia xantiana subsp. parviflora; assembly: GCA_036873135.1. Lineage (NCBI taxonomy): Eukaryota > Viridiplantae > Streptophyta > Magnoliopsida > Myrtales > Onagraceae > Clarkia > Clarkia xantiana. Next base: position 11,876,788 of record JAPTYO010000001.1, on the reverse strand, counting down.
GGATGAAGATATAAACGATCTTCCGGTGACAAAGGTTCAAGACTATCCATTTGATTGTTGTTGTTGGGAGCCCGAGGCCCACCTTGTGCTTGAGCTTGAGCTTAAGGACGAACTGTCGCAATTGGTGATTGATTCATCTCAAAATCACAGAATCTTTAGGCTAAATCCAATCGAGCAATCAATGAACTGGAACAAGATAAGAATGACCGAATCGAATCGTAACGACAGTACTGTTATGTAAATATAGAATTCCGCGTCAGACCTGGAATACCTCGCTCAAGAACTCGCCGGAGACATAGCTCGCCGGAAAAATAGATGATGCTCTGATGCCAGAATGTTGATTACAAGAATCTTGTATATGAAGAAACTAACAGATCTCTTTCTAACAACTTCTAACTAACTAACTTTTATGAATAATTAATTAGAGTTAAGAATGTGAAGTCTTGTCCTCAATGTTTCATACTTCAACAAGGTCATAATAAGAATCTAACTTAGTTGGGTATAACAAATTTATAAAGCAATCAACTTAGTCGGGTTTTACTAAACCGTCAATAAAGCTATTTGAAAGGGTATTGCATGCATGGTACCTTTTTTTTCCGAAAAAAGGAATGAATTAGTAGCGGCGAACCTAAGCTCATCCCGCTACGTAATATTCGAACTCTCCTACTCACGGTCTGGATTTTTTTCCGACCAGACTTAGCGAGCAACCAGCGCACACACTAGTCTCGTCAACTTAGCCCCACCAGCAGTCTAGTATAGGTAAAAGGTTGGCTGTGCCTAGTATTGCATGCATGGTACTTAATCAGGATGTTGCAGTAGCTAGCTATTATATATATAATAATAATAACAATAACAATAAATTGGCAAAGGTCTAAGTCAGAACGTTTTTTAAGGCACGTAGTGATGCACATCTACACTCAATTATAACGGCCATATACACCACAATATGATAAATACCCTTATATTTTCCTTGCCTATAAATACGTATTACAATCGTCTGAATATACCCACCAAATCCTCACTCTTTCTCTCTCTCTCTCTAGCTGTACTTGCGGTGTGGCTGCTATGGCTAGTCTTAAAAACCAGTTGCTGTTCTGTGTCGTGGTCATTATATTTGCTTGGGAATCGCCTCAAGTGCTTTCCCGACCCGTGTCTGAAGAGTACGACATGGTAAGGAAACATGAAGAGTGGATAGCCCTACATGGTAGGGTCTATCAAGACAGTGCAGAGAAAGAAAGACGTTATAATATTTTCAAAGAAAATGTGAAACGCATCGAATCATTTAATAATGCTAACGGTGGTAGTGGTAGCTCCGACTACAAGCTAGCCGTCAACAAATTTGCAGACCTTACTAACGAAGAGTTTCGTGCCATGTACACTGGTTACAATAGTAAGTCGTCCTTTAGTAAACTGTCTGATAAAAAGAAGGTAGTGGGATCTAGTACCCCCTTATTGTTTAGGTACGCAAACTTCACCGGTGCTCCGCTTTCCATGGACTGGAGATCCAAGAAAGCAGTCACTTCTGTTAAGGATCAAGGAAGCTGCGGTAAGTGATATACTAATTTTATATTAATTATTATCATCATTTTTTTAATGATAACAAAAAGTGCTCTTATTTAAAAAAAATATATATATATTTATGTCACGGACAAAACAAAACGTGGTTATCAATAGTTTGGCCAAAAAAAATAGTTACCTCTTTGACTTTGACTTTCTTAGACTTGATTACTAAAAAAAAATTGAAATTCGTGGATTAAAAGGAAACAGAGAAATTCTTGAATACCACCGTCCTAACACATGGCAAGTATGTGGTGGCCCTTCGGCTAATGAATTGCTGACATGTGGCAAAGTAATAGTCTCTTTCTGCCACATGTCAGAAATTCATTGGCCGAAGGGCCACCACCTATTTGCCACGTGTTAAGGCATTGGTATCCAAGAATTTCTCAAGGAAACAAGAGGTTGGTTAATTATAATTATAATAATGATAGTGTAGTATATTAAAGGAAGGAAGGAAGGATATTGAGATGTGGGTGGGTGTGTAGGATGTTGTTGGGCATTCTCAGCAGTAGGAGCGACAGAAGGAATCCATATGCTGAAGACGGGTAATCTGGTATCTCTGTCGGCGCAAGAGTTGGTAGACTGCGACACCAGTTATAACATGGGTTGCGAGGGAGGGCTGATGGACTACGCTTTTGAGTTCATCAAGGAAAACGGGGGGATCACAACCGAAGCCAATTACCCGTACGAGGGATCTGACGGGACATGCAATGCTAAGAATTCAGCTCTTAAATCCGCATCCATCACTGGCTACGAGGATGTTCCGGTAAACAACGAGAAGGCGTTGCTGCAGGCAGTGGCTAACCAACCCGTATCCGTAGCCGTTGAGGGAAGTGGGTTCGGTTTCCAGTTTTATGGGGGTGGTGTACTCCCCCCCAAATCCTGCGGGACGGATCTGGACCATGCTGTGACAGCCATTGGGTACGGAGTCACATCTGGAGGGACAAAGTATTGGCTGGTCAAAAACTCTTGGGGGACAACTTGGGGTGACAAAGGATACATGATGCTTCAGAGGGATGTTTCCTCAAAGGCTGGGACTTGTGGTATTGCCATGAAGGCTTCTTATCCCACCGCTTGATATGAATTAAACAACCTCCACTTCCATCCATCTTCTCCTATATAAGTGGGTGGGTCAAAGTTTGAATATTTGTCATTAGTTGTTGCTACACAAACTAAGTAAGAACCAAACTATCTCTATATATCAATTGTATATATATGGTGGGGTGTGTATGGTCATTCATACTGTATACTGTATGGCTACAAAGCACGTTGTTGTATTAATTAAATATGGTGTGTAATAGTTGTGTATTTGTCTCTCAATTATATATAGCATTATTACCACTTGTCTATACTATAATCAAATTAGTACATGAGATAACACGTCAAGCCTAATTGGTTCCCAGCCGGTACGATTTGTGACAAATTGGTAACTAAGAAGATTCAAGTGTAGTACTATCTAAAAAACCGTTTGTTTTTTTATGGAAAACATCACATCATCTCACGTGTCCACTTAGAGCATCCACAGTGGCATTACGTAAAGATTACGTAAACGTGGGTCCTACATGTTTATTTAAGTAAAGCAACAAAAACTATCTACAGTGGTTTTACATAGCATTCCTTAAAGATGGGACCCACACGTAAATTTATGTTTTTACATAAAGCATTCCATAAATTTAAGTAATGCACTATGTATTACGTAACCAATTTTTTATTATAAATTAATTCATTTTATAATTAATGGCAATATCTTATTGGTGGTTGTTGGAAAATTTAATAATAAAATATATTTAAGGAATATGTTTAAGTAATACGATTGCAGAGAAAATATTTTTTACGTGTGTCTTAACTTTACGTAGTACTTAAAGTGTACATAAATGTCTACGTGGCAACTTTAAAGAATACAATTTATGTAAAACCACTGTGGATGCTCTTAAGGCAAAAATTCAAAAAATATATCTAATTGAAATGAATAAAATACCCTCATGACTAACATGAAGAAACGCGTCGTTCCCTCCTTTATTTCAATGTCTTTTCACCTTCCCTCCCAACTAGAAGGGAATCCGAAACCTCCCCCCTAACCATACTCTATCCCCCCCCCCCCTAAAAAATTCTTAAGGTTTCGTCTATTATGGTTTTTTTTTCGGAAAATTTGTGCTTTTGATTTGCCGAAATTGTGGCTTACGATTCAAGTACGGGATTTACTTCAGTATATCATAGTCTTGGCTGAAATTTGATGAAGACCCAAAATTTTATCTTTTTGGGTGGGTCAAAACAGGTTCGTTCTTACGTATTCTTTCTTATCTCCGTCGTGGTTGCTCCATTGTTGTGGGAATTGAGTTCGATTGCTTGGTTTCGGGATGTTAGGGTCCTGGGTTTGACTGTCCATATTGTGAAGAAAAAATATGCATTTGTTCCAGTGCATTTCACTGCATGTGTGGGTTTGAACTGTACAAATTTAATTTCCGATAGTGAATGGATTGATCTTCATAGAGACCTTCATGTATGTATCTGCAATTTTACAGATCCTGTTCAGATTAAAGTGAAATTGTCTCAGGTACTCTTAGCACACAAAAACCGTAGTCTCGAGTACTTATTTTTCAAATTAATTTTAATTTATGCAGTTTCTTCATGGAAAATATTGATGTTGATGTTGCAAACATCTTGTGCGAGATAAACCACAGTGGATCATTTGGAAAGGAAAATGGTTAGAAGGTTTGGAACATGGGAATGCTGGATTACCTTGAGTTCCCAGTGACAGCAACTTTGGAGGAGATGCTGCATCTTTATGAAGTAGTGTGTGATTATGAAGAAGGAGACAAGAAATGTGGCAAGATTGCATCAACAATATTGTTAGAAGGTAAATGTAATCTATTGCAAAAGAAACAAAGTTTTGGTTGTTGGTTTATATATATGAATGAATTATCATACATTGTGTTTGCTTTGCAATTGCACGTTTGTATAAGGATTGAGAAATAAAAGGAGCATTAATGATCTTTGTTGCGTATTAGAGAACCGTAAAGGAAATGAAATACTGTTATTATACTTTCTGAAGAAAAATATGTCAAATTCAAAGAAAAATTGGAACAACAAGTTACAAATTAAAAGACGAGTTCATGTAATGAAGACCAAGATCCTGAGTTTACGGATGAAATGAGTTAGATTGATAACATGAGTGACTCATTATGGTGGGAGCATGCAACTCAAACAACTAAACTAGTGGAGGAGGAAGAGATTGGTGGAAGTCAGGAATATGGAGAAGGGATTGGTCGAAGTCGGGAATTTGGAGAAAGGATTGGTTGGCGTCAGAAAACTGGAGAAGGAAGTGGTCAAAGACAAAAATTTCGAGAAGAAACAGAAGAAGCATATAAATTAAACCTTAGTGATGAAGAGAGTTAGTCTGCGGAAGAGATATTTGTGACACCACCAGCATCAGATGATGATGAGGCAACTCATTTAGCAAGGATGCAAGTTTTGAATGAAGTGCTGAATGATAAAGATCCTGAGTTGAGCCTTGAGATGACATTCGGAACAGTTGAAAAGCTTAAAGATGTTATAATTGAGCATAGCATTCATAACGGATATGTTGTAAAGTACATAACGAATACACCAAAGATGGTTCTTGTGCTGTTAAAGGAGAATTGTGGGTGGAAGCTTTATGCGTCTTTAATGGCTCATGGAAATCAAAAACACATTTGGGTTCGAAGTCGGCAGATTTACTAACATAAGAGCTAATGTCCAGATTAAGAAGATAATTTGGGGAGATCATGAAACAATATGAGAATCTGAGGTCTTATGTTGCCACTGTGTTGCAACATAATCCAGGGTCTACAATGGTCATTTAAGTTGATTAATCGATCAACAATCTCATACCCAAATTTGAGAGATTGTACTTGTCATTTGAAGCGTCGAAGAGAGGGTTCCTCGGTGGATGTATAACATTTTTTTGGTCTTGGTGATTGTCACTTGAAAGGGTTATAAAGGGGGGCCTTCAGTGCCATTGAGGGAGACGCTAACAGCGAGTTGTTCCTTATAACTATTGCATAGGTTGAAGCTTAAACAAAGATATTTTAAAAGGGGAAAAGAACATATTTACTGTCTCAAGTTTGCTTCATGTTTCAGTTTGGTGTCTGAAGTTTAAAATGTTAAAATAGAGTTTCCCAGGTTTCATTTTTGTTAAAATTTGGTGTCTCCGCCCGTCTTTTCCTCTTCTTTCAACCATTTCCATCAACCGACTCACCCACTTATAATCCATCACATTTTACTTTTCACAAAATCGTCAAATTTCACCCAAAAGTTGAACATAAAAAAAAAAAAAAAAAGTTTCCAGCAGAGCGATTTCGAGCGAAAACAAAGCATGATTTACTTGGGAAAATGTGGCCAGCTTCTTAGGTGATGGTCCCGACAAAGTGACGAGAAGGGAGCATGCTTGGGAGCTCGGATATGACAGTCGGTTTCGTCGGGATTGGCTTCTCTAAAGTAATCACACTGAGACACCAAATTTCAACCAAAATGAAACCTAGGACACTCAATTTAAACGTCGGACACCAAACTGAAACATGAGGCAAACTTGAGACAGTAAATAGATTATTTTCCCTTTTAAAAGTGTTATTGGAGTTGTTGACTGAAGACATATGGAATGGTCCTAGGTGTTGCTGGCATTTGGGTATTGGGCTGCCGTAAAAATGAGCCCATTAATATGAGATTGCTATCTAAGTCAATTAGGTAATGTCACATTAGGAATTTAAGGATAGGCCTAAAATCTCAACTGACATGAGAGACCCAAAATTTGGCCTCCCTTTCTCTATTTGGCCGACGGAACCTATAAAGAGTTGTGATGTGGGTTTTGCCCTCCTCCTCTTATAAATAGGGAGTGTCAGGGTTTATTTTAGGTTTAATCACACTACAAGAAAAGATGACATTACCGTCACTTAGTAACGACACCACTAGAAAATGTCGATATTTTTTTATTAATTTAAAAATAGCGGCACTTATTATGGTGCCGCAATATTTTTCTACTTATCGGCACTTTAGAAGTGCCGCCGTCTTTTTTTCACATACCGACACTTACTAAAGTGACGTTATTATTTATTTAGAAAAAAAACGGCATTTTTTGTAGTGCCACTATTTTTTCACGTATGGACACTTACAAAAGTGCCGTTATTATTTATTTAAAAAAAAAAACGGCTTGAATGGGCAGCTACAGCCCCTACGCATTTCAAACCCACATTCATTCTTGTGAAACAAGAGTGTATTAATATATTATTTTTTATCAGAAGGCCCAAAAATGCCCGTTTCCAGAATAAGTTCTCTCCCTCCAGTACCTTCTTCAATCGTCTTCCATAAACTCTCTCCATATGCGTTCGTTCGTCTTCACGATTGTGACCTAACTCTCCATCGACCCAAGTCTCCACCATCCAGCGCCCGTCGTCCTCCTCTGTAAGTTGAGTAGATCCACCTCGAAAAAGTGAAATGCATGTCATTTATCAAATCATTGTAGTTTGAATCGCACGAGATCTGTCCATGCTATACGCGGCTAACTTGATTGAGATTTGTCTAATCTTAGTGAGGTCGGTGTTTTTCAGGGTCCGTAATGAGGTTTGATATGCATAGATCATTGTTGGTCATGGTTTTGCAGACTTGGGCTATTAGGGCTGGAGAGTGAATGCCCAAAGTAGGCTTCATTGCCAAACTTATTCCCAAACTAGGCTTCTTTAGAAACTAATTCCCAAAATAGGTTTTTTCATTTTTTTTAATCATTTATATTTTTATATTTTACCCCCAAAGTTTATATTTTGTTACAATTGATCCTAAAACTAAATATCATACAAGAAATATATAAAAAAATTGAAAATTAAGATAATTAATGTAGAAGTTAAAAACATAAAATAAATTAGTAATTTTGAAAAAAAATTCTAAAAATAAAATATGCCAAAATATATAAATAAAAAACATTGATATAAAACGTAAAGAAACTAAATACTCATGATTTTTTTAAGTATAAAAATATAAACCCTAAATAAAATATGTTAAATTTATAAAAATATATAAAATTAACGAATGAAAAAATAACGGATAAACTAATTTAAATTTAAAAAATCAAAAGAATAAATTTAAGAATGGATTTTAGTTAGTATTTTTTTTTTGCATACTCTTAATGAATATAATTTGTATATCATTATATATTTTTTTTCAAAATTTATTTATTTTTAAATTTTTTTCTTTTAATTTCACATATTTTTTTATAATTAAAATCTACAAAATTTGTTTGTTTGATTATTTTTTAATGTGCATTTTTAACATTTAATTAATTATTTTTTATTTCTATTTTTTATTTTTCATACATTTAGTTTCTTAAATTTCATTTTTAATTATAGTTTTCTTTAGGGTTCATTTGTAACATATTGTAAACTTTATGATTTAAATTAAATAATATACATTACAAAAAAAATGAAAAAACCTATTTTGGGAATTAGTTTCTAAAAGAGCCTAGTTTGGGAAATAGTTTGGTGGAAAAACCTACTTTGGGAATTCACTCAGGGCTGGACCGGTTAGTGTTTTAGTGTTCGAGCGGCCGTATTGGCTGCAACCACACACAAACCTAGGCGTCAAGGAAAATTTGCTTATTCATGATGATTTTTAGATGAGATTACTTGCTTCTTTATTTATTTCTCATGATTCTGCTTTGCTTTGTGATTTCAAAGATTTGAGCTAATTAATAAAGGCATAGGTCATGCTATTATGCGACAATTTGACGCTACTGTTAGTTTAGTGTTTGTGGATGAGATAGAATAGCTACACCTAGCTCTAATATTATAATTTGGAAGGGAACTATTCAAATTAGATCCACCTAAACTTAAGAGTAAAAATTAAGAGTTTTGGAACTTTAGAAACAACCAAAAAGAAAAATCGGGAACGTAATGTGCTTTTGTTATTCTGTTTGATTGGCTAGGGTGCGGATATTAGGAATCCATTTTCGCGTAATTTTAGTTTAGGATTACATAATCGTTAAATCCAAGCTCATTGGTTATCTTATATCCTAAATAGTTACAGTACAAATATTATATGCTAAATATATTCTGATTATATACAGTTTGCTCACAATGTTGTGGCAGAGCCTGCAAAAAAGATCTGCAAACCAAAACCTTGGAAGCATCCTCAACCAATAACAAAGTCGCAGCTCATACAGTGGCGTGATGAATTTTAGGACACTTCTTCTCATTATGGTGGTTGGAAAGGTATTATTCCACCAATGTGGCTTTTTTCCTTATCCACCTACTTCAATCAGAGATATGGATATACGCCCAATCTGAACCCGTTGACTTCCAAACCGTTGTATTTTTATCGTCTCATTAACGATTGTAAATCGAAACTTCAACCCGAACACTGCGCGAACACATCAACGGCTCGGACGAGGCCGGAGCGCTCGTCCGGCCGAGGCAAACTCACCTAGGTGAGGTTGGGTGGCCACACCCGACCTCCCCTAGGAGAGATCGGGTCAGCCAACCCGATCTCTCCTAGGGGAGATCGGGTGGACCAACCCGATCTCTCCTAGGAGAGATCGGGTCGGCCAACCCGATCTCTCCTAGGAGAGATCGGGTTGGCCGACCCGATCTCTCCTAGGAGGGATGAGGTTGGCCAACCCCATCCTCCCTAGGAGGGGTTGGGTGCCCTCACCCAACCCCTACCCTTGGGGGTCGGATTTCTCCCCCCCAAGGGCCCCGGCACCATTTTTGGACTCCCACACTCGGTTCACTCCGCCTACCTTCTCCGTATCCTAAGGTCCTAATTATGCGTATAAAGGTTAATTAATTGTGTTTAAAGGTCAACGATGTCATTAAGCCACCTTAATTACACCGTTGCCTATAAATACCCCCCACCTTCACAACTCATTTGATCATCTTGGCAAGTTGCACAATTTTGCTCTGACATCTCTCTAACTTTATCTCTCTAAAACCGTACTGACTTAGGCATCGGAGAGGGTTCATCAGGCACCACCCCCCCTCTGTGCCTGGTATTGCCCCTCTTGCAGGGTGGCAAGGAGAAGAGAGCCAAGGAAGCAGAAGAGCATAGAGCAGTAGGACAAGCCCCAGGGGTAAGAAGTACAAGCCTCAGGAGGTCAAAAGGAGAGAAGGAAAGGAGATCAGAAGGAGAGAAGAGAAGGACATATATCAGAACGACTACTCCAAGGGAGCAGAAGGGCATGTATCAGAATGACTAGTCCTAGGAACACTGAACCCGACATTTCATTAATGGGAGATAAATTCTAGATTGACGACCCGTTGACCTAGACTTTATAACCTAACACTTGGCGCCGTCTGTGGGCTTCGAACAGAAAGCCTGGCAATAACAAAAGCGATGACGAACAACTTAGTATCTAGGCATCACCGCCCACCTGGGGGCAATAGGCGAGGGAGACATCCTATACCTCCAGCAAGGCAGCCTAACCCAGAGAAACAGCCTGCACACCAGAACCTCAGGTAGCCCCACAGGCACCCCAGCCTAACAAGCAGGGAGGAGGCTTCCACAGCTCCAACTCCATTGACTAGGAAGCCACAGGGACAGGGGGGCAACAAGGAGTGCCATCCCAATACACGGCACCTCCACAGGGGTACTACTATGAGGCACAACCTCAAGGGTATCCATGTGGAATAATGACTCAAAGGAACGACAATCGTGCCCACACAACCAACATAAGGCCCGCATACTCGCAAGGAGCACAAACAGTGACTCCGAGGTTGATGCACGCATTGGATGAGCTGCTAGCCTATAGGGAGACCCTGAGGAACAGGCAGAGAAGGCAACACCAGCATGAAGAAGAAGAAGTTCATGAGGAAGAACAAGTCCCAGAAGAAGAACACGACTCGCACCCTAGAGCAGGGCAGCGAGAAGAACAAAGAAGAAATTATCAAGAGCCACCCCCAGAGGGAAGGCAGCAATTTGTGCCTCCTAGGCAACAACAGACACAACAGGACGCCAGGGCCTACACCCCACTGGGGGCAGACAGACAGCCAAGACCTCAAAGGAGGCAAGAATTCCACCAAGTACCCCAACAGGGACATACACCGCACTAAGGGAAGACATACATGACAGACCAACAAGGATATAGGAGTTCCAACATCAACCATGGCAATGTACACATACAGTCCGTATCACCACAGACATGCCTAAGGGACATACCAAGGAAAGCTCAAAGGGAGGGACATAGTCCCAACAACACAATAAAGCAACCACCTACCCATGATACAGCACGACAGGTCCAAACCCCTTGTGCATGACAACCCTTGGCACACGTCCTCCTAGGACAGAGGAGGAGTTGAAAAGACAAGGATTTGAACAGGGAACTAATAGAGTACCACACCACGTCAGCACATAGCTACTACAATGGGAAGTCTCATGGAGAGACATAGTAGAGTGAGACCGCACATAGCATACATGAAGGATACACCTCCACCTAGTCCGCCTTGCAAGGATGCGACCTCATATTCCTCAAGTGGAAGGAATACACACAGACTAATGGAGGAAGACAGTTACATTACCAAAGAAACAGGGGATATCAACACCCCCACTCCCATATCCTTCCCATATCCTCTTATTTAATTTAACTGCATAACAAGTCAACTCCCTAAAAGGGGTAGATTTTGATACTTGATCTCAACATGTTTTCCAAGAATGACCATACCGGACGCCTCCGGGCTCCGTGATATATATATACACAGGTGGACCACTAGAAGAATCAGTAAAAGGCCGTCGCCAATCAAGAGATGCACAAGCAACAGATTCCTCAATCCCAAAGAACACCTATAAGGTCAAGTTTCTGGGAAAGATCACAAGATGGAAGGCTCACTTACAAAAATAAGTTGAGCACTCCCAACATCCTATAGAGGAACTACCATGAAGGTCACAAAGGATTACCCCTACTACAACCTTCCACTAAGCTTCCTAGGGCCAAGCCCGTCAAAGGATCCCATCTGGCATTGGTATGCAAGGGGGGCACTAGTCACAACATGCCCTCCCCACAAACGCCCATTAACACAAGAGGGGGTAGCCGCGAACACATCCCTCCAAAAATGGAGGAAACCATATCACATGGGCAACGCCCACCATTAGAAGCAAACACCTCCAGCGGATCTTTATGATTTCACAAAATAGCCAGGAGATACAACTACACTTAGTAAGCTCATCCCAGGTAATGGAATACACTTCCATCAAAAACCCTCAAGGACACCAAGCCTAGCAAAGGAAGAACGGTGACACCATCATCAAGCTTTTAAAAAGGGATATGGAAAACATAGTATCTCCACACAATGATATGTTAGTCATAAGAGAGGGAATCACCAACTTTGACATGAAGAGAACCATAGTACATGAAGGGAGTCCGTCAGACATCTCCCATGACCAACCATTGATGATACTAGAGAAGAGTCAGGCATACCTAATATCAAGGGACCCCCTACTAGTAAAGGTGGTCAGAACATCAACACACCCATTAGGGACACGGCACTGCAAATGAACCAGGAAAAGGATGGAACACATATCCTTACAAGTATCCTTACAAGTATCCTTGCATTTATCCTTGCAAAAATAAACTCCATAGATAAAGAAGTTATCTAATAGATGACTATATCTCTGTTCTCAAGCTATGATCCTAACCCGGAGATCCTTGGACTCCGTACTATATATGTAATGAATAACATGTTCATCAGAGATAGGTACACGAAGATTCAAGACAGCGCCATAAAGATTAGGCGCATACCTCTACCAAGTACGACACATTGGAGTGTTCACAAACACTCCTTCGCCATCTCACAAGAAAGGAGGGAAACCAAGGATACAAGTCCTAATAGAATAAACATCGGTAGAAAATCCTGTCATTGAAGTCATGCACCAAGAGAGAAACTCTAAAGATGCAAGTTTAGCAAAGGAGATAGTGCAACAACTAGAGTGTGAAAAAGGAGATACATCTCCTGCCAAGAGCCTTAGGGCAGGATAATAGTTCTACAAGATCAACCAAAGAAGAGCTCTAAAGCGTGGGGAGTAAGGTTTCAAGATCGACCTTCACACTAGACGCACATCCCGATCAACCACCTTGTCTGCAAATGATAAGACATTTGACCCTGGCATCCCATCAAGAGGAGAACCCCGATAAAAGGGGCACTAGAAAAATATCCCGCCTCTAAGGCCATACACCAAATACATGATGAATGAAGGTTATGACAAAACAAAAGAGGAGGGACTTGTCAGCTCAACACACCTCAAACACGTATACGTACGCAATACAAATGCAGCCTCTAATGAAGTTATCCAACAAGGAATAGCCAATACGGGAACAAACCCAGGAAAATCAGGGAGCATCACCTGCAAACCTAAAGGAAAACGCCCTTTTTAGGTTCAAGTCCTAATTCGAAGGAAGTCTACAATCAACATTCAAGGTGGGAGGAGCATGACCAATGGGACACCCCCTAAGGGCAGTGAAGAATACTCCAGTGTGAAGGAAAAGGCAAGGCACACTAAGTGCCACAACACTCCAGGAAGATACAGCCCGGTCAGACCCCCCCCCCCCCCCCCCCCCCCCATGCACGAGCAAAGAGCATGGGTCAGATTGACTAGTCTGAAACACACCTACGAGATTAACAACTCAAGACACCATTCTATGAGAGAGCTCTTCAACCTACACAGGGAAAGGAGGGAAAAATTTACAAGCACCCCTAGGATACAGACATTGCCACATCCTAGTTATCAAGAGAATGAAATCCACCCCCACCCACCCAAAGCAAAAGCTCTTCCACCCAACCTCCAAAGACACATCCGACAAAAGCATCATCCAAACCATGCCTATGACTGAAACAAGCAAGCATGAGAAAGAGTAAATCCTACAAGGGACACTCATCGCATTCAAACAAGCAGACAAGGGAGCCCCGAGCATAAGGGGTACCCAACCAAGAAAATGAACGAGGGGCCTTCAACGGCCAAATATGAAAGGCGGTGTGACCACTAAGCAACTTGGGGGGCACCAAACGAATAAGTGCTTGGTAGTCCACCTAAGTGTAAAAGAAGAGATTAGAAGCAGAAGATCACAAGAACATGCAATACCACTTTTCCTAGAAGAGGTCACATAAGAGGAAAACATCATCAACTCCCTATACGAACTCGTCCTAAGTTGGCAACACACAAACATCGCCCTCGAGAGGTGATCTCCCACATTAAAGGAAAAGCGTGGTAGCATGCAATATCATAGAAGGAAAAGTCAAGTAAAGACTCGAAAAGCATACCAAAGACGAACCCTGTGCCCTCCGGGAGCCTATCCCGCGAACAGATTCGACGCCCCCAAGAGCGTATCTTGAGAGTAGTTTTTATACTACGACCTTCGACGCCCCCAAGAGCGTATCTTGAGAGTAGTGTTCATACTACGACCTTCGACGCCCCCAAGAGCGTATCTTGAGAGTAGTTATTACACTACGACCTTCGACGCACCAAGAGCGTATCTTGAGAGTGGTTTCCAAAAACTACGAACTTCGACGCCCCCAGGAGCGTATCTTGAGAGTAGCTCTAAAACTACGAACCCTGTGCCCTCCGGGAGCCTATCCCGCGAACAGATTCGACGCCCCCAAGAGCGTATCTTGAGAGTAGTTTTTATACTACGACCTTCGACGCCCCCAAGAGCGTATCTTGAGAGTAGTGTTCATACTACGACCTTCGACGCCCCCAAGAGCGTATCTTGAGAGTAGTTATTACACTACGACCTTCGACGCACCAAGAGCGTATCTTGAGAGTGGTTTCCAAAAACTACGAACTTCGACGCCCCCAGGAGCGTATCTTGAGAGTAGTGTTCATACTACGACCTTCGACGCCCCCAAGAGCGTATCTTGAAAGTAGTTATTACACTACGAACTTCGATGCACCAAGAGCGTATCTTGAGAGTGGTTTCCAAAAACTACGAATTCGACGCCCCCAGGAGCGTATCTTGAGGTAGATTTGCAACCTACCAGATTCGACGCCCCCAAGAGCGTATCTTGAGGTAGAAAAAACACTACCAGTTCGACGCCCCCAAGAGCGTATCTTGAGGTAGATTTCAAACTACCAGTTCGACGCCCACCAGGAGCGTATCTTTGGTCTAACCTGAGCCCTCCGGGAGCCTATCCTGTGAAACGTTAAGTGCCGTCCGAGAGCCTGTCTCGTGAACAGATTTCGACGCCAATCAGGAACGTATCTTTGGACTAACCTGAGCCCTCCGGGAGCCTATCCTGTGAAACGTTAAGTGCCATCCGAGAGCCTGTCTCGTGAATAGTTTTCGACGCCCACCAAGAGCGTATCTTTGGTCTAACAGTACAACGTATACCGTGTAAGGGGTATCAGAAGAGATCATCACACCATGCTCAGAAGGATACCATGAGAAAGAAATTTCTAAGTAAAGTAATGTGAAGAACAAGTAATGTTTTTTCTTTATGAAATGACAGGTATGACATGAAGGAAAGCACGAAAGAAAGACAAGTAAAGGAAACACACCAAGAGAAGAGTCCATGACCAAAGGATCATATACAGAAGCACAAGAGGTTACCATGAAAAGTAACGAGTTATCCTACCACCCATATCACAAGTCAAGAGAAATATCTCAAAGGAACCCAACACCACCAAGAAGGATAGCAAAGACATGAAATCCAAAGTTCAAGGCCCTCAAAATAAGCTCGACCCATCAAGAAGAGAATTGCCTTACAAGTCACACAAATCAACCTCCGACAAATGTTATTGTCATGCATGTCGCCCTCGCGTGACCTATGCTCGTATCAGACTTGAACATCGTCAAGCACAACTCATGAAGGAGACATCTAAAGAGCATAAAGGATACAACATCCGACAAGACGAGACATCGGAACCTAACCCAACAAACATAGCCTACACAAAAGGCAAATATAGCAATGAAGGCTCTCCAATAAGAAAGGAATACTAAAGCACAACTTCATACATCGTGATATGGCTATCATGTCCACATACCTTGAGGTGGCTATCATGTCCACATACACTGAAGTGGCTATCATGTCCACATACTTTGAGGTGGCTATCATGTCCACACACCTTGAAGTGGCCATCATGTCCACATACCTTGAGGTGGCTATCATGTCCACACACCTTGAAGTGGCTATCATGTCCACATACCCTGAAGTGACTATCATGTCCACACAATACAGAAGGGCTATCACTCCGACACATCACGAAGTGGCTATCATGTCCACATACCCCGAAGTGATTATCATGGCAGCACATCATAAAACATCTGTCAAAGACATGCATTGTAAAGACACCATCCCGACCACGAACATCAAAAGGCTACGCTTAGCCTTAGGAGGAGGTTCAAGAAAAAGGAAAAACAACACCCTTCGTACGCTCATCAAAGGTAGGCACTTATATTTCAACCCACTGGGTGATACCAGGAAGGAGACGTCCTCATTATGAAGACAACCTCCATATCTCACGAAATCAACCATGAAACAAAGAATCACGACAAGCACTATTGAGGGCATATAACAAAACGATCCCCACAACGATCACAACTACAATACTAGTAGAGGCTAACTCAGGAGCAGTCTCCACCAAACTCCAAAGCAAGAATTTGCTATCTTAATCAGAGCCAGGGCAAGAGAAAGGAACCTCAATGAAAGGCGATGATCACACCCATCACCAAAAGAAAAATCTTCAACGCATGGGTTAATAACATAACCCATAGGAAAGACAAAAACACCTTCAAAAGTCGTCAAATCTACATAAAGACGAAATAAACTTGAGACTCGGCCCCTCGGCTGGGGGGCAGGGGATAGAGAAGAGACATCAAGACCTATGATCACCCCATCGCCAGCCACAGGTTGTTTCCTTTTGTCTAGCAAAGAGGTCGCCTCTTCAACCACTACCTCCTTATCATGGGAGAGAGTCAGCAAGGGGGCACTTGAAGGAGAGCCTCTCGCGGTTTCCTTCTCCTTGGCAGCCGAGGGCCCGACCTCAGAGTCAGGTTTCCGCGCCTCGGATTTAGATTGACTTGAACTCTCACCCACCACAAGAACCATTCGGTAACCAGAGAAGAACGCTCTAACAACAAGAAGGAAGTAGCATGAGAACAATCATAAGTTTATCACAAAGAAAAGAGAAGGGAAAAAGAACATACTGGAAGCATTAGCAGCCATCCTGACTTAGAAAATTTCTTGGCCTGATAAGCAGAACTAGAGGGTTCTTCCCTCTCATCCGATCCAACGGTACGTTCGGAACGCTCTGCCTACACCTTATATGTTTCTCCATGAAATCAACCTACAAGGGGTCATACGAGTCCCCGCCTCATACGAGTCCGCCTCGGACACCCAAGACACAGGACGGTCAGATTTGGTCTGACTACCTTGGAAAACGATCTTCAAGGTCTCCCTGTCTGAAGAAGAAAGCTTCCCAAAAATGAGTCATCTATACGAGCAACCAACGCAAAGGTTGACCCTTACTCATAGAGGGGCGAGATACGCTTACTACGGGGGCAACCTTAACACCAAGGGAAGAGGGCGAACTTTTAGTTTCCCCAAATGGAGCAACGCTCCAGCACATCCGAAGGAAGGGTCAACCCTTAACACATGTCAATAGACCCCTTCGCTCGCGGCGATAAGAAGAAAGCTTGTAAGCTTTTTCACCCTCACTTTTATGGGGAACAAATTGCAGGTTAAAGGTCAAGAGCTATACACACGCTCCAACGAATGAAGGAAAAATGTTACACATGCCGAAGGTCGAGATTAATGGAAAATGCTCACGCTAGTACGAGGGAGGCGGAACGTTGTGTCCCATTGAGTGGCAGAGTTCCCACCCTCAAGTAAAGGAGAAGTCTATGCTCTCACCTTTGCGCTTATGCTCATATTCATGATTAACATCTACAGGTACATCAATGTCATCACTTATGCTTATACTCACAACCCATCCATACATACATACATGTTCATGCTTGCACTCATATGCATGCCCACATACACACTCCCGTGTGTTCAAACATTTAGACGTCCATGCACATGGCCGCCATATATTCATGCATACATTCATGACTACAATCGCAGCATGTCTCTACTCACTCCCATCCTTATGTTCCTACTTGCATGTATGCTAGTACACATCCTCATGTTCATGATATGTCCATGTTTACTCCTAGTTAACATCCTATAGGCATATTTTCTAGTATCCCATACTTAGAAAAAATTTGGGCCAAAATTAAATTTTTCTCCACTTAGGCAAATCACGGCATGAAATTGAAGCATGAATCACTTAGATGTATCAGTATTACATTCCTATGCAAGCATGTATTTTTTGAGTATACGCCTGTAGCAAAGATAGATTTATTACTCCCACCTCAGACGGACGTGTGCTTAGGCACACGTCTGTGCTACTCTAACGTTTACAACTCCTCTATCTCATAAGGCAGGGGGCAGGGTCGGAGACACGCACCCATGGGTAAGCAAATGTTCAGACGAAAGGTAAAACCCCGGTTTCAAATTGCGCGTATCATACCATCCTGAAATAGAGTCAATCAAGGGTTAAGCCATTGGTTGACTCGGGGGCATGTGATGGATATACGCCCAATCTGAACCCGTTGACTTCCAAACCGTTGTATTTTTATCGTCCCATTAACGATTGTAAATCGAAACTTCAACCCGAACACTGCGCGAACACATCAACGGCTCGGACGAGGCCGGAGCGCTCGTCCGGCCGAGGCAAACTCACCTAGGTGAGGTTGGGTGGCCACACCCGACCTCCCCTAGGAGAGATCGGGTCAGCCAACCCGATCTCTCCTAGGAGAGATCGGGTCGGCCAACCCGATCTCTCCTAGGAGGGATGGGGTCGGCCAACCCCATCCTCCCTAGGAGGGGTTGGGTGCCCTCACCCAACCCCTACCCTTGGGGGTCGGATTTCTCCTCCCCCCAAGGGCCCCGGCACCATTTTCGGACTCCCACCCTCGATTCACTCCGCCTACCTTCTCCGAATTCTAAGGTCTTAATTATGTGCTTAAAGGTTAATTAATTGTGTTTAAAGGTTAACGATGTCATTAAGCCACCTTAATGACACCGTTGCCTATAAATACCCCACCTTCACAACTCATTTGATCATCTTGGCAAGTTGCACAATTTTGCTCTGACATCTCTCTAGCTTTATCTCTCTAAAACCGTACTGACTTAGGCATCGGAGAGGGTTCATCAGGCACCACCCCCCCCCCCGCCTCTGTGCCTGGTATTGCCCCTCTTGCAGGGTGGCAAGGAGAAGAGAGCCAAGGAAGCAGAAGAGCATAGAGCAGTAGGACAGGCCCCAGGGGTAAGAAGTACAAGCCTCAGGAGGTCAAAAGGAGAGAAGGAAAGGAGATCAGAAGGAGAGAAGAGAAGGACATATATCAGAACGACTACCCCAAGGGAGCAGAAGGGCATGTATCAGAATGACTAGTCCTAGGAACACTGAACCCGACATTTCATTAATGGGAGATAAATTCTAGATTGACGACCCGTTGACCTAGACTTTATAACCTAACAATATATATATATTGTTGGATGGTTTGTCTGTGCATACATAGTGTAGAGCTTTAGTTTAAAAGTTACTTGTAATGTGATAAGTTTTCTTATTTCTTGAAATATATCGTTAGTAATGGTCATGATTTATGTATGGTGGGAGTGACTGATGTTGATGTTGGGAAAGGTAGAAGAGAGTTAAGTGATGTTGATCTTGGTGTATTGAATGGACAAATATTCCTGAGTTAACTAGAAGAGGGGTAGAGATTACCGTAGACAAATGAAGTTGTTCCTCTAAAATAAAAAATTTAAAATATTTTTTCCTTTACCGAAAAAGGTAGGATATATGTTAGGAGCTGAAGACTTAGCATGTTGTGAGTTACTTAGGCTAATATATTTGGAAAATTTGGTGCTCACTTTCTTGGTGTCCTTGTTATGGATAAATTACCCATGCATGGTACAAATAGATAAGATTTATCTTAGAAGATATTATGGCACTTAACCAACTGATGGTATTACTTCACCGGTGGTGTGCCCTTTCTCGAATTTCAACTAAAGTGTCAAGTAATGCTTTCCTTTATGTTTTCCCCCAATGTGACTAACCTCTGTGCTTAGAGAAGAAACTTTCTTCTAATTTAATTGGTTTGATCCATTTTATTAATTCACTGTTGCTTCCATTGATGAGCATGAAGATGATTTATCGCTGTTTATATGAATAAATCTAACATTTTCTTGCATATATTTTGTTGTTGGAAGTGCAGATTCCTTGGTCAGACTCTGGAATATTTCTAAGATGCTTTGTGTTCGCATCTTCCAGCTGCTGCAATATATTAATGTTTCAATAAATAAATAAAATATAAGGAATCCTCAGATTGAAGAGATTGCAGGAGCCAGGTGAATGTGTTCCTTTAATGAAAGATCTTACCACTCTTTTGACTTGCTTCTATGGGATTCTCAGCCTAATGATATGAAATGTTAACGAATGTTTCTAATTGCTCCAGCTCTGGACATCGAGGAGCAATTTTAGCTTCTCTTGTTCCTGGAATCAATATACAGATTTGGATTAACAGTGACTACTCACCGTTTCGCTATGCTTGGTAAAAGATGATAGAAACGCAGGTACACTATTCAATTTTCTAGGCTGTTAGATCTTCAAATATATCGTCACCTTATGGCATGTATACCTTCTTGTAACTAATATGAACAACATTTATTTGATGGTAACTACATCATTGAGCTTTTGCTGAGTTTGTCCGGTCCAAGTTTGTTTCTTTCTTTCGCTTGGTTTTACACTGTCCAGTGAAAGCAGTGGAGCTTTAATAGAACTATAATTGACATAACTTACTCTCAGATGCTCTTCTTGTTATTTTGCCAAATTAATGAAGAAATGCATTAGTACCTCTACATGCACCCTTATGTCTCATTTGCCTCTGAAAATTATACATGTTGTTGAGCTCATTCGGTTTTGCGTCTATGACCAATGGAGTGAGCTCGACTGATGGCCTTGACGGTCTAGCTGGAGGCACTGCTTCTTTGAGCTTCACAGCAATGTTAATTGCCGTGCTCCCTATGTCCCGGTCAGTAAGATATACTAAAAAGTACCAACCATATCCTAAAATGAACACCTTTAATGACCATAGATTGGATTGCTGCAGATATAGCCATATTCGGTGCATCAATGGCAGGAGCTTGTGTTGGTTTTCTGCTTCATAACCTATATAGAGCATCTGTATTCATGCAGTACAGGAGAAATGGTTAATAGCGACACTTTTAAGGTTTGTAGCGACACTTTTTACTGTCGCTGTAATAGTAGCGACACTTTCAGCAAACGTTGACGTTGACAAATGCACTATCGCAAGGGTACAGCTACACTTTTTCAAGTGTCGCACAAACGATTAGCGACACTTCTTGTTAGTGTCGCAAATTATTTAACGTCACTTTCAAAAGTGCCGGAATCAGTAATCATTGCGGCAAGTCTAAAGTGGCGCAACTAGAAGTTATTGCGACACTTTTAAAATGCCGCAAACTGTTTCTGATTTTTTTTTTAAATCCTGATATTAAACTAATATTGAAGTCTTTTATTTGGGTAACCAAAATATTTCAACTTAAACTTCAGTTTAATTCAGACAACTTATTTCATACAAATATACTTCATGAAACCCATAACCGAAATTATCATTATAAACAATACGTTCCTTCTGGTAAAAAGAAATACGCTCCAACAATTCTACATAAAATTTATTCTTATATATACCAAAATATTAACATAGCCTCTATATAACACCCATTTTGATAAACCTGATAGTTGGTATGCCCTTTCTAGAAAATCTTCAACTTGAACCATGTGTATCACCGCGACTTCTAGAAAACCCGTACACTTCAAGTTTGGGTGTAAGACATCTGAAACAACACAATGATGCATCTCCACAAAGTCTACCTGAGTATTGACGAATCGAGGGAAGAAAACAACGAATAATTTTTTTATTATCGATGAATAGTATGTCAATAACTAGAGAGAGCAAAAGAGACCAGTTGACTTCAACTAATTTAAATTATAAAAGAAAAAAATCACAAATATAATGCAGGTAAGACTAAGATAGTTACATGGTACCGACTTTTGGAGAGTCATCAGTCAAGCATTCTCTTGTGTGCTTCTTCAATAGCATGTTCCATATCACAGAGTTGGCACCTTTAAAAAACCATGAAGTTGATTCAAATCTCCATTCTAATGTTCTTTTCCAGAAACTGCTAGTAAAATATTGAAGACACTGACAGAGCCCAAACAAACTAATTCATATTTTTTCATAAAGCAACGCTAACATAAAGCACCAATGTTCCAATAAAAATTCAACTGGAACGTTAGAAATCAGGAAAAGGAGATCCTATGAAAATGACTAAAATTTTAGGACTTCATGAAAAAAAAGATAAGTAATGTATATGGTTGTTCCCGATGTGTTAAGAGACCAAATAGACTGAAAGTCACATGTGCACCAAGAAACAATAAACCAGAAGAAAAATAAATAATCCAGCAACTAGAGCTAACTTCTGTAATTAGCCCCCATGTAATGAATGAAGAGAAAATTAGCTAACCTTAGTACGATTTTGAGGACCTTTTCGTCCTTTGGAGCAAGTGGTTCCATTGTCGGCCTCTCCAAGAAGAGTAGTACATCATCACCAAAGAAAGGTATATTTTTCCACACGAACAATTGGAGTTGGCATTTCATCAATATTTAACAATTTTGCACTTCCTCTGCATTTGCTCTGACCTTCCAGAGCCTTTACATGAGAATCCTACTGTAGCTGAGTACCATAGAATGACATGACACATAAATGACACAGAAAACACTTGAGAGAAAAAAAAATCTACAATGACTATCAAATACTAAAGAAAGAAGATTTTTCAAGTAGTATAGGCTGTAGAGCACTACAAGCAATACAATATAGGAAGGTTCAACATATTGTAAAGAAAAGATACCCTTACCACCTAGCATTATCCTGAACCTTTAGATGGGAAAAGCCAAGTTGCCATGATATTCATCAGTGAAAAATCAACCATAGGAATCAGTTGAGTGTAACATAGAAAATCAAAAGACATCGTTTTAAAATTCGAGTTAAGCTGGTTACAAATCCCCATTTTTTGTTAGGACAATAACAAAAGAATCATATGATGATAAGCCAGACTCGAGCCCATACTTTTTGTTAATTCAACTATTGACAGTTCTATTAGAGTACCATCTGACACTTGTTCTTAGTAAACCACATTGAAGGAAGTATAAACTATAATTTCGCCAAATGAGAGATAAAAAAAGTTAATCCAGTAAGCATGCAAATTCATATATAAATTATAAACCAAGAGACAGATTAAGAGAGACTACCAAATTCTGGTGTAGTTGAATCGCTTTTATATTCAATAAACATGATCAATGGGTACCAAGATGAACATCATAGCTTAGTTTAACCTGCAAAAAATGCCACCTAAAAACTGTAACCTGCAATATATAAAAATTAATAAAGACAAAATCCCCAAACAATTGAAGTTTAACTATAAGACATTTAATCATCTTGGTAAGAAAAACTTCTTTGTATTTTTTATTAAGTTAAAAAAATAAATACAGTTCATATCATTCTTATGAGAACTTAAAAATAGTAGAAACTAGAAAGCACTCACCATAGGCTAAGGCAATGGAATAGAACATTCAACTTTCGAATTATCTAAACCCAAATCTTGCTTAGATGCTAGTGGCTGCAAGCTAACCTGTAGTAGCCGCAAAATCATTGATATCCACACATCACGATATAACTTCAAAAATTCTGACTTCACTAACTGGATGAATGAAAGAGATGGTGTGTTAGTAATCACAGTTTATTCAAGTCATTCTTTCTAGAGGATAATGAGCATAAACAGACATGCTTTAGCGATACCTCAATAAAAGAAGAGACCAATTACTGTTAGCTCTAACGAACATGAGCTCTTATCAATAATTGATTACACATCATGTTCTGCAATACACAAGACTGTTTATAAGTTTAATTTCTAAAGTAAAATGCTAAACGCATAATGCCTGACCTATGAACAATAACAATCGATACGAAATGGTTTGCAATTGATTACCGCCTAGAACCTCTACAACTATTGGACAATAAAACAAGGCATTTTTTAGGAGAGAGTCCACTGAGCTCACTTACCTTGGAAAGAGATCTGGCACTGAGAGAGATTTCTATAGTAAGAGCTCGATGACAAGTCAAATCGTCGTCTCAGAATGCGGAATTTTGCAGTGGAAATCTCAAAATTGGACAAGGCTAGAGGAAGATGTAAAGGAACTTAGATGAGCTCAAGATCGATGTTAGCCGAAGTATCTTCAATGAGATTGAGATCTTTGAGAATCGTTCGATGAAACCAATATCCTGTTATCGTAGGAAGAAAGGTGTAAATGTATAAGATTCAGGAAGAGAGACGAAACCCTAAACCCTCTTCCTGATTGTGAACAATAATAAGCTTCTAAAAAAACTAAAGCGGCTTTAATTTTAGGGTTAACATGTTTTTGGTCCATGATGTTTGACAACTTTTGGGTTTTGGTCAATAATGTTTTTTTTTCTAGTTTTGGTACCATATGTTTGCAGATTTTTTCTAGTTTTGGTCTAACCTTTACATTCCGTCCATTTTTTGACATGTTCAAGTCACGTGATCCACTCTAAATTTTAAATTTAGTCCCTCTAATCCTTTCTTAACCTTTTTTTTGTTCAATTTAGTCTCGAAGTTTTAAAATTGACCCCAATTGGACAATAGGTCCAATTGAATTTTTGAAACTTCGGGACTAAATTGAAAAAAAAGGTTAGGAAAGTATTAGAGGACTAAATTGAAAAAAATTGAAAGTTTATGGTAGATCACGTGACTTGTACATGTCAAAAAATGGACGGAATATAACGGTCGGACCAAAACTAGAAAAAATCTGCAAAGATATGGAACCAAAACTAGGTAAAAAAAACATCATTGACCAAAACCTAAAAGTTGTCAAACATTAATTAATTATTCTTATTATTACTAGATTATTTTTAATTTAACTGCCGTAATTTTTTAGTAAAAAGTTAGCGGCACTATGAAAACCGCCGAATAGAGAAAGAAAACTAAGTGGTGTCACAAAATTACTTTTAGTAAAAAGTTAGTGGAGTGCCGAAGATGAAAAAAAACATTATTTTTAGTAAAACGTTAGCGACACTTTTCTAAAGTGCCGATAGTAGCAAAAACGAGAAATAGCGGCATTTATACTAAGTGACGATACTTTATTTTATAAAAAACGTCGACACTTCAGGAGTAGTGCCGCTATTTGTGGTTTTACGACGCTTCAGGTATAGTGCCTCTACAGGTATAGTGTCGCTACTAACTGTCGTTATTTACATATTTTCCTGTAGTGATGGGTGACACTGATCCCCTTGCAGGGTCGGGTCGTGATGAATGACTACTCGTGGTGAGGCTTGAGGGCATTGCTCAGATAAGAAAAATTTATTATTATTAATTATTCTTATTATTACTAGATTATTTTTAATTTAACTGCCGTAATTTTTTAGTAAAAAGTTAGCGGCACTATGAAAACTGCCGAAGAGAGAAAGAAAACTAAGTGGTGTCACTAAATTACTTTTAGTAAAAAGTTAGTGGAGTGCCGAAGATGAAAAAAAACATTATTTTTAGTAAAACGTTAGCGGCACTTTTCTAAAGTGCCGATAGTAGCAAAAACGACAAATAGCGACATTTATACTAAGTGACAGTACTTTATTTTATAAAAAATGTCGACACTTCAGGAGTTGTGCCGCTATCTGTGGTTTTACAACGCTTCAGGTATAGTGCCTCTACAGGTATAGTGCCGCTACTAACTGTCGTTATTTATATATTTTCCTGTAGTGATGGGTGACACTGATCCCCTTGCAGGGTCGGGTCGTGATGAATGACTACTCGTGGTGAGGCTTGAGGGCATTGCTCGGATAAGAAAAATTTATTATTATATAAATGAATTAAGCTGATTTATTTTTTATTTTTTAAATAATAATTGCAGCACTTTTAGAAGTGCCGTGGGTGTGTTACTGGTTGCGGCACTTTCTGAAGTGCCGTTAAGTATTGATTGCGGCACTTCAGAAAGTGTCGTTAAGCACTACATGCGACACTTCTGAAAGTGCCGGTAAGTACTTCCTGCGACACTTATGAAAAGTGTCGCTAGGAGTGTGTGCGGCACTACCCAAAAGTGTCGCTATATCTTTGCGACACTGCATTCCTCGACATTTACAGAAAGCGTCGGTATTGACTTAGCGACACGAGAAAAGTGTCGCTATATACCTAAAAAAGTGCCACTATTTAACACTTTTCCTGTAGTGTTACTTTCTTCCTTTAGGGCGAGACAAAAAAAAATCCCTCTTCCCTATACACGCTAGTTTCCGTCGAACCACTCTACTGCCTTGGAGGTGCCAAATTGTTTCGAGCAAATTACTCCGGAAATCCATCCCTGCAGAAGAACCAACAAGAGCCTTTGTTGTGGAGACAAATCCGCGTAGGACTTCCTTAACCAGAACCCTTGAGGGAACTGTTCGGTGGATCGAGAACTCCATTAGAAGATCTTGGAACTACGGAAAGCATTGTAGGTATGTGCGCCTTATTCCTTTGCGTAATTTGTTTACTGAGCATGTATCTTGTTTATGTTTCTGTTGTATTTTTCCCCTATAATCCCTCAGTGGTATCAAAGCGAGGTTAGGGAGTTCGTAAATTTTGATAAATTGGTGTTCTTGAACATATAAATATCAGCAGAAATTTTTAAATTTGAAGTTTTAAAATTTTCGATTTTTAATATTGGTGGCCGAAAATTTCATGATGTTCATAATAAAATTTGATGTTCATGATCTTCAAGAAAATGATGATCTTTATTAAAATAAACATTGGACTATTGATCTTAGTGAAATTTGATTTTGAAATTTAACCACTGACCCTAATTACATGTTTCAGTCGAACCAATAGGATTTTACAAAGTGACTTTTTTTATTTCTTAGGCCCCAAGTAATTATCAATTTCGGCCTAATATATAGTTGCAATTTCTAATTAAATTTTCGGCAACAATGTTACATGTATATGGTCACATTAGAGTTAGATTCACAAAATAATTGTGATAGAAACAATCCATATATTCTAGCATGAGTTTAGTAATCTTGAATATTATAGATAGATATTTTAATTGCCTAAGATTGAGAAAATATATTATAGATAGATTTTATCCTTAAATAGAATCTTAACTATAGATAATATATATATGGGGCCGAAATTTTAAATATATATATATATATATATATATATATGCAAATATTGGATAATATTTATAATTAATTATTACCTGGTGGGTAAGTTAAGTTTTTAGTTTATTTAAAAACCCTACTTAGCCCACAAGTAGTAATTTCGGCCCAACTCTATAGGATTAACGGGCCGGTCCAATTTTTCATATCCGGGTCGACCGACATGATGGACCAAGTGAACTCAAACTGTACCGAACCGTAGGGGTGAAACCGGACCGGTCGGACCGGATTTTTGCTTGTTTCGGTCGGGTACTTAAATTTTCGGTCCGGTTTTTTCCCTTAAAAAAATCCGACCAAAAAACCGTTTGAGGAAAAATAAACCGTCCATTGGTAGTACGGTTTTTTCGGTTCGGTTTTCGGTTTAAACCGAAAATCCAATATTAACAATTATCATTCAAAATTCTCTTTATTTTCATGGACAATATCATATCGAAATGATAAATAAGTTCCATTAATATAATTAAATAAATTATAAAACACAACTATAAAGATTAATATTCATAAGTTACTATTTTACAATTTATATTAATATAATTATTTAATTATATTATATTAATTAATATCAACTAATATAATATATATTGTATATATTTAATTAGCATAACGGTCGGTTCGGTCTCCACGGTCCTCAAAGCTCAAAATCCGAACCGGACTGAAAAACCGAACTAGTGTAAAAAAATCCGACCAAAAACCAAACCGCATATTGCGGATTCGGTTTTTTCGGTCCGGACCGGTTCGGTTTTCACCGGTTTTTCGGACCTACCGGATTTTGGTTTCACCCCTACCTAACCGGGTCGGATTCCACTGGTCAAGACAGGAACGGGTCAACCAACCGGATTTTCTCAATCGGTCCGACCCATTCGGGTCGGGTATGACTGAGCAGCTAAAATGGGTCGAACCGACCCGGTTTGCGTGAGGAACCGAACCGAATTCCTATTGTGAACCGAAGCGGTTCGGGAACCGTTTTTTAAACCGAACTAGACCGGCTGAACCGATTCAATCGGACTGAACCGAACCAGACCGGCTGAACCGATTTACCGGACCGAACCGAACCAGACCGGATTCAACTGAACCGGACCGACCCTAGTCAACGGAAAAAAAAAATAAGAAGGTCAAATTTTAAAATCCAAATATTTGAGCTTTTAAATTACATACACAGTGCTCCTAGATTTAATATTTTCAAATTATAATTAAACCTAATGCCTAGTTTCGATTATGGGGGTGGATCTCGGAAATGCGTGATTTTTGGACTGGGTCATTTAGTGGGCTGAATTGCAATTGCTATTTAATTGATATTATTGCATGATTAGAACTGTCGTCATGACTGTGTCAAGCTAGTTGGATAATACATGTTAGAGGTAGAGCCCTTGATTTCAATTAATGAGTTGCGCACTAGGATAGAAATGCTGTGATTGTTGCAAATGCGTATGATTCTTGTCTATAAGTACGCATGTTGATTGATAGCATGAATTGCAAGTCAGCCCCAAATGTTTTAAAACTAAAAACCAGTCGCAAAATATGCATGTTTGATGTGGTGTGATCATGCATGATGCGTATGCTTGTATGTTGAGGATGTAGCCGCATGTGATAATTTTCTTAAGTAATAGATGTAGGATTACGGGGCTAAATACTACAGAAACTTAAATACGGTACATGCTAGTAATCGCGATTACGCAGCGGAAGATGTGCACCTACCTTAATCGCTTTCCGTAGTCCAAAGATCTTGCTGAGGGAGTTCTCGATCCACCGGACGGAACCCGTAGAGGTTCTTGTTAAGGAAGCCCTACGCGGTATAGTCTCAAGAGCAAAGCCTCTGATCGATTCTTGGTAGGGACAGATCTTCGGAGTGTTTGCTCAAAGAAAATTGGCACACCCTTGGTGAAGGAGGTGGTTCGGCCGAACTAGGGATACTTAGGGAGGAGGGTTTTCTCTTAAATTACCACAAATGAGGAATTTGATTCAACCTATTAAAACCCCTAACACTCCCTATTTATAGGAGGAGGAAAGTGGACAAAAGTCCACTTTGCCCACACCTAAACTTCGGCTGGCCATAGTTTATAAGGGAGGCCAATTTTGGGCGTCTCATGTCAATTGGAATTTGGGTCTAGCCCAATTTCCATAATGTAACATTTACCCAATTGTCTCAGGTAACATATACATATTAATGGGCTTCCATTTACGACGCCCAATCACTATATGCTAACAGTTCCCACTCGTCGGAATTGAAGGGTGCCTGTTAATGTATTATTGTCCAAATCGCATCAACATTTCATTATTCCGATCTTGCTCCTGCTTCCGAATAGTTCATACGAGGTTTGCCGTGCTACATGCGGATACGACGGGCATCGTGCTACACATCTGTTAGGAGTGTTGTAGCGCCCGTGGAACGTTGATTCCCTATTTCCAATCAAACTGTTAAGTATTATTAAATTGTATCGCGTTGTATGCTAGGTCAACTGTTAATTCTCCAATTGCCTAGTTTCCACATAGGAATACTTCTTCAAGGTATCCACACAAGTATTCACAACCTTCAACTAATATCTGGCTGGTGGCCACCTAGTGAATACAAGAGTCAGTGAATTTCAGGTGAACATGACCATCCCCATTGCTCACACCCTTAGTCAAACCCAACCGGTTTCCAAAGACGTGTTCACTTGGCCTTTTTATTCAGCACTACGCTCGTACGCCGGGAAGCGAACATTGAGCATGACCTTAGATATGAGTTCTGAGTCCATGAGGATACTTCGAGTGCCTCTTGATAAGGCTCCCGGGATCAATCACACGCTTGAGGTGAAGAAGTTTGCGCCTATTCGAATCTCGAGGATTCTACCTAGCACAACCGAGCCTTACCCCGTGGTCAAACATGGCACGCGTAGTATGAAGCACGCGTCGATAGCATACCCGAACATTGTCAGGAGTGGGGTATGTCAACAATGCTATCGCAGAATTTTCATATGGCCTAGAATGTGGTTAATGACGAACAGAATTCATCACGGCGATGTGCAAAACGAAGATCATGTCGTGTTAGTCCGAAACCAAAGGATCGTTTTGCGTAACCAAGTTCATCCCCCTGTTTCTTAGCCAGTCTTGTTACGGTAGAGGTCCCCATCTCCTACAAGACGACCGAGCCCGTGTGACAAGGCAAGGCCCACATTCGACATAATTTAGGCAGAGGATTGCGTCCTCCAATGACTAAGTTTATAGACTGTAAAATCCGATGTAATCAAACATTATGACGTCGATGAATCATAAACTCGATTTGTAATTCTCTCATTTATTAAGAATGTAACTTTCAATTGTCAAATGTTATCCCAGATACATGCCCACCTTTAAACCCTAAGCAATCCAAGCAGTTTAACGTGCTTTTCAAATGTCTACTTGTGTAATGGTTCAGTTAATGGGTCCGCTACCATGTTGTCAGTGGGCATGTATTCTAAAGTGATTATATTGTCTTCTACCACGGATTTAGCATAAATATATTTCACATCAATGTGTTTAGTCCTACTATGGTACTTTGGTTCTTAACTGCCGCAATAGCTTCCTGACTATCAGAGTAGACCTTCACAGGCTTACTCCCGACATCGTCATCAAGCAGTGTAGTAAGAAGCATTTTCAGCCAAACAGCTTCCTGCGCATTTTTGCAGAGAGCAACAAATTCTGATTCCATCGTAGACAGCGCGACACGGGATTGCTTCTTACTCGTCCAAGAGATGGCGGCATTTGCAAGGAGAAAGAATCCTCATGTGGTGGAGTTACGATCGTCTGGATCGCCACCATGGTCGGCGTCACTGAAATGGGACAATTCTAACTTCCAGCGCTCATAACATAGTACGTAGTTGACAGTACCTTTTAGATAATGTATGATCTGTTTTACAGCCATTAAATGTTGATAGCCAGGGTCTGATTGGAATCTTTCTACTAGGCCCACAGCGTAACAGATGGCCGGACGAGTGCAAAGCATGGCGTACATGAGACTTCCGACAGTGCTTAAATACTCTGCACTCCTCATCTGTTCACGCTCTTGCTGGTTCTTCGGGCCGTCACATTTTGACAACGCGCACCCGAATACTACCGGCGTCTTCACAGGTTTGGCATCTTGTAATCTGAACCTTTTCAACAGTTTGTTGATGTAGGCTTCCTGAGATAGACATAACCTCTGGGTGGCATGATCTCTAGCAATTTTAATGCCCAAGATGTACGTAGCCTCAGATGCCAACCAGGACTTTGATTCATTCTTGAAACTCACATCGTTTGTAGCAATGAGTATGTCATCCACGTATAAGGTTAAGATGACGTACTTTGACTCAGAGGTCTTTGTTTCCAACGATTTCCTCGTTGAATCTGCGGTACCATTGCTGAGACGATTGTTTAATACCGTAATGAAACCCTCTAGTTGCTCCATATAGATCTCTTCATCTAGGTTTCCGTGGAGGAACGCGGTCTTAACATCCATTTGTTGCAGCTCCATATAGAGGCATGCGACCAAGCTAGTATGGCCCGTATTGTGGTGTAACGCACAGTCGGTTAGTATGTTTCATCAAAGTCCACTATGTGAAGCTGGGTGTATATTTCGCAACTAGTCGGGCTTTATATCGCTCGACATTTCCATCAGCAATGAGTTTCAGTTTCAGAACCCATATAGCCCTTATGGCTCTGCGGTTTGCAGGTAAATCAACTAAAGACCATACCGAATTAGATTTCATTGAGGCGATCTCTTCTTCAATTGCTTTCCTCAATTCCTTCTCTTGAATTTCTTTCAATGCTTGTTGAACCGTTACCGGTTCGTCAAAAGAAGTTAGGGTGAATATTTCACCCTTCTCGATGGGATACTTCTTGGGAGAAGTTCGATGCCTTTGGCTTTGTCTAGGCTCATTAATCCCATCTTGAGTCTGAACGGTTCTCCCACTCGGAATAATGCTTCTTTTGGAGCATCACTCTCACTGGGAACAAGGACAGTGCTAGACCCTTGACCTACAACTTTTCTTGGACGACCTCTCGGTCTCGGGATTTTACCTCCGAGATGAATTCCTTGATCACTAGAATCTGGAACCAATTTGGTTGATCAACTCCCACTGGGAACAATGGGTAGTTGTGGTATTATTGGATTTTCATCCAGTGGTCCGGTTACATGATTATCAGGTTCAACTTGATTCGCACCTGCAACAACGGTGATTTGTGTGGTAGGATTGTCTCCTCCTACTCGAAGTAAGTGGGACATGACTATCATTGTTATCCTTCTACATTTCGAACAAGACTTCGTCAATTTTGATTTCACCAAGCGTCGGAAATTTTTCCACAAGGAATGTAACGTCTCTGGACTCATGTTCGGCCACGTCACCATTTTCTTGAGCTGACACAAATACATAACCCTTAAAGTTCTCTGAATACCTTATGAAGATACTCCCTAGTCCTCTAGGTCCCAACTTGCCAAAACGACTATCAGTTGTATGTGTATAGGCCGCGCAACCCCAGGGTCGCAACCTAGTAAGGTCTAACTCTCTACTAGTCCATAGCTCATATGGTGTCGTGTCTACCGCTTTTGACGGAACAAGGTTTACTATATGAGTGGAAGTCAATAACACGTCTCCCCAAAAGGGAGATTGGTAGTTGTGCCTTCGACATCATAGTTCTGACCATGTCCAGGAGTGTTCGATTACGAAGTTCAGCTACACCATTTTGTTGCTGTGTGTTCGGGGTTTTCGTTTGACGGGAAATCCCCCTTTCTTTGCACAACTTATCAAACTCATTAGAGAGATATTCTCCACCTCTATTAGTGTGTAGGGTTTTCACCTTTCTCTTCTGCTGATTCTCTACGAGCTTCACAAAACTTAATAAATCAATCTATAGCCTCGGATTTGCAAGTAATCAAATGAGTAAATCCACAACGGGTAAAGTCATCAATGAAAGTTACGAAGCATCGTTTACCACCCCTAACGGTTACATTCTTTGGTCCACAAACGTCAGAATGAATTAGCAGCAATGGGTACTCGGCTGGTAGTGCTTCGTCAAATGGTTTGCGGGTGGACTTTACAGCTAGACAGTCATGGCAAGTGTGCTTAACCACAATTCTGGTTCCGGGTAGAACCCCTCGGCGAGCTAACGATTGAACCCTGTCACAGCTTATATGTCAGAGCCTCGCATGCCATCTAGCCGTGTCAATTTCTACTTCCCTAGAGGATATTGCATACATTCTATTCGAATTTATACTGTCATTCAAGTCCATGATAATTAGACCCTTAGAGGAAAATGCATGTCCACATATGACATTTCCTTTATTTATTCGAACAAGGTTTTCTCAAATGATAAAACAAAGTTATTATTTATAAGAGCGGAAACAGAAAAAACATTGGGTTAATAGGTCTTTTGGTCCAACATGTTTGACAACTTTTGGGTTTTGGTCGTATATCTTTTTTTTTTTCTTAGTTTTGGTACCATATGTTTGAAAACTTTTGGTTTTTGGTCAATCTGTTAGTTGACCGTCAGTTTGACCGTTAAATAGTCATGTGACTTGCACATGCCTAATCCCAAAATTTTATTTTGTTCAGTTTAGTCCTCAAAATTATTGTCCTAACTTTTTATTTTTACAATTTAGCACCTAAACATTATCAACCGCACCCTAAGAGTAAATTGACCTAGCTATGGTCCGACCCATGGCTAGGTCGGACCATGGGTATGGTCGCCGGATAGCCAACGCGGCGACCGTGCAAGGTCAATGATTGGGTTTCACCCAATCATTGACTAAGCCTAAACAGGGCAGTCTTAGATTAAAATCCGAGATAGTCCGCGGGAACTACAGCCAACGCCGCATAAGCGATCGTCCAGGGTCCAGCAAACCGCACCCTAAAAAGGTACGCAATGTTGGTTATGTTATGGAAGCTTTAGTTTCCTCAACTGTCATGGTAACTGACTCAAATCCTTCTTGGATTCTTCATTCAGGCGCAACGGACCACATAGCCAACGACAAAGGACTACTTTCCAAGTTTAGACCATTGCCGAAGGATTCTAAGAGGATATACATTGGTGACAACTCACAAGGTGAAGTCATAGGAGTAGGGAACTGCAAGTTGTCTATGAACAATGGCAGGACCATACTTCTTGAAAATGCCATTTTTGCTCCAAGAATCCGTAGAATGTTGTTTTTTTTTTCTGCTCTTATTAATAATAACTTTGTTTTATCATTTGAGAAGACCCTTGTTCGGATAAATAAAGGCAATGCCATGAACTTTCCTCTAATGGTCTCATTATCATGGACTTGAATGGTAGTATAAATTCGAACAGAATGTATGCATTGTCTTCCAGGGAAGCAGAAACTGACGCAGCTGGATGGCGTGCGAGGCACGGACATATAAGCTATGACAGAGTTATTTCGTTAGCTCGACGAGGGATTCTACGCGGAACTAACAACGTGGTTAAGCACACTTGCCATGACTGTCTAGCTGGAAAGTCCATCCGCAAACCATTTGGCGAAGCACCACGAGCCGAGTACCCATTGCATCTAATTCATTCTAACGTATGTGGACCAATGAACGTAACCACTAGGGGTGGTAAACGATACTTTGTAACTTTCATTGACTACTTTACCCATTATGGGTTTACTCATTTGATTACTCGCAAATCTGAAGCTATATATTGCATTATATGTTTCCTAAAGCTCGTAGAGAATCAGCAGGGGCGAAAGTTGAAAACCCTACGCACTGATAGAGGTGGAGAATATCTCTCTAATGAGTTTAATAAGTTGTGCAAAGAAAGGGGAATTGCTCGTCAAACGACAATCCCATACACACCGCAACAAAATGGTGTGGCTGAACGTCGTAATCGAACACTCCTGGACATGGTCAGAACTATGATGTCGCAAGCATAACTACCAATCTTCTTCTAAAGAGACGCGTTGTTGTCTGCCACTCATATAGTAAACCTTTTTCCGATAAAGGCGGTACACACGACACAATATGAGCTATGGACTAGTAGAGAGTTAGACTCTACAAGGTTGCGACCATGGGGTTGCGCGGCCTATACACATAAACTGATAGCCATTTTGGCAAGTTAGGACCCAGAGGACTTAAGAGTATCTTCATAAGGCATTTAGAGAACTCTAAAGGTTATGGATTTGTGTCAGCTCAAGAAAATGGTGGCGTGGTCGAACATGAGTCCAGAAACGTTACATTTCTTGATGA
The DNA here is from genome assembly GCA_036873135.1 of Clarkia xantiana subsp. parviflora. Taxonomy (NCBI): domain Eukaryota; kingdom Viridiplantae; phylum Streptophyta; class Magnoliopsida; order Myrtales; family Onagraceae; genus Clarkia; species Clarkia xantiana. The sequence goes on along the minus strand of JAPTYO010000001.1, from coordinate 11,841,726 downwards.
CGAATTTCCAACATTTGGTGAAATCAAAACAGACGAAATCTTGATCGACTTTGAGCAGGATAACGATGATAGTCAGGTCCCACTTATTTCGAGTGGGATATTTGAGGCAGCAACGCAAGTGAATGAAATAGTAAATGAAGATAGAGACATTTTCATAGTAAATCCAGTGGGAGGAGCCAATCCTACCACACAAATCACTATTGCTGCAGGTGCGAATCAAGATGAACCTGATAATCACGTAGCTGGACCGCTGGATGAAAATCCAATAATGCCACAACTAACTATTGTTCCCAGTGGGAGTGGATCAACAACCTTGGTTCCAGGTCCTAGTGATCAAGAAATTAATCTCGGAGGTAGAATCCCGAGACCGATAGGCCGTCCAAGAAAGGTTGTAGGTCAAGGTTCTGGCACTGCCCTTGTTCCCAGTGGGAGTGATGCTCCGATAGAAAGCGTTATTCCGAGTGGGAGCAATGTTCAGACTCTAGATGGGATAAACGAGCCTTGATAAAATCTAAGGCTTCAAACTTCTCCCAAGAAGTATCCCATCGAGAAGGGTGAGATATTCGATATGGTCTTTAGGTTATTTACCTGCTAACCGCTGGGCCATAGGGGCTAAGTGGGTTCTGAAACTGAAACTCACTGCTGATGGAAATGTCGAGCGATACAAAGCTCGACTAGTTGCAAAAGGATACACCCAGCTTCACGGAGTGGACTTTGATGAGACGTACTCACCAACTGTGCGGTACACCACAGTAAGGGCAATCCTAGCCCTGATCGCATGCCTCGATCTAGAGCTGCACAAAATGGATGTTAAGACTGCATTCCTCCACGGAAACCTGGAGGAAGAGATCTATATGGAGCAACCGGAGGGTTTCATTACTCCTAGTAATGATCGAAAAGTTTGTAAACTCAAAAGATCCATTTACTGTCTTAAACAATCGTCTCGGCAATGGTATCGCAGATTCCACGAGGAAATCGTTTGAAATGGATTCGTGAACCTCCACGAGGATCCTTGCGTGTATACTAAGACCTCTGAGTCTAAGTACGTAATCTTAACCTTATACGTGGATGACATACCCATTGCTGCAAACGATGTGAGTTTCATAAATGAATCAAAGTCCTGGTTAGCATCTGTATTTGAGATGAAAGACATGGGAGAGGCTACGTACATCTTGGGCATTAAAATTGCTAGAGATCGTGTCGCCCGGAGGTTATGTCTATCTCAGGAAGCCTATATCAACAAATTTTTCGAAAAGGTTCAAATAAAAAGATGCCAAACATGTAGAGACGCTGGTAGTATTCGGGTGCGCGTTGTCAAAACGTGACGGCCCGAAGAACCAGCAAGAGCGTGAACAGATGAAGAGTGCATAGTATTTAAGCATGGTCGGAAGGCTCATGTACGCCATGCTTTGCACTCATCCGGAAATCTGTCACACTGTGGGCCTAGTAGCAAGATTACAATCAGACCATGGCTATCAACATTTAAAGGCTGTAAAACGGATCATACTTTAACTGAAAGGTACTGCCGACTACGTACTGTGCTATGAGGGCTGGAAGTTAGAATTGACCGGTTTCAGTGACGCCGACCATGGTGGCGATCCAGACTATCGTAAGTCCACCATAGGAGGAGTATTTCTCCTTGCTAATGCCGCCATCTCATGGACGAGCAAGGACCAATCTTGTGTCACGCTGTCTACGATGGAATCAGAATTCGTTGCTCTCTCCAAAAATGCGCAGAAAGCGGTCTGGCTGAAAAGGCTTATTACTACACTGCCTGATGTCGATTTTTGGAGTAAGCCCGTGAAGGTATACTCTGACAGTCAGGCAACTATTGCGGCAGTTAAGAATCCAAAGTACCACAGTAGGACTAAACACATTTATGTGAAATATAATTATGATAAATTTGTGGTAGAAGATAATATAATCACTTTAGAATACTTTCCCACTGACAACATGGTAGCAGACCCATTAACTAAACCATTACGCATGGAGACATTTGAAAAGCACGGTAAACTGCTTGGATTGCGTAGGGTTTAAAAGTGGGCATGTATTTGTGATAACATTTTGATAATCGAAAGTTACATTTTTAATAAATGAGAAAATCGCAAATTGAGTTTATGATTCATCGACGTTGATGGATATACGCCCAATTTGAACCCGTTGACTTCCGAACCGTTACATTTTTATCGTCCCATTTATGATTGTAAATCGAAACTTCAACCCGAACCCTTCGCGAAAACACCAACGGCTCGGACGAGGCCGAAGCGCCCGTCCGGCCGAGTCAGACTCGCCTAGGTGAGGTTGGGTGGCCACACCCGACCTCCCCTAGGGGAGATCGGGTCAGCCAACCCGATCTCTCCTAGGAGAGATCGGGTCGGCCAACCCGATCTCCCCTAGGGGGGATGGGGTTGGCCAACCCCATTCTCCCTAGGAGGGGTTGGGTGCCCTCACCCAACCCCTACCCTTGGGGGTCGGATTTCTCCTCCCCCCAAGGGCCCCGGCACCATTTTCGGACTCCCACCCTCGATTCACTCCGCCTACCTTCTCCGAATTCTAAGGTCTTAATTATGGGCTTAAAGGTTAATTAATTGTGTTTAAAGGTTAACGATGTCATTAAGCCACCTTAATGACACCGTTGCCTATAAATACCCCACCTTCACAACTCATTTGATCATCTTGGCAAGTTGCACAATTTTGCTCTGACATCTCTCTAGCTTTATCTCTCTAAAACCGTACTGACTTAGGCATCGGAGAGGCTTCATCAGGCACCACCCCCCCCCCCCTCTGTGCCTGGTATTGCCCCTCTTGCAGGGTGGCAAGGAGAGGAGAACCAAGGAAGCAGAAGAGCATAGAGCAGTAGGACAAGCCCCAGGGATAAGAAGTACAAGCCTCAGGAGGTCAGAAGGAGAGAAGGAAAGGAGGTCAGAAGGAGAGAAGGAAAGGAGGTCAGAAGGAGAGAAGGAAGGGAGGTCAGAAGGAGAGAAGAGAAGGACACATATCAGAACGACTACCCCAAGAGAGTATAAGGGCAGGGATCAGAACGACTACCCCAAGGGAGTATAAGGGCACGGATCAGAACGACTAGTCCTAGGAGCACTGAACCCGACATTTCATTAGTGGGAGATAAATTCTAGATTGACGACCCGTTGACCTAGACTTTATAACCTAACACTTGGCGCCGTCCGTGGGCTTTGAACAGAAAGCCTGACAATCACGAGAGCGAAGACGAACAACTTAGTGTCTAGAGATAATCGCCCACCTGGGGGCAATAGGTAAGAAAGACATCCTATACCTCCAGCAAGGTAGCCTAACCCAGAGAAACAGCCTGCACACCAGAGCCTCAGATAGCCCCACAGGCACCCCAGCCTAACAAGCAGGGAGGAGGCTTCCACAGCTCCAACTCCATTGACTAGGAAGCCACAGGGACAGGGGGGCAACAAGGAGTGCCATCCCAATACACGGCACCTCCACAGGGGTACTACTATGAGGCACAACCTCAAGGGTATCCATATGAAATAATAACTCAAAGGAACGACAATCGTGCCCACACAACCAACATAAGGCCCACATACTCGCAAGGAGCACAGACAGTGACTCCGAGGTTGATGCACGCATTGGATGAGCTGCTAGCTTATAGGGAGACCCTGAGGAACAGGCAGAGAAGGCAACACCAGCATGAAGAAGAAGAAGTTCATGAGGAAGAACAAGTCCCAGAAGAAGAACACGACTCGCACCCTAGAGCAGGGCAGCGAGAAGAACAAAGAAGAAATTATCAAGAGCCACCCCCAGAGGGAAGGCAGCAATTTTTGCCTCCTAGGCAACAACAGACACAACAGGACGCCAGGGCCTACACCCCATTGGGGGGCAGACAGACAGCCAAGACCTCAAAGGAGGCAAGAATTCCACCAAGTACCCCAACAGGGACATACACCGCACTAAGGGAAGACATACATGACAGACCAACAAGGATATATGAGTTCCAACATCAACCATGGCAATGTACACATACAGTCCGTATCACCACAGACATGCCTAAGGGACATACCAAGGAAAGCTCAAAGGGAGGGACATAGTCCCAACAACACAATAAAGCAACCACCTACCCATGATACAGCACGACAGGTCCAAACCCCTTGTGCATGACAACCCTTGGCATACGTCCTCCTAGGACAGAGGAGGAGTTGAAAAGACAAGGATTTGAACAGGGAACTAATAGAGTACCACACCACGTCAGCACATAGCTACTACAATGGGAAGCCTCATGGAGAGACATAGTAGAGTGAGACCGCACATAGCATACATGAAGGATACACCTCCACCTAGTCCGCCTTGCAAGGATGCGACCTCATATTCCTCAAGTGGAAGGAATACACACAGACTAATGGAGGAAGACAGTTACATTACCAAGGAAGCAGGGGATTTCAACACCCCACACCCATATCCTTCCCATATCCTCTTATTTAATTTAACTGCATAACAAGTCAACTCCCTAAAAGGAGTAGATTATGATACTTAACATCAACATGTTTTCCAAGAATGACCATACCGGACGCCTTCGGGCTCCGTGATATATATATACACAGGTGGACCACTAGAAGAATCAGTAAAAGGCCGTCGCCAATCAAGAGATGCACAAGCAACAGATTCCTCAATCCCAAAGAACACCTATAAGGTCAAGTTTCTGGGAAAGATCACAAGATGGAAGGCTCAGTTACAAAAATAAGTTGAGCACTCCCAACATCCTATAGAGGAACTACCATGAAGGTCACAAATGATTACCCCTACTACAACCTTCCACTAAGCATCTTAGAGCCAAGCCCGCCAAAGGATCCCATCTGGCATTGGTATGCAAGGGGGGCACCAGTCACAACATGCCCTCCTCACAAACGCCCATTAGCACAAGAAGGGGTAGCCGCGAACACATCCCTCCAAAAATAGAGGAAACCATATCACATGGGCAACACCCACCATCAAAGGCAAACACCTCCAGCGGATCTTTATGATTTCACAAAATAGCCAGGAGACACAACCACACTTAGAAAGCTCATCCAAAGTAATGGAATACACTTCCATCAAAAACCCTCAAGGACACCAAGCCTAGCAAAGGAAGAACGGTGACACCATCATCAAGCTTTTAAAAAGGGATATGGAAAACATAGTATTTCCACACAATGATATGTTAGTCATAAGAGAGGGAATCACCAACTTTGACATGAAGAGAACCATAGTACATGAAGGGAGTCCGTCAGACATCTCCCATGACCAACCATTGATGATACTAGAGAAGAGTCAGGCATACCTAATATCAAGGGACCCCCTACTAGTAAAGGTGGTCAGAACATCAACACACCCATTAGGGACACGGCACTGCAAATGAACCAGGAAAAGGATGGAACACATATCCTTACAAGTATCCTTACAAGTATCCTTGCATTTATCCTTGCAAAAATAAACTCCGTAGATAAAGAAGTTATCTAATAGATTACTATATCTCTGTTCTCAAGCTATGATCCTAACCCGGAGATCCTTGGACTCCGTACTATATATGTAATGAATAACATGTTCATCAGAGATAGGTACACGAAGATTCAAGACAGCGCCATAAAGATTAGGCGCATACCTCTACCAAGTACGACACATTGGAGTGTTCACAAACACTCCTTCGCCATCTCACAAGAAAGGAAGGCAACCAAGGATACAAGTCCTAATAGAATAAACATCGGTAGAAAATCCTGTCATTGAAGTCATGCACCAAGAGAGAAACTCTAAAGATGCAAGTTTAGCAAAGGAGATAGTGCAAGAACTAGAGTGTGAAAAAGGAGATACATCTCCTACCAAGAGCCTTAGGGCAGGATAATAGTTCTACAAGATCAACCAAAGAAGAGCTCTAAAGCTTGGGGAGTAAGGTTTCAAGATCGACCCTCACACTAGACACACATCCCGATCAACCACCTTGTCTGCAAATGATAAGACATTTGACTCTGGCATCCCATCAAGAGGAGAACCCCGATAAAAGGGGCACTAGAAAAATATCCCGCCTCTAAGGCCATACGCCGAATACATGATGAATGAAGGTTATGACAAAACAAAAAAGGAGAGACTTGTCAGCTCAACACACCTCAAACACGTATACGTACGCAATACAAATGCAGCCTCTAATGAAGTTATCCAACAAGGAATAGCCAATACGAGGGCAAATCCATGGAAATTCAGGGAACATCACCGGCGAACCTAAAGGAAAACGTCCTTTTTAGGTTCAAGTCCTAATTCAAAAGAAATCTATAACCAAGATTCAAGGTGGGAGGAGCATGACCAATGTGACACTCCCCAAAGGCATTGAAGAATACTCCAATGTGAAGGAAAAGGCAAGGCACACTAAGTGCCACAACACTCCAAGAAGATACAGCCCGGTCAGACCCCCACACCCCCATGCACGAGCAAAGAGCATGGGTCAGATTGACTAGTCTGAAACACACCTACGAGATTAACAACTCAAGACACCATTCTATGAGAGAGCTCTTCAACCTACACAAGGAAAGGGGGGAAAGAATTTACAAGCATCCCTAGGATACAAACATTGCCACATCCTAGTTATCAAGAGAATGAAATCCACCCCCACCCACCCAAAGCAAAAGCTCTTCCACACAGCCTCCAAAGACACATCCGACAAAGGCATCATCCAAACCATGCCTATGACTGTAACAAGCAAGCGTGAAAAAGAGTAAATCCTATAAGGGACACTCATCGCAGTCAAAGAAGCAAACAGGGGAGCCCCGAGCATAAGGGGTACCCAACCAAGAAAATGAACGAGGGGCCCTTCAACGGCCAAATATGAAAGGCGGTGTGACCACCAAGCAACTTGGGGGGCACCGAACGAATAAGTGCTTGGTAGTCCACCTAAGTGTAAAAGAAGAGATTAGAGGCAGAAGATCACAAGAACATGCAATACCACTTTTCCTAGAAGAGGTCACATAAGAGGAAAACATCTTCAACTCCCTATACGAACCCGTCCTAAGTTGGCAACACACAAACATCGCCCTCGAAAGGTGATCTCCCACATTGAAGAAAAAGCGTGGTAACAGGCAATATCGTAGAAGGAGAAGTCAAGTAAAGACTCGAAAAGCATACCAAAAATGCACCATACATGAGAAGGGACACAAGATAAGGTAATATTATGAGCCCTCCGGGAGCCAATCCCGCGAACACATTCGACGCCCCCAAGAGCGTATCTTGAGAGTAGTTCTAAAACTACGAACCCTGTGCCCTCCGGGAGCCTATCCCGCGAACAGATTCGACGCCCCCAAGAGCGTATCTTGAGAGTAGTTTTTATACTACGATCTTCGACGCCCCCAAGAGCGTATCTTGAGAGTAGTGTTCATACTACGACCTTCGACGCCCCCAAGAGCGTATCTTGAGAGTAGTTTATACACTACGACCTTCGACGCACCAAGAGCGTATCTTGAGAGTGGTTTCCAAAAACTACGAATTTCGACGCCCCCAAGAGCGTATCTTGAGAGTAGTGTTCATACTACGACCTTCGACGCCCCCAAGAGCGTATCTTGAGAGTAGTTTATACACTACGACCTTCGACGCACCAAGAGCGTATCTTGAGAGTGGTTTCCAAAAACTACGAATTTCGACGCCCCCAGGAGCGTATCTTGAGGTAGATTTGCAACCTACCAGATTCGACGCCCCCAAGAGCGTATCTTGAGGTAGAAAAAACACTACCAGTTCGACGCCCCCAAGAGCGTATCTTGAGGTAGATTTCAAACTACCAGTTCGACGCCCACCAGGAGCGTATCTTTGGTCTAACCTGAGCCCTCCGGGAGCCTATCCTGTGAAACGTTAAGTGCCGTCCGAGAGCCTGTCTCGTGAACAGTTTGACACCCGTCAAGAAGGTATCGGTGGACTAACCTGCGCCCTCCGGGAGCCTATCCTGTGAAACGTTAAGTGCCGTCCGAGAGCCTGTCTCGTGAACAGATTTGACACCCGTCAAGAAGGTATCGGTGGACTAACCTGTGCCCTCCGGGAGCCTATCCTGTGAAACGTTAAGTGCCGTCCGAGAGCCTGTCTCGTGAAAAGATTTCGACGCCCACCAAGAGCGTATCTTTGGTCTAACAGTACAACGTATACCGTGTAAGGGGTATCAGAAGAGATCATCACACCATGCTTAGAAGGATACCATTCTTAGAAGGATACCATGCTCAGAAGGATACCATAAGAAAGAAATTTCTAAGTAAAGTAATGTGAAGAACAAGTAATGTTTTTTCTTGATGAGATAGCAGGTATGATGTGAAGGAAGCACAAAAGAAAGAAAAAGAAAGGAAAGCATATTCAAAGGAGAAGTCCATGACCAAAGGATCATATACAAAAGCACAAGAGGTTATCATGAAAAGTAACGAGTTATACTACCACCCATATCACAAGTCAAGAGAAGTATCTCAAAGGAACCCAACACCACCAAGAAGGATAGCAAAGACATGAAATCCGAAGGTCAAAGCTCTCAAAATAAGCTCGACCCATCAAGAAGAGAATTGCCTTACAAGTCACACAAATCAACCTCCGACAAATATTATTGTCATACATGTCGCCCTCGCGTGACCTATGCTCGTATCAGACTTGAACATCGTCAAGCACAACTCATGAAGGAGACATCTAAAGAGCGTAAAAGATACAACATCTGACAAGACGAGACATCGGGACCTAACCCAACAAACATAGCCTACACAAAAGGCAACTATAGCAATAAAGGCTCTCCAACGAGAAAGGAATACTAAAGCACAACTCCATACATCGTGATGTGGCTATCATGTCCACATACCCTGAAGTGGCTATCATGTCCACATACCCTAAAGTGGCTATCATGTCCACATACCCTGAAGTGGCTATCATGTCCACATATCTTGAAGTGGCTATCATGTCCACATACCTTGAAGTGGCTATTATGTCCACATACCCTGAACTGGCTATCATGTCCACACACTACAGAAGGGCTATCACTCCGACACATCAGGAAGTGGCTATCATGTCCACATACCTCGAAGTGATTATCATGGCAGCACATCATAAAACATCTGTCAAAGACATGCATTGTAAAGACACCATCCCGACCACGAACATCAAAAGGCTACGCCTAGCCTTAGGAGGAGGTTCAAGAAAAAGGAAAAACAACACCCTTCATACGCTCATCAAAGGTAGGGACTTATATGAAGACAACCTCCATATCTCACGAAATCAATCATGAAGCAAAGAATCACGACAAGCACTATTGAGGACATATAACAAAACAATCCCCACAACGATCACAACTACGACACTAGTAGAGGCTAATTCAAGAGCAGTCTCCACCAAACTCCAAAGCAAGAATTTGCCATCTTAATCAGAGCCATGGCAAGAGAGGGGAACCTCAGTGTAAGATGATGATCACACCCGTCACCAAAAGAAAAATCTTCAACGCAGGGGTTAATAACATAACCCATAGGAAAGCCAAAGACACCTTCGAAAGTCGTCAAATCTACATACAGACGAAATGAACCTGAGTCTCGGTCCCTCGGCTGGGGGGCAGAGGATAAAGAAGAGACATCAAGACCTATGATCACCCCATCGCCAGCCACAGGTTGTTTCTTTTTGTCAAGCAAAGGGGGTGCCTCTTCAACCAATACCTCCTTACCATGGGAGGGAGTCAGCAAGGGGGCACTTGAAGGAGAGCCTCTCGCGGTTTCTTTCTCCTCGGCAGCCGAGGGCCCGACCTCAGAGTCAGGTTTCCGCGCCTTGGATTTAGATTGACTTGAACTCTCACCCACCACAAGAACCATTCGGTAACCAAGGAAGAACGCTCTAACAACAAAAAGGAAGCAGCATGAGAACAATCATAAGTATATCACAAAGAAAAAAGAAGGGAAAAAGAACGTACTGGAAGCATTAGCAGTCACCCCTGACTTAGAAAATTTCTTGGTCTGATAAGCAGAACTAGAGGGTCCTTCCCTCTCATCTGATTCAACGGTCTCCCTGTCTGAAGAAGAAAGCTTCCCAAAAGTGAGTCATCTATACAAGCAACCAACACAAAGATCAACCCTTACTCATGGAGGGGCGAGATACGCCTACTACGGGGGCAACCTTAACACCAAGGGAAGAGGGCGAACTTTTAGTTTCCCCAAATGGAGCAACGCTCCAGCACATCCGAAGGAAGGGTCAACCCTTAACACATGTCAATAGACCCCTTCGCTCGCGGCGGGTAAAGGTCAAGAGCTATACACACGCTCCAACGAATGAAGGAAAAATGATACACATGCCGAAGGTCGAGGTTAATGGACAATGCTCATGCTAGTACAAGGGAGGCGGAACGTTATGTCCCATTGAGTGGCAGAGTCCCCACCCTCAGGTAAAGGAGAGGTCTATGCTCTCACCTTTGCATTTATGCTCATATTCATGATAACATCTACGGGTGCGTCAATGTCATCACTCATGCTTATACTCACAACCCATCCATACATACATATTCATGCATACATTCATGACTACAATCGCAACATGTCTCTACTCACTCCCATCCTTATGTTCCTACTTGCATGTATGCTAGTACACATCCTCAGGTTCATGATATGTCCATGTTCATTCCTAGTTAACATCCTATAGGCATATTTTCTAGTATCCCATACTTAGAAAAAATTTTGGGCCAAAATTAAATTTTTCTCCACTTAGGCAAATCACGGCATGAAATTGAAGCATGAATCACTTAGATGTATCCGTATTGCATTCCTATGCAAGCATGTATTTTTTGAGTATACGCCTGTAGCAAAGATAGATTTATTACTCCCACCTCAGACGGACGCGTGCTTAGGCACACGTCCGTGCTACTCTGACGTTTACAATTCCTCTATCTCATAAGGCAGGGGGCAGAGTCAGAGGCACGCATCCATGGGTAAGTAAGCATTCAGACGAAAGGTAAAACCCCGGTTTCAAATTGCGCGTATCATACCATCCTGAAATAGAGTCAATCAAGGGTTAAGCCATTGGTTGACTCGGGGGCATGTGATGGATATACGCCCAATTTGAACCCGTTGACTTCCGAACCGTTACATTTTTATCGTCCCATTTATGATTGTAAATCGAAACTTCAACCCGAACCCTTCGCGAAAACACCAACGGCTCGGACGAGGCCGAAGCGCCCGTCCGGCCGAGTCAGACTCGCCTAGGTGAGGTTGGGTGGCCACACCCGACCTCCCCTAGGGGAGATCGGGTCAGCCAACCCGATCTCCCCTAGGGGAGATCGGGTGGACCAACCCGATCTCTCCTAGGAGAGATCGGGTCGGCCAACCCGATCTCCCCTAGGGGGGATGGGGTTGGCCAACCCCATCCTCCCTAGGAGGGGTTGGGTGCCCTCACCCAACCCCTACCCTTGGAGGTCGGATTTCTCCTCCCCCCAAGGGCCCCGGCACCATTTTCGGACTCCCACCCTCGATTCACTCCGCCTACCTTCTCCGAATCCTAAGGTCTTAATTATGTGCTTAAAGGTTAATTAATTGTGTTTAAAGGTTAACGATGTCATTAAGCCACCTTAATGACACCGTTGCCTATAAATACCCCACCTTCACAACTCATTTGATCATCTTGGCAAGTTGCACAATTTTGCTCTGACATCTCTCTAGCTTTATCTCTCTAAAACCGTACTGACTTAGGCATCGGAGAGGGTTCATCAGGCACCACCCCCCCCTCTGTGCCTGGTATTGCCCCTCTTGCAGGGTGGCAAGGAGAGGAGAACCAAGGAAGCAGAAGAGCATAGAGCAGTAGGACAAGCCCCAGGGATAAGAAGTACAAGCCTCAGGAGGTCAGAAGGAGAGAAGGAAAGGAGGTCAGAAGGAGAGAAGGAAAGGAGGTCAGAAGGAGAGAAGGAAAGGAGGTCAGAAGGAGAGAAGAGAAGGACACATATCAGAATGACTACCCCAAGAGAGTATAAGGGCAGGGATCAGAACGACTACCCCAAGGGAGTATAAGGGCACGGATCAGAACGACTAGTCCTAGGAGCACTGAACCCGACATTTCATTAGTGGGAGATAAATTCTAGATTGACGACCCGTTGACCTAGACTTTATAACCTAACAGACGTCATAATGTTTGATTACATCGGATTTTACGGTCTATAAACTATGTCGAATGTGGGCCTTGCCTTGTCACACGGGCACGGTCGTCTTGTAGGAGAGGGGGACCTCTGCCGAAGCAAGACTGGCTAAGAACCAGTTGGATAAACTTGGTTACGCAAAACGATCATTTGGTTTCGGAGTAACACGAAATTATCTTCGTTTTGCACATCGTCGGTGATGAACTCTGTTCGTCATTAACCACATTCTGGGCCAGATGAAAATCTGCAATAGCATCATTGACATATCCCACACCTGACGATGTTCGGGTATGTTATCGACGCGTGCTTCATACTACGCGTGCCATGTTCGACATCGGGGTCATGCTCGGTTGTGTTGGGTAGAATCCTCGGGATTCGGATGGGCGCAAACTTCTTCACCTAGAGTGTGTGATTGATCCCGGAGCCTTATGAAGAGGCACCCGTAGTATCCTCATGGACTCAAAACTCATACCTAAGGTCAGGCTCAATGTTCGCTTCCTGGCGTTTGAGCGCGTTGTTGAAGAAAAAGGCCAAGTTACCACGTCTTTGGAAAACGGTTGGGTTTGACTAAGGGTAAGAGCGATGGGGATGGTCAAGTTCACCTGTAATTCACCGACTCTTTTATTCACTAGGTGGCCACCAACCAGATATTACTTGAAGGCTGTGAATACTTATACGGATGCCTTGGAGAAGTATATTATTTTCCTCCATTTCTCCACTTGAGGTCTTTCCAGTGCTTGCTAGCAGTTGTTAGAGCGGGGTTTTTACCTTGCTCAATGGGTTCGAAGCCTTTGACTTTCGCCTAGGCTTGATTAATCCCATCTAGAGTCTGATCATTTCTCCCACTCGAAACAATGCTTCTCATTGTAGCATCACTTCTATTCGGAACATTTCTCCCACTCGGAACAATGCTTCTTATCAGAGCATCGTTTCCTTTGGGAACAATAGCAGTGCTTGAACCTTAACTATCAAATTTCCTTTGACGACCTCTCGGTCTTGGGGTTTCACTTCAGAGATGAATTCCTTGATCACTAGGATCTCGAACCAAGTTTGGTCAGATCACTCCCAATAGAACACAATGAGTAGTAGAGGCAGTTGTGGCTTTCCTGGTTCGGCAATATGACAATCAGCTTCAACTTGATTCGTATCTTCGACAACAGTAATCTTATGTGGTAGGGTTTATTCCTCCCACTGGATTTCCTATGAAAATGTTTCCATTATCATTTACCATTTCATTCACTTGAGTTGCCGGTTCAAATCTCTCTCCCACTAGGATTAAGTGGGATCTGATTGTCAGTGATATCCTGCTCCGTTATGATCATGACTACTTAGATTTAAACTGTCCGTGAATTTTGAATATTCGCCCTCAAGAGATTTAATGCCTCATGTTAGGTCACGAAACCATTTTCAAAAGCTTTAAACAGGCATTTTCTAAGAGTAATTTTCATGCTCTTGTCCTAAATGCGTGTTTAGTGCGCAAGTTAATAACGCAAGATGATATGATTTAACTCATTATCATTCTTTATCTTTTATGGCGACGTGTCTTACCGATTTTATTGGAACACAGTTTACATACATGTGAGTCATCTTCTTCTTCCCTTAGGGAACACCTGATAGAGTGACTCTAACATTATGTTCTTGAACTGTGCTTTTTGAAGTGTGTTTTAATTAATTTGAATGCCTATCCTGACTTATCGTACAAGGCGTTTGAAAGGAAAGTCGTTTAACTGACTTCATCCTTCTTCGTTTGCAAACTTATCTCAGAGATTTTATCCCATCTCTGAACTGAGCATTTTGGGTTTTCATCTTGTGTGTCAGTTGATAATTTTACAACGTCATGGTAGCTTCTAAAGCATACTCCTTACCGATGTAAACTTTATCGATAAGTTGTTTCTGAAGGAATGCAAACGAAAATTCATCACATGAATATTTAGACAATTCATCATTAAATTCGTATTTTGAAATGATGTGTTTCATCTATCGAGGTCCACTTGCGTGTAATGCTATTCACCGTAGTTTTAATCTTAGGGTGAATCGTTTCATTTTTTAATTTAATTCAATTTAATCCAATTGGTTTCGCACATGATTATCATTACAGCTTATTTCATTCAATGAAGTACTTAATAATAAAGAAAGATTTATAACTGGTTCATTCTTAAAACTACGTAATCAATGGATATTAATGGCATTTATATTTTACTCAAAGAATTAGATGTAGGATAAAATGTATGGAGTTGTTTGATTCAGCTATTTCCAATAGCCTTATTGCTTCGGTTTGCTTACATTTCAGATCGATCTCGTTTCTAGCCGAGTCGATTAATCTTGATAAGTAGAACTCATTTCGAATCAAGTAGTAACTACTTAATTCATTAAATCCGAAACAATAATAACCAGAATTCAAACAAAAATGAACAATAGGAAAGACCAACATAAACAATACTGGGGTCTCAGATCTCAAACTTGAAGCAGTCACGAAGAAGAATGATGGACAGGTCGTTTTAACTGATTTGTATTGTGAATGTACTGACCATTGTTTAGACCTTTTGTTGCCGGGGGTTGCCAAGCATTTTAGCATACCAATGAATCTGTCATCGAATGCCTCGGGTTCTTTCGGAAAGTTAACTTCTTTATCATCTGCTTCGAATAGGTCTATTGTCGTCTTAATCGATTTGATCAGACGCGTGAGCCCTTTTTCGTCAACAAACCATAAAAGAGGAAACATCCTCATTACTTTCAGAGCCCTTGTCCATACGTCTAACTCGTCAGCAGGATCTTGAAAGGCTATTACACCGTCATCACTGCATAGAATACCGTAGTATTCTGCCATTAAGGCTCGTGCTTCAGCGACCTTAACCTTACCGAAGCGAAGGTATATGACACACCAAAGATGCAATGCGTTGAGTTGTATAAACACTCCTTCTTCTTTAGTTGACAGTTGTGAGAGAATTAATTCTCGTGCACTACGATCCTTCCTCAACTTTTCTTGTTGTTGCTTTCATGCGGGTTTCCATATTCGTCTAAGCTTATCCTTTTTGCCGTCGGATTGACTTGATCGTCAAGATTCGCAGCGATCAGGAGATCCATAACATTGTCTCTCCATGCATCATAATCCATGTCGTCCAAGTTGCGAGGTTCGTAGAACTGTATCGGTTCAGCCATGACAACTAACACATTGATACACGCAAAAATCAGGGAGACAATAACATTTTGAGAAAGAATTGCATACATCAAATATCTATTAAGATGGAAACTGACAAATAATAATTCCACAGTCATCTAAACCAACCGACCACCAGTAAACCAATGGAAGATGGCTGTGAAAGAGTTCACATTATCGTCGTATTCCATCCAATACATTCTCAACATTCTAGCATACGTGTCAAACATGTAACATTCACATCCATCATACACATTTGGCGACTGGTTTTCGATTTTAAAATAATTTTAAACAGTAGGGGTTGATTTGCAACTCATGCTTATACTCAATCACGCAACATTATAGACATGAATCCTAGGCATTTTCAACAATCACAGCATGTCTATCCTAGTGAGCATTCCATATATTTAACCAGGGCTCAACCCACAATATGCAATATCCAGCTAGCTTGACTTAGTCAAGACAACATTTCTAATCATGCATAAGTATATATTGAATAATAAATAATTACAATTCAAACCACTAATTATACCAGTCCCAAAAACATGTATCTCCGAGATCCATCCCTATAATCGAAACAATGCATAAAGGTTATCAACCCTTGAGCCTATTAAGGTTCAAAATCCTTTGGTTTTAAAAATACGGTTCGGTTCAGTCAATTTCAGTTCGGTTTGGTCTGGTTCGGTTTAGTCCAAAAAGTCCGATTCAGGTCGGGTCCGGAAAATCCTGTTCAGTTCGATCCGGTTTTAAATTTTAAAATCTGGTTCAATTCGAACCGGTCCAATAAAAATAAGGTTCGGTTCAACACACAAAACTGGTTCGGTTAGATCCACTTAGTAACTCGGTCCGACCCGACTCAATTAGGTCGAACCGATTGAGAAAATCCAGTTCGGTTTTAATTCGTCCCGGTTTGACATATTGGACCGGCCCATATATATAAAAGGTTGGGCCGAAATGTTTACTTGTGGCCCAAGTAGGGTTTTAAAGTCTAAAAATATTTAACTTAGCCACCAAGTAACATTAACTATAAAAATAATTTCTAATATTAGTTATATATATATATATATATATATATTTCAGACCTATAATAAACATATATATATTTATTGCCAATGTTCTATCTATAGGATTAAATCAATAAACAATATATATATGTATTATTTACTGTCAATATCTTAAATACGGAAACATATATTAACAATATATTTTCTCAATCTTTTAGGTAACTAAAATCTATCAACAATATCTTTAACTTATTTAAATATTTAGATATATTGATAGTTATATATATATTTCTATATATTAATGTGAATCTATCTTTATGTTCCCAATTATAGATATATTGTTAATTAGAATAAAAATTAAAATATGGTAAACAATATCATTAAAAATTTCGACCGAAATTTATTTCTTGGTGACTAAGAAATTAAAAATTTTACCTTGTAAATTAACTTGAATTTTCGGCACAAACACGGGAACAAATGGTCAAATTTCAAGATCAAATTCTAATAAGATCTACAATCCAATGTTCGATTTTGATAAATATCACATTTTTCTTGAAGACCATGAACATCAAATTTCCTAAGAACATCATGAAAATTTCGGACCTCCTTAACCATAAAATTTTGAAAATTTTAAAAATCTCCTTTTAATTTCGGTCCAAAGTTTTAAATTTTCAAGAAATCAATTTATCAAAATCATGAACTCCTAACACAGGCTCTGATACCACTGTTAGATTACGGGGAGTAATCATTACGGAAACTAAATCATGGTACATGCTAGTAATCGAAATTACGCAGCGAAAGATTCACACATACCTCAACAGTAGTCCGTAGTCCCAAGATTTTTGCATGAGGGAGTTCACGATCCTCCGGTCGGCACCTGTAGGGGTTTGGTGAAGGAAGCCCTACGTGGTATATTCTTCACAGCAAAGCCTTTGTACGGTTCTTGGCAAGGGACAGATCTCTGGAGTGTTTGCTCGAAGGCAAATTGGCACACCCTTGGTGGATGTATAGTTCGGCCGATATAGGTGTATTTGGGGGGAGGGTTTTCTCTCAAATCACCACTTGAAGGGAACTGTGAATTACCCTAATAAAACCCCTAACTCCCCATATATATAGGAGGAGTATAGTGGAAAAAAGTCCACTTTACCTCTTCACTATATTCGGCCGACCACTTGTATATGGAGGCACAATTTTGGGCCTCTCATGTCAATTGGGATTGGGTTTGGCCCAATGTCCTAAATTGACATGTACCCAATTAACTTAGGTAACATATACATATAATGGGCTTCCATTTACGGCACCCATCACCATACGCTTACAGTACCGACAGCTGTTAAAGGAAAGTTGGAACTTAGAGTACTGAAAGGTATCTTTATAAGGTTCTCTGAATACGCTATGGAATACATGTTTGTGATGGCTCAGGAGCTTGGAGACGTGGTCGAACATGAGACGTTACGTTACTTGAGGATGAAATCCTAAGCATTGTGACATCAACGTAAACGAAGTCTTGATTGAACTAGAGCAGGATGAAGATGATCAGGCCCAACTTAATTCAAGTGGGAGACTTGAGGCAGCAACGCAAGTCAATGACATGGTAAATGAGAATGGGGACATTTTCATTATAAATCCAGTGGGAGGATTCAATCCAGCCACAAAGATCACTATTGCTGCATGTGCGAATCAAGTCGAACCTGATAATCATGTTGCTGAACAGTTGGATGAAAATCCAATAATCCTTCAACTACCTACTAGTGACAGTAGGACTGGCTCTACAAACTTGGATCATGGTCCTAGTAACCATGGAATTCATCTCGGAGGTAGAATCCCGAGACCAAGAGGTAGACAAAGAAAAGTTGTTGGTGAAGGTTCAAGTAACGCTCTTATTCCCAGTAAGAGTATTGTTCTAATCGGGAGCATTATTCCTAGTGGGAGCGTTGTTAAAGTTCAAGATGAGATTAACGAGCCTAGACGTAGCCAAAGGCATCGAACTTCTCACAAGAAGTATCCCATCGAAAAGGGTGCGGTTGATGAACCGGTAACGGTTAAAAAAGACTTGGAAGGACCTCAAGCGAAGGAATGGAGGAAAGCATTGGAGGAAGATATCGCCTCTATGAAAGCCAATTCGGTATGGTCTTTAGGTGATTTACATGCTAACCGCAGATATATAGGGGCACAGTGGGTTCTGAAGCTGAAACTAACTGCTGATGGAAATGTCGAGCGGTACAAAGCTCGACTCACTGCGAAAGGATATACCCAAATTCACGTAGTGGACTTTGATGAGACATACTCACCGACTGTGCGTTACACAACAGTCTGAGCCATTTTAGCCCTGGTTGCTAGCCTCGATTTAGAGCTGCACCAGATGAAAGTTAAGACTGCATTCCTCCACGGAAACCTAGAGGAAAAGATCTATATGGAGCAACCAGAGGGTTTCATAATCCCTGGAAACGAACGAAAAGTTTGTAAACTCCAAAAATCGAATTATCGTCTTAAACAATTGTCCCGGAAATGGTACCGCAGGTTCCACGAGAAAATCGTTGGAAATAGATTCGTGAATCTTCACGAGGATCCTTGCGTGTACACAAAGAGCTCTGAGTTGAAGTACGTTATCGTGACATTATATGTGGATGACATACTAATTGCCTCGAACAATGTGAGTTACATGAATGAATCAAAGTACTGGTTGGCATCTGTATTTGAGATGAAGGACATGGGAGATGCCATGTACATCCTAGGCATTAAGATTGCTAGGGATCGGGATGCTCGTAAACTATGTCTTTCTCAAGAATCCTATATCAATAAACTGTTGAAAAGGTTCAGGTTACAAGATGCCAAACCCGTGGATACGCCGGTTGTGTTTGGGTGCGCGTTGTCAAAGCGTGAGGGCTCAAAAGACCAGGCTGAGCGTGAACATATGAAAAGTGCAGAATACCTTAGTATGTTTGACAGTTTAATGTACGCCATGCAATGCACTCGTCCAGACATTTGTTACGCTGTGGGCATAGTAGCACGATTCCAATCAGACCATGGCTATAAACATTTAAAGGCTGTGAAATGAATTATTCGATACCTAAAAGGTAGTGCCGACTACGGACTGTGCTATGGGGGTGGAAAATAAGAATTGACTGGGGTTCAGTGAGGCCGACCACAGCGGCTATCTGGATGATCGTAAGTCCACCTCAAGAGGAGTATTTCTCCATGCTAATGCCGCCATTTCATTGATGAGCAAGAAGCAATCTTGTGTCGCGCTGTCTACGATGGAATCCGAATTATTATCCCTCTCTAAAAACGCACAGGAAGCAGTTTGGCTTAAAAGGCTCTTAACTGCGTTTCTTGACGTCGAGGACGGGAGTAAGCCTGTGAAGGTATACTCTGACAGTCAAGCAGCGATTTCAGCAGTTAAGAATCCTAAGTACCATAGTAGGACGAAACAAATTGGTGTAAAATATAATTATGCAAAAAGTATGGTAGAAGGCAAATTAATCACATTAGAATACTTGTCCTCTAAGAGTATGGTGGCGGACTCATTGACCAAACCTTTACGCAAGGATGTTTTCGAAAAGCACGTTAAAATGCTTGGAGTGCGTAGGGTTTAAGAGGCTTGTGTTGTGATGATAACATTTTGAGTTTTAAAGCAATATTTGAATAAAATGAATTGCAATTTTAGTTTATGATCTAGAGACGTCATAATGTTAGAATTACATCATATTTTACGGTCTATAAACTAGTCGTAGAAGAGGCAATCCTCCTAAATAAAAAATGTTGAATGTGAGCCAAGCCTAATCACATAGGCTCGATCGTCTTGGCGGTGATGGGGACCTCTACCATGTCAATATCGGCTAAGAACCATGGTGTTTTTGAAAGATAAACCTGGTTAAGCAAAATGATCATTTGGTTTCGGGGTAACACAACATGATCTAACATTTGCGTATTGCCGTGACTTGTTTGTTAACATCCACATTCTGGGCCAGATGAAAAGTCTACGATAGCATATGACATTTCCCACTCTTGACAACATTTAAGTTCAAGTTATGCTATCGACGCACGCTTCACACTACGCGTGCCTTGTTCGACCACTGGGTCAAGCTCGGTTGTGCTAGTTAGGATGCACGAGATTTGGATGGCCACAAACTTCTTCACATTCAGCTCGTGATTGATCCTGGGTGTTTTATGAAGAAGCATCCAAAGTATCCTCACGGACTCAGAATTCATACCTAAGGTCAAACTCAATGTTCGCTTCCCAGCATACGAGCGCAGTGCTGAACAAAAGGACCCAGTTAACATGTCTTTGGAAACCTGTCAAGTACATCTTTAATTCTCTGAATCTTGTATTCACTAGGTGGCCCCAACCTGATATTATTTGAAAGGTTTTGAATACTTTTACGGATGCCTTGGAGAAGTGTACCTATGTGGAAACTAGGCAATTGGAGAATAATAATTGACTAAAGTGTTCCTATGTGGAAACTAGGCAATTGGAGAATAATAATTGACTAAGGATACAACGCGGCACAGTATTGTTGTTTTCACAGATTGATTGTACATTGGAAATCAACGTTATGCGGGCACGGAAAACCTCATATGAATTATTCTGAAGCAGGGCTGGATCGAAGAACAAATGTTGATGTGTTGGTCGACAACATAGCATTTGGATATTGAGCCACCGTAAAGAGGAGCCCGTTAATATGAGATTGTTATCTAAGTCGATTAGTTAATGTCACACTATGGAATTTGGGCTAGGCCTAAAATCCCAATTGACATGAGAGGCCAAAAATTGGTCCTCCCTTTCTCTGTGTAACCGGCCGAACCTATGTTAGTTGACCTTTATCAAATTAAACATTGTATTTTTTATCTTAGTAAAATTGGAGCTTCAAATTTGACCACTAACCCTAAAATCTTGTTTTGGCAGAACCCATGTTAAAATTACAAAATAAATTTTTTAATTTCTTTGGCCCCAAGTTATATTATTCCGGCCGAAATATTTAAAATTTTGAATTGTGCCGGAATTGCTATAAGTGATTTAGGTCACAATTAGGGTTAGATTCACAAGTTAATTGTGATACTTACTATCCATATATTCTACCATGATTTTAGGAATCTTGAATATTATATATAGATTTTAGTTGCCTAAGATTGAGAAAATATATATTGTAGATAGATATTATCCTAGTATAGAATATTAACAATAAAATATATATATATATAAACTCGGCCGATATATATATATAAATGTGTGTAATATTGAAAATTATTTTATAATAATTATTACTTGGTGGCAAAGTTAAGTTTTTATTGGATTTTAAAACCCTACGTAGCCCACTAGTAATAATTTCGGCCGAACCCTATTTGGTTATTGGGCCGGTCCAATTACACATCTGGGTCAGGTCTACTGACCCGGAAGACCAAGAGGACCCGAACCGAAGCATCCGGTTGAACCGATTTAACCGGACCAGATTTGACTGAACCGGACCATTAAACCGAACCGATCCGAGTCAACTGAAAATAAGATGGTCAAATTTAGCACGAGATTTAATTTACTCGAAATTGTCACTTGAAGTAGAGGAAGAGTTTATGGATAACAGCGTATTGCATCTTTGGTGTGCCATACACCTTCGCTACGGTGGAGGAAATGCCGCTGAAGCAAAAGACCTCACGGTAGAATACTACAGTATTCTATGCAATGATGACGGTGTTATAATCGTTCATGATCCCGCTTAACAAGGGCTCGGAAAGTAATGAAGATGTTTCCTCTCTCATGGTTTGCTAACGATAATGGACTCACACTTCTAATCACATCCATTAAGACGATCGTGGATTTGTACGAGGCCGACCATGGAGAAGGAAACATCTCCAAAGAACCCGAGGCAACCGATGACAGATTTGATGGTCTTCGGAAATGCTTGGCTAACCCCAGCAACAAAAAGTCTAAACGATGATCTGGTGCGACAACCACCGTTGATACATGTGCCATAAAAGGTACGCCTCGTTTGCCACACATACATAGAACTGTAAAACATTTTATTTGATGCAAGACATCTGATGAATTCACTTTTGAATTCTCTTCAGGTGAAATGATGAACGTGGTTGAGACTGCGTGTCTATCTTACCTTCATTGTAGCTTCAATCTATGATTTGAGACCCTATTATTGTTATTGATGGATTTCCCATTATTCGTTTAGTGTTTGAATTTTGGTTGATTGAGATTCAGATTTATTGAATAAAGTAGTTTCCATTCGTTTCGAAATGTGATCTACTTGTCAAAACTATTCGACCTGGTTAAACGGGGTCGATCCGAAATGAAGTTAAAAATGAAATATCCATGATAGAAAAAGTTGTCCGGGGTCCGATCCTTGCGGCCTTGCGTCGGGTGTCGGTACCTGGGGGTCGGGGGCCGGCGCAGGACGCGTCGGCCCCATTGTCACTGGACATGTACGGTTGCCTCGGACACTCCGGTGCAACCGAAATGTCTGTAGCAACCGGAATAGCGCGTACCCTTGGAAATTTACTTACCTCGAGGTTGGCGGGGCGACCGTGTTTAAGCCTTAGTGAGGTCCAATCGGGTGTATATCCATCATTTGTCCCCAAGTCAGGAATTGGTTTACCACTACTTGACTCTATTCATTTAGAAGGATTAGACGCCCGATTGTACCTCGGCTACTGGTTTTACCTTTGTTCATCTTTGTTGAGTGGTCTTTACTTTCGTTCTAGGTTGGTTTGACCTATATCATTGTTGAACTTATAGAAAAATTCATATATATAAGTGGTTAGTAATAATAGTGCTATCATATGACGATGTGTATGTAACCAATGACATGGATCACATGTGTTTGTGATTAGTAATATTTAACGATGTAACTGTATATGGACATGCTATCATGGGTACTAGTATATGTAATCAATATAGAAGATATGAGTAAGTGGCAGTGTAACATACTGTGCACCTGTAAGGGTGTTGCGAGGTAGTGACATGCGACTGTGTCAGTGTCGATAGATGTAGTCATGCTTAGTAATGAAAAAATTCATAATTGTCATGACACTAGTAAGGAAGCATCTATGTGTGCACGTGTAATCAATAGTGAACTAAGTGTTCTATTATACTTATTGTAATGCATATGAATGCAATCATGGTAATGAATTGAAAAATTTGTATCTATCAATGATGTATATTAATGTGCATCTATCAATGATATATATATGCTATAGTGTATGAATCACTAATCATGAATAGTAATGGCAATACAGGCAAAATCATGTCAGGTGATCGAAAACTCATAAGTGTTATGACACTATAGTTATGATGTACCTAGATGCACACACGTTAATGGGTGAGGAAATTATTAAGTGTTTCACAACACTAGTAGTGATGCCTATGGATGCAGGTATATATATCGTGAAAATATGCCTAAGCATGTAACAAATACTTGCAATATATGGTTAAGTCAAGGAAAATTGAATCATTGCATATAATTGAAAAGGAATTACCTCTATTCCGATTATTAAAAAAAATTGATTTTTCAAAGATTTCTTATGTTTTCCCCGTAGGAACGTCATTGCTTCCATTCGGGTTGATAATCATGTCGATAAATATTGCAGTAACCTGTAATCACTTGAAATTAGTTATATAAAAATTTGCCCCTGAAGTGGACTCGTTAATAACTTAGATGTGAGGTGTTGGGTCTCGCGTCGATGGCGTCGTATGCTATGCTTGCCTTGCCATCATGTTCGCATAGGACTGACGTATGGGGTTACCCTTAACGCTTTGTCACGTATCACTGTGTTAGACATGGGGGGTATCCCTACATGCCTGTCATGTATCATATTAATAGATGTAGCATTGCCCCCCTAGGGTAGTCGTAGTGATCATCACATGCTTAGGGGGTTACCCATTGCATTACAACACTCATCATCATTGGTTCCGTATCATATTGCCCCTGAAGTGGACGTCAGTGAAGTATTGTAGGTGGGGTATTGACCCCTATATCAGGTGTGTCGCCTAGTATGCTCATGCCGTTGTGCTCATCAAGTAGTTGTAGGAATCAATGTTAGTATGGGGTGTTGATCTCTGCGCCTGCGCTACACTATAACACTTATGTTATCATACTGCCCCCGAGGTGACGTTTTCGTCTTTATAGGTGTAGGTTGTTAACCCTTGTATTCATCATGCTGCCCCCATAGTAGGCTTGCTAGTCAATATAGATATTAGGTATTGACCTTTGCGCTTGCCGCTCCTCATGATATTGTCGTCGTCATTAACATAGGGTATCGACCCTTGTGCTCATTGCACCTTGTAGTGTGCGTTCATCATATTGCCTCCAAAGTAGGCGTTGTCATCGTTATGGACCTGGGGTGTCGACCCTTGAGTTCGTCTCACCTTATGGTGTTGGTTGTCTTGATGATTGGTGTAGGGTATGTACCCTTGCATCCATCCAGCTTTATAGTGCTCATTCATCGCATTGCCTACGTAGTAGACATACTTAGTCATTATAGACATTGGGTTTTGACCCTTGTTTCTATTGCACTTTATGGCATATGTTCCTGATGTTGCCCCCTATGTGGGCATTGTCGTCGTCATAGACATAGGGTGTCCGCCCTTATGTCAGTCTCATCTTATATTGTGCTTTCCTTATGTTACCTCTATACCAGGTAATGTCCTTGTCACGGACATACGGTGTCAACCCTTGTGTCCGTCATGCTTTGTAGTGCTTGTTCATTATGTTGCCTCCTGGAGTTGGCATCATTACTATTATAGATAAAGGGTGTGAACCCTTACCTCTATCGCACTTTTTAGTGCGCGTCCGCTGCGTTGTCCCTGAAGTAGGCGTAATAGTAACTTATCATGTATATGAAGTTGATTATTAGAGATCTTCATATAAGCCTTCTATTCATATGTCAGTCGTTGGTGCGGACGTGAGATAGTATTTTCATTCTTCATATTGTTGTCGTTTGACATGCGAGTCTTCTTCATCTATAGACCCTGTTGTTATGTTTCTTGGTCGGCACTTGACATCGAGCTCAACGAGTATTGGGAATGTTCTCACGAGACTGTGTCGGTGTCGGAGTTATTACCCTTTATTCCAGATGAGCTGAATATCTCATTTGCACATGTACCTTCCTTTGGTTATGAGTCTCACGAGGACTCTTCTTCTATTGCGGTTTTGGCCTGGAGGTCTTCCTCTAGGGAGGGTGTTTTAGTAAAGGATTCAGGGTCGGTGTCTGAGGTAGATCACTATTGAAGAAATTTTTTGGAGATGCCTTTTACTTAAAGGATTATGTGACCATCATTGCTATGGCCGGTTTGAGCGAATCAGATCAAGTTGTGTTTCCCTTTGAGTGGTATCCGCAGTACGAGATTGGGACTATCACTCTTTGCCAAAGATTATCCTGTTTATTTGGCCGATTGGAATTAGTGGTATTAAGGATGGTTCTCCTTATAGGTTAGTATGATGACGTGATACCACGGTCACAGGTGCATTGCTCCTCCCAGGGTGTGGCTAGGAGAGGTAGCTCCTCATTCTGTTGTTCATAGAGCATCTAAGTCTTCTAATGTGTCTAAGGCTGCAGGTTGTATGTACACCTTATTATTTTGGTAGTTACTTACTTCATGACGTAGTTGTTCTTATATGTCTGTTTTGCTTTTTTCAGGGCGTAGTGACACTGCTTACAAGGTCACTAGCCCTTTGTTTGGAAAGAGGCCTGTTACCGTGGCTGGAGGTTCTCAAAGTTCCTCTAGCCAAAAGAGAAAAAGTGATCGATCTTGATGATTCGGTGCCAACTCTTCCCCGTGACAAAGGAAGGGGGATGTTGATCCTGTACCTGCTAATGCTGCACCCGCAGCTGCTTGTGCTAACACAACAGCCACTGACGCTGCGGTCGCTGACACTGATGCTATTGATACTGCAGCTGCTGACGCTGTAGCCATTGACGCTAACGCTGCAGCCACTGACGCTGCTACCAGCAGGGGCTAAGGCTCATGCTTTTAATAGAGAGATCGCTTCCTATGATGATGGCATATCCAACCTTTTCGGACTTGGTCCTAAGGCGTACTTTGAGGTTATGCATTCTTCTTACTTGTATGCTTATCTTGATGTTATATACTGCTTTCTTATTTATACACAACACGCATCTGGCACCGCATACTATCTTGAGAGGTCTTACTGCGGCCTCTCGATGGCGACATTGTCTATTCCGCTTAGGTGCCTTTCGCTTCCACCAGAAGCTACTATTTTGGTCAATGATCCACCTTGGTGACCCCGAAGATCGGCGTTTGTATAATGAATTCTATTGTTAGCCCCGGCGATTGTAAGGCGTTACCTGAATCTGCCTTGACCGGGCTTTAGTTTGTTAGCGGAGCCCTGTCTCGATTTGCCCCGGGGAGTATACTTCACTCTTATATTTCCCTTATTATACTTTCACTGTCTAGCATGTGACTATCATTTTCAAGCTATCGCTGATGCGGTCAACCTAGGCTTCTTCATAGTCGTGCTTACCAAGAAGGTTAATATCCAGAGGACTGAAATGGAGCGGCTAATAGAGATGGTGTGTGTTATGAAGGAGAAGGCTTCGACCCTTGATTCATCCGAGCATGTTTAACAGGGTTGCATTGCATCCCTTGAAGCCGAGGTCAACCGACTTTGGAAGGAGAAGGAATATGAGGCCATAGCTACATATGAGTACTTGACATAGGTACTTGCGAAGAACATTGACGAGGCGGCTGCTCGCAGTATTGCTCAGTATATGGTATCTTACGAGTTCTAGGAGAATGCTAAGGAAAAGTCTCAGGTTATCATTGAGACCTTCGCTCATATATCGGCGCTACTTGGTGAGGATTCTATCCCTCTTAGCGAAGGGAAGCTCTGCTTCTCCTTTGACTCTCTCAGGTGATGTTGTGGAGGATGTTATCTTTGGGGATGATGGCGGCGACGATGCTACCGCTCTTGATTAATGGACTGACTACCTTTATCACACTTTTTGATAGCCGCCCTTCTATGCTTATCATGCATTTTTGTTTTAGAAACACTTACTTTTGGGACTCGGGCGTGTATGCCCTCCATCTATCCTTTTGCGTTATATCTGTCCAAAACACATGTAGATATTTGGTTATAGAAACATGAGTATAATTTCATACCATTGTTATTATGGATGCCCCCATGCTTGCTATGTTGTGTGTGTTTACACATCCTGTTGTACCCTCTTGCACTTGAGGTTGCTAACACCGTACCGGTTACATGATGGTTTTAACATAGTAATACGCGTGTATCACAAATATGATATGTTTCCTTATTCTTAGGGCTATCACTCTCGTCTTGCCGGTGGCGTGCCGAACTTGACGTTCATCACACTAATTATCAATGGTACCTATAGTATCAATTCACACATGCCCCTCTTGGTTGCTACCAAGGTATTGCGTTATTTTGAGGTGTTATCTATGCTTGATGAAGACCACTTGCTTGTCGATGCCTTGACATAGCATTGTTTGCAAAACACTACTTACGCTGTGTTGACACGTTTTGTGACCGCGTATCCGATGCCTCGAGATAGCGTTCTTGGCAAGACGCTACTTGCTAATTTGATGTGTTTTAACCACATGCCCGATGCCTCGGGGTAGTGTTATGGCAAGATGTTACTTGCATAATTTGGTACATTTTAAGCCACTTACTCAATGCCTTAGATAGCGTTGTGGCAAGACGCAACTCGCGATTACACTTTACTGCTTTACCTGATGACTCAATATAGCATTGAGGCAAGACGGTACTTGCTTGGTTTGGTACGTTTTAACTGGCTTACCCGATTCCTCGAGATAGCGTTGTGGCAAGACGCTACTTGCAATCCTAACATGCTACTACAAGTGTTAGTGCGTTTTCCACCTCCTGAAGTCCTAAGACAAGGCGTTGTGGCAAGACGTTACTTGCTTGGTTTGGTACGTTTTATTCTGCATGCCCGATGCCTTGGAGTAGAGTTATGGCAAGGTGCTACTAGCAAATGCGTTTTCCGCCCTTGGTAGTCCAAGATGTGGCGTTGGTGCAAGACCCTACTTGCGGTAGTGCAATGCGTTTTTTTTTATTGTATGACCATTACTTGGCTTGTCCGTCGCGACGGTATCGACTCCGCAGTAGTGATGTATCTGTTACTTGATTTTCTCAAGCTTACATTTTGGCGAGGCGCGACTTGCATGGTATTCAGCGTTTTGGGGCGTGTAGGCATCACTCTGTTATTGCGGGGTTTGCCTCTTCATCGGTATAGCCAGCGGTCGTGGAAACATAACTATCCTTGGTAGTGTCACTGCTTCTCAAAGAGACTGGACATAGTGATATTCAAAATATCTCCTTAGAGTTAGCTCTTAAGGAATGGAGGCAATCACATCACATAAGTGTCTGTGTCACCGTAGAATTTGAGATGATACATCATTTTCACTTTCCAGGTACCTGGTGCTATCATATCATCATGAACTCAGTGCTAAGGTATTGTGATCGAGATATTGGTCTATGCCAGTCACGCCACTTTGAATCAGTACCCTTAGGTACAGCGATGTGAAATTGGTGTTGTTTCCAACCACGATGCATTAGGTAGTTCCATAAGGCACAACTACCGTGAAATTGGTGTTAATTTCAATCACTGTACTTGAATAACACTGTTGGGTGATCAGCCCAGAACAGCTCGGAGATTGTATATAACCTTGATGGACGCACGCGTTGTTGTATAGATATCACTACTTGGTGTTTTTCCATAGTAGAGTGTATACGAGATATGACATGGTCTTCCCTTTATATAGTCGTCGAAAATCAGAGGTCACTTGATGGACTTGCTCATCTTCATAAGGTATCCACTACTTGGTGATTTTACCAAAGTAGGGTATGAGTTGCGTTAATAGGTCACGTCCGACCATTAGATAATTGATATAGGTCAGAGGTCGTTGTAAGACTTGCCTATCCATATAGCATTGCCTGTACTTGGTGTTGTTCCTGAAGTAGGACGTGTGTTGTAAACTTCAAGTCTTTTGCAAATTCTTTGATATTGAATCAAGATGTTAGCTAAAACATACTATGTGATTATGCATCTTTATCTAGGACTGTCTTGCCCACTATATTGTCCATTTGGACTAGTTTATCAATGCGACTGGGCTGAACTATTCAATCTCCGTACTGGGTTCAATTAGTTCATTCCATTCTTATTGTATTCAATTCAATGAGATCAGACTATGCGAACTGGATCCTTGGTTCGCGTAGTCTGTTCTATTCGCATTGCTTTTTCTCATAGGGGTGTTATCCCTTACCTGGGTTTTCCCGTGGAAAAGTGTTTGTTACCTAGATATATTCCAAGTGTGGAGGTCGCCTTTTTAAGAGCGATTCTTGTTGTTGCCAACTTTGGGCGGATCATACGGAGGTTTCCTGTTGTTGTTACCTCTTTGTGCCTTCTTTTTAGAAGGTGTAGTGTCACGGGACTATGTGTCCAAGCAGTGTTGTATACTCAACATCCTTATCTACTTCTCGATGGAGTACCGAGCATTTGTTCATGTGGCGCCCCCTAATTGCTCGGTAGTCACACCGTGCTTTTGTGCCCTATGGATGATAATCCACTTTGGCTTTCCTTGTTCGGTGCCCTTCGTGTCTTGAGCTCCCTATTCATATGTTTGCTCGATTGTGCTTGCTTGCTTGAGCACGATAGGTGTCTCTTGCGGCACCTTTCATTTATCTATACTTGTTCGTACTGATCACGATCATATTTTGAGTAAACCCTTTCTTGGATGTACCCTTGAGGGGGTTGGGGGGGTAATGGAGAATTCTCCCCTTTCATCAATGGATCCCGTTTCTTCATCTGACTCATTGTAAAAGTCAGTTTGGCGTAGTACCACAGGCTTTGTGCTATTCATATTCACTTCAAGATTGTTGTTGAGATCTCTTGATCAGTGTCATCTTTCATATATATTCTTCTACTATGCGAGTAGAATGTTGATTGCTATGTGTCGCTGCCTTCCCCGTTGATATGAGAGTTGGCATGCTGTGGTTGTTTTTTTCCACGTATGTGTGTCCAGCATTTCAAACATTTCTCTTATTGATCCACGTAGCGGTGTTCGCTCTTGAGGAGGGCTTGTAACGTGCTTTCCATCTTTTTCCCTTTAGCCGGTGATACTTGTCGAGATCAATACATCTCAACTTTTCCTTAGAGAATTCTCCAAGGCTCTGGATGGTTTTCATTTTAACTGCGATCCCCCTCTTTTTATGAACATGGGGTTTCCCCCGTAGTAGTCATGTCTTGTCACTCAACAATCCCTAGGGTTATACTCATGTTGTGTATGCACACAATGATAAATGATGTTGGAGCGATGGGGTTGTCCCCTTTCTTCCTTTGTAATAGTTTTTTTTTTTCACTTAGTTATTGGTGTATGACGTCAATGGCAAGATTTCCTACTAGCGCCTGCTCTGTTAGGACTTGTATCCTTGGTTCGCGTTTCTTCCTTGTGAGATGGCGAAGGAATGTTCATAACTACCCAAGTGCGTTGAACTTGGTAGAGGTGTGCGCCTAACGTGAGGGCACGATCTTGAATCTTCACATACCTATCTTGATGAACATGTCATTCATTATATATACTACGGAGTCCAGAGGTCTCCGTTTTAGGATCACATTTTGAAAATAGAAACACGATTATCTGTTAGGTGGCCTCTTCGCATAGGGAGTTTCTCTTTGCAAGGATAAATGCAAGGATACTCAAAATGATACATCTTCCATCCTTGTACCAGCCTTATTGGTAGCGTTATCGTCCCCCCATGGGTATGTTGACGTTTCACCAAAGCATACCAGTGGGAGGTCCTCTGGTATTTAGGTATGCTGGACTCTTTCCTAGTATCGTCAATAGCTGGACATGGAGGATGTCTGCTGAACTCTCTCCATAAACTATAATTCTCTTCTCATTAAAGCTAGTGTTTCTCGCTGTTATGACCAGGACATCATTGTGTGGAAACATTTTGTGTTCCATACACCTTTTAGAGAGCTGGATGATCATGTCGTTCTTCTTTCCTTGTTAGGCTTGGGGCCCTTTAGAGTCCTCAATGGAAGTGTATTCCATTACCTGCGATGAGCTTACCAGATGCAGTCGCACTTCCTGGCTATTTTGTGAAATCATATAGATCAACTAGAGACGTTTACCCCTAAGGGTGGGCGTTGTCCATAAGATATGGTTTCCCCAATTTTTTGGAGGGGTATGCTCGCGCCTGCCCCCTCTTATGATAATCGGTTATCTCTTTGTTTTGCGGGGAAGGCACGTTGTGACTCGGATGGTGCCCCCCTTGCATATCAACGCAAGCGAGTGTCTTCCGACGAACTTGGCGCTAAGATACTTAGCGGAAGGTTGTAGTGAATGAGTGGTCCTTTGTGACCCTCGTGATAGTTCTTCTATAGGATGCTAAGAGCGCTCAACTCATTTTTGGAAGTGAACCTTCCATCTTAGTGATCTTTTCCTAGAGTTTTGACCTTATAGGTACCCTTTGAGAATGAGCAATATGCTCCTCATGCGTTCATTTGAGGAGGCTAATCAAACGGTAGTGCTGATCAAACATGTTTGAACAAGACAGTTTTTCGGCGGCGATGTATTGATCGGTGACGACGCTTTTGTTCGTCAGTGATGTGTAGCCTCGACGACGACTCTGTTGGTCGGCGACTACATTTTTTATGGACTCTTCTAGTAGTCAACATGTGTTATATATGTGGGTGTGGGGGTGTTGATATCCCCTGCTTCCTTGGTAATGTAACTGTCATTCTCAATTAGATTGTGCGTATTCCTTCCACTTGAGTAATATAAGGTCGCATCATTGCCAAGGCGGACTAGGTGGAGGTATATCCTCCGTACACACTATGTATGATCTCACTCCACTGCGCCTGTCCATAAGTCTCCCTATTGTAGTAGTAACATAGTGTGGCACTCCATGAGTTCCACGCTCAAAGCCTTGTCTTTCAAACTGCCCCCCTACTGCAGGGTGCTGGAAATTATGTTGTGGGGGTGGCATTGTATGTTGTCTTGTACTGTCATACACTGGCGGCTGTTCATGTCCTCGAGGTGTTGGTACCTGTCCCTGGGAGAGGTGTACCGAGGGTTGTCTTGCACGAGGGGTTGAAACCTGTCGCGCTGTATCATACGTAGGCGGATTCCTTGTCGAGTTGTCGGGACGATGTACCTTACTTTGAGCTCTCCTTGGAATGTCCCTTGGTGGGGCATGGTCAGTCGGAGCCACTGGTGGTGGTCCGTATCTTCTAGCTCTTATTGCCTCACTGAATGCTTATCAATTTATCTATGGCTGACATGAATCCTTCTGTTACTGGAGGCTCACCTTGGGAGAACATCGGTTGTCCTGATGCGGTGTATGTATGCATATTGAACAATGACATATCATTCGATCGGATTGTGTTGCTAGGCATCCCGAATGGTTGATCTTGTGGCAACATGCCATAAGGAAAATGTTGAGGGGGCTTCCTATGGTAGGTCCTCCTAGAATGCGAGGTAGCATAGTCGAAATGCTCTTACCCGGATGGCGTTTCATCAACGGCGTAGATGTATCAGACGATTCTTCTTACGGTACCGGCACCGAAGGTACCTGCTGAGCGTTAGGACGACGTGGTGGTCTCGAATCCTCGGGAGAAGGTTCGTTACCTATAGATCCACTTGCTATCATTGCTCACCTCCTACACTGAACCCTCCGTGCATGAAAATCGCGGCAGGCATTTGGTTATCTTATTAACGGCTTTTTGTTCAAATTTCGCAGACGGCGCCAATGAAGGAACAAGCTCGTCCGGGGTCCGATCTTGGCAGCCTTGCGTCCAGTCACGTTCCTCTAATCTTCGTGTTACGGTTAATCCAACTCCGTGCCTAGCGGACCTGCACAAAGGGCAATGCCAGAGAGGAAGGAGGAGGGAGTCTCTGGCGAACACTCTCCATTGCCTAAGTCAGACAATAATTCTAGAGAGATAAAATGTAGAGAGAAGTCAGAGCTCCGGTGTCTCAATCCGAGATTAAGTTGTAAATGAAGGACCTAGGCACCTATTTATAGAGTTTTGGATCCAAGCACCGGAGGGGCCTATATTTTGAGTGGGCTTGCATAGAGATTAAGAGAGTGGTCGAGTATACGCGCGCCCCAAGTGTCGGTACCAGGGGGTCGGGGGCCGGCGCGGGACTCTTCAGCCCCATTGTCACCGGACTAGTCCGGTTGCCTCGGAAACTCCGGTGCAACCGAAATGTCCCTAGCAACCGGAATATCGCGTACCCTTGGAAAATGACTTACCTGGAGGTCAGCGGGGCGACCGTGTTCAAGCCTTAGTGAGGTCAAATCGGGTGTATATCCAATAATCCACCAAGTGCAATTGGTCGGATCAAACAAATATACACACTCTCTTTCATCTAATATCGTGAACATCGAAATACCGTTAATATGCATCGATTGTGTAGTTCTAATTGCAAACCGATTTAACTCTTTCTTATTTGTTGGAACACCATTATATAAATTCTGTAATGGTAAACATGTTGAAAACCGATTGGAATAAATTAAACTGAATTTTGGAAACAAAACGATTTATAAGATGGGTTATGTTTGCACACGAGTCTTCTCTGTGGGCTTCTCCTTCTCGATCTTCTCCTTAATGGGCTTCTTCTTCCCGATCTTCTCCTCGATGGGCTACTTCTTCCTGTATTTCCTTCTCAAATCCTCGCTTACCTTCAATAGGGCACCGGGGGGGATCCCGGTAAGCCCACTCCGAAGCTTAAGTTAGTGAGAGCTTTTGAGAGAGGGTGAGCTTAGAGAGAAAGTGATTACCTTCAAATGAGGGGATGATCTCTCTATTTATAGAGTTTCTATCAGACCGCTCCGTTCCAGTGGTCCTCTGGTCCGGTTGTGGCAGTTTCGTAATATGAGTTGGCCTTGACTGTAAATAAGGTGCCTTTGACCCCGGTTCGACCGTAGATGAGTTTATCATGATCAAGTGTAAGTGTGTGGCCTCTAAGGTAAGACCCGGGCGAAATATCGTCCGGGGGTGGGGGTCCGGACGAGGGGGGCTCGTTCGAACGGATGGGGGGTACCTGGAGGGGTACCTCCAAGGCCTTGCTCGGGTTACCCGAGCAAGAGAACCCTTGCTCGGGTTCCACCGGGTGGGCTTTCCACTCGGGGTCTTCCCGAGTGGATTTCGCTACTCGGGGTCTTCCTGAGTGGATTTTGCCACTTGGGGTGTTCTCCGAGCCTACGCGATGGGCCTCGGGTGTCCGTTTTCTAAGTTTCGAATTATATTCAATTATGGCCCATTTATCGGGTCCAATTGGTGATAGCTTGGGCGTATATCCAACACTTTCCCCCGAGACAAGGAATGGTTTAACCTTTTCTTGACTCTATTTTTGCGGAATATTGCCCAAGTGGGAAGAGAGATGTACCTTTGTGGCGATCCCGAGCTTTACTGAGTTCTCGAGACGCGTCGTTCTTTTCAACCCCCTTCTTCTTAAGAAGGCCTTTTGACGACCCAGCCTTTATCGAGTGCTCGAGACGTATTTTGATTTCCATGCCCCCCTGTTTTTAGAGAAGCTTGATATATAGACGAAAAAAATGCTTTTGTTAGATTTAAGCAAGTTCACCTTATGTAGTAAAATTCTATGAGGGTAAGAATTACAAGCCTTGGTCTCGTTTGACTTATCCTTCAGACTGTGTCCTTTTGTTTGTGTCTCCTTTTGTCCGTGTCTCCTTTATTGGAGCTTTTGGAACACCTTTGAGGTGAGTGTTTAATATATATGTTGCCCCCTTAGAAGCTCGAGAGTTGCTCTTTGTTTAGGTTATTTTATTTATCTCCCTCCTCAGGGGTATTTTCCATGCTTTACTCATCATAGCCCCCCTTTGACAAGTAGTATCGTCCACACCCGTGTCTTTTTCCCCCGTAGTAAGCATATGATCTTCGTGCACTTTGGGACGTACTCTTGGGTAGGTCGGTCTTGATGGATTTGGGGTGGGATTGGTAATCTCTGACGGACCGGTTTTTTTCCTTCCTACTGCCAGGCGTGCCTTTGGATCTTTTTCTGGAGTAAGAAGTGTCGACTCACTTCCCCTTCCAAATGAATAAGTCTTCTTCTCCTAAAGCTTTCCGTGGTGGCCTTGCTTTTGATGCTCCCATAATTCGTTATCCACACGAGAAGCTTTTTATGGGAGGGCGGTTTCCGCACCCCGACTTGATTTCGGGTTATATCCTGGAGATATATGATTATGATTTGGGTTTTAAGGTCGGGTTCCGGCCCATTCTTGAGGATGCGCTGGCTTTTCTTCATGGCCCTGTGTTCTTATATGTAGTTTATAGTACGAACTTGGTGAGTAGCTTTGTGCTGTGGGGGTTTCGACTGGCGCCCCCCATCTTGTATTTGGTTATGAAACCTTTGGGTTTTTAATTCTTGTGACTTTTTCCTTGGGGTTGGTTTCATTATCGACCTTCCCTTTATCAAGAGAATAATGATGTTAGTGAAGACGTCTCTTTGGAGAGGGGAGCTTTGGCTGTTTCTCCTCTTTTTTGCTGGTGATCGGTCCTCCGGCCACTGTTTCGATGTTTTGTTGATATTTAGGGAGGTCCCCTTCTGTTTCTGTTGCGCAGATCCTGGATAAGGTCAAGTCGAGGAGGTCTAGCTTGGAGGTGTAAGTCTCTAATTCTTAGGCACCGCAGAATAAGGGTTACAATCTCCTACGATAGACCTCTTATGTGGTATATGGGGGTGTTCCCCCCCCACCCCCCCCCCCCCCCCCCCGAGGGTTACAATCTCCTACGATAGACCTCTTATGTGGTATATGGGTGTGTTCCCCCCTTATATGTGTGTATTTTTCCTGCTCTTGTCGGATCTTATATTTTTTTCTGGTTGGATCAAGTTTCCTTTGATATTTCCCGAGGATTTTATCCTTCCCGTCGATGGTGATGTAGGACACCTTCCCCGAATTTTCTTCCATGAGTGCATACATCCTTGACTAGCCATTTAACTGTTCTTCAGCAGGAACTTGATGGTGTTCGTGTCAACCGAGTGCATGAAGCATTGATTGCGGAGTTGAAGATGAAGGGTGCTCTTCGAGATGCCCGGGAGGAGGGTAGGTTGTCCGGCCTGAAGGAAAGTGAGGCTCTTGGATTTGAAAATGGAAAAACTGTTGGGGTCTCGGGGTTTATAGCTTCAAAGAGTTTTCTGCTCGTGCTGAGAGGCGCTGCCAGGGTATTATGAATACCTTCGTTGCTCACATGGTTAAGAAGATTCATGCTCTTTTTCCCAGTTTCCCTTTTGACTAGTCTTGGGGAATATGCAATGTTCGCTATGGGTGTAACTGCCCAACTTGCTAGGCGGTCGTGGTGGGCTGTTGCCGATTGTTCTTCCAAAACCAAGGCTGTGGTTTCTTCTTGAGCTGCTAAGGTTACCGTCCCTTCATGATTTTTTTTTGGAGAGAGTGATCCCCCCTTGTGAAGGACGGTCGAGCTTATACGTGCGGTCGGTGTTTTTGCTATTGTTGTATTTGTGTTTTCCTCTTGCTTGTTTTGGTGATGATTTTTTTTTCATTGATAGATACTCTGATTTTCTTTCCCCTGTTGTAGTACTTCTTTCTATGTTGTGTTTGGATGACTTTATGTGCTTTTAGCACACCTTTTGTTATGATGCTCTATTCGGATGGCCTCTATTTCCAGGACTTACATTCCTTTTATTTTTGGTTGCCATGGTTGTCCTTAAGGATCTTCCCCTTTTCGGTTGTAATGATGGCCCTATGGGTCTTACATCCCTTTTTGGTTGGAATGGTTGTCCTTATAGATCTTCCCATTTTCGATTGAATGGGTGGCCTTGTGGGTCTTACATCCCTTTTTTGGTTGGAATGGTTGTCCTTATAGATCTTCCCATATCCATATACAAAGGTTGTTGATCGCTTTATCATATGTTAGGGTCGTATTTTTGGATCTTTCCATTTTCTGTTGTAAGGGTGGCCCGTCGGGTTTTATGTCCCTTTTCGGTTGGAGTGGTTTTCCTTATAGATCTTTCCCTATCCATATGTAAAGGTTGTTGATCGCTTTATCATATATTAGGGTTGTCTTTTTGGGTATTCTCATTTTCGGTTGTAAGGGTGGCCCGTCGGGTCTTATGTCCCTTTTCAGTTGTAATGGTTGTCCTTACAGATCTTCCATTATCCATATGTAAAGGTTGTTGATCGCTTTATCATATGTTAGGGTTTTCTTTTTGGATCTTTCCATTTTCGGTTGTAAGGGTGGCCCGTCGGGTCTTATGTCCCTTTTCAGTTGGAACGGTTGTCCTTATAGATCTCCCATATCCATATGTAAAGGTTGTTGATCGCTTTATCATATATTAGGGTTGTCTTTTTGGATCTTCCCATTTTCGGTTGTAAGGGTGGCCCGTCGGGTCTTATGTCCCTTTTCGGTTGGAATGGTTGTCCTTATAGATCTTCCCCTATCCATATGTAAAGGTTGTTGATCGCTTTATCATATGTTAGGGTTGTCTTTTTGGATCTTCCCATTTTCGGTTGTAAGGGTGGCCTGTTGGGTCTTATGTCCCTTTTCGGTTGGAATTGTTGTTCTTATAGATCTTCCACTATCCATATGTAAAGGTTGTTGATCGCTTTATCATATGTTAAGGTTGTTTTTTTGGATCTTCCCATTTTCGGTTGTAAGGGTGGCCCGTCGGGTCTTATGTCCCTTTTCGGTTGGAATGGTTGTCATTATAGATCTTCCCCTATCCATATGTAAATGTTGTTTATCACTTTGTTATATGTTAGGGTTGTCTTTTTGGATCTTCACATTTTCGTGTTATGGTGCTTTTCTCTTTTGTTTTTGTCCCTGAAAAAACATCTGATTTATTTAGCACTATTATCACTTCTTACATAAAAGAAAGTCTAATTGGAGTCCGTAGATCTCTTTTTGGTAATAATAAACTTAGTTAACATAAGTGGGTAATCTGTTTCCTTCAAGTGTAAAATTTCTTCAAGTGTTCTCCACTGAAGGTATTGGCGGATACTTGTCCTTCTAGGTCTTCCAGGCGGTATGCGTTCAATGTTGGGATGGATATTATTTTGTAGGGACCTTCCCATTTTGTGGACATCTTATTTATTTTGTTCAAGTGTATGAACTCGTTTCTTCTCAGCACCAGTTCTCCTACGTGGAACTGACGGATCTTTACTCGTCTGTTGTAGTACCGGGTCGTTGCCAATTGCATTCTTGCTTGTGCTTTTTCTGCCCTCCATCGTCTTTCTTCTGTCATGTCTAGCTCCAGGCGTCTTTCTTCATTGTTACTTTCTTCTTCATAGTATTGTGTTCTATGAGAAGTAACTGCTATCTCTATGGGTGCTACTGCCTCGGATCCATAGACTAGACTGAAAGGTGTTTCCCCTGTTGTTCTTTTTGGGGTTGTCCTCAATGCCCATTGTACATTATCCAATTCATCCATCCAATTTCCCCCGAACGCCTCTATTCTTCTTTTTAGTCCCTCCAAGACTATTTTGTTTGCAGATTCTACTTGGCCATTTGTTTGGGCGTGTTTCACTGACCCAAAGCGGTGATGAATGCCTAGGTTTTTGCAGTATGACTCCACCTGGCGACCCTTAAACTGCGGTCCATTGTCGCTTACTAGCACTTTCGGAACTCCATATGTGGTGACTATCCTTCTTTGGAGGAACTTGATCACTTGGAATTCTGTTGTTTTGGCTATAGCCTTGGCCTCTAACCACTTTGAAAAGTAGTCTATAGCTACTAGGATGTATCTCATTTGCCTTTTGGACATAGGCAATGGACCGATCAAATCGATGCACATTGAGCGAAAGGCCATGCGCTTGCAATGGACATGAGGTTGGATGTTGGGGCAGTTATGTTCTTCGAGTATCTTTGGCATGCATCACATTTCTGTACCATCTCCGTGGCATCCTTATTCATTGTTGGCCATTAGTACCCTTGGTTGAGGGCCTTCCTCACTATTGTCCTTGCTCCCTCGTGGCAAGAGGCTTGCCCCTCGTGTAGTTTTTTTAGTATTTGACCCATTTCCGGGTCCGCCACACATCTCATGTAGGGGGTGGAGTATCCCCTTTTATATAGCATGCCATTAATGATGAGGTAATTGAGCGCTAGCCTTTGTATCCTTGCCGCTTCCACTGCCTCTTCTGGTAATATCCCATTACTCAGGTATCAGATGATTGGTGTCATCCAATTAGGGGCCTCATCGGTTGACGGTGCCTCGATTGCCAATACCTCTCTCTCGTCTATCATATGTTGGTAGGAGTATTTTTTCTGCGAAATGCACCTCTTTCTCTAGTGGGATTCCTAAGGCGAACTTACACAATGGGTCGGCGTCCCCATTTTCTTCTCTTGGTATGGCCGTGAAATTGAAGGTTTCAAACCTCCCATTGCTATTTGCACCTCTTGCAAGTATTGTCGCATCTTTGGGGACTTGGCGTTGTAGTCCCCTTTGACTTGGTTCACCACCAGTTGGGAGTCGCATTTTACTTCCAAGTGTTTTACCCCATACCTCTTTCTATTCGCAGGTCTATGAGCAGAGCTTCATATTCTGCCTCATTGTTTGTAGCACGGAATGTCAAGGCCATAGCGTAGCGCAGCGGGGTTCCCTCTTAAGGTGGTATTATTACTAGGCCTGCCCCCGATCCTTCTTGGTTGGAGGATCCATCTGTGTACATCGTCCATACGTCCTCATTGTTGTCACCCCTCACTTTTTGCTTTTGCGGGTTCTCTTCTACTGTGTATGGTTGTGTGCCCGTGAATTCTGCTATGAAATATGCTAAGGCCTGACCCTTGATGGCCGTTCTTGGGGCGAAGTGTATTCTGATTTCGCTCAGATCTATTGCCCATTTGACCATCCTCCTAACACGTCGGGTCTTTGGGGTAGGTGTTTCAGAGGTTGATTTGTAAGTACCACTATCTCATGTGCATGGAAATATGGCCTAAGCTTCCTTGCTGTGACTACTTGGGCGAAGAGGTATTTCTCTATTGGTACGTAATTTACTTCGTACTTTGCAAGTGTTTTACTTACGAAGTATATTGGCAATTGAACGCCATTTTCCTTCCTTATTAGTGCTAAGCTAACAGCCGTCTCACTTACTGAGATGTACAAGTATAGCTTCTCCCTCGGAACCGGGTGTGCTAGGGGTGGCAATGTTCTTATGTGTTGCTTTAGCTGTTGGAACGCTTCTTTACATCTAGGCGTCCACTCAAACCTCTTGTTTGCTCGCAATACTTCAAAGAAGGGTAGCGCTTTGTCACCTATCTTTGAGAGGAGACGATTCAAGGATGCTAGCCTCCCGTTGAGTTGTTGTACTTCCTTGGGCTTGGTGGGTGATTTCATTTCTTCGAGTGCAAGCAGCTTTTCAGGGTTTGCCTCGATTCCTCTTTGACTTACCATAAAGCTGAGGAATTTTTCTGATTGCACTCTAAACACGCATTTTTTTGGGTTTAACCGTGCTTTATGGATGCGCATCATCTCAAATACCTTTCGAAGTCAGCCTCATGGCTTGCTTTTATTTTGGACTTGACGATCATGTCGTCAATGTATGCCTCCATCGTTATCCCAATCATATCCCCATATAGCTTGTTGACCATCCTCTGGTATGTTGCTCCTGCACTTATTAATTCGAAAGGCATCACTTTGTAGTGGTAGACCTCACTGTCTGCGTAGAAAGTTGTGTGTGGTGCATCTTCTGGGCACACCTTGATTTTGTTGTACCCTGAGTACGCGTCCATGAGGCTTATTATTTCATGTCCTGCTGTGGAATCTACTAGCTGGTCTATTCGTGGAAGCGGGTATGCATCTTTCAGACATGCGTTGTTCAAATCCCGGTAGTCAATGCACATTCGCCATCTTCCATTGTTCTTTCTCACCAATAAAGGGTTTGCTACCCATGTTTTAAATCTTATTTCTTGTATGAACTCAGCATCTAGTAGTTGGCCTACCTCTTCTCGGATTGCAATCTTCTTGGGTTCCCCTAGTGATCGTCTCTTTTGCGCTATTGGCCGGGCTGACTCATTAATGTTTACCTTGTGAGAGATACTTCTTTGCTTATTCCTAGCATATCGCTTGGGGACCATGCAAATAGCTCTTGGTACTCCTTGAGGAAATCTACTAAGTCTTCTTCATCCTTTTTTAGAGTGTTTTCCCCAACCTTATTTTTCTATCTGGCTCCTCTATTAAAACTTCTTTTATGTCTTCTGCATGAGTTGGTCTTCTATATTCCCCTCTTGGGTCTGTGTCAATGAGAAACACATCCGGCGGGAGTTTGTTGGCTTCCTCCTTCCATATGTCATTCAAGCATATCCATGCGACCGATTGGTCTCCTTTAAGCTCGCCTACTCCTTTTCCTCCTCGGAATTTGAGTACCTAAAATAATGTAGACGGAATCATGTTGTATTTGTTTGTTGAGGTACGTCCTAGTATCCCATTGTAACCGGGCAATTTTTCCACTATGACAAAGCTAGCGTCGAAGGTATGGCTTGTTTCCCCATCATCCAATGTCACCGGCAAAGTGATTGTTCCCATTGTATATGACGCTGCTCCTTGGAAGTCTGTTATTTTACCTAAAATGCTGTAGACGGAATCATGTTGTATTTGTTTGTTGAGGTACGTCCTAGTATCCCATTATAACCGGGCAATTTTTCCACTATGACAAAGCTAGCGTCGAAGGTAAGGTTTGTTTCCCCATCATCCAATGTCACCGGCAAAGTGATTGTTCCCATTGTATATGACGCTGCTCCTTGGAAGTCTGTTAGTGGGTTATATAGGGGCTTCAAGTCTCTTTTCTTCATCCCAAGCTTTATTATTTTATCAAATGCCAGGATATTTGTCGAACTTCCTTCATTCACCAAGATCCTCTTTACTTGGTAATCCTTAATGCCGATGGTCACTACAAGTGCCTCGTTGTTAGAATGGCTCACCTTTTTTTGGATATCCCCCCCCCCCCACTATGCTTCCTTTCTTGTGCCTTTTTTTTTCCTATAAATGTGCAGCATACACCCCTCTTGCATAGTCTGTTTCTCCTCCTGAGGCTAGGCCTCCGTGGATTGTATTTATTGTTGCTCCGACTATCAACTTTTTTGTCCATGGGGGTGGTGGAGGTATTCTTGTCCTACCCCTCACTGTGGCGTTGTAGAGCTTAATGGGGTGCTAGCCTGGGGCAGTTGATATTCTTTAGGTGGTATTTGGTCTTCCTTCTTCTTCTTTTGCTCCCCTGTGTTTGATTCTTGAAGCCCCATCCTTGGTGCTTGACTACTACTGCCCCTGTTGTACCATGTTTGCATATTGTTTGTTGCCATCGAGCTTAGGTAGTAGGCTACATGCTTCTTGCTCGAATCCGCAGATGGTGCCAGTGTTTGCACACGAGTCTTCTCTGTGGGCTTCTCCTTCTCGATCTTCTCCTTAATGGGCTTCTTCTTTCCGATCTTCTCCTCGGTGGGCTACTTCTTCGCGTATTTCCTTCTCCTTTCCTCGCTTACCTGCACAAGGGCATCAGGGGGGGTCCCGGCAAGACCACTCTGAAGCTTAAGTCAGTGAGAGCTTTGA
The DNA here is from genome assembly GCA_036873135.1 of Clarkia xantiana subsp. parviflora. Classification (NCBI taxonomy): domain Eukaryota; kingdom Viridiplantae; phylum Streptophyta; class Magnoliopsida; order Myrtales; family Onagraceae; genus Clarkia; species Clarkia xantiana. Next base: position 11,798,914 of record JAPTYO010000001.1, on the reverse strand, counting down.
GAGAGGGTGAGCTTAGAGAGAGAGTGATTACCTTCAAATGAGGGGATGAGCTCTCTATTTATAGAGTTTCTATCAGACCACCCTGGTTCCAGTGGTTCTTTGGTCCGGTTGTGGCAGTTTCGTAATATGAGTTGGCTTTGACCGTAAATAATGTGCCTTTGACCCCGGTTCGACCGTAGATGAGTTTATCATGATCAAGTGTAAGTGTGTGGCCTCTAAGGGTAAGCCCCGGGCGAAATATCGTCTGGGGGTGGGGGTCCGGACGAGGGGGGCTCGTCCAAACGGATTGGGGTACCTGGTGGGGTACCCCCAAGGCCTTGCTCGGGTTACCCGAGCAAGAGGACCCTTGCTCGGCCGAGCAAGAGGACCCTTGCTCGGCCGAGCAAGGGGGTCCCTTGCTTGGGTTCCCCCGGGTGGGCTTTCCCCTCGGGGTCTTCCCGAGTGGATTTCGCCACTCGGGGTGTTCTCCGGGCCTACGTGATGGGCCTCGGGTGTCCGTGTTCTATGTTTCGAATTATATTCGATTATGGCCCATTTATCGGGTCCAATTGGTGATAGCTTGGGCTTATATCAAACAGGTTAAACTTGGTAATAGGCGTCACACGTGCGTGTACCTCAAAAGACGGAACACATCGTTTAAAAGTACGAATTTAATGATGAAGTGTTTTAATGAATGAATGCTGAATTTTCATTTGCCTCCCTTCAAGAATAACTCATTTAGTACTTATACGACGAAAAGAGGTATGCTTCACAAGCTACCACGAACTCGTAAAGTATCAACTTACGCATAAGGCGATAGCCCAATGCACAGTTCAAAGATGGATAAAGTCTTTGAGATGAGTTAGCAAATGAAAAGGATGATGTCGGTAAAATGACTCTCCCACTCTATGCCTTGAACGAAAAGTCTGGCAAGGCGTTCATATCGATAACACACTTCAACACGCATGGTTTGAAAACATAATGTTAGAGTTTAACAACTGACGTTCCCTATGGAATGAAAAACAGTTGACTCACTTTAATGTAGAATTATGTTCCAAAAAAATCGGTCAAACACAAAGCCATAAAAGCTAAAAGGAATGATAACGAGGTAAATATTAACTTCATGCGACATTAATTTACGCATTAAACAAGTATTCAAATCAAGATTACGACAACTACTCTTAGATGATACATGTTTAAATTAGCTTGGGATAATGGTGTCGTGGTCAAACATGAGACGTTACATTCCTTGAGGACGAATTTTCAACCCTTGGTAAAATCAAAACAGACGAAGTCTTGATCGAAAGGGAGCAGGATGACAATGATAGTTAGGTCCCACTTACTTCGAGTGGGAGATTTGAGGCAGCAACGCAAGTGACTGACATGGTAAGTTAAGATGGAGACATTTTCATAGTAAATCCAGTGGGAGGAGACAATCCTGCCACACAAATCATTGTTGCTGCAAGTCGAATCAAGTTGAACTTGATAATCGTATAGCCGGACCGCTAGATGAAAATCCAATAATACCACAACCACCCATTGTTCTCAGTGTGAGGGGATCAACCAACTTAGTTCCAAATCCTAGTGATCAACGAATTCATCTCAGAGGTAAAATCCAGAGACCGTGAGGTCGCCCAAGAAAAGTTGTAGGTCATGGTTCTAGCACTGCCCTTGTTCCCAGTGGGAGTGATGCTCCGATAAGAAGCATTATTCCGAGTGGGAGCAATGTTCAGACTAAAGATGGGATTAACAAGCCTAGACGAAGTCAAAGGCATCGAACTTCTCCCAAGAAGTATCCCATCGAGAAGGGTGAAATTTTAACCCTAACATCTGTTGACGAATCGGTAACGGTTCAACAAGCATTGAAATGACCTCAAGCGAAGGAATGTAGGAAGAGATCGCCTCAATGAAAGCCAGTTCGGTATGGTCTTTTGTTGATTTACCTGTTAACCGCAGAGCCATAGGGGTTAAGTGGAATCTGAAGCTGAAACTCACTGCAATTGGAAATGTCGAGCGATACAAAGCCCGACTAGTTGCGAAAGGATACACCCAGCATCACGGAGTTGACATTGATGAAACATACACACCGACTGTGCGTTACACTACAGTCCGAGCCATCCTAGCCCTAGTCGCATGCCTCATTCTGGAGCTGCACCAAGTGGATGTTAAGACCGCATTCCTCCACGAAAACCTGGAGGAAGAGAAATATATGGAGCAACCGGAGGGTTTCATTACTCCTGGTAAAGAACGAAAAGTTTGTAAACTCCAAAGATCCATTTATGGTATTAAAAATCGTCTCGGCAATGGTACCACTGATTCCACGAGGAAATCGTTTGAAATGGATTCGTGAACCTCCACGAGGATCCATGCGTGTATACTATGACCTCTGAGTCTAAGTACATCATCTTAACCTTATACGTGGATGACATACTCATTGCTGCAAACGATGTGAGTTTCATAAATGAATCAAAGTCCTGGTTAGCATCTGTATTTGAGATGAAAGACATGGGAGAGGCTACGTACATTTTGGGCATTAAAATTGCTAGAGATCGTGTCGCCCGGAGGTTATGTCTATCTCTGGAAGCCTATATCAACAAACAGTCGAAAAGGTTCAGATTACAAGATGCCAAACATGTGGAGACGCCGGTAGTATTCGGGTGCGCGTTGCCAAAACGTGACGGCCCGAAGAACCAGCAAGAGCGTGAATAGATGAAGAGTGCAGAGTATTTAAGCATGATCGGAAGTCTCATGTACGCCATGCTTTGCACTCATCCGGACATCTGTTACGCTGTGGGCCTAGTAGCAAGATTTCAATCAGACCCTGGCTATCAACATTTAAAGGCTGTAAAACGGATCATACTTTAACTGAAAGGTACTGCCGACTACGTACTGTGCTATGAGGGCTGGAAGTTAGAATTGACCGGTTTCAGTGACGCCGACCATGGTGGCGATCCAGACGATCGTAAGTCCCACAGGAGGAGTCTTTCTCCTTGCTAATGTCTTCATCTCATGGACGAGCAAGGACCAATATTGTGTCGCCCTGTCTACGATGGAATCAGAATTCGTTGCTCTCTCCAAAAATGCGCAGAAAGCGGTCTGGCTGAAAAAGCTTCTTACTGCACTGCTTGATGTCGATGTCGGGAGTAAGCCTGTGAAGGTTTACTCTGACAGTCAGGCAAATATTGCGGCAGTTAAGAATTCAAAGTACAATAGTAGGACTAATCATATTGATGTGAAATATAGTTATGCTAAATCTGAGGTAGAAGACAATATAATCATTTTAGAATACTTTTCCACTAACGACATGGTAGTGGAACCATTAACTAAACCATTGCACATAGAGACATTTGAAAAGCACGTTAAACTGCTTGGATTGCGTAGGGTTTAAAAGTGGGCATGTATCTGTGATAACATTTTCATAATTGAAGTTACATTTTTAATAAATGAGAGAATTGAAAATTGAGTTTATGATTCATCGACGTCATAATGTTTGATTGCATCAGATTTTACGGTCTATAAACCTAGTCGTAGGAGGACGCAATCTTCTGCCTAAATTATGTCGAATGTGGTTCTTGCCTCGTCACACGGGCATAATCGTCTTGTAGGAGAGGGGGAACTCTACCGTAACAAGACTGGCTAAGAACCAGTTATAAAATTGGCTACGGAAAACGATCATTTGGTTTCGGAGTAACACGACATGATCTTCGTTTTGCATATCGTCGTGATGAAATTTATTCGTCATCAACCACATTCTGGGCCAGATGAAAATTTTGCGATAGCATTGTTGCCATATCCCACTCATGAGAATGTTCGGGTATGCTATCGACGCGTGCTTCATACTACGTGCGCCATGTTCGTTTCTGCTAGGTAGAATCCTCGAGATTCGGATGGGCGCAAACTTCTTCACCTCGAGCGTGTGATTGATCCCGGGAGCCTTATGAAGAGGCACCCGAAGTATCTTCATGGACTCATAACTCATATCTAAGGTCAGGCTCAATGTTCACTTCCCGGCGTACGAGCATAGTGCTAAAGAAAAAGGCCAAGTGACCACGTCTTTGGAAACCGATTGGGTTTGAATAAGGGTATGAGCGATGGGGATGGTCAAGTTCACCTGTAATTTACCGACTCTTGTATTCACTAGGTGGCCACTAGCCGGATATTAGTTGAAGGTTGTGAATACTTTTACGGATGCCTTGGAGAAGTATTCATATGTGGAAACTAGGACATTGGAGAATTAACAGTTGACCTAGGATACAACGCGATACAATTTAATGTTTTTTAACAGGTTGATTGGAAATAGGGAATCAACGTTCCGCGGGCGCTACAACACTCATAACAGATGAGTAGCATGATGCCCGTCGTATCCGTCGGTCGCATGGAAAACCTCGTAAGAACTATTCGGAAGCAGGGACAAGATCGGAAGAATGAATTGTTGATGCGATTTGTACAACAATACATTAACAGGCACCCTCTCATTCCGGCGTGTGGGAGCTATTAGCATATGGTAATAGGGCACCTTAATGGAAGCCCGTTAATATTTATATGTTACCCGAGACAGTTGGGTAAATGTCACATTAGGGAAATTGGGCTAGACCTTAATCCCAATTGACATGAGAGGCCCAAAATTGGGCCTCCCTTATAGACTAGGCCAACCTATATATTTTAGTGGGAAAAGTGGACTTTTGTCCACTTTGCTCCTCCAATAAATAGAGAGTGTTAGGGGATTTATTATGTTGAATCGTAATTCCTCATTTGTGGTAATTTAAGAGAAAAAACTCCTCCCTAAACACCCCAGTTTCGGCCGAACCACATAACTCACCAAGGGTGTGTCGATTTTCTTTGAGCAAGCACTTTGAAGATATGTCACTGCCAAGAACCGATTAGAGGCTTTGCTGTAGAGACTATACCGTGTAGGGCTTCCTTAACAAGAACCTCTACGGGTGCCGTCCGGTGGATCGAGAACTCCCTCAGCAAGATTTTGGGACTATGGAAAGCGATTAAGGTATGTGCACATCTTCCGATGCGTAATCTTGATTACTAGCATGTAACGTATTTAAGTTTCCGTAGTATTAGGCCTCATAATCTAACAAGAGGTCCCCCTCTCCGTCTAGACGGCCGAGCCTGTGTGACAAGGTTTGACCCACATTCGACATTATTTTATTTTGGAGGTTGACCCTCCTACGACTAGTTTATAGACCGTAAAAATCCGATAATTTAAACATTATGACATCGTAAGAATCATAAACTCAAAATTGCAATTCATTCTATTAAAAAATTACTGCAAATCACAAATGTTATCGTCACAATACAAGCCACTTAAACCCTACGCAGTCCTAGAATTTTAACATGTTTTTCGAAAACATCATTGCGTTAACGTTTAGTTAATGTGATGGTTGTGTAAGCAAACTCTGTTATTTTACCTGAATTATGTATTATAGTGATTACGTATGTTGTGTACCAGATTAGAACGGTTTAACATGGTATTGTGGTGATTACGTATGTTGTGTAGCATAATGGGGTGTACCAGATTAGACTGATTTAACATATTATGTGTACTGGTTTGCAACAGTTATAAAACCCGTAGGTACCATATTGCAACAGCTAAAACATACCAGATATCAATTTTGAACATTAAAGTAATGTCAGACACCACATTGAAATAGTTACAACATATTGGCTCTGATATTACAACAACAACACAAAAAGAGACACTACTTTCCAACATTCTACAAAAAGACTCCTAGAATCCAATGTAGAAATCAAGAACAACCCAAGTGATATGACAACAGTAATTTTATAAGTCTTCATCTTTTGTCGATACATCTTCTCATTTTCCTTATAAAGCTTCTCATTTTCATGAAAATACATCTCTTTTTCATGATGAATCTTCTCCTTTCGTAAAAAATATTCTCATTTTCTTGACATTTATCCAGTTTTTCGTCTGCAGGATTCATCATATTCATCACCTTAGTAGAAAGTCTCTAAGCATGAGGGCAAACATTTTCACCGAACTATTGGAAATTCGGACATTCTGCTTCTTTTGTAACATGCTAATGCTAAGAGTATAAATGAGCAATTGGGGAAAAATGAATAATTTTTTTTATAAATTACAACACAATAACACTTACATTCCATATAGGGCAGGTGTAGAACTCTATTGGAAATTTTTCCAAGTGCCCGAGGTTTTACCGCAACAATAAGTCCACAATTGCATTTTCGTTGACAAACTATGGCCATCGAACTACTAGAAGTCATAAAAGATATAAATTTGAGGTGGAGACCATGAAAATCGACCAATGCCGTAGAGATTGGAGGAGAGATCTCAGAAAATTGAAACTTTGAAACGCTAATTGGAAAGTGAAATGAATGAGGAAGAAGAAAGGGAAATTGTTATATTTGTTTACGGCAGAAGATCATTTTAGTCAATTTAAGTCATTAAATTTCTTATTTTGTCGCCTTAAGTGGTCACGTCAGACGCATGTGACATTTGGATTCAAAAACTAACAATTTTTTAGACCGTGCAACAAGTGAAATTTTCTCAGCCACCAATTTGTCACAAAAATCGTCTCGGATACCAATTCGTCTTGTCGTGTTATCTCAAGTACTAATTTGATTATTGTCCCTACTATACATATTATTATTATTATTGGTAAAATTTCCGAACTAAAACGGCCCCACACAATAAATTGTCTAGAGACCAATTCGTCTTGTCGTGTTACCTCAAGTACTAATTTGTTTATAGACCCTACTATACAAATTATTATTATTATTATTGGTAAAATTGTCGAAAAATCGAACTAAATTGAATAGTTTCATTTTTTTATGAATAGAGTAATCTTCTAAGCCCAATAATTAAAACTCTCGTGTGACATGGAGATCAACAAGGCGAATACTTTGTTAATTTCTCTCTCTAATCTAATTCACTCACCACTCACTCCTCAAAACTTAAGCCTAAAACAATTGGCTAAAGGGCTTTATATGGGCCTAGCGGGCTTAACTAAAATTCAGGTCATATTTCAATAATAATAATAATAATAATTATTACTAGATAATTGGCATGTTATTTTATATCAGTATTTATATTCGTTTACTTATGTTTTTGTAATCCTAGGAATTATATATTCAGCCAAATAATAAAATTCAGGTATACATACATCGAAAAGATCTACGTAATGATTTGGTTTTCGAAATTATAAATTTAAATAAGCTCCGTGCAGTTTGCCCAATTTAAGGTTCGAAAACCCTCAGGGGCGTCATCTCGCGGTGACCTGTTATAAAAAATATCAGGTTCCGTCTGGCCCACACACCGCGTCAGGCATATGAGGCGAGTAGAACTGTGCACGGGCCGGCTTCTTGTATACTAGGCTGCTGGTGGGGCTACGTTGACGAGGTCAGTGCGTGCGCTGGTTGCTCGCTAAGTCTGGTCGGAAAAAACTTAGAGCGTGAGCAGGAGAGCTCGAACATTACGTAGCGAGATGGGCCTAGGGTCGCCACTACTAGCCCATTCCTTTCGAGGGGCAAAAAAAAAAAAAACAAAGTGTACAAATTTATTTAAATTATATCGATAAATAAAAATTTAAACTAACTAATTTTTTTAAATATTATTCATCAATAAGCATAAAATATGATAATAAATACTTTATAAATATGGCCATCTTAATAATATTATTTTTTTATATAATAAATAAGATTGCTTTACATTAAAAAATATGTGTACTTAAATATATATATTAAAGTTTATCGTATGATGTTATTTAATACTCCTCGTCTTTACGCAAATGTATTGTTACTCTACATTTATTATAAATATATTAAATTTATTTAGTAATTTTATTATAGTACTACAAAATTTATTTATTAGTGTACCAAGCAGTCTTTATTAAAAGTAACTCTTATATGTATATTTATTAATTATAATTTTTTAATTAAAAGTATATTAGTCGGATAAAGAAAAATATATATCGTTCATGTTGGATATTACTTTTACTTTTAGTTTGGATTTGGAGGGTAAATAAGAGGGAATAGAAGATATTCTCCTTCCACAAGTTATGCCGATAGTAGATATAGTCTCCATCAATTTAACCTATGCCAGTAGAAGATAATCTCCATCAAGCCATTATAAGAAAGTTGATAATTACTGACACTTAGACAGTATCACTAAATTGTGGTGCTGCCATTTTTCGAGTAGTGGTTTTAATTTAAAAAAAAGTTAACTAAAAAAAAACCATATCAACACTAAGTTGCGGTGCCTTATATATTGTGCTAGTAGCAGCATTTATAAAGTGCCGCTACTGATTTTTAAGTTAGCGGCACCTTGATTTTTTAAGCTCCCCCACTCCGCCTCCGTTCGCTCTATAACATTATTCACTTTCACGGTACTCGTTCTTGCTCTCGAGCTTAGATCATATCAAATCTTTATGTCTTTATCTGTTCGTGGAAACAATGAGCAAATGATCAAGCATCTTCACAACCATCAGACAGAAAGACAGACGTGTCGTGTTGGGATCCGGACTGGACGGAATGTCGGATTCTGGTGTTGACTCGGGAAGATGCCTCAGGTTACTTATTTATCGGGGCTCTGCACGTGTCGGGCTCGCGTGTCTTCGTAAACCTGCAAGAGGGGCAGTATCGCACACCACGCGAGGGGGGGGGGGGGTTGGAGTGCGATGAACCATCTCCGAAGCTTAAGTCAGGTATTTTAGAGAGAGAAAGTAAGAGAAAGGTGTCGGGCCTAAAATATGACCTATGGCGATTTACGTTTTGAAAACTTGGATTTTGAAAAGAGTCGGCACTAGTTAAATAAGAGGATACCTAGGATCCTAAATTACCTAAGCGAATAAAAAATTAAACACCCAGGTATAAACGGTCTACGATCAGAAATTCGAGTTCGAGGGTTCTATTACGGATTAAAAATATAATTTTTAACTACGCCCTTTCGGTACTCAATTCACTTGATTTGCCAAATTTATTCTTTAAATAAATGTTACATCATTTTAATTTAACAACGCCAAGATTTAATTAAATTTTATTATACACAAAGATATCATCAAATATAAACTTAAATTTAAAAAATAATTCATCTATAACTTCTAAGACAAAATATAAAATACCAACACTGTCAAACATGCTCAATTCTATACACAATCTACGTTTAACATATATACAATTTGAGCAATTAAACATGCTACCTAACTAAATTTTAATCAATACATTTAAACAATTAATTAAATCTAACCAAAATACATTTGGACTATCCAATAAAATGTAATACAATAATTATAATAATAAAAATTAATAATAACAGAATATAGAAAATAAAAAAAAATAAAAAAAAAGAACTAACCTTCTCCAACGAAGGCCACGGGTAGCAGCAGGGGGCCACGGCAGTGCCAGTTCCGGTGGCTGGCAGAGCTCCAAGGGCGACGTCGGACGGGTCGGGTAAGGTGGCCGAAACGGGATTGACGAAGGAGCAGAGGGTGCGGTGGTCCGAGACGGATCTGAACTGCAGCGGAGGTCCTCTTACAGGTGGCGCGACGGGTTAAGGCGGAATGGGCTGATGGTTGTGGACTAAGTAGGGCGGTGCGAGGACGGGATGGGCGGCACGAGATCGGAATGGGCGGCGAGTCACGGCGGCGTTGGCGGTCGCTGGTGGCAGTGGCCACCGGAGCTAGGCCATCATCGGGAAGAAGAAGAGGAAAAAAAAAACTTTTCATTCACTAGTAGATAAATTTGCACAGGTTCCAAAATCTAATGTAATATTATTGTTGATGTGTTTTTTTTACATGTAAAATGACCTTATTTATAGCTAAACTAGGACTCATAAACTAGGAAAATAAAATCTGAAAAATATATGCATCTAATATTCCGAAAAGATACATATATATTTATGTATTTCACCATAAATACACATAATATATTTTCTAAATATTTTACAATAAATAATGGATATACACTGTCCTATTTTAAGTCAGTACTATCTTTAGAAACTTCGAGACCTACCATATTTTAAATACTTCCTTTTTTAACGCGTCACATATGACATTTTTGGACGTGCTACGCGCAGACCAAAATTAGGTGTTTACAAAAGAAAAGGTCAGAGCTTCCGCTTTCAACTTAGTCGGAAAATGGGAGAGTGGAGTCCCTTAAATAGGAGTTTTCCGACTCGAACCCGGTTTTGAACGGTCCAACGCCGGTTTAATGTAAAGTATGAACCGGGCGTAGACGGGAGTAAAGATGACATCGGGAGGGTCTGCACGTGTAGTGTTTGCGTAGGGGTTTGTACGTCATCAACAGGAGTAACCCGGACCGTCCCGGAGTATCGCGAGGATCCCGAGAGGTCCGGGGTGTCGGGACAATCAGGACCCGGTCCGGATTGTCATGCAATCAGGACCCGGTCCGGATTGTCATGCAATCCGGACCAGCTCTGGATTGTCAAGCAATCCGGACGCGATGTAAGTCCAGGGTGCGTACGCGCGTGGCTTGGACTTTTTAGTGTATGCGGGTGAATAATTCGATACCGTTTGGTGAGTTTGACGTGTAAACGAAGTCCGAATGATATAAAACGAACCCGAATCGGACGTATACCCATCATTTGCCCCCGAGTCAAGAGGTGGCATGGCCCTGTCTTGACTCTATTTTGATAGAGTATACGTTCGATTTAAGTTCGGGTGGTATCCCTGAGTGGACTTATTGTTCGTCGGCACGTGGACTTTATTGTGATGTATCCCTCCTTGGTCATGGACGGGAGTAATCGTATCTGCCGACATGATTAGTACAGCAAGCATGTATATATGACATATACATATATGACAATTCTAGTCCGTGTATGCGATCATGAATGTGGGTGCTAACATATATGTGATCATGATGTGTGTGCGTACATGAGTCGGCGTAAAACGTATAATGTTATGAAATTAAATCATACGTATGAGCATGTATATATATGATAACATGGATAAGAGTATATGCATGTCGGGGTTGGAATTATAAACACGTGCTATGGGTATGCATGCGTGCGTGTATGCATGGATATGTAAACATGCATAAGTGTTAGGAATTCCTTCCAAAGGAGATAGAAAAAAATATGAAAGGGGAAAGATGTTACCCGAAGATGTATATAAAGGAGTGTATTCAACTATCCCCACACTTTGTCTTCCTCCTTTTTAGAGTTGTTTCCTCTATTTCTTAGAGAGTAAGTGATTTAGCACCCAATCCACCCAACCACCCACACCCTTTCTACCACCAGCCAACCACCACACACCGGGGGATCAGCTCGTGGCGGCGGGACCGGAGGCGGAAGACGGCACTGCGGCGGGGACAGCTGGAATCACGGCGGACGGTGGGTGGAGCTTCGGACGGCACTCAGGCGAAGATCTCGGGTATGTAGCCTCATTTTTTGAGGTGATTCAGTTTTTTGGGGTTGATTAAAACCATTTCAAGGTATGATGATGCACTTAATTGCATCAATTTGGCTAATCTTTGCCTTGATTTTGAACTTGATAATCTATGCCCACCAAGTGTTTGATGAAATGCCTAACATAGTTTAGTATGACAAAAAGGAGCATAAAAATGACTAACTGTTTTACCACTAGTATGTATAGGGTAGGGATATTACTTCCCTTGTTGATTGTAATTCTTGAATACTTGAGATGTTGGCTTGTCATGTATGTGTATTCTTGGTGACATAGAGATGCTTGTAGCTACGGTTAAGCTTTATATTCCCAAGGAAGTGTTTGTATGTATGTATCCATATCCTACACATGTTAGACAAGCATATGCATATAGGTGTTAGTGCTAAACATGTATTTGCACTTATTACCTTGGGAATCCGTCTTAGTCCGTGTAGGCGAAGGTATATGCATGTAAGCATACGTATACACACGTGAGAACGTGTAGGTGCAGTTATGCACATGTTGGCACTCATAGGTACACGTAAGTGCAAGTATGCACATATAGTGTCACATAGGCATATGTAGTTATGTATGAGCACATACTAGTGTATGCAAACACATGTAGTTGGGTGCGGGTATGTGTAGGTGCTCGTAGACATACGTAGTTTTGCATACACATATGTAAATCATATAAGTGTTGAGACGAGGCCCTTACTAACATAGAGTTGCCCCCGTATAGAGGATTTTCGCTATGTAGTAGTTGAACACTTATACATTTTGTAAGAGTGATGTTGCCCCCGAGCAGGGGGTATTCGTAGCATAGTAGTTGTCAACACGTTAGGTGTACGCGCATGTACTGATGGATATACGCCCAATTTGAACCCGTTGACTTCCGAATCGTTTCATTTTAATCACCCCGTTAATGATTGCAAATCGAAACTTCAACCCGAACACCTCGCGAAAACACCAACGGTCCGTACGAGGCCGAAATACTCGTCCGGGCCAAGTTAGACTCACCTAGGTGAGGTCGGGTGGCCACACCCGACCTCCCCTAGGGGAGATCGGGTCAGCCAACCCGATCTCCCCTAGGAGGGGTTAGGTGGCCACACCCAACCCCTACCCTTGGGGGTCGGATTTTCCTCCCCCCCAAGGGCCCCGACACTGTTTTTAGACTCCCATACTCGGTTTATTTCCGCCAACCTTCTCCGTACCCTAAGGTCTTAATTACGTGTTTAAAGGTTAATTAATTGTGTTTAAAGGTTAACGATGTCATTAAGCCACCTTAATGACATCGATGCCTATAAATACAACCCTCCCACTATTCATTTGATCATCTTGACAAGTTGCATAATTTTGCTCTGACATCTCTCTAGCTTTATCTCTCTAAAACCGTACTGATTTAGGCATCGGAGAGGGTTCATCAGGCACCACCCCCCCCCCCCTCTGTGCCTGGTATTGCCCCTCTTGCAGGGCGAGAAGAGAAGAGAAGCTAAGGACAGAAAGACATAGGCTAGGACGACATAACCCGAGAGCACCAAATCCGCGACATCTCCAGTGAGGAACGAGACTTAGGTCGACCGCCCGTTGACCCTAGACTTGGAACCTAACACTTGGCGCCGTCCGTGGGTTTGAATAGAAAGCCTAATTATCACCAGCCAGATGGCAAGCTTATATGTCATTCATGGAAGTTATGGAGCTGGAGGAGAGTCAGCGAATGCTAGAGAAGCGTATATGGCACAGTTAGAGGACCCTAAACCAAAGGAAGAACAAGCAGAAGGAAAGAGAGAAGATATAATACAATTTTCAAGAAGAGACATGGAGCATGTGTTACCAGACAACAAGGAAGCCCTAGTCATAACAATGAAGATCACTGATATGGACATTGGAAGAATCCTGGTAGACAGTGGAAGCTCACCCAACATCATTAGCAAGAAAGTCCTCAACATACTGGGAGTAAGACCAAGTAGCATAAAACAGGTTCACTCCCCCTTGGTGGGATTTTCAGGAGAACCAACATACCCACTGGGGGCAGTCACACTACCTGTGACACTGGGCATAGGCCAGAGGCGGTTAAAGATCGATGTCCCCTTCTTCATCACAGAAGAAATGGAGGAATACAATGGAGTCCTGGGTACCACTACAATCAACAAGTGGGGTATGGTACCATCAACACTACATCATAAAATGAAATTCCCCACAAGCCAAGGAATAGGGGAAGTAAAGGGTAACCAGAAGGTAGCAAGGAAATGTGCAAGGATCGCACTAAGTAAGAAGAAGAAAACAAGAGAGGTCCTACTAATAGATGAGGACCCAAGAGAAGATCACGGAAGACCAGCCCCCATGAAGGAATTAAAAGAAATACTCATAGAAGAACCCGATAGGAAGGCAAAAATTGGGACCGCCTTATCTCAGGAAAAGGAAAACCACTTAGTAGCTTTACTAAGGGAATACAAAGATATGTTCGCCTGGTCACCAAGCGATATGCCAGGAATATCAGAAGAAGTAATCTCACACAAGCTCAATATAGACGCAGCAACGCGACCAATAACACAAAAGGTAAGGCCAATGGGAGGAAGCAAAAAGATAGCTATCCAGGAAGAAGTGGAAAAGCTATTGAAGGCAAATTTCATCAAGGAGATTAGATTCCAAACATGGGTTGCAAACCCAGTACTGGTAAAGAAGGCGGGGGGAAGTTGGAGAATGTGCATCGATTATCGCGACCTAAACAAAGCATGCCCTAAGGACTCATATCCACTACCAAGAATAGATCAGTTAGTGGATGCAACATCAGGTCACCAACTAATGAGCTTCATGGATGCATACTCAGGATATAACCAAATAAAAATGGCCCCTGAGGACGCCCCTCACACAGCATTCTACGCTGATAGCGAGATATACCATTACACGGTGATGCCTTTCGGACTCATAAATGCTGGAGCGACATACCAAAGAATAGTCAACAAAAATGTGCATTTGGGGTACAATCAGGGAAGTTTTTAGACTTCATGGTAAGTCAGCGGGGCATAGAGGTAAATCCCGAAAAACTACAGGCAATTGAAGAAATGCAGTCACCTACGAAGCACAAGGAGGTTCAATGATTGAACGGGAGGTTGGCAGCTCTTAACAGATTCCTATCCAAAATAGGAGACAAGGCATTACCCTTCTTTGAGGTACTAAGAGCAAACAAGAAATTCGAATGGACACCAAGATGTGAAGAAGCCTTTCAACAGCTCAAACAACATCTAAAGACACTACCACCCCTAGCAAAGCCTACACCAGGGGAGCCCCTCTACCTCTACATCTCCGTGAGCAACGTGGCAGTAAGCTCAGTGCTAATAAAAAAAGAAAACGCTGCACAATTGCCGGTATACTTCGTAAGCAAAACATTGGCAAAGTATGAGATCAACTACTTGCCAATAGAAAAGTACCTCTATGCACTGATTATATCAGCAAGAAAGTTGAGACCGTATTTTCATGGGCATGAAGTAACAGTCCTCACAGACCAACCATTGAAACACCTCCTCCAAAGACCAGACACATCGGGGAGACTGACCAAGTGGGCAATTGAGTTAAGTGAGTTTCGTATTCACTTTACCCCCAGAACAGCTATAAAAAGGCAGGCTCTAGCAGATTTTATTGCCGAATTCACCGGAATTAATCCAGATGAAGACTTGGGAGAAATCAAAAATACAAGGGAGGCGAGCAGTAGTCAGGAGAAACACCCAGAAGAGTTATGGAAGATGCATACTGATGGGTCGTCCAACGGGGGAGGTTCAGGTGCAGGCCCCCTACTATACCCACCAAATAGCGATACACCTCTGCGCTATGCCATGGCACTTACCTTTAAGGCAACGAACAATGAGGCTGAATACGAAGCACTGATAACAGGCTTGAGAATAGCCAAAGGAGTAGGGGCAAAGCACCTAAGAGCTAAGTGCGATTCTCAACTAGTTGTCAATCAAGTGAAAGGAATCTACACTGCAAAGTCTGAAAACATGCAGAAGTACTTACAACAAGCCAGGGACCTAATAAAGAGCTTCCAAATCTTCGACATCGAGTCTGTCCCAAGAGAACAAAACCAAGAGGCGGACGCCTTAAGTAAACTAGCCCTAGGGGTAGAAGCAGGCAAAGAGGTTCACTTTGTAGAGCAAAGAATGCAATCAGTGATAGAACAAGTTGAGGTTCTAGTAATAGATGAAGCAAAAGCCTGGATGACCCCAATGCGTCAATACATCATGGAAGGAAAACTCCCAAAGGATAAAGTAGAGGCAGTCAAGATCGAAAGGATGGCTAGAAATTATGCAGTTATGGATAATGAACTCTACAAGAAAGGGTACTCCACACCCTTCCTCAAATGCATAACATATCCAGAAACAGAGAGAGTACTTGCAGAACTCCATGAAGGAGATGCGGGGTGCCATGAAGGAGCACGATCAATAATCCGGAAGATCTACAACCTAGGATACTATTGGCCATCAATGAGCAAAGAAGCAGCAAACTTGGTGCAAAAATGTGATCACTGCCAAAGGTAGTCCAGAAATATAACAGCCCCAGCAGCAAAGCTAAGTTCCATCTCGGGAGCTTGGCCATTCGCACAATGGGGGATCGATCTGATAGGCCCCCTACCAAGAACAAAAGGGCAGGAAACTTGCATAATAGTAGCAATAGACTACTTCTCCAAATGGATAGAAGCAAAGGCAATGGGAAAGACAACAGACGAGCAAGTCGTTAACTTCATTCAATCTCACATTGTCTCGAGGTACGGAGTCCCAAAGGAAATAATAAGTGATAATGGCCCACAATTCAAGAGCAAGAAACTGCAATGGTATTGCGAAAGGCTGAATATAGAGCACCGCTTTGCATCAGTAAAGCACCCTCAGACAAATGGGCAAGCAGAGTCGGCAAATAAAATAGTACTAGACGGCCTAAAGAAACGACTCCATGCTACCAAGGGAAGTTGGGTAGATGAGCTGGAAAATGTTCTATGGGCAGTGCGAACAACACCAAAGATAGCCACAGGAGAAACACCATTTGGCCTGGTATACGGGACCGAGGCGGTGGCACCAGCAGAAATGGCGGTATCATCACTAAGAACCACGTACTTTGAAGAGCATGAGAACAACAAAGCAAGGCTCTTAGCCTTAGACATGGTGGAGGATAAAAGATGGAATTCAGAAGAAGCACAGGCACGAATGCGCCTTGTATCCGCAAGATATTACAACCGCCAAGTCAAGGAGAGGCAATTCCACATAGGAGAACTAGTGCTCAGAAAGAACGAGTTCTCACATTTAGACCAAGTCAGAAAATTATCTCCAAAATGGGAAGGGCCGTATAAGATAGCATCAGTTCCATACGCAAATGCTTACCGCCTAGAGGATGGGGATGGGTATATCTCCACAAACACCTTCAGTGGGGAACACCTAAAGAAGTACTACGTCTAAGAAGGCAGCACAAGCAAAAGACCATATCCTTGAAGTTACTTCAAGTCATTACATATAATTGTTTAAATTTTCAAAAACAACTTTTGAGAAGGAGAACTCACGAAGTTACTCCAACTCTACAACTATCTTTGATTTCCTCCAAAGGGTGCCTTGATCCACCCAAGGCATCTCATGTGTACAAAAAACATGAATGCTCTTAAAGAAGTAGGAGTTACTCAAAAAAATATTTTCCAAAGAAGGAGATGATATAATCATTGAGTTATCCTTACAAAGATATGACGTCAAGTCAACAACACCTTCAACGCCACCAAGAGCGTATCTTGAGAGTAGTTTTTATACTACGACCTTCGACGCCCCCAAGAGCGTATCTTGAGAGTAGTTTTTATACTACGACCTTCGACGCCCCCAAGAGCGTATCTTGAGAGTAGTTTTTATACTACGACCCTCGACGCCCCCAAGAGCGTATCTTGAGAGTAGTATTCATACTACGACCTTCGACGCCCCCAAGAGCGTATCTTGAGAGTAGTTTCTATACTACGACCTTCGACGCACCAAGAGCGTATCTTGAGAGTGGTTTCCAAAAACTACGAATTTCGACGCCCCCAAGAGCGTATCTTGAGAGTAGTTTCTAAAACTACGACCTTCGACGCCCCCAGGAGCGTATCTTGAGGTAGATTTGCAACCTACCAGATTCGACGCCCCCAAGAGCGTATCTTGAGGTAGAAAAAACACTACCAGATTCGACGCCCCCAAGAGCGTATCTTGAGGTAGATTTCAAACTACCAGTTCGACGCCCACCTAGAGCGTATCTTTGGTCTAACTACTGGTGCCCTCCGGGAGCGTATCTCGTGAACAGTTTCGACGCCCTCCGGGAGCGTATCTCGTGAACAGTTTCAACGCCCACCTAGAGCGTATCTTTGGTCTAACTACTGGTGCCCTCCGGGAGCGTATCTCGTGAATAGTTTCAACGCCCACCTAGAGCGTATCTTTGGTCTAACTACTGGTGCCCTCCGGGAGCGTATCTCATGAACAGTTTCGACGCCCACCTAGAGCGTATCTTTGGTCTAACTACTGGTGCCCTCCGGGAGCGTATCTCGTGAACAGTTTCAACGCCCACCTAGAGCGTATCTTTGGTCTAACTACTGGTGCCCTCCGGGAGCGTATCTCGTGAACAGTTTCAACGCCCACCTAGAGCGTATCTTTGGTCTAACTACTGGTGCCCTCCGGGAGCGTATCTCGTGAACAGTTTCAACGCCCACCTAGAGCGTATCTTTGGTCTAACTACGGGTGCCCTCCGGGAGCGTATCTCGTGAACAGTTTCAACGCCCACCTAGAGCGTATCTTTGGTCTAACTACTGGGGCCTTCCGGGAGCGTATCTCGTGAACAGTATTCAACGCCCACCAAGAGCGTATCTTTGGTCTAGCAGTACCACACATACCATTCAAAGGGTATCAGAAGAGATCATCGCACCATATTAAGAAGGATCCCATGAGAAAGTAATTTCAAAATAAAGTGGTATGAAGAACACATAATGTTTTTTCTTGATGAAATAGCAGGTATGGCATGAAGGAAAACACAAAGGAAGGATAAGTAAAGGAAACACGCCAAGGGAAGGGTCCATAACCAAAGAACTACACACTAAGGCACAGGGAGATATCATGAGAAGAAATATAATCACCCTGCCATATATACCATGAGTAAAGACAAGTGTATCAAACAAAGATGGCAAAACTAGGAAAGGTGGAGTTTCAAACTCTAAGAAGAACCTCAATCCACAAACTCGCGAGACCACCACAAGAGATAGGTGTACTACTTCCTCATCTTAGCAATATGCCTAACAGCGAAGTCAGACAAATCACCAAGCTGAGAAAAAGGAAAGTCAGGAGCAATCATGTACATACGCTCGAGAATCGCCTTTAAAGAAATACACTTAGCCACAGAGCAGCGAACATCAATAGCAGCCTGATAAGAGGAAGAAGCCTTATACTCAGCGATAGCACACCCTTTCGCCTCCACACGAAACATCTCCTCAAGGGACACCAACTCAGCAGCCCGAAGTACTTCATCGCGATAAGACCTTTGTCTCAAGGCCTCAACCTCTTCCTTGAGAAGGGCAATACGACCCTCCAAATCTCGGCACTGCAAATCTGTGATACGACTATGCTCCAAACAACTAATAAGCTTGGAGTTAAGGGAGACACAAGTGTCCTCGTACACCTTTCTCTCCTCAGCAAGATCAATAACAAGGGTGGATAAATTAACAAGGTCGGCAATACCCTACGACAAAAACAAAGGATGAGACATATAAAGCAAAAATGAAATGTCCTAAAGGGTAAACACGGCTAAGAAAAGTTACAGAAGCATGGCGAGCCAACACATCATGAGCCAATTCATAAGCTGCCTCCGACCCTTTAGAAGGGGGCACACGATCGGCAGGCGGAACAGCAGACTGCAGAACACGAACTCCAACCTCAGGAGTTTGTATAGAAGATTGATTGTCAAAACGAGCCCCACGCCCATAGTAAGGCGCCCACTCAGACCCAACAATCCCATCAACAGGAGGACGAGACAGTTCCTTTCGACCCAGACGCGGAAGACGAAGTCTACCTACAGCAAGATACGGAGTAAACACCAACATACACTAAAGAAACTCAGACATTCGAGGACTTACCAAACAAAGAAGAAGGAAAAGATGGCTCCCGGACCCTTGATTGGGGGGCATCAATATAGAAAGAAGATGGTACCCTAACATCACCACCGCCCTTACCTCCAATAAGAGGACACCTCCCCGCACCATAAAAAACCGATCTTTTTGAAATCGAAGGTCCGGTCCCGGAGTTAACTACCCCCACCCGTACTGGCCTCTTACTCCTCATCAATCACCGGGGAGTTCTGCTGATCGAAAAAACACAAGCTTAGCCCAAGGAAAACAGAAAGCGGACAGTGGACATAAGATAAAACTCATTTTCCTTAAACGACGAATACAAAGCCAAAAGGTAAGAATAGAAAGATGACATGGGAAGACCCCACAGGCTAACAAGCAGGGGCCGGGGGCAAGGGGAGATTGTTATAACCCCCAGCATAGAGAGACCCCACTGGCCAACAAGCAGAGGCAGGGGGCAAAGGGAGATAATCATAATCTCAGTGTAAAGAGACCCCACTGGCCAACAAGAAGAGGCAGGGGGCAAAGGGAGATAATCATAATCTCAGTATAGAAGACCCCACACGCCAGCAAGCAGAACCACGGGGGCAAGAAGATCAAAAGGGGATTAACCAAACAGGACTATATCACCATGAAGACCCACAAATAAAAAACGAGACAAGTAAAGAAACAGCCGAGGAAGAGACGGGATTATGTCTCCCAAAAACAACACTTACACAAAGCAAAAGGCACGTACCTCAATACGACACGCGTCCCAAGAAACGAATCCAACCAAGGATCATAACCGATTAAAAGAAAAGGGAAAGGAAAAAGGACAATGAGAAGGAGGTAATCACTTACCCCTTTTATAGTACAAGAGAATAGGGTTTTTTCTAAAATCGCCAAATCGACACCGTTGATTTTTAGGAAGGAAAAATTCAAGGGTCAGATTTAAAAACTGATACCCCTAGTTCCCATTAACCATGGTTAAACTCACACCTACCACAGTTAGCATCCCATGGGTTTATTTTTAAGCATCCCATACTCAGAAAAATTTTAAACCAAAATTAAATTTTTCCCCACTTAGACAAATCCCGGCATGAAATTGAAGTATGAATCGCTTAGCTGTATTCGTATTGCATCCCTATGCGAGCGTGTATTTTTCGAGTATACGCCCGTAGCAAGGATAGATTTATTATTTCCACCTCAGACGGACGCGTGCTTGGACACGTGTCCGTGCTATTCTGACGTTTACAATTCCTCTATCTTATAAGGCAGGGGGCAGAGTCAGAGGCACACGTCCATGGGTAAGTAAGCATTCAGACAAAAGGTAAAATCCCGGCTTCAAATTGCGCGTGTCATACCATCCTAAAATAGAGTCAATCAAGGGTCAGGCCATTGGTTGACTCGGGGGCATGTGATGGATATACGCCCAATTTGAACCCATTGACTTCCGAATCGTTTCATTTTAATCACCCCGTTAATGATTGCAAATCGAAACTTCAACCCGAACACCCCGCGAAAACACCAACGGTCCGGACGAGGCCGAAATGCTCGTCCGGGCCAAGTTAGACTCACCCTATCTCCCCTAGGAGGGGTTAGGTGGCCACACCCAACCCCTACCCTTGGGGGTCGGATTTTCCTCCCCCCCAAGGGCCCCGACACTGTTTTTAGACTCCCATACTCGGTTTATTTCCGCCAACCTTCTCCGTACCCTAAGGTCTTAATTACGTGTTTAAAGGTTAATTAATTGTGTTTAAAGGTTAACGATGTCATTAAGCCATCTTAATGACACCGATGCCTATAAATACAACCCTCCCACTATTCATTTGATCATCTTGACAAGTTGCATAGTTTTGCTCTGACATCTCTCTAGCTTTATCTCTCTAAAACCGTACTGACTTAGGCATCAGAGAGGGTTCATTAGGAACCACCCCCCCCCCCTCTGTGCCTGGTATTGCCCCTCTTGCAGGGCGAGAAGAGAAGAGAAGCTAAGGACAGAAAGACACAGGCTAGGACGACATAACCCGAGAGCACCAAATCCGCGACATCTCCAGTGAGGAACGAGACTTAGGTCGACCGCCCGTTGACCCTAGACTTGGAACCTAACATGTACTAAATGGGTTGTTGTTGTATCCTCGTAGGAGTTGTAGCGTGGGGAACTGGTGCGTTTATCTTCAGGATTGCCTTCCCGACTTGTTGGATTTGTAAACATGAGTAAGTCCCATATTCCCACTCCTCTTGTTAGATTTCGTTCTGATTCGGATTTTGATTCCGAATCTGAGTCTTCGGAGTTTACGGATTCTTCCGAATTGGATACTATGGATGATACACCTTCTTCCCCGAGTTGGAGCCTCGCGTGGAGTCAGGGGACTTAGTGCAGGCCTTTACAGTTAACAAATCGGATCGCGATGAATATAAGCATCTCGTTATTCGTTCTGGCCTTTGCCCTTCGGGAGAGGCATTCTTCCTGTTTGATATTATCACTGATGCAATTCTGGGAGTGCCCACCCTGCCTCCGGACCATTTGTCGGCTATTTATGCCTCCCAGATTCGAATGGGGTTGCGTTTTCCTTGCTGCTCATACTTGCAAAAGTTGTGCCATTATTACAGGATTTCCCCTCTTGATCATGCACCTGTCGCGATACGGTACAGGGTTTGCTTCCGAGTACTATGCCATCGACAGTCTTGGAGTTATTCGACCTAACTCTTTCGATGTTTCTTCCGGCTCCAGCGTCCGGATTCAATGAGGTTATGTTCTATTTCTATCCGCTAGCCTTTGATGAGGGGGAAAGAGTTTGCTGATCTTGGGTTAGGCGAAGTGAAGTGGGATAGCACCCTTCGCTTCGTCACTGCTGTCGATTGGTCGAAGAGTCATTGGCAGGGACACTATTTCTTCACTGACGACCCTGAGATGACTTGGCCTATTGTTCGGATCACGAGGCCCAATCCCGTACAGGCTTTTCATGAATTCTCTGAGTCTGATAAAGCGGTGATGAAGAAGGTGTATCGGGCGCATAAGGCGCGTACATACACGGCCTTGTCTAGTGTGAAGGAGAAAGATTTGCGCATGGCTGGGATTTGCACTTCTCCTTCGGGGAGTACCTCAGTATATTATGAATCTTTATAACTTCATTGTGTTGTGGTGTAGGCTGGTGTCATGGAAAAACTTCCCGCTTGCATGCGGGCTCTCGAGGTGGTGCTGTTCCTCCTGCACGAAGCGGTCGCACGGATTTATCTGCTGTTCTACAGGGCATGAAGCATGGACATGGAAAAGGGAGTGCGGGTAAGTTGTATACTCGTAAGATTGCTTTGCTTGTCTGTGTTCAATGCCTTTGTTCTTATCTTGCTTTGTTCTTGTTTGTAGGTCGATCCCCACTCTTGATAGAACGAGTTGTTGCGGTTGCCGACACTCCGCCTCGGGCCAAGGCGAAGCGTCCTGACTCCGAGGTGCGGCTCTCGAGCGATCCCAAACGTTCCAAGTCCGGCAGTAGGGAAGCGTCGAAGACTCCTTCTCTTAGAAAAGGGAAGAGAGTTGAGGCTCGCGTCCCTGCTGCACATGTGATGTCTGCCCCCCGTTCATGGGACCGGACTTCGGAGGAGGAGCCTCTCCGCACAGGTATACTGGTTAATCTTGTTATTGTTGCTATACTTGGTGTATTTGGATCTTCTTGTTTATCTTTGCATATGTTTATAGCTATTCCGCCTGTTGCCGCCCTTACTCAGGCCGAGTTGGTTTGTCCTTCCAAGAACTCTGTTGTTGGCAATGAGTGGGTACCCTTCTCTGCTGGAGGACCCCATTTTTCGAAAGAGGTTAGCTTGACCACTCCCGAAGTGGGAGTTCGTGTCTTCCAGCAGGTTAATCCTCCAGGGGATCGGAGGATTCGTCCGAACAATCTCGAGGGTTCGTAGGCATGTGCTGAGGGTGCACTGTCGTGCCTTGCTCCTGTTAGTATTTATTCTCACTCCTTTGTGCCTTGTATTTATGCTTGTCGTCGTTGCTACCACTTGTTGAGATCGTTTCCACTTGGGATATCTCGATCTTCTTTATAGGGACCTCGATCCTCGATCCATGAACTAACTTTGGCTTCTGCCTCGATCCCCGAACTAACTTTGATTTCTGTCTCAATCTTCTATACGCCAGGTC
Source organism: Clarkia xantiana subsp. parviflora (assembly GCA_036873135.1). NCBI lineage: Eukaryota > Viridiplantae > Streptophyta > Magnoliopsida > Myrtales > Onagraceae > Clarkia > Clarkia xantiana. The sequence continues at coordinate 11,775,315 of JAPTYO010000001.1, read as the reverse complement.
CTGCAGAGCGGGCGATAACCAGCATGGACAGGGGGGTGGTGCTGGTTGTGCCCTCTCCGATGCTAAAGTCAGGATTTTAGAGAGAGAAAGTTTAGAGAGAGGTCAGAGCACAAATAGCCAATTCTCCAGAGTTTCGAGTTCATTCTTTAAAATGGGAGATCTAGGCCCCTATTCATAGGAAATCTGAGAACTGTGCCCGGTTCGATGTCGGTTTATAGGAAAACGCTTACTGACATTGAGGTTGTCTATATGCGCACAAACTTCTCATACATAGTTAAAACAAGAGTAAACGCGCAGTATTAATCGGTAATTCGGACCGTGTCGACATCCGACAGGGTCCGGATTGCCAAGGCAATCCGGAGGTCCCCGGTCCGGGTGCGACGCGGATCCGGACCGTTTTGACCCGAGGTGACTGTGGTAAAATCCGTTTTGTGGTTCTAGCGTGTTTGCGAGGTCCGAAACGTAAATATGAACCCGAATTGGACAGATATCCAACACTTTGCCCCCGAGTCAAGTAGTGGTTCAAAACCCATGCTTGACTCTATTTAAGATAGGATATTCGTCTAATTTAGGTTCGACACTGACCTCAGGGGTGGCCTGTTTTTCAATCGAGTGCGCGGAGCACAGATTCGTCCATCTTTATTTTTCTGATGAACGTACATAATCTATTCACAAGGTTAGCGTAACAGACGGTATAGATAATAACAATGTGCAGTTAACGACTTATTCATAATAACATGCAATAAGCGAAATACTTGTGATAATAAGTAATCATGCAACGCGGTGTCATCCTGGTACGTGACGTGAACGTGTAACATGATGTTAACATGGAGATGACAACATAACACATGGATGACATAATCATGCAATGAGCAAAATACTTAGAGCAATATAGAATTGGAGAGCATGCTTGTCAACATGAAGCATGATGTAAACATAGAAAATGATGTAAGCATGTAATACGATGTAAACATGCAATTCATACTTAGATTATAAAAATAATCATGTAGCAATCATAAGTTAGCATCATGCACATATTAAAATAATAACATGCATAATAGCCTATATGTACGCAACGTGCGATAATGATCGTACGTAGCGCGTCATGTAAGTAATGTAAGCATAGGAGAGATGTAAACATGCTCATACATGATGCTAGGGACATGTGCGAAAATAAATATGAGTTTAGTCCTTAGCACATGGTGTAGACAATATTAATGAAAATTAGGAGAGAGAGTAGTCATTAGCTTACATCCTCCTTTGATAGTTTTCCAAGAAGCTCTCATTGTTTGTTGAAGAAGGAGCCTATGGAGGTGTAAATTTGGAGTGGTCACCTTAATATGCATACAAGGTGTTTGATGAAATGCATTAGGATACTTAGCCTCAAATCGGCCAAAATTTTTCTAAGTGCTGAAAATTTTAGAAAAGTGCAAATGAATTGTTATACTTCCCTTATGCATAGTATTCATTGCCGACATGTTGCTCCATGCCTTAGCCGTTGTTTTAGCATGCTCGATGTTGACGATCGGTAGTTGTTCGTACATGATCGTCAATGGTTGTGTGTTGGTAGTGATGCCTTAGGCAATGTGCGTTGAGCATCAAGTATTGATCATTGGTCCCTGTCTGCAAACATGCTAAAACACTTAGAAAATATTTCAATAATATCTAGTTCCTGTTACCATTGATGTAGTCATATGATTCTTGTCGACCGCCGGCATAAAAACACTTAGAGTAGTTGATGTTTGCCACTTGATGTACGTTATCCGTCATCATGCTAGTATACTTGGAGAATGATCCTAGATAGTTGATTCCATGCCACCTGTTTATTGTTGACATCAAAGAAATACTTAAACAATACTTTCTGTCGGTAGGTTTCTTGTTGTGTATAGTCCCATGTCGTAAGCGAAATACTTAGAAAATACTTCAGCCATATTTTGCTGCATGTCGGCACCTTGTCGTACATAGATATTTGATAGTATGCTGACGGCTTGTTGTATGTTGACACGTGGTAGCATGTTGACACTTAGTAGCATGCTGACCGCTTGCAATATGTTGAATGTCATCCTGAGCAAAACACTTAGAAAATTTTCCTTGATGGTCGACACCTTGCCATATGTCGACAGCCGATATGGTTGGAACACTTAGAGAATATTATTGATAGCCAACACCTTGTCATATGTCGACAGCTGTATGCGTGTGCTCGTATGTACACGCTTGTATGCGTGCACTTGCCCCACACTTAGAATCTTTTCCATATCCGTTGCTATGCGCGCTGTATCCATAGACTTGATGTAGAGATATGGTGCATGTCGTCGGCTGTCATGGTAAAACACTTAGAAAATATTTCGTCCTTGTTATTATGAGTAAGTCCACTATTCCCATTCTCCGAGTAACTCTATGTCCGGATTTCGACATGGTTGAGTAGCTAAACAATGCACCAAGTGTAGATGTTGACGTCTTTGCTTGATTAACTGATGTCGGTATTCATATATTTCCTTCCGAAGATTTGGTATGTTGATGATCTTTATAACTTGTATCATGTTGCAATGTAGGTCAGACTGATGGAAAAAGCTCGTCTTTGCAGACAGTCGATGTACACGGTAATTCGCTTATTGGAAAAGATGTCCGCCCCATTGCCCCCGCTACTCTGGAGTCTCCAGACATGGTTGCAGTAAAGAACTTGTGAGTAAGGCACCTCCTTGTATCTTCTTTGAACTTGTTAATTTTCCAAGTTGTTGTTTTCATGTTGCTTTTGTTTGCAAGTTGCTCCGTACATGCGACTGAACGCGTGGTTGCAATTCCTGGCTTTAGCACAATTCAAAAGATCCGTCGCAGGGGCGCGTTCCTCGAGCGATTCTTAGTTCTCTATGCCGAGTGCGACCGTGCCAACTCCTTCTTACGATAAAGGGAATAGAGTTGAGGGTCGTGCGGTGGCGCCTTCTGCCCCCCGGTCGAGGGATCGGCCCAAGGAGGAGCGTTCCTCCCATTGAGGTAAGCGTTGTTTACTTCTTCACACTTGAAGCTTGAACTTGAAGATGGCTGAATTTGATGCATGCATTGCTGCTTGTCGCGCCCATGTTGAAGAGTTATGTCGCACTCCTGGTTGGTATTAAGTTGTCTGCTTCCAGCATGTTGAACCCTTGAGTTATCTTCATTGTCCGTATGTATTGGACTTGCATGATAAGATATATATCCTTAGATGATGAGCATGATGTCCGTAGTTGCGACTGTATGTTGCGCATTGTTGAGTGTTATGAGCGCCCCTCTTGGTTAGATTCCAAGGCATGGCAAGATGCGTACACTAGGTACTTATAGCATTGCATGTAGTAATGTACTTGGCACTTGGCCCTTGACATGTAGCAGTGTCGTCTTGACGAAGCAAGACTTAAGTTTATACCGTCTCTTAGTTCCACTCTAAGGCGACGTTGTACAAGACTCGACTTGTAAGTTTTGTGAGTTTTTCAAATAGGGTGCGCTCCTGCTAGCTTTTTTGAATGAAGCCTGCCCACTTAAGGTATAGGTCTTCCTTATGTCTGCATCCTTAAGAGGATATGTATAGTTTGAGTGTACATGAAGCCATCCTAACAAGCAATGTATCTTCATGGCGTATGAACCCTTAAGAAGGATATACATACTTTGTAGATATGTGAGGTTGTCATCTAACAAGAGAACTTCCACTACGATTGGGTGATCAGTCCCACCTAAGTGCCGCATCCTGATTTGTATGCAGGGAATGGCTATGAACATGAGGATTTGCCTCTAAGAGCATTTCGCAGCATGCCATTTTTTATAGTAAATCTTGGTGTTTATCCAAGATATTGCTTGTTGTTGACGTCTTTGAAATAGTCGTCACTTTGAGTAGAGAATTTTTATAAGTCCCTTTTGTAGATAATCCGCAAGTTGTCATTGCGACATATAAGTTGACTGTGCACATAGCGCGATGGCTTTGTGTTGTCGGCACCTTCTTGAGGTAGACGTCATTTTGGATGGAGAAATAAACTTCCTTGTTGATGTAGATAATAGGTATGTTGGCGTTGTATGCAATAAGTCCTTCCTTGAACATAATGCTTAGCTTGTATTGTTGAAGTAGATATTATGCGCGTAGGTTGCTACTTGGCGCAATTCCAATGTAGTAATCATAGTGTAGTATGTACCTACGAACAGGGTTACGCTTTGTCAGATAGTTGCAATGTTTGCAAGTTTGTAAAAATATGGAGTTATGGATTTCCTTTTAACTAATGCATATAATAAATATAGTAAAGGAATCTGATACGAGGATCCCTTCGTTGTGTAGGAAACTTCCCTTAGTGCAGATGTGATAGGTGCGGACATGTCGGGAGCGAAGCTTTTCAAGTACCACCCACAGTATGTGTTTATGAATATGTACGTACAAGGAGAGACTATGCATTGCTGTATGTATCCTTTAGTCGATACGCGTCGATGCTTCCTTAGTATGATACACATACATATATATATTTTTTTTGGTTAAACACATACGTATATATGATTGTTGATTTGTATTGTTTCCAAGGTAAGGGCTGATGTTTGAGTAGAATATTCGCTGAGATGTCGCGAGTTATAATTAACTTGGAGACTTGTTGTGATGATGCAAATGATATATACGCGACCATTACTTGGCTTAGATGCCTAAGTAGAATGTCCATAGATAGTGAATTCCAGAGAGTGTTGCATACAGCTCCTCCTAGTGTTGTTTTCCAGATAAGATGTGTCATTGAGACATCTCTTGGATGTACATATAACCTGTCTCAAATTAGTCGCAATACTTTGAGATATATATTGGTTAAGGAATAGAATGGAGTTATAAATCTCTTCATATGACTCTATCGTCTGCAATGCCAATATGACTGTATCAGACTATTCGCGACTAGTCTGTTCCGTTCAGCTTGGATTCTGTTTTGACTAAACCAGGCTACCCTGAGTAGTTGTCCTACTTGAGTGGTCTGCTTTATTCATAGTAGTGTTGTTGTGAAGTTGTTATCTCATACCTGAGTTTACCTTTGGTAATAACACGTGTTACCTGGACCTTGTTTTAGTAGGAGATATGTCTTTTGAGGGCGATGTTTGGTGTTGATAACGGACATATGGGCGTTATATGGCCTAAGCCGTTTGTTGTTCCTAGTGCGATAGTTTGTGTTGTTGACGCGATTAATATGTGCATTGCTTTTGGTTTTATTCCAAAGTAATGAGCATAGTGCAATAAGGTACCTACGAAAGTAGATTTAACCTTCATTAGATATTTTGGCGTTCATACAACAGATTATAGGAATGCGTCAACTGATCGCTCATTTTGAAAAGTACTAAGGCTAATAAGCATAAGTTGTACTTAATCTAAAAAGACTTAAAGTATATATGCAAAAATGGAGATAAAGAGATTGATAATGTGTTTGACGTTTTCATAGGTGACTTGTCGGCAAGTTGATTCTGCCACGTGCTACATAGTTACTCAGTGCATCTAGCGTGTTAAGCTCTTCAATCTCCGGCCTTGGGGATGAACAAATGTTAATGTTATGCCCCCCAATTTTATGGTGTTTGCAACGTTCTTGCCAAGGAAGGCAGTCATTGGCTCAAGTGGACGGGGAAGCTTGTTTTCCGGGAGTTTGAAATTTGTTTCTTCCATCTTCATGTTCCAAGGGCTATAGAAGTCGTCATAATTGGTTCCCTGAATGACGTTGTTTTTCCCACGCTTCGCGAGAGGTGGATTATTATTCGCCTTTTCTTTTCCTTTGCCTTTTCCTGAAGACTCCACATGAGACTTCTTTTGATGCTCATTTCTTTTGTCGATATACTTCTTCATTTCTCATTTTAAGATGAAGTTGTTTACATGGAATCTTAGGCTGACACAGATGTCCGTCTCGTGGCCATACACTTCGTGATTTTCACATCATTTGCTTTCATTTTTTCCCAACGGGCCTTTGCGTAATTTAGAGGGCTTTTTCCAAAGCTTGGTCTCCTTTATTTCTTTCAAGATGACAGACAGCGGTGTGTTCAATGGAACACATTTGGCAAGATTGGTCTCTTTGAGCTTTTGGACGTTGATGGGTTCGATTACACCCGTCAGGCCCTTTAACGGGGAGGAAACGGCAAATAGGCCCACCAGGCCCAAAATGAAGGTCAAGACGACCTAGGAGAAGGGTCCCGTCAAAGGGAGTCCCGATGATGAAAGGTCCCGACAGTGGAGCTAGAAGCTCCCGATGAGAAGCCTTTAAGTAGGCCCCGATGATGAATCCCTGAGAATGATTGGCCCTGTCACGATGACGAGGGGCCCCGAGCAGTGACACAACGAGACAACTCTGGAGTCCCCGACGGGAGTCGGGACTCGTTACCAGAGGATAAGGCCAAGATATGCGGGGCGTGGCCGAGATACGCGGGACGTGGTTAAGATACACGGAGCGTGGCCGATACGCAAGATCACACCCGAGATACACGGGATACAGGCTAACCACCCCTAACGGTTCACCAGGTACCTGAGGCATCTCTTTGCCTATAAAAGGGCAGGAGGTCACCTCAGAACACTTACGTTGAATTCAATACACTTTGAGATTACTGCTTGCCAGTCATACGAGATACTCATTTAAGCATCGGAGAGGGATTCTGGGTCACCGCCCGGTCTATCCCCTCTTGCAGGATTGCGTGGAGCAAAGGAGCTAGGATTGCCGTCAAAGTCCGTACCGGAGTTCCACCGTGATCCAACATTGGCGCCGTCTGTGGGAAACAAACAAAAAGCTGATATGCCTTCTACTCGATCGATGGTGGCTGGCAAGCACATAAGACAGGGACAATCCGGTGGTTCCCGTCACCCCGCTGCAACAAATCTGGATTCAGTACCGGAACAGGAGGAAAACCAGAACCATCCTCCGGCCGAGCTCTTCCAGACAGGGGGGCACAACGGAGATCCCGAAGATATTGCTCCTCCGCACCAGGGCAATAGGTGGCAGGAGGCTCCCCCAGCTACAGACTTGACAAGGGCCGTGGCGGAAGCCATGCCCATGTTTCTGGCGGCCGTAGAGGCTCTCTTGGATCAGAGAGAGGCTGCAAGGAGGCAGGAGGAGATGCCCCCATTGGAGGAAGTGGCCCCGCCAACAGAGGGTCGGAACGCACAGGAAGCCCCGCCCCGAAGCCAGGACAGAGGTAGGGCAACCGGTCAGCCGGAGAGGTTCGTGGTTGATGGGCCAGGACCAGTACAGCACAGGACCATTCCCCTGAATGGTCCCATCACTCCCGACGAGGTGGTAAAGATCATGAACATCTGCATGGGAGAACAGAAGCCGCTGGTATCGGAGCTAAGGGATCGATCCACTCATCCCTTCGTTCCCCGACTCATTGACACCCTAGCCCCGCCTGGGCTAGGCATCCCCACGATAAAGGAGTACGATGGCGAAGGAGATCCAGTTCGTCACGTCCAGAAGCACCTCATGGCGTGTCTGGGAAGAGCCCCGAGCGAGGACATAGTGTGTACGCTGTTCCCGAACACACTGGGAGAACGAGCCCTGACCTGGTTCTTTAGTCTGCCCCCAGGCTACATCACTTGCTGGGCGGACATGCATGATCGATTCATTCAGCAGTACCAGGGTCGGAGACGTTTATTGAAGAGCGTGAGGTCCTTGACCCAGGTGGTGCAGAGGCCCGAAGAATCACTGGCGCACTATTACCAGCGATACACGGCCAGTGTGGCAGAGATAGACGAGGAAATCTCAGAGGGCGAAACCATCCATACCTTCATTCGAAACCTGACAGCCCCTATGGCTCCGACCTGATGCACAGCGTGGCTGAGAAAGCTGTGTGGAATATGGAGGCATTACAGAAGAGGGTGAAACGGCAGATCGATGTCCAGGAGTCGAAGATAGCCGCGGGAGAACTGGAGCCCCCAAAGTCGAACAAAGGGAAGCAGTCGGTTAAACCTTTCGACGATCGTAAGTCAAAGGGTAAACCCGACAGTAGCAAGAATCGAAGCCGTCCGGATCGGAGGGACGATAGGCGTTCTTCAAGGAAAGATAAGCGGGAGGATCTCGACATTCCTCTCAACTGCTCCATGGCGGAAGTGCTGACAGTCATGGAACGACAAGGTATCTCCAGGTACCCTCCAAAGAAGGATGGAGAATTCTTGGGATCCCGCACGGATCGCTACTGCCGATTTCACCGCGCAAATGGTCACGACACCAATCACTGTCGGGAACTGAAGAAGGAGATTGAAAAGCTGATCCAGAAGGGGATGCTTAAAGAATTCGTCGGGGATAAGCGGTGTCGATCCCGCTCTCGATCCCGATCGCGGTCCCGTTCCCGATCCCGCGATCGGTCCCCAAAAAAGAAGAGAACCGATCCAGAGTCATCCGGTGCTCGCAAGGAGAGACGGGGCACTATCAACGTGATTCATGGAGGGTTTGCTGCTGGAGGTGATACCTCATCCGCCCGAGAGGTCTATGCCTCTAGAATCCCTACAGCAGTGGTGTTGGGTAAGAGGTCCCGATCCTGGACCTTGAAAGAAGAGATAGTAATCTCCTTCTCGTCGGAAGACCTCATAGGCGTGGAGACTCCGCACGACGATGCCTTGGTGGTAACCTTGGATGTAGACGGGTTCGAAATGAAGAGAATTCTAATCGACGGAGGGAGCTCTTCCGACATTCTATTCATGGACGCGCTGGAGGCTATGGGGAAAACAAAGAAAGATCTGAAGGAGGCAAACTTCCCGATGGTCGGGTTCTCTGGCTCAACCTCCTATCCGATAGGAGTGATCACCTTACCAGTGGAGTTTGGTAGTGGGTGGAAATCAGAAAGGAGGAACGTGGAGTTTGTTGTGGTTGATTCCGCGGGGACCTACAACGCGATTATCGGGAGGACCACTATTAATCCCCTGATGGAGGTCGCCTCGACAGTGCACCAGAAGATGAAGTTCCCGACCGACCACGGAGTCGGAGAGGTCAAGGGCGACCAGTAGCTTCTCGAAAATGCTATGTTAATGCCACCCGGAGGAGGAGGCGAGAGGCCATGTCTGTCCTCCAGACAGACACAGATCCCAGAGAAGAGTTTGGGCGTCCCGCCCCCGTAGAAGATCTGAAAGAAGTCGAGATCGACGGACCCCAGAGGAAGGTGAAAATCGGGTCTGCTCTGACTGAGGAGACAGCCCAAAAATTGGTGGAATTGTTGAAGGAGTTCAAGGAGCTGTTTGCCTGGTCCCCGAGCGATATGCCAGGAATCAGCCCCGATGTGATCGTCCACGAGCTGAAGATAGACCCCGCGATCAAGCCTATCACGCAGAAAAGGCGTCCGATGGGCACGGACAAGAAGATCGCGATCCAGCAGGAGGTGGGCAGGTTGCTCGATGCTGGGTTCATTAAGGAGATCCGATTCCAGACTTGGGTTGCCAACCCAGTGCTGGTAAAGAAGACTAACGGGAAATGGCGAATGTGTGTGGACTTCCGCGACTTGAACAAGGCTTTCCCAAAGGACTGCTATCCACTCCCGAGAATCGACCAGTTGGTGGATGCCACGTCGGGACACGAACTGTTGAGTTTCATGGACGCGTATTCAGGCTACAACCAAATCAAGATGGCCAAGGAAGACGCTCCACACACAGCGTTCTACGCAAACAGTGACATCTATCACTACGATGTCATGCCTTTCGGGTTGATCAATGTTGGGGCAACCTATCAGCGGATGGTGAACAAGCTGTTCGGAGATATGCTGGGAGAAACCATGGAGGCTTACGTGGATGATATGTTGGTGAAGTCCCGACAAGCCGAGGATCACGTGTACAACCTAACCATGGCATTTGAGCGGATGTGGCTCCACCAAGTTCGCTTGAACCCGACGAAATGCGCCTTCGGAGTCCACTCAGGGAAGTTTTTGGGCTTCATGGTGAGCCAAAGAGGAATTGAAGTGAATCCTGAGAAGCTGAGGGCAATCGAGGAGATGCAGTCTCCGATAAACCATCGGGAGGTACAAGTGCTGAATGGTCGACTAGCTGCAATGAATCGCTTCTTGTCCAAAGCCAGCGACCGATCAATGCCGTTTTTTGAAGTCTTGAGGGCCAACAAAAAATTCGAGTGGACCGCCAAATGTGAAGAAGCGTTCCAAGCACTCAAGCAACACCTTCGCACCCTCCCAGGCGAGCCGCTGTATCTTTATTTGGCTGTTTCTGAATTTGCCATTAGCTCTGTGTTAGTAAAGATTGTCGAGGGTAATCAAGTCCCCGTTTATTATGTAAGCAAGGCGTTTGCCAAGTCCGAATTAAACTATCCCGCCGTTGAGAAGTACCTTTTTGCGTTGATATTACTGCTCGGAAGCTAAGGCCTTATTTCCACGCACACGAGATTACTGTGCTGACAAACCAGCCTTTGAAGCATTTTTTGAACCGACCGGACGCGTCGGGAAGATTAGTGAAGTGGGCAGTAGAGCTTAGTGAGTTTCGAATACACTTTGCTCCAAGAACGGCAATTAAAGGCCAGGCATTGGCGGATTTTATAGCAGAATCTACAGCCCCCGATCTAGAAGAAGCGGGCCCTGTAGAGGGGGCAACCGTGGAGGTCCCGATAGAAGAACAACCAGAGAGGGCAGAGCAATCAGAACAGCCAAACAAGGAAAATATCTGGGAGATGTACACGGATGGCTCCGCGAGTTCGGATGGATCAGGAGCAGGCTTTTTGTTGATACCACCGGGCGAAGGTGAACCGCTCCGATACGCCTTGGCTTTAACATTCAAGGCCACAAACAACGAAGCGGAGTATGAAGCCCTTATCACGGGCCTAAAAATTGCTAAAGGCACTGGAATCGATCACTTGAGAGTGAAGTGCGACGCAGCTTTAATCGTGAACCAGATTCAAGGGCGATACGAAGCAAGGAGTCCGATAATGAAAAAGTATCTGCGAGAGGTACAAGCCCTGAAAGATAGCTTCAAGAGCTTCGATATCGAGGCTATTCCAAGGGAGGAAAATGTAGAGGCAGATGCCTTGAGCAAATTTGCCTTGGGGGCACCCTTGGAAGAAAATCGGAAGGTGCACTTCTTAGAGAAGGTGATCCTATCAAACATCGACCCAACACAGGTGTGTGCCATTGAAGCAAGATCGGAGGAGGAGCCAACCTGGATGACCCCGATAGTCGCGTACCTGACTACGGGGGCAGTCTCCGATGATCAAGTGGCAGCGGACAGGATACGTCGGATCGCGGCCAATTATGTAATGCTGGACAATCAGCTATACAAGAAGGGTTGGTTCTCAACTCCGTACTTGAAGTGTGTAGCAGAACCCGACACCAGTCGAATCCTGAAAGAAATGCATGAAGGGGTCGCGGCTTGTCACGAAGGGGCCCGATCCATTATGAGGAAGGTGTTGAACTTAGGCTACTATTGGCCCACGATGGACAAAGAAGCAACGGCGTTGGTCCGATCCTGTGACGCGTGCCAGAGGTACGCCCCGAGTATCGTGGCTCCGGCCGCTAATCTGACATCCATCAAGAGCGCGTGGCCCTTCGCGCAGTGGGGCATCGACTTGGTGGGACCTCTTCCACAAGCACAAGGACAATGTAAGTATTTACTTGTAGCAATCGATTATTTTTCGAAATGGATAGAGGCGAAGGCATTGGCCAGAAAAACGGGGAACCAGATCATCAAGTTCCTCCAGACCCACATCGTATCCAGATACGGCATTCCTAAGGTGGTGATCAGCGGCAATGGTCCACCGTTTAACGGCTCTCAGGTGAGGGAGTATCTGGAGGAGTTGAACATCGAGCATCGGACTGCTTCTGTACGCCATGCTCAGACTAACGGCCAGGTGGAATCAGCCAACAAAATCGTGATGGATGGCCTAAAGAAGAGGGTCTATGCCTTGAAGGGCAAGTGGCTGAACAAACTGGAAAACGTGCTTTGGGCTGTTAGAACGACACCCAAACGATCAACGGGGGAGACTCCGTTTGGCCTCGTTTATGGCACGGAAAATGTCGCCCCCGTAGAGGTAGCTGTGGCGTCCCATCGGATGAGATATTACGAGCCCCTGACGAACGATGAAATAAGACGTCTGGACTTGGACTTACTCGAAGAGAAGAGGCGGGAAGCCGATGAAGTCCAAGCCCGAATGCGATTGGCGACGGCCAGGTACTATAATCGGCGAGTGAAGTCCCGACAGTTCTTCGTCGGGGAGCTGGTTTGGCGTCGCAACGAGTTCACCCTTTTGGATCGAATCAACAAGATGTCACCAAAATGGGAAGGACCTTACAAGGTCGTGGGGATGCCAGCTCCAAATGCGTACAAGTTGGAAGACCTCGATGGCAGAACGTTGAAGCATTCTTTTAGTGGCGAACACTTGAAGAAACACCATGCTTGAAGAAAGACGCCTTAAGTGGTGCCCGATAAAGTCGCCTTAAGTGGTGCCCGATAAAGTCGCCTTAAGTGGTGCCCGATGTAAAATCGCCTTAAGTGGTGTATGCTGTTTATCGTTTAATTCAATGTAAGTCAATTTTATGCCATCAATAAAGAGGTTGCTTCCAATAAGAGTTGTCCTTAGATTTATGCTAAGTGCCAAAGTCGCCTTAAGTGGTGCACGAGAAAGGTCGCCTTAAGTGGTGCACAACGCTTAGATTTACTCTAAGTATCTAAAAGTCGCCTTAAGTGGTGCATGCTAAAAAGTCGCCTTAAGTGGTGCACGATTCTTAGATTTATTCTGAATATCAAAAAATCGCCTTGAGTGGTGCACGATACTAAGTCGCCTTGAGTGGTGCACACTCTTTAGGTTTATCCTAAGTATCAAAAAGTCGCCTTGAGTGGTGCACGATACTAAGTCGCCTTGAGTGGTGCACGATACTAAGTCGCCTTGAGTGGTGCACGCTCTTTAGGTTTATCCTAAGTATCAAAAAGTCGCCTTGAGTGGTGCACGATACTAAGTCGCCTTGAGTGGTGCACGCTCTTTAGGTTTATCCTAAGTATCAAAAAGTCGCCTTGAGTGGTGCACGATACTAAGTCGCCTTAAGTGGTGCACGATCTTTAGGTTTATCCTAAGTATCAAAAAGTCGCCTTGAGTGGTGCACGATACTAAGTCGCCTTGAGTGGTGCACGATCTTCAGGTTTATCCTAAGTAATAATTAAGTCGTCTTAAGTGATGCATGGAACTAAGTCGCCTTAAGTGGGACAAATTATTAAATCGTCGAGAAGGACGTGCGAGAATGTCTTAAGTGTCGAGGTTTCGACCTAAGCACGTATAGTAAAGTCACTCGGAGAAGTGCAACGAAAGAATCGGAACTAAAGAAGTCTGATATTGATAAGGGCTCAAGGGCCCGACGACGACAAAAGAGAAGAAGATACAAGGACTCTAAAAGTAAACATTCAAGCTTGGTCCTTGTCTGCAGCATTGGCAGCAGCTGGGTCCGCGGAGTCGGTGACAGAAGGATCCACAGGGTTGGCTTCGGGAGGATTGGCTATCGGGGCGTCCGCACTTGGAAGTTCAGAAGCGTCTTCGACAATTACGGGGGTACTCCCCCCATCACTCTCCTCGGAAAGAGCAAAATACTTCTTCGCAGAGGGAGCGAGGGAAGGAGACTTGTCGAAATTGATAGCGTCCCCGTACTCCAGGTGGAGCTCCTCAACCGCGTTGAAGAGAGTGTTCTCCACCTCCGCGCCAAAGAACTTCATGGCATCGGCTTGAAAGTCCTCGGACCTCCGATAGTCCTCCCGACCCTTCACCTCCGCCTCAGCCAGCTGCGCAGGAAATCCCGCGATTTGCTCCTCCAGAGCCTTCTTCTCGAGGACCAGTTTGTCCTCGGCAGCCTTCTTCTCCTGGGTCAGCCTGTCCACAGCTGCCTCCCGCTCCTGCCGCTCTTGCCTCAAGAGCCCCTCGAAGTCCCCGATCTGCTGCTGGAGGTCCCGAACCTTCTGATTGAGGATAGCCTGTTCCTTGACAAGCTTTCCCCGCGAAGACTGGGAGGCCTTGAGATCCTCCTGAAGCTGCTCACGGATCCCTCGGTCCCGCTCCCGGGACTCATAGTAGGCAATGACATACCCGATGAAGCGGTTGTAGTCCCCGAGCTCCTGCAATAAGAAGGAAAAGTGTTAATGGACAAACGACCCGATTTATCATCAAAAAGAAAGAAGCGAAGTCTTACCTCTATGCGGCGCACGGCCATATCCCTGACATCCCGCTGCATATGCGTCCGATTGAGGCAAATCGGATGCCGCATAGTAGGCAGGATCGAGCCTGCCAGCAGATGCAGGGCCAGCTCCCGATCCTGCTCCCCTTGTGTGAGCGGGACTCCTTGAAGCGTCTGGATAGGAGTCCAGGGGGCATTCTCTTGTGAAGAATCAAAGGGTCTGTAGAAGTTCCCATCAAGAGCAAGAGGAGAAAGAGGACGATGAGTGGAAGGGCATGCCTCCGTCTCGGCCCGAACAGGGGAAGGAGTGAAGTCATGGATGGGCGAGAGCTACCGCTGCTGCGGAGAAGATGAAGGAGGCGGCCCCTGAGGGGTTGGTTTCAAGGGGGATTGCCCCGTCTTCCGATGCTGACGAAGGGAGCCACCCTCGTCAGTCTCCTCGGAGGAGTCCAAGGTTTCCACCTGACGAAATTGTTCGCCAGTCGGTGCCTTCTCTCCAGCTGAGGAAGGCACCCCCGCTGAAGACGGTGCGTCCGCAGAAGCTGCAGCACCCGATGGAGCTCCCGAGCGACCTGCACCTGGAGGATGAGAAGCTTCAGAAAGGTAGTCAGGAAGTTCATCGGGATTCTTACACCAAATGATACGTCGGGAGACGTATTGATCCTTCCCACGATAATGATAGTAGCCCGCCTTCAAGACTCGGGGGGTTTCGCCTCGAAGGATTCGTTTGACGTCAGCGATGCGGGCTTCCTTAGTCGAGGAAATCAAATCCTTCGGACCATCCTCTTGTATGATTTAATAGCAAGTCGGAATTTTTTACCTTCTTCTGCATTCTGGACATCAAAGAGCTGGTCCAGATCCACCCGCTTTCGCTTGGGTTGCTCCGCTGAAGGAGACCCCGACCGAGCAGCAGCCTTCTTGGCGGACTTCCTCTTCCGCGAGGGGCGGACAGCATCAGTCTCCCCCTGCTTAAGGAATAGATCGGTCAGCACAGATACCTTCTTGGCTGCAAACAGTAAACAAAGAACAGTTAGAAGTTTACCCAAGGGACCATATTAGAAGGGCCGTCGAAGAGCTGCCCCCCAGATACAATGTCGAGAAGTCGGATCCCGACGTGCACCAGGTCCCGCTCCACAAGTGAGTTGGCGTTGAGGGGAGTGTAAGACTCCCCCCATCGATAAAGTTGGATAAGTTGAAGAGTTTCGAAATCCTCGTCGGCGTAAGTATGGAAAGCAGGCAGAGGGTCCGCCGCCACCTCCCACCGAGGCCAGGGAATCGAAGAGTGTCGGACAAAGAAGTAGCTCTTCTTCCAGCTACTGTTGTCGGACCCTGTATCAACCAAGAGTCCCCGACCCTTGACCACCTTCCAGGTGTCATTGGTCCAACCACATCGGGCAAGCTGCTGCTTACTCCACTTAGGCATCCGAGGGTAGAAGGCGCAAACCCCCGCCTCATTGCACTTCATCCCATAAAAGGTTCTGAAGAGCTGGAGGCTGTAGACCCACTTCTGTCGGAAGCAGAGGACTTGAAAGGCGTTCCAGAGACGGATGGCATGGGGAGAAAAGGTGGTGGGATGTGTCTTGTAATGCTGGCACATCTCGACCAGATTACCGCAAGAGGGGAATCTGATCCCCGCTGATACTTGTCCCGTAGAGACAAATACCTCCCCTTTCTGGGGACGAGTAACCTCAGGGTTACTCGAGGGGCGAGGCCAAGGATACGGGAAACGAGGTTCCCAGGTGATGGTGATACAACCCTCTCAGAGGGCTGCATCATAAGCAGTATTGGAGATCTCATTCGGAGCATAATCAAAATTAAAGGGTTTTCTCCCCTCAGAGCTGGAACCGCTGTCTGAAAAGCAACCATGGCAAGAAAAATACAGTGGGACTCTTGGAAAGCTATAAAAAAGGAAAAGACGAACAAGCAACAAAGGGGAATCCCTTACCAGACATGATGAAGTAGAGGTTGAAGGAGATGAGCGAAACGTTGCCGGAAAGATGATTGGAGAAACTCCAAAGACCTTCGAAATCACAGAGCTTGGAGTCGCAGAGGAGTCGTAGAGGAATCGCAGAGAGCTCTTGAGAAATCGAAGACAGTAAAAGTTAAATTATGACAAGGGCTAGGGTTTTATAGTCGAAGAAGACGGTTGAAAGGACACTTCGATCCGAGTCGTCAAAGTCGAAGAGTCTTAATCTGGACCGTTGAGATGAAACGTGCAGAAGGACAACGGACGTAATGATGAAACGGCCTGAAAAGCACTTTTCAGAAAAGGACAGGCACGAAAAATCAGGCACGTGGGCTAAAAACGTCACTCCATTATCTGCTGCATTTAATGCACTGGGGAACCGAGGAGACCCCTAGGATTTAACAGTCATCTACAAAACACTGAGGAAACGTGAAGGAGAAGACTAATAATGGAGTAACTGAACCAAGGGAAAGATCCCCGATTCCAATATCGAAAGATCGGGAGTTGGAAGACACGACGAACTAAAAGTCCCTCATGTCTTGGGGGCAAATGATGGGTTCGATTACACCCGTCAGGCCCTTTAACGGGGAGGAAACGGCAAACAGGCCCACCATGCCCAAAATGAAGGTCAAGACGACCTAGGAGAAGGGTCCCGACAAAGGGAGTCCCGATGATGAAAGGTCCCGACAGAGTCGGTCCCGACAGTGGAGCTAGAAGCTCCCGATGAGAAGCCTTTAAGTAGGCCCCGATGATGAATCACTGAGAATGATTGGCCCTGTCACGATGACGAGGGGCCCCGAGCGGTGACACAACGAGACAACTCTGGAGTCCCCGACGGGAGTCGGGACTCGTTACCAGAGGATAAGGCCAAGATATGCGGGGCGTGGCCGAGATACGCGGGACGTGGTTAAGATACACGGAGCGTGGCCGAGATACGCGGGGCATGGCTGAGATACGCAAGATCACACCGGAGATACACGGGATACAGGCTAACCACCCCTAACGGTTCACCAGGTACCTGAGGCATCTCTTTGCCTATAAAAGGGCAGGAGGTCACCTCAGAACACTTACGTTGAATTCAATACACTTTGAGATTACTGCTTGCCAGTCATACGAGATACTCATTTAAGCATCGTAGAGGGATTCTGGGTCACCGCCCGGTCTATCCCCTCTTGCAGGATTGCGTGGAGCAAAGGAGCTAGGATTGCCGTCAAAGTCCGTACCGGAGTTCCACCGTGATCCAACAGACGTCTGACTGGAATGGTCTCTTTTGTTTTTGTTGTCTCTTTTCCCAGGAAGCGTCCATATTTTCCTCAATTATTGCCTTCAAGGTTCTTGTTGTAAGTCCCGCGATTGGGACATCATCGTTATCAACAGGTTTTCTCCATCCCTCCTTGTGACGGATGTCAGCGTCGTCTTGGCTTGTCATCGTGGAGGAACCTTCCTTGTGCATTTTTGAGTGAGAGGTTGGAGGTTGTCTCCATGTCCCTTCTTGGTGTTATGCTATCATATACGGATTGTATGAGCGCGCAACTCCTTGCCTTGTTTTTCGATACTGGAAGGTACCTTCCGTGAATTGCCCCCTACTCCTTGGTGCGGTATGTCTTGATGACTTGTGTTTTGGGACATTGCTCTTTTCCCCTCGGTTTGTCCGTTGTTTGGAGGCGGAGGTGGTGGTGGCGGGGCATATCCTTGGTTCCTTTGCATCCTTAAGAATGCAAGCAGCTCTTCGAGCGCGGCCATCATGGTAGGAGTGATAGGTAGTGGCGGGTTGACACCTTCATATTGGGGGACTCCCTCTTCTGGCATCCCGTAAGGAAATTCTTCATTGATGTGCTTCTTAGGTCAAATCCCAGCGGGAGTGTAACGTGCTTGCATTGTAGACTCCTTGGTCATTCTGTGCGAAGAGCACACTTCTTGTTGGGATGGAGAAGGCATTGGATGTGGCAACAGGCATGTGGGAGGATCCAAGTTGACTTCTTGTCGACTTCTGCGTGGTTATGACTGATGGATATACGCCCAATTTGAACCTGTTGACTTCCGAATCGTTTTATTTAGATCACCCCGTTAATGATTATAAATCGAAACTTCGACCCAAACACCCAGCCGAAACGCCAACGGTCCGGACGAGGCGAAAATACTCGTCTGGGCCGCGCGACGAACTCACTTAGGTGAGGTCGGGTGGCCATACCCGACCTCCCCTAGGGGAGATCGGGTCGGGTCAGCCAACCCGATCTCCCCTATTGGAGATAGGGAGATAGGGTTGGCCAACCCTATCTCCCCTAGGGAGGGGTTGGGTGGCCACACCCAACCCCTACCCTTGGGGGTCGGATTTTCTCCCCGCTCCCAAGGGCCCTGGCACCGTTTCCCGACTCCTGCACTTAGATTATTTCCGTCACCTTCTCCATGCTTTAAGGTTTTAATTATGTGATCAAGGACTAATAAATTGTGTTTAAAGGTTAACGATGTCATTAAGCCACCTTAATGACACTGTTGCCTATAAATACAGCCTCTCCACCATTCATTTGATCATCTTGGCTAAGTGTGCAATTTAGCTCTGACTTCTCTCTAGCTTTATCTCTCTAAAAACGACGTTCTGACTTAAGCATCGGAGAGGGTTCATCAAGCACCACCCCCCCTCCGTGCTTGATATTTCCCCTGTTGCACGGTAGCGTGGAGAAGAGAAGGAGGAGGACAGAAGGACAAGCACCTGAGCGACCAGCCCCAAGAGTCTGAGATCCGTCAGTTCACCAGTGAGGAATAAGCCTTAGACCGACAACCCGTTGACCGAAGGCTTAGAACCTAACACTTGGCGCCGTCCGTGGGAATCGAACAGAAAGCCTAATTATCACCAGCCAGATGGCAAGCGTATATGTCATTCATGGAGGTTATGGAGCTGGAGGAGAGTCAGCGAATGCCAGAGAGGCGTATATGGCACAGTTAGAAGACCATAAACCAAAAGAAAAGCAAGTAGAAGAAAAGAAAGAAGATATAATACAATTTTCAAAATGGGACATGGAACATGTGTTACCAGACAACAGGAATGCCCTAGTCATAACAATGAAGATCACTGATATGGACATTGGAAGAATCCTGGTAGACAGTGGAAGCTCACCTAACATCATTAGCAAGAAAGTCATCGACATACTGGGTGTAAGGCCGAGTAGCATAAAACAGGTTCACTCTCCCTTGGTTGGATTTTTAGGAGAGCCAACCTACCCACTGGGGGCAGTCACACTACCCGTGACATTGGGAATAGGCCAGAGGCAGTTAAAGATCGATGTCCCTTTCTTCATTACAGAAGAAATGGAGGAATACAATGGAGTCTTGGGTATCACTACAATCAACAAGTGGGGTATGGTGCCATCAACACCACATCAGAAAATGAAATTCCCCACAAGCCAAGGAATAGGAGAAGTAAAGGGTAACCAGAAGGCAGCAAGAAAATGTGCAAGGATCGCACTAAGCAAGAGAAAAAAGACAACCAAAGAGGTCCTATTAATAGATGAGGACCCAAGAGAGGATCATGGGAGACCCGCCCCCATGGAGGAATTAAAAGAAATACTCATAGAAGATTCCGACAGGAAGGCAAAAATCGGAACCGCCTTATCTTAGAAAGAGGAAAAACACTTAGTAGCTTTACTAAGGGAATACAAAGATCTGTTTGCCTGGTCACCAAGCGATATGCCAGGAATATCAGAAGAAGTAATTTCACACAAGCTCAATATAGACGCGGCAACGCGACCAATAACACAAAAGGTAAGGCCAATGGGAGGAAGCAAAAAGATAGCTATTCAGGAAGAAGTGGAAAGGATATTGAAAGCAAATTTCATCAAGGAGATCAGATTCCAAACATGGATGGCAAACCCAGTACTGGTAAAGAAGGTGGGAGGAAGTTGGAGAATGTGCATCGATTATCGCGACCTAAACAAAGCATGTCCTAAGGACTCATACCCACTCCCAAGAATAGATCAGTTAGTGGATGCAACATTAGGTCACCAACTAATGAGCTTCATGGATGCATACTCAGGATATAACCAGATAAAAATGGCCCCTGAAGACGCCCCTCACACAGCATTCTACGCTGACAGTGAGATATACCATTATACGGTGATGCCCTTCGGACTCATAAATGCTGGAGCAACATATCAAAGAATGGTCAACAAAATCTTCGGAGACATGATAGGGAAGACAATGGAGGCATACGTGGACGACATGATCGTCAAATCCAAAAAGAAGAAAGACCATGTGGAAAATCTTCGCTCAACGTTTGAGAGAATGAGACAATACCAAGTCCTCCTAAACCCGAAAAAATGTGCATTTGGGGTACAATCAGGGAAATTTTTAGGTTTCATGGTAAGTCAGCGAGGCATAGAGGTAAACCCCGAGAAACTGCAAGCAATTGAAGAAATGCAGTCACCTACGAAACACAAAGAGGTTCAACGACTGAATTGGAGGTTGGCAGCTCTTAACAGATTCCTGTCCAAGATAGGAGAAAAGCACTACCCTTCTTCGAGGTGCTAAGGGAAAACAAGAAATTCGAGTGGACACCAAGGTGTGAAGAAGCCTTCCAACAACTCAAACAACATCTAAAGACACTACCACCCCTAGCAAAGCCTACACCAGGGGAGCCCCTCTACCTCTACATCTCCGTGAGCAACGTGGCGGTAAGCTCGGTGCTAATAAAAGAAGAAAACGCTGCACAATTGCCAGTATACTTCGTAAGTAAAACATTGGCAAAGTATGAGATCAACTACTTGCCAATAGAAAAGTACCTCTATGCATTGATCATATCTGCAAGGAAGTTGAGACCATATTTTCATGGGCATGAAATAACAGTCCTCACAGACCAACCATTGAAACACCTCCTCCAAAGACCAGATACATCGGGAAGATTGACCAAATGGTCAATTGAGCTAAGTGAGTTTCGTATTCACTTCGCCCCTAGAACAGCTATTAAAGGGCAAGCTTTAGCAGATTTTATCGCCGAATACATCGGAATTAATCCCGATGAAAACTTGGGAGAAATCACAACTACAAGTGAGGCGAGTAGCAGTCAGGAGAAACCACCAGAAGAATTATGGGAGATGCATACCGATGGGTCATCCAACGGGGGATGATCAGGTGCAGGACTCCTATTATACCCACCGAGTAGGGATACACCTCTACGCTATGCCATGGCACTTACCTTCAAGTCAACGAACAATGAGGCTAAATACGAAGCACTGATAACAGGCTTGAGAATAGCCAAAGGAGTAGGGGCAAAGCACCTAAGAGTTAAGTGTGATTCCCAATTGGTTGTCAATCCAGTGAAAGGAATTTACACAGCAAAGTCTGAAAACATGCAGAAATACCTACAACAAGCCAGAGACCTAATAAAGAGCTTCCAAAGCTTCGACATTGAGTCAGTCCCAAGAGAACTAAACCAGGAGGCGTACGCCTTAAGCAAACTAGCCCTAGGGGCTGAAGCAGGCAAAGAGGTTCACTTTGTAGAGCAAAGAACGCAATCGGTGATAGAACAAATGGAGACTCTAGTAATAGATGAAGGAGAAGCCTGGATGACCCCAATGCGTCAGTACATCACAGAAGGAAAACTCCCAGAGGATAAAGTGGAGGCAGTCAAGATTGAAAGAATGGCTAGAAATTATGCAATGATGGATAATGAACTCTACAAAAAAGGGTACTCCACACCCTTCCTCAAATGCATAACGTATCCAGAAACAGAGAGAGTACTTGCAGAGCTCCATGAAGGAGATGCGGGGTGCCATGAAGGAGCACGATCAATAATCCGAAAGGTCTACAACCTAGGGTACTATTGGCCAACAATGAGCAAAGAAGCAGCAGACCTAGTACAAAAATGTGATCACTGCCAAAGGTACTCCAGAAATATAACAGCCCCAGCGCAAAGCTAAGTTCCATCTCGGGAGCCTGGCCATTCGCACAGTGGGGGATTGATCTGATAGGCCCCCTACCAAGAACAAAAGGGCAGAAAACTTGCATAATAGTAGCAATAGACTACTTCTCCAAGTGAATAGAAGCGAAGCCAATGAGAAAGACAACAGATGAGCAAATCGTTAACTTCATTCAGTCTCATATTGTCTCGAGATACGGAGTCCCAAAAGCCATAATAAGTGATAATGGTCCACAATTCAAGAGCAAGAAACTGCAATGGTACTGTGAAAGGCTGAATATAGAGCAACGCTTCGCATCAGTAAAGCACCCCCAGACAAACGGACAAGTAGAGTCGGCAAATAAAATAGTGCTAGACGGACTAAAGAAACGACTTCATGCTACCAAGGGAAGTTGGGTAGATGAGTTGGAAAATGTCCTGTGGGCGGTGCGAACAACACCAAAGATAGCCACAGGAGAAACACCATTCGGCCTAGTATACGGGACCGAAGCGGTAGCACCAGCAGAAATGGTTGTATCATCACTAAGGACCACGTACTTTGAAGAGCACGAGAACAACAAAGCAAGGCTCTTAGACTTAGACCTTGTGGATGATAAAAGATGGAACTCAGAGGAAGCCCAGGCACGAATGCGCCTTGTATCCGCAAGATATTACAACCGCCAAGGAGAGACAATTCCACATAGGAGAACTAGTGCTCAGAAGGAACGAGTTCTCACACTTAGACCAAGTCAGAAAATTATCTCCAAAGTGGGAAGGGCCATATAAGATAGCATCAGTTCCATACGCAAATGCTTACCGCCTAGAGGATGGGGATGGGTATATCTCCACAAACACCTTCAGTGGAGAACATCTAAAGAAGTTCTACGTCTAAGAAGACAACACAAATAAAAGACCATGTCCTTAGTTTAATATTCAGCACTTTGCATGTTCAAGCATTTTAAGTTTTCCAAATACAACTTTTGAGAAGGAGAACTCAAGAAGTTACTCCGACTCTACACCTATCTTTGATTTCCACCAAAAGGTGTCTTGATCCATCCAAGGCACCCCAAACGTACATAAAGCATGAATGCTCCTAATGAAGTAGAAGTTACTCAAAAGTACCTTTCAAAAGAAGATGGTGATATAATCACTATGTTATCCTTACACAGATATGACTCCCAAGTCACTTACACCTTCAACGCCCCCAAGAGCGTATCTTGAGAGTAGTTTTCATACTACGACCTTCAACGCCTCCGAGAGCGCATCTTCAGAGTAGTTTTCATACTACGACCTTCAACGCCTCCAATAGCGTATCTTGAGAGTGGTTTCCAAAAACTACGAACTTCGACGCCCCCAAGAGCGTATCTTGAGAGTGGTTTTCAAAAACTACGAACTTCGACTCCCCCAAGAGCGTATCTTGAGAGTGGTTTCCAAAAACTACGAACTTCGACGCCCCCAAGTGCGTATCTTGAGAGTGGTTTCTAAAAACTACGACCTTCGACGCCCCCAAGAGCGTATCTTGAGGTAGATTTCAAACTACCAGATTCGACGCCCCCATGAGCGTATCTTGAGGTAGATTTCAAACTACCAGATTCGACGCCCCCAATAGCGTATCTTGAGTAGATTTCAAACTACCAGATTCGACGCCCCCAAGAGCGTATCTTGAGGTAGATTTCAAACTACCAGATTCGACGCCAACCAGGAGCGTATCTTTGGTCTAACTTGCGCCCTCCGGGAGCCTATCCTGTGAAACGTTAAGTGCCCTCCGAGAGCCTGTCTCGTGAACAGATTCAACGCCCACCAAGAGCGTATATTTGGTCTAACAGTACCATATATACCATTTAAAGGGTATCATAAGAGATCATTGCACCATACTAAGAAGGATTCCATGAGAAAATAATTGCAAAGCAAAGTTGTATGAAGAACACATAATATTTTTTCTTGATGAGATAGCAGGTATGATGTGAAGGGAAACACAAAAGAGAGATAAGTAAAGGAAAGCACAAGGAAAGGAAGAGTCCTTGATCAAAGAAATATATACAGAAGCGTATGAAGTACCCATCAAAAGGCAGGTGTTCCACACACCATGCATACCACAACCAAAGGAAGGTGTTCCACACACCGCCAACATAACCATGCAAAGAAGGAAAGCAACAAAACATCCCAAGTATAGCAATCCCAAAATGAACTCGACCCATCAAGGGGAGAAACACTCAACCCATTAAAGGGGAAGAAATGTAAAGTCATATGTACAAGGTTAAAGAGATATCAGCATATCAACCAGAGCCTGCTGGAGAGTCCTCACGGTCCTGACCCTCTGAGGAAGAACCACCAATAGAGCTCGAAGAAGAGGAGGAAGAGCCTGAACTATCAACATCCACGGGTATAGCATCCACCTGTGCAGGGGCAGGCTCATCAGCAACGGCAACTTGACCCCTAAGAATGGCCATATAACCAGTAGCATATGGTCCAGAGTCACCCAGATCATTGACGGGAAACTGGGGATCAATACGGAAGATGTGATCGACAAGGTACACCCCGAACTGGTTCATCTCCTGGTTCAACCGAACGCTGTAATCAGCAGTAAAGGCAGGGGAAGCTTTGTACTCAGCTACTGCAACAGCTCTCTCCTCCGCCTGGCACCTCGCCTCAAGCTTCGTCAACTCCTCAGCATGGAGTGACAATGCAACATCAGCCTCACGGCGCAAACTACCCACGGTAGTCTCAAGTAGAGCTACCTGGTCCCTAAGCTCCTACATCTGCAAGTCAGACAGGCGAGCATTCTCAACAGCAGTGGCAAGCTCCGCCTTCAAGGACACCTGGTTATTCTCAAGAGCCTTCTTTTCATTTGACGGCTCAAGCGCAAGAGACGACATATTCACCATGTCGGACATACCCTGAAAATTCAACAAGGGGTAAGTGACTTAGCAAGCAATCACATGAAAGAAGAAAAGGAAGAGAAACACCACTTACAGGAACATAGCGGGATAACACCCCCTGGATGAAGCGCCGGGTCTCCTTAGGAGACTTAGGCTGAGGAACATGATCACCAGGAGCGATGGCACCGCGAAGTACCCGAATGCCAACCTCCGGGGTGCGCAAGGAGGAACCGCTGTCAAAGTGGAACTCCTTCAATCCAGCAAAGAGAGTCCACTCAGCTCCCACGATATCCTCGTCAGTAAGGCGCGTACTGTCCTTCCGACTCAAAGCCGGAGGCCCACCTATACAAAGAAAGCAAAATAAAGAAAAACAAAAGCATAGAAGCATCAATGACATAAAGAAAAAACGAACCTGAAGACCGTGCCCTCGGCTGGGGGGCAGGAGATGGAGATTCAGTGACCACCCCACCATCGCCAGCAGGCCGCTTCCCTTTATCAGCCCGGGAAGGCGCCTCTTCGACCACTATCTCTTTGTCGCGAGACAGGGTCGGGGGACGAACACCAGGGGGAGGAGGATCTGCCGCCTTCTTCTTCTTGACAGCCGAGGCCCCGGCCTCAGAGTCGGACCTCCGTGACTTGGACTTAGAAGGTCCAGAGCCCTTGCCCACAGAGACGACTCTCTCGGTCACCAAAGGAGAGTGCCCTAACAACACAAGGAAAACAACATGAGAAAAAACACAAGTATACCATAAGAGAAGGAAGAAAGAAATATACCAGAGGCCCCAGCAGTCTTCCCAGGCATAGGGGACTTCTTCGGAGTAGAGCTGGAAGGAGCCCTCCTCTTGCTCAAATCAACCGGCGCCGCCTGCACGTTATACTTTTTCCCGTGAAACCAACCTACAAGGGAAAGACAGAAAATAAATATAGATGAGAAGACTAAGTGGCATACCGAATCCCAGGAGAGAGGATTCAAACTAATCCCTGCCTCATAGAGGTCTGTCTCGGTCACCAAGGACACAGGGCAGTAAGACTGGGTCTTGTGGCTCTCGTAGATAGTCTTCATAGTCTCTAAGTCCACAGAAGAGAACTCCCCAAAGGCAGACCAGCCATCTGATCGGTCCTCATTCAGAACCGGCCAGGTAACGTATCGATCCGTGATAAAGAAGTAGTGTTTGGCCCAATGGCTCGCCGAATTATCGCTTCGAACCACGAAACGAAGAGAAGTATTCCACTCAACCCCGCTCAACCCAAAATCAGCAAATCGGGAATATTTGAGGGAAGGATAGCGAGTCACGAAACTCGCGAAGCCTACCTTCTTTTAATACTGAAATCGGAAGAAGCACCGGAACAAGACCAAGGAGTACTTCCAGGAGTACCACTGACATAACACCCGGAAACCCACCCAGACGCGAATAGAACTGGGGGCAAGGTTCACAGGGGAGATCCTAAAGAACCTACTCAATTCTAGGAGCTCATCGCAATAAGGCAGGCGTAACCCAAACCGAATCTAGGAAGGATAGACAACAACCTTCCCCCTGGGAGGCTCTGTCACTGTCTGGCGAGTGTTTCCCAAAGAAGGGAGGAAAGGGTACAAAGGCTCGTCTAAAGGACAAATGTCGCCTAAGGTGACATGCTCATTATAGTCGGACCTAGTCAAATAGTTCTCCGACAAAGCAGCAATACCTAAATCAAAGGCAGTGAGAAATTCCAAGCTCGAATCAGGCTCCGACCAATACCCCGGCCCAGAATCCGACTCCGAACTAATGCCAGGAAAGAAAATAACGCGACGAATAGAGAGAAAGAAAAGCTTACTCATCCTTCGAAGGATATAACGCCTCTGCCAAGTCTGTGTACGGGGGCACCACCACGAGTACAATACCTGTCATAGCATGACGGGTATTAGAATAAGAAGATCTCTGAAAAATCCGGACATACCCCGGCACCCAACAAGCAACAACCAAAGATTCAAAGGCACCCAATGAAGGTAATGAACGCATGCTAAGGACACTACAACGGGCAATTTTGCTCGGATAAAAAACCAATTCCCAAGCAAAATTACGATTATGCCCCTCGACGGAAATCAACACACAAATGACATCACAACGTCAAATTCAAGCGGAAAAAATTAAAACGGCCAAAAATACTCCCCAAATCGTCGGCGGCTATCTACAGCAATCACATATTCAATCAAAGGTCGACAAATCAATGGTAAACGAAAGGAAAAAGATTGGACCTTTGGAAAACCCGACCCGATTTGGTAAACGGGACCGAGGTTTGAATTTCGAGGTCGCCGAAAATCTGGTCCCGCCGTCGCCGGAGCTGGGCTCAGCCGCCTGGCCCTCGCCACGTCTCGATGCTGGCCGGTCGGAGCCACCCATGTCCCGCCTCGTCGTCGCCTGCCCCAGTCGGTCCAGACGCCGTCCCTCGTCCAGCCACCGCCCAGCCGGAGTCGTGCCGCCGTCCTCTGCTGGCCCTCCCCGTGCCTCCGCTCCGCCCGCTGGCCACCGAGCTGCTGGTCGGAATTCCTGGTCCTCCACCGGAATTTCGGCCAGCCCCCCTCCCTTGGTATGCAAGATTTTCTCCCTTGGCCTCCAAGTGTGGGAAAATGGGGAAAAGATGACAATGGTGGCTAAGTGAGGTAATTTCTTCACTCCTCTATATATTTGAAAAGGTGTAGGGTTTTTTAAAGTGACATAATCACAACCCTCCATTTAAAATTAGAAGAGATCTAAGGGTTAAAGGGAAAACTATCATCTTTACCTCCCTTAGACTATGGTTAGACATATTCCCACCCAAGTTAATATCCTATAGGCATGTTTTTTAATATCCTATACTTAGAAAAAAAAAATTGGACCAAAACCGAAATTTTTCCCCGCAAAGGCTTACCCCGTCATGAAATTGAAGCATGTACTCACTTAACCATATTCATGTTGCACCCCCACATATGCACATATTTTCCGAGTATAAGCTCATGACGGTATTGGATTTATTATTTCCATCTCAGACGGACACGTGCTGGGACACGTGTCCGTGCTATTCTGACGTTTACAATTCCTCTATCTTATAAGACAGGGGGCAGAGTCAGAGACACACACCCATGGGTAAGTAAAGATTCCGACAAAAGGTAAAATCCCGGCTTCAAATTGCGCGTGTCATACAATCCTAAAATAGAGTCAATCAAGGGTCAGACCATTGGTTGACTCGGGGGCATGTGATGGATATACCCCCAATTTGAACCCGTTGACTTCCGAATCGTTTTATTTAGATCACCCCGTTAATGATTATAAATCGAAACTTCGACCCAAACACCCCGCCGAAACGCCATCGGTCCGGACGAGGCGAAAATACTCGTCCGGGCCGCGCGACGAACTCACCTAGGTGAGGTCGGGTGGCCATACCCGACCTCCCCTAGGGGAGATAGGGTTGGCCAACCCTATCTCCCCTAGGGAGGGGTTGGGTGGCAACACCCAACCCCTACCCTTGGGGGTCGGATTTTATCCCCGCCCCCAAGGGCCCTGGCACCGTTTCCCGACTCCCGCACTTAGATTATTTCCGCCACCTTCTCCATGCTTTAAGGTTTTAATTATGTGATCAAGGACTAATTAATTGTGTTTAAAGGTTAACGATGTCATTAAGCCACCTTAATGACACCGTTGCCTATAAATACAGCCTCTCCACCATTCATTTGATCATCTTGGCTAAGTGTGCAATTTAGCTCTAACTTCTCTCTAGCTTTATCTCTCTAAAAACGACGTTCTGACTTAAGCATCGGAGATGGTTCATCAAGCACCATCCCCCCCCCCCCCCCCTCTGTGCTTGATATTGCCCCTGTTGCAGGGTAGTGTGGAGAAGAGAAAGAGGAGGACAGAAGGACAAGCCCCAGAGCGACTAGCCCCCGAGAATTCTAGATCCGTCAGCTCACCAGTGAGGAATAAGCCTTAGACCGACAACCCGTTGACCGAAGGCTTAGAACCTAACAATGACCAAGGCGTCGTGGTGCACATTGTGCTCTTTTTCCTTTGATGAGACACCAATGACATCTTTTATGGCAGCATCCTTCATGACGGCATCCTTTATGTCGACATACTTCATGTCGGCATACTTCATGCCGGCATCCTGAGACTTGTGCACTGTCTTTACAACGTACCCTGCTTGCTCGTATGACTTCTCGCCTCCAGCATCAAAGTCTCCATGGATCCCATGTACGTTTGCCATCTTTTCCGAATGGGATGCAATGTATATCGTATTCTGGACCTCAAGGCCATACTGTGCGGAAGGCACACTGCTTATTGGCATGGAGGATATGTCGTATCCTTGATTCTTTAGAGTCTCCCTGAATGCGATAAGCTCTTCAAGCGCATCCATCATGGCTGGTGTGACTGGTGGCAGGCTGCCTGCGCCTCTTGCTTGCTGCTGCACTCCGTCAGCTAGCATCCCGTATGGGAACTCTTTGTTCCTTTCCGTCCTTTGCTCGAACTCATGCACTGGTACCTCGTTCTGGAGTCGGGACCATGTTGCGCGGAAGGCCCATTTGCGGTTGACATGGAGGAGGCGGTAGACTCTGCATCTGGAATGTGAGAAGGTCCTTGTTGGCTTCTCGTCGGCTTCGCTTGTCTGCCCCTGCCTTCTTCGTACGTCTGCCTGTCATAACTTGCGGTATGGAACGGCTTCTTGCTCGAATCACGCTGACAACGCCAAGTTTTGAGATCGTTTCCACTTGGGATATCTAGAACTTCTTTACAGGGACCTCGATCCTCGATCAACGAACTAACTTTGGCTTCTACCTCGATCCCCGAACTAACTTTGATCTCTGTCTCAATCTTCTATACACCAGGTCCTGCAGAGCGGGCAATAACCAGCATGGACAGGGGGGTGGTGCTGGTTGTGCCCTCTCCGATACTAAAGTCATGATTTTAGAGAGAGAAAGTTTAGAGAGAGGTCAGAGCACAAATAGCCAATTTCTCCAGAGTTCGAGTTCATTCTTTAAAATGGGAGATCTATGCCCCTATTTATAGGAAACCTGAGAACTGTGCCCGGTTCGATGTCGGTTTACAGGAAAACGCTTGCTGACATTGAGGTTGGCTATATGCGCACTAACTTCTTATACATAGTTAAAACAAGTGTAAACGCGCAGTATTAGTCGGTAATCCGGACCATGTCGACATCCGACATGGTCCGGATTGCCTCAAGGCAATCTGGACCCTCATATTGCCTTATGGCAATCCGGAGGTCCCATTTTGACCCGGGGTGACTGCGGTAAAATCCGTTTTGTGGTTCTAGCATGTTTGCGAGGTCCGAAACGTAAATATAAACCCGAATTGGACAGATATCCAACACTACTTACTTGTTGTTTGCTCCTTGTGTTATTCTTGTAGGTTGCCATTCAAATGGCCAAACTCTCCTCCTTTGTGATTGAGCTCGCAGAGGAGAATAAGGCATTTATGGAGAAGTGTGACGTTGCTTGTCTCGAAGTTGAGCATGCGGAGGAGAAAGCACGCATCTTGGGATTGAAGGTTGTTGATCTACAGGCGGGGAGTTCCTCTCATCAGTCTCGTATTGTTGCACTATAGTCTGATATTGTTGCCCTTCAGGCGAAGGCCGTTGTGGATAGCGCGGAGCATGATCTCGCCTTGCGAGCCATTGAGGAGAAGTCACTTGCGGATGGCAAGGTTAGAGGCGTTGCGGAGTGCAAGGCCTCCGAGTCTTATCGTGCTGACGTTCTGGCAGGTGCGGACGATGTGCTTTATGACTCCATTGAGGGTCTTATCGAGCATGTGTATGCTCTTGTTCCGGACTTGCGCTTTGATCAGTTGGGTCCGTAGTCTGAGTTTTCCACTGGGCATGTGGCCGCCTTGAGACTTAGAGACGGGATTGCTGCCCCGCTTGTTGTGGCGGATGTCCTCCCATATTGTTGAGGAGTACGTCCCCGTCCCTATTTATGTTGATGCCCCCGAGAATATTGAGGCTGACTCTTGTGAGTATGAGTTGGCGTTCAATGATGCTGGAGATGCGATTATTGTGGAGGGTACTACTCTTGGAGAGGTTGCTCCCGGGGCATGTGGAGATGCCGCTGTTGGTGGTGCTCTTGACGTGGCATCAGGTTCAGTGTTTGTTTTTACAAACTCTTTGTATATAGTTTTGGCTCCCCATGTTTAGGTTGAGGTTTCTTGTTGGGGTGTTATCCCTTTGAACCCTTTATGTTTATGTTTCTATGCTTTGACATATTCATATGAGACTTGTCATGGATGGTTTAATAATGTATGGTAATATGGTAGTAATATTTCATACCTTTGTGTTTTGTGAGTTTCCATGTGGTGTGGACTATATAGTAGAGTTGAGAAACGTCCTCTTTTTGGATGTGGCATCCGTAGCTGTTGTTAGGATACATACGTCCCTGCATTGCGTGCCCCTCTTGGTTATACCAAGGCATGGCAAGGTGAATATGAGTTAGATATATGTGTTGTATGCTTGCTATATTCCATGAGTAGTAATGTGCAAGACTTAAGAATGACGCTTAGAATTTGTGGGTAGTAATGCGTAAGGCCAATGTCCTGGCACTTGGCATTTATGGGTAGTAATGCGCAAGTTCTTAGAGTGATCATTGGCATTTATAGGTAGTAATGCACAAGGTCGTTTTCCCGGTACTTGGCATTTGTGAGCAGTAATGCCCAAGACCCTTGTATATACGCGAGCGTGTCGTCTCGGGGAGGCGAGACCTTAGTATTTATCGTCTCTTAGTCTACTCTAAGGCGACGTTGTTACAAGACGCTACTTGTTAATTTGGTGTGTTTTTCCATCCGTTAGTTGGGAACTCCCCGAGTAGCGTTGTTGCAAGGCGTTCTGTTGGCTAACCTAATTACTTGCCTTGCGATGCTAGTACGCCTCCACTTTGTTAATCGAAGGGATGTGACAAAGGTTGTGTGATACGCCTTGTAGTTTATTCCGTCTTTCGGACCATTCCGAAGTGACGTCACGATTTGCCAAATTTGAATGTGTTTTGATCCGCTTTTTGGGTACCCCCGTTATAGCGTTAAGGCGAGAAGTTCATTGGCTAGTCCTTGTACTGACCTTGCGATGCTACTACACCTCTACTTGGTTATTCCAAGGGGCTGTACAAGTTTGTTTTGCACAACTTGTAGTTTTTTCCGTCTCTTGGTCCATTCCAAGGCGACGTTGTGGCAAGATACTACTTTTTTAGTTGGAGTGTTTTATTTCCGTTATTTGTTCACGGACAAGATAACGTTTTACAAGACTCGACTTGTATGTTTGGTGCGTTGTGTATTGCGGCGATTGTTGTCTACGCTTCTGCCGGCGTAGAGTGTTGGTACATAATAATGAACGCTGCTTGTGGGTAGTAGTAGGTTCTCATGGGGTTGCCCTCGTATAGAGGATTTCGCGCCATGTATATGTTTAATAATCTATACTGGGTGTCTCGTTCCTCAGTAAGATGTCATGGGGTTGCCCTCGTGAAGAGGATGTCGCGCCATACACGTGTTTAGTAATCTATAATGAGTGTCTCGTTCCTCAGTAATATATCATGGGGTTGCCCTTGTGAAGAGGATGTCGTGCCATGTAATTGTGTGGGGTTGCACTCGTATAGAGGATGTCGCGCCTGTTAATAGATGATTGCCTCTTGGTTGATGAATCCAAGGAATAACTGTTGTAATCATGGGGTTGCCACTGAGAGGGGATGTCGCGCCATGTTACTTGTAGATAATCCTTCGAAAAGTTTACAGGATGTAGTTGTATAGACTAGATATAACAGATGTCGTGGAAGAGAGCATATCGCGAGCTCGTTGTTGATGTTGAGTATTGACATGTTGGTGGCGTATAATATAAGCCTCTTGTTGTTTTAAGTTGTAGTGTTGCTGCAAAGTTGATGCATAGAGTCAACTACTTGGTGTTTTTCCAGAGCAGGGATTGTATGAGAGTAATGTACCTACGAAATAAAGTAACTTCATTAGAATCTTGCCATATTTACTATGCTGGATAGATGGGGTCAACTGATCACCCATTTTTAAATAATCTACTAAAAGCATAAGCACTTAAAAAAGTAAAACTTGAAAGTAGATGGATGCATAAAGTTGTACATATCGCAGAGATGTGGAAGGGATGTGATTGTCGCCTCCCAATATGTTGTGATGAAGACTATCTGTTCACATTGTGTGATGGCTACAAGCCACGTGGTGTTGTAAGGCCCCAAGGGCTATCATCTCTTCGATTTCCATTCGCAGAGTGAGGCAGTCGTTAGTGTTGTGACCCCAAGTGTTGTGGAATTTACACCAATGCGTGATGTTAGCTCCCAAGAACGCATATGGTGTTTCCCTTGGGGAAGGCAGCTTGTTCTGCATGATGCTCAAAAATATCTCTTCGACCTCTGTGTTCAGAGGCGTGGATGCATATTCTGGGCCATCAAGTGTGCTCCTGCTTTCGTGTTGTTGAAAGAGTGCTCCACCCTCACCTGCGGGTGGTTTGCTCCACTCGAGTTCCCCTCGTGTGTCTAGGGTTTCTGACCTTTAGCCAAACTGCATTCAGCGCGAAGCGCTTGAAGTATTCGAGAGTTGGTTCCCTTTCTTCTTGCCTGATGTCCCAAACACTTTGCAGTGTTGGGGCTTGTTGGTAGTTGGTTGGCCGTATAGGCTCAAAGATTTGTTCAAGTCGTACCTCTTCAACTTGCTTATCCTCTTCCTGTTCGGGAAAAACCTGCCTTATCATGGAGATGGAGAGTTGTTGTTTACGCCTTAGAGCGTTTACATAGCACTGTCGTGCTGCGGTTTGATCTCCTAGGATCTCTCCAACTCCTTTCTTGGTTGGGAATTTTAGCTTCTGATGTGCCGTGGATGGCACTATCTCCAGGGGGTTTATGGTTGTTCTTCCAAGAATCCCGTTGTATGCCCCCAAGGTTTCGACCACAATAAAGTTGACATTAATGTCAAGCTTTGTCCAACCTTCTCCTAGTGTTACCGGGAGTGTGATCGTACCGAGTGGGTATGTTGCAGCTCTTGCGAAGCTTATGAGAGGGAATGTTCCGGGACTCAAATCTGCCTTTGTACGAGCAAGTTGTTCGATCACCTTGATGGTCAAGATGTCAGCAGAACTTCCTCCGTCAACGAGGATTCGTTTTACGTCGTAGTTCGCATTTAGGCATGGTGATGACGAGTGCGTCGTCATGGGGGTATACGATGTGTCTCATGTCTTCTTTAGAAAACATGATAACCAGATCCTCTTCCTCCCCTCTTGGTCGTTTGCCGTATTTAGGATGCGTCTCTGCCTGCGAGGCGTAGACATTCCTTGAATGCGAGCCTTGGCCCCCAGCAGCTGGTCCTCCGTGTATGACATTTATTACACCCCTCTTGGGAGGAGGTGGGTTGTCATACGCCTTCTCTTTTCCTTTGTTTTTCTGGAGGTCTCTCCTTGGGTCTTTGTAAGAGTGTTTTACCCCTGATCGACATAGTGCTTTAGTTCGCCCCTTAGAATGACTTTGTTTATGCGCATCCTTAGGCTGAAGCAGAAGTCAGTTGTCGTATCCTTTAACCTCATGGTTTTCACACCACTTGTCTTCTTCCTTTCCAAAGGGGCCGTTTCGCCAATTGTTTGGTTCCCTCAGAGATTAGTTTCCTTCATCTCTTTTAGGATTGCCGACATAGGGGCGTTTAGTGGAATGAGGTTCGCGGTGTTGACCTCCCTTGGTTTTTGGAAACCGACCTGGACGAGACACTTAGGCTGTGGTTGCCAGTGATTTTGTTGCTGGTTCCCTTGGGGTTGTTTTGCATGTGAGGCTTTGTTGGCATTGTATTTGTTGCGCTCAGCATTCAGCTTTGCTCTTGCGTTGTTCCTGAACCTTTCCAGGTCCACGTACTCCTTCAAGCGCGAGGCTAACTCCTCTAGAGTTTCAGCCGGGTGTTTGGACATCTTCCCCCAAGGAGAAACCTAAGCGACCCAGGTTCCTTATGAATGCCTTGATGATTTCGTCTTCAGACAAGTTCGTTTGAATGTCGGCAATGTTCTGATTAAAACGGATGTAATAATCAGCCAAGGATTCATCATATTGTTGCTTCACATCGTCTAAAGCGCTGGAGTCTTTGAGCAGTCTTCTTTCACCCATGTACCCCTGGATAGACTTTCTCTTCATGTCCAGGAGGTCACGCTTTCTTTGGAAGTGAGAAAAACCAATGTGCCGCTGAACTTATTAAGGTTTGCGGGAACGTGACCGCCACATGGTCTGAGTTTGTAGTTCTTCCTAGCAACGAAGCCTCGTGCTGCTGCATGTGGTCTATGGGATAGCCTTTTCCAGAGTATCTCTCAATTCGTATGTTATTTAGGATTCCCAGAACCCATACATACAACATCTCCTTGGCGAAGGGGTGACTTGTGCTGTCTGTTAAGACGTGCATTGGTCTGGTCTTTTTCTGCTTTAGCTTTTTCTCAATGAGCGACTCCAAAGTCTTAGCGGTTAACCCTGTGAGGGGAACGTTGTCGTTTTTCTCAGGTATTCCCCAAACATTGTTTGGATTTCCGCTATCCTGCCTCCACCTTTGTTGGTAGTGAGAGGCCTCCCTGCCTTGTCTTTCATTCAGGTTACTTGGCTGCTTCCATGATTCGGCCGGGTATGGCCTTTCGTAGTAAGTTGCACCAGAGTGGGATCCTTGAGGTCCTGAACTGTAGTATTGAGGGTTGGCAGTCGAAGGCTGTCTTCCCTGTTGACTTGGAGCTTCTCTTCGGTGTGTGTCATGGACACTGCTTCCCCTGCAAGATATGCCTAAGCAGGTGGTGGCGGTGGTGGTGGAGGCGCGTAGCCTTGGTTTCTTAGACTGTCCCTGAAGGCCAGGAGTTCCTCTATTGCTTGCATCATTGCGGGAGTTACGGTTGGGGCAGCTTGTGCGCCTTGAGTGTCTGTATTCTGAGGTTGCTGGTTGTTAGCCGGCATTCCGAAAGGTTGATCTTCTTCCGTGCGCGCTCTTTGCTCAAAACCCGGTGGGGTTTCATTGGTTTGAGATGTGTGCTCTGTCCGAGCGTGGGGAACTTCCTATGAGAAAGCTGTGGATATAGCCTGTGGGATATCCTCGGGACCTGGCTGTTTTCTCTTGGATTGTGCCCTGTTGGGCTCTCCTGTAGTGTTTCTTCTCTTTTCCATTTAGCTATTGCTGGTAAGCGAGTGCTTGTTCGTTCGAGTCTCGCAGACGGCGCCAAAATGTTAGGACCCGAACTGGAAGGAATGTCGGATCCTGGTGTTGACTCGGGAAGATGCCTCGGGTCACTTACTTATCGGTGCTCTGCACGTGTCGGGCTCGTGCGTCTCCGTAAACCTGCAAGAGGGACAATATCGCACACCACACGGGGGGGGGGGGGGGGTGGAGTGCAATGAACCCTCTCTGAAGCTTAAGTCAGGTATTTTAGAGAGAGAGGTCAGAGCTTCCGTTGTCAACTTAGTCGGAAAATGGGAGAGAGGAGTTCTTTAAATAGAAGTTTTCCGACTCGAACCCGGTTTTGAACGGTCCAACGCTGGTTTAATGTAAAGTATGAACTGGGAGTAGGCGAGAGTAAAGCTGACATCGGGAGGGTCTGCATGTGTAGTCTTTGCGTAGGGGTTTGTACGTCATCAAGAGGAGTAACCCAGACCGTCCCGGAGTATCGCGAAGATCCCGAGAGGTCCGGGGTGTCTGGACAATCCGGACTAGCTCTGGGTTGTGGCAAAATCCGGAGCCTGTCCGATTGTCATGCAATCTGGACCGGCTCCGGATTGTGATGATAATCCGAACGCGATGTAAGTCCGGGGCGCGTGCCCCAGACTTTTTAGTGTTCGCGGGTGAATAATTCGAGACCGTTTGGTGGGTTTGACGTGTAAACGAAGTCCGAATGATATAAAACGAACCTGAATCAGACGTATACCCATCATGTCGCAACTCTTTGCAGGTTTATTCAATGTGTATTTTATTTCCTTTTTCGATGCGTGATTCCAGACTAATTTTGTTGATTGATTCGATTTGCAGATGTTTTAGCAGCTTTTAGCAGCTCACTACAACAACGATAAAAAATTCTTAGTCATCACTTGCAATCAGAATGGATTGGTACGTTTTTTGCTTATTCAATTCATTTCCTGCTAGATTGCGCTCTACTCTCCGAAGAACTGCAGTTTTAGCTACAAAATATAGAAGTTAATAGGAAAAAAAAAGACATAATTGATTATTATTACAATAATTTAAAAATAAATTTTATAGATATCAATGGTTATATCTTCATTAATTTTAATTTTTAAAAAAGTAACCACAAATAATGCATCAATATAATAATATTGTATTTAACAAAAGTGAAAAGGTATATAAATTAATTTAATAGTAATAAATAAATATTATTATTATTAATTATTAAATGAAACTTACCAAAAAAAAAACGGGTTTTAAGATTTAAAAAGAGGTTTGTTTATACCAATTTTATCTCACTATGCGTACACATGGCAATGCCAATTCTTTAGTAAGAGGTAGATTGAGCAAGAGGATCGCGATTCAGCAAGAGGTGGGCAGACTGCTCGATGCTGGATTCATCAAGGAGCTCCGATTCCAGACTTGGGTGGCTAACCCAGTCCTGGTGCGAAAGAGTAACGGGAAGTGGCGGATGTGTGTCGATTTCCGCGACTTGAACAAAGCCTGCCCGAAAGACTGCTACCCGCTTCCGAGGATTGACCAGCTGGTAGATGCCACATCGGGACATGAGCTGCTGAGCTTTATGGATGCCTATTCCGGGTACAACCAGATCAAGATGGCGAAAGAGGATGCCCCTCATACGGCCTTCTATGAAGACAGTGACGTCTACCATTACGACGTGATGCCCTTCGGATTGATCAATGCCGGAGCAACTTACCAGCGGATGGTGAACAAGTTGTTCGGAGACATGTTGGGGAAAACCATGGAGGCGTATGTGGATGACATGCTGGTGAAGTCCCGACAGGCAGGAGACCATGTCCAGAACTTGGCGGCAGCATTTGAGCGGATGAAGTTCCATCAGGTTCGGCTGAACCCCGACAAATGTGCTTTTGGGGTGAACTCGGGGAAGTTCCTAGGGTTCATGGTGAGCCAGAGAGGAATCGAGGTGAACCCCGAGAAGCTGCGAGCAATCGAGGAGATGCAGTCCCCGAAGACTCATCGGGAGGTCCAGGTGCTGAATGGCCGGTTGGCCGCGATGAATCGCTTCCTATCCAAGGCGAGTGACCGAGCCATGCCATTTTTTGATGTGATGAGGGCCCACAAGAAATTTGAATGGACCGACAAGTGCGAGGAGGCATTCCAGGCACTCAAGCAGCACCTCCGTACCCTTCCGCCGTTGGCGAAACCAGTTCCAGGCGAGCCGCTTTATCTCTATTTGGCTGTTTCTGATGTGGCTGTTAGTTCTGTTTTGATTGAAATTGTCAAGGGCAACCAAGTGCCTATCTATTATGTAAGAAAGGCGTTTGCCAAGTCTGAAATAAACTATCCCGCTATTGAGAAGTATCTCTTCGCGTTGATTATTGCCGCTCGAAAGCTACGACCTTACTTCCATGCCCATGAAGTCACGGTATTGACTAATCAGCCCCTGAAACACTTTTTGAACCGACCGGAGGCGTCGGAGAGATTGGTAAAATGGGCCATCGAGCTGACGGAGTTCCGTATTCATTTCGCTCCGAGAACCGCTATTAAGGGCCAGGCATTGGCAGATTTTATAGCTGAGTCTACGGCACCCGATCTGGAAGTAACGGGTCCCGCAGAGGGGGCAACCATGGAGGAAGTCCCGACAACAGAACAACAGCTAGAACAGCCAAATGAGGAGAATACTTGGGAGATGTACACTGATGGTTCATCAAGTGTGGAAGGCTCGGGGGCAGGATTCGTATTGATACCGCCCGGTGGAGGCGAGCCCCTACGATATGCCTTGGCGTTGACGTTCAAAGCCACCAACAACGAAGCGGAGTATGAAGCTCTCATCACAGGCCTTAAGATTGCCAAGGGTACGGGGGTCGATCATTTGAAAGTAAAGTGCGATGCCAGCCTGATCGTGAATTAGGTCCAGGGGAACTACGAAGCCAGGAGCCCGATAATGAAAAAGTATTTGCATGAAGTGCAGACTTTGAAGGGAAGCTTCAAAATCTTCGGCATCGAGGCGATCCCGAGGGAAGAAAACGCGGAAGCGGATGCCTTGAGCAAGTTTGCCCTGGGAGTGGCCCCCGAGGAGAATCGGAGGGTGCATTTCCTAGAAAAGGTGATTATCTCAAACATTGATCCGGCGGAGGTCTGCGCTATTGAGACAGGATCGGAAGAAGAAGAGAAGCCCACGTGGATGACCCCGATGGTCACGTATCTGACGATAGGGACACTCCCCGATGACAAGGTGGCAGCTGTCAGGTTGCGACGGATTGCGGACAACTACGCGATGGTGGACAACCAGTTATACAAAAAAGGGTACGTAAAGCCTTTCTTAAA
The DNA here is from genome assembly GCA_036873135.1 of Clarkia xantiana subsp. parviflora. NCBI lineage: Eukaryota > Viridiplantae > Streptophyta > Magnoliopsida > Myrtales > Onagraceae > Clarkia > Clarkia xantiana. The sequence continues at coordinate 11,736,042 of JAPTYO010000001.1, read as the reverse complement.
ATGCGTAGTGGAACCCGACACAAATCGGATCCTGAGAGAACTACATGAGGGAGTCGCGGCCTGTCATGAAGGGGCCCGATCTCTTGTGAGGAAGGCGCTGAACTTGGGCTACTATTGGCCTTCGATGAACAAGGAGGCGACAGCAATGGTCCGATCCTGTGATGCATGCCAGAGGTACGCTCCAAATATTGTGGCTCCCGCCGCGGACTTAATGCCCATCAGGAGTGCATGGCCCTTCGCGCAATGGGGGATTGATTTGCTGGGACCTCTTCCCCAAGCGAAGGGTCAGTGCAAGTATTTGCTCATAGCCATCGACTACTTCTCAAAATGGATAGAAGCTAAAGCATTGGCTAGAACGACGGGGCAGCAGATCCTCAATTCCTTCAAACTCAGATCGTATCCCGGTACGGGGTTCCTCGAGTGTTGATCAGCGACAACGGCCCTCCGTTCAATGGGGCTCAGTTGAAGGAGTACCTGGAAGAACTAAATATTGAGCATCGGACCGCTTCAGTCCGCCACGCTCAGACCAATGGCCAGGTAGAATCAGCCAACAAGATCGTGATGGATGGCTTGAAGAAGAGAGTCTATGCCTTGCAGGGCCATTGGCTGGATGAGCTCGAGAACGTGCTGTGGGCTGTGAGAACAACACCCAAGCAATCAACAAGAGAAACTCCGTTTGGCCTGGTCTATGGCACGGAGGCAGTCGCTCCCGTGGAAATAGCGTGGCGTCCCACCGCGCGAAATATTACGAGCCTCTGACAAACGAGGAAATAAGGCGTCTAGACTTAGACTTGCTCGAGGAGAAAAGATGGAAGGCTGATGAAGTTCAGGCCCGAATGCGTCTGGCAACAGCCCGATATTACAATCGGCGTGTCAGGTCCTGACAATTCTTCGTGGGAGAACTTGTCTGGCGGAGGAACGAGTTCGTTCAACAAGATCGGATCAACAAGCTATCGCCAAAATGGGAGGGACCTTACAAGATCGTAGGGATGCCAGCACCCAATGCATACAGGCTAGAATACCTTGATGGCAAGACGTTGAAGCATTCCTTCAATGGCGAACACTTGAAGAAGTATCATGTTTGATATTAAGCCGCCGTGAAAGGTGCAAATTATCTATCAATAAGATCCGATGTAAGCCTATTTTGAGCTATTTATGAATAAAGAAATTGCTTCCGATCAAATTGCTTTTAGATTTATTCTAACTGTTAGTAAGACGTCCTGAAGGACGCGACAAAAGCCTTCCGAGGTATGCGTAAGTCGTCTATATGATGCGGCCAAAAGCCTTAACGGGTATGGATAAAAGCCCTACGGGGTACACGTAAGTCGTCTATATGATGCAACCAAAAGCCTAGGTACGAAAAGACCCTGAGTGGTCCGCGTAAGTCGTCTATATGATGCGGCCAAAAGCCTTAACGGGTAAGAAAAGACCCTGAGTGGTCCGCGTAAGTCGTCTATATGATGCGGCCAAAAGCCTTAACGGGTACGAAAAATCCTTAACGGGTCCGCGTAAGCCGTCTGACAAAGACGCGATAAAAGCCCTTAAAGGGTACGATCAAAGTCGTCTGATTAGGCGCGATAAAAGCCCTAAGGGGTGTGAAAAACCATCTTAAGTGATGTGGAAAATGGCCTTGAAAGGCAGGGACGAGAAACCTTAAGTGGTGAAGTCCCGATTGGACGAGAAACCTTAAGTGGTGAAGTCCCGATTGGACGAGAAACCTTAAGTGGTGAAGTCCCGATTGGACGAGAAACCTTAAGTGGTGAAGTCCCGATTTTGGACGAGAAGCCTTAAGTGGTGAAGTTCCGATTTTGGACGAGAAGCCTTAAGTGGTGAAGTCCCGATTTTGGACGAGAAGCCATAAGTGGTGAAGTCCCGATTTTGGACGAGAAGCCTTAAGTGGTGAAGTCCCGATTTTGGACGAGAAGCCTTAAGTGGCGAAGTCCCGATTGGATGAGAAACCTTAAGTGGTGAAGTCCCGATTTTGGACAAGAAACCTTAAGTGGTGAAGTCCCGATTTTGGACAAGAAACCTTAAGTGGTGAAGTCCCGATTAGACCAGAAACCTTAAACGGTAAAATCTCGAGTAAAACGTCGGAAGGACGTATGAAGTCATTTTAAATGGCGCATCGGAACGTTCTGAGTAACGAATTTAAAGCCGCTTTAGATAAGTGCAAACGAGTATCGGGGCCAAAACAGATGAAAAGAAACTGCTTATATAAAGGCCCGAAGGCCAAAGAGGTTCCGGTACAAAGGGTAAAGAAGACAAGGAGAAAAATTACAAGGACTAAAAGTACAGAGCATTAAGCTTGGTCCTTATTGGCGGCATCAACAGGAGTTGGGTCCACGGAGTTAGTGGCAGAAGGCTCCACAGGGTCAGCCGTTGGAGGAATGGCTATCAGGATCATGGGATCGAGGAGTTTTCGATGAAGAAGTAGCTCCTCTTCACTCTGAACTTGTGGTATGCATTTCCGGCCTTGAGCATCGGCCTCTTTGGTGGAAATGATACATCCTTCCCGGAGAGCTGCATCATAAGAAGTGCTGAAAATTTCGTTCAGAACATAGTCGAAGTTGAAAGGCTTCCTTCCCTCGAAACCAGATCCACTATCTGAAATCAGCCATTGAAAGGAATGTTAGGTTTATTCGGAAAACCACAATCAAGCTAAGTAAAGATGAAGGCAAACGATAGAGAAGGAAACCTTACCAGACATGGTAAAGTCTTGAATCACTTGAAGAGCAAAAGACACGGGGAGAAGAAACTTCAAGTTCAAAAATGGATGCACTTCCAAAAATGGAGACAGTGAAGAAGAATAGTGCCAGGGTCTTAGCTTTTATAAGCAAAAGGACAAACTGGACGGACTTAATCTGGACCGTTGAAGACGAAACGATTCAATCTTGACCGTTGAAGACTGAGGGACGGTACAGAAAAGACGTTGGTGACGTAATGAGTTCCTTTTTCAGAAAGCAACAGTCACGCTGATGTAAGAATCATTTCATAATCTCCAGCATTTAATGCTACAGTAACCGAGGAGTCTCCTCGGATTTGGCAACTGCCCATGGGGCCTGGTGGGCCCAAGGTAATCATGAGTAAGAGACTCTGTTATACAACAATCACACGCAAGAACAAAACCTCCGACGGTGGTATCGGAAGGCATGAGGACAAAGCCTCCGACGGTGGTATCGGAAGGCATGAAGACAAAAGCCTCCGACGGTGGTATCGGAAGGTATGAAGACAAAAGCCTCCAACGGTGGTATCGAAAGGTATGAAAACAAAAATCTCCGACAACGAGGTCAAAAGAGCTGAATTAAAAGACATGACGAACTAAAAGTCCCCCATGTCTTGGGGGCAAATGATGGGTTCCGATGTAATCGTTAGCCCCGTTAACAGCCAATGGACGGCGAGTAGGTCCAGTGGGCCTCGTGAAAAGCCTGGAAGGCCCAGAGGCCCAGCACGAAGGGTTCCGACTTTAGCGATCCCGATGTATGAGCTGAATGCTCCCGATGAGAAGCCTCTGAGTAGGCCCCGATAAGCCTACTCAGAGGCCCCGATAATAAAGCCCCGCAGAGGCTGGACCTGTCCCGTAGAGACTGAAGGTCCTGGGTGGTGATCTAGAATGAAACAACTCTGGAGTCTCCTACAGGAGTCGGGACTTGTGATCAGAGGATAAAGACCGAGAAACCCGCCTACTAGATAGAGTAGTGGGAGACGGTTAGAGATAAAGATAAATCCCCCGAGATACGCAGGGCGTGCCCGAGATACGCGGAGTACGGGTAAGATACGCGGAGCGTGGGGCGAGATATATGGAATCCCAACCGAGATATGCGTAATCGTGGCGAGATACACGGAATCATGGGCAAAACTGCCAGGCGCAGTAACAGGTAACTGAGTAACTTCCCCTCCTATATAAAGGAGGAAGTTACCTCAGAAAGCCATCATCTAATACGAACTTAGACTTTTGCTTACCACCCCATTGATCACCATACTCATTTAAGCATCGGAGAGGGATTCTGGGTCACCACCAAGGTCATCCCCTTTTGCAGGATTACACGGAGCCCGGGAGTCCAAAGCCTTCCGTCAAGGACGTAACGGAGCTTCGCTCGTGATCCAACAATGTGGACAAATGAGATGTTTCGATTTTGAAATGTAAGTGCGTCATTTTTACTTGCCACAATTTTATACAATTTATCCAAATTATATTATCTGAAAAATAATCATGTCTACACATGTTACATTTACATATAAGCAGTGCCGATGACACTATTCATATATTGCATACGACTTTAATGAAAGAATAAAAACATAACTGTTTTTATTATCCAATTATAAGTGTAAGAGTTTTTTTTTTTAAATGTGATAAAAAATTTATCAAGTATAATATAAGTACAAAACTAAGCTCCCTAAAAACTATTTATAAATTTATGAATCCAAAAACCACTAATTCAATCTTAAAAACAATTTAAATTTTTCTTTTGAAAGTTATATTCAACAATTAACACTAATTTTATTTATTTATTATTAATTAATAAATTAATTTATATAACTTTTATATTATGTAACCTACAACCATATTATATTAATGTATCATTTGTGTTTATACAATTATTTCTTGTTAGCAAATTTAATAAAATTATGAAAACATAACAATTAATATCTGAAAAATTTAGTTTTAGACTATGGTATATTAATCCATTATGCATTATTGTTTTTCTATTAAGATCTATTTTCTAGAAATATATATATATATATATATATATATATTTCATACATATTAGTTTAATCATATTGATCGCTATTTTGTACAATAAGTACAAAGTTAATTTACCTAATTTATTACTAAAAAATTATTTATAATATTTTAAATAATTTTGCTTATATAATTAATTTTATATTAATATATTCGCTTGGATAAAATGATTAAAACATATAAAAATGTTGGAAGGATAAAAATTTATATATTAATGATCTACATTGCGTTACTAAAATAATTAATAACTGGCCATTAACCCCGCGCACCGCACGGGAAAAATTATAAATAAAAATTAAAATAAGATTACTCATTATTTATTTAAATTAAGATAACCCTCTTCATCTGAAAACTTTTAAATATATATTTTTTTTTTGTAGAAATTAATTTATAATAATGTGCATTAATTTAATTAGAGTATTTAATACTAATTATTACTTAAAATATTTAACAGGTTGATAAATAATCAACAATATATATCATTTTTATAATATATATAACTGATAAAATAAAAAACTTTCAATTTTAACATCTAATATTTGTTGAATATTTTTAAAATGTTCTTATTTAAATTATTTAATATACATCTATTAATTATCTAACATATTTTACATGAGTGAATAACTTAATTATAAAATTTTTAGATATCTTACTTTTATACATGTGACTTAATAAAATAGATGCACCTCAAATTTATTATTATACTTTTTTAAGTCTGTCGTATATATTGTTATTGCTATTTTGTGGATTTTTAAAATATAATAATATAGTTATTTTGTAAAAGTAGTATTTTTTTTATAAATATTATGAGTATTATTCATCACTTTTGTATTAAAGAATCATCGTAACAAATATGATATTATTATTATTAGCATATAAGTAGTAGATTACAAACTTTAAAAACTGTGTAATATATTTTCAAATTTATTATACTATTTAAGGAAGAAGATATATGATTAATTTTCTTAACTACTTCTTTTCGATTATTTGAGTTGCAAACCGATGCAGTGCATAGCTCGATTAGGAAAACTTGCCTAATTTACTTTTTACATAATTAATTTAATGATTCAGTATAGAAAGAAAAATAAATATTTATGATTTACCTTCTTATTCATGCATGGATCGTTAATAAAGAGTTTACGAATAATCCAATCATGGTTGAACCAACATGTAAAATAGTTGTGTTTTAAGGAGCGAACCTAATTTGAATCACTTTAAAGATCACTTGGAAATGGCTTTTAACCTTGACGCGTATGTCTAAAATTACGAAAACAATCTTTAGTACAAAAAAACTATAAAAGAAAGTATTACCATTTGTATATATATATCGGCAATCAAATGAACACGTAATGTCATACGGTGAACCAATTCCAGTTCCTAGCAACACAGTTTCCTGCAAGAAATGAAACTTTGAATAAGGTCTCTTATGAAAGATTAAAGCACGAAAGAGTAGCTTCATGACAGGTTATTAGACGAACATCTTGAAAAGTTTGAATAATTTTCAAATTGTGGAATTGATTGGACTGCAAAGATGTAATTGAGTACAACCCCGATCGAAGAGATATATATAGTTGTAGATTATATATATGTAGTATATTAATAAATATTTCATAATCACCACTTCTTATCGACAGAGAGATACAACATGGATGGATATTTATGTTTGCCGCGACGCCCTTTCGTATCCGCGACTTTATTGTAAACCTTGATGTTGATGTGATGCTCGCAGGGATGTACATGTCTTTGAAAAACAAACAAACAAAATAAAATTAAATATTCCTTTATATATGAGAGGAAGACAAAATTATGCATCATGTATTACAATGGTTCTCGAAGAAATACGAAAGATGATATTAGTAATATAGTCTAATAGATTATTTTGCTTGATCGATAAACAATGGATGTCTCCTCCCTTTTAGTGTGTGTATGTATATATATAGAAGGGAGTAAAAAGGAAAATAAAGCATACAAAATATATATTCTCAAATAATAATTAAGGTAATATATACATTGACTTCTAAATTTCTGTCGTGTTAAGTTTTATATATTTATTATATAAAATGATGGTTAATTATTTTTTCCTAACATGGTTGGAGAGGACGATCTTCTTATTCTTATTCTTATTCTTTTTTTTTTTTTTGCCATCGATCTTATTTAGTTTACATAAAATATACAAATTATATACTCTCGAATAATAATTAAGGTAATATATATAACTTGCTTCTAAATTTCAGTTGCATTAAGTTTTATATATTATTATATAATAATAATATATATTGAAGAGTTAATTGTTTTTTTTTCCTAACATGCTATTAAATTATTATACTTCCTAATTTCCTATTTATATATTTATTAATTTTACATTGTCCTTCCTATATTATTATTTATGTATATTGCTTACGTGGCAGCCTACGGTCTTCCGGAACCCAACTGTATAGAATTACTCTTTAAATGGAAACTTTAAATTAATTTGTTCTTTAAATTTCGTAGAGACCAAAATAGGAGATAAAAATACTTCTTAATTTTCAATCAATCAATATTATGTATCTAAATTTAGAAAACCCCTAATAAATTCCGATTAAATTAGGAAATGCTGACTGGGCGGACTGTACACGTGTCAGCCAGAGGGCTTCCGGTACCGAATTAATATAATACTAGATGCTAACCCCGCGCACCGCGCGGGTAAGAAGATCGAATAAAAAAAATTAATTTAATATTTAAAAATATTTTTAAAAGTAAATTAATTGAAATTGGATTTAAAAGATAAAAATATTTTGAATATTTTCGTAGATATATAATATTGAATTTTTTTTTTATTATTAACGTAAAAAATCGATATATATATATATATATATATATATATATATATATATATATATATGTGTGTGTGTGTGTGTTTTATATAATATTTATTCATATAGTTGACCATAGTAAGCTTTTATATTAATTATGTAGTTTTATATATTGTGAGAATATATATATATATATATATATATAATTGGTCGTAGTAAGTGTTTATATTTTGATACATATACTTTATATTTATGTAATACATATAATATATTTATGTAGTTGATCGTAGTGAATTTTATATTATATACATATATTTTAAATTTATATATAATGTTAGTGTACTTTATATTTATATATCATTTGATTAAAAATAGAAACGACTATGTGACAAACTTAGAATATATATATATTATTAAACATAAAATTTTAATTATTTATTTTTTTAATATATATGTAGAGACTAAAGTTTGATAGAAAAATATTTTCTAAGTTTACATTTACCAAATATTTAATTAAATTTAGAAACAATGACTGAAAAAAACATACACATATCACTCAAAAGAATGCATGTCAGTCAAATTAATATATTATTATTATAAGTAGGATATGTTCATCTTATGTCACTCCTTCATAAAACTCATAAGCACCATCAAAATTTACATGTAATAAATTGAAAAAATAAAAGAAATAAATAAAGTCATATTGTGAACCTATCCTTATATACCAATTCCCAATTAAATGTTAAAGATCTAATTTTTACTCCACTATCCGCATTTCCGCTTTGTTCTTCGCTCTTCTTGCAGAGGAGTTCGATTCTCTGCTACATTTCACGCGTTCCAGGCCATTCAGCAGCCGATTCGTGTTGGAGAAACTTCATCTTCATGTCGGTGATCACAGAAATCTTGGAAACGGCTTCTATTCGACTCGTCATCTGCATTATTAAACAGTGACCCCTGATTAATTTTCTATCTGAAAATATTATTTGCTATGAGACTATAAGTATGAGAGAACTTAGTGTGCTAAATTTTAGATGTGTACCATACATACTATATATAATATTTCATACATACTATATATAATATTTTTAACCATATCAAGGAATCAAACATATTGATATTACCATAAATCTGACATTTGCCAACATTCTATAATTTATATTTATATGACTTGCCGCGACCAATACGAAGATAAATTTTCACGACTTGCACTGTATACAGCTTGAAAAATGTAAGTACACCCCTGCAGATCATATAAAAATGATTAAATATAGTATACACCCCTTTCTTAATATTAATATATATATATATATGGACTTACGATTTACTTATACCTTTATAAATCATATAGGAATGATCCAACCAAAGACCCCGTTATTGCTAGAAGCGTCATAAATCGGCAGCCATCATAAATCACCTGCAAAACAAAATTAAGCATCACTAGCTAGGTAGTAAGTCCAAGAGTAATTAAAGAGTAATTAAATGCACATTTTAACCTGTGTATTGTCTCTTCAAGTGATGAATTTAGCTATGCAGCAAACATACATTATAATAGAGATCTTGAAAAATATCAAACGATCATTTGTAAAGTACTGCTAATAAAGTACTTGTCCTCGCTGGATATCATCACGTACTGACCACGTAGAAGAAGACTCACACTGTCACCAGCCTATAGATCGAGTTGAAGCCATTATCGTATTTGGAAAATATAAGTATCACTTTGCACAATCATTTTTATGTAATTTACCTGCTCGTGGTCAAGTATATTTAAGCACAATTTTTTGTGATGCACCTACAAAAACAATGACATATATAAGCCATGGAAAAACATGTCTCAACCGAACTTGATACTATAAAAGACACGATTAAAATAAGACTGAACTCAATTTGAATTTTCAATTATTTGATTGGAACCCATTATGAATGAATACACGTTTGTGTTATTTTATCATTTATTCGGTCTAAATATTTCATTTAATCTTGACCATTAATTTTCCATCATAAATATCTGGTCCGTTCATTCTATTCGAATCTGAAAAACCTAATATTGTAAAGAAGTGTTGTCTAATTAAGTGAAACAATGAAACTATGTTTAATTTAGATTTCATATAAATAATTTTTTATTATATATAATAATAATAATTTATATATGTTTATATATTGTGATTATTATAAAGAATATAAAGATCATAATTTATCCTAAATTTGTCAGAAGCTTATTATGATACATCCCAAATTATTTTGACATATATAATGGGTTTATAGAAAACGTTGTTTCAGTATCTAATATGTAGGTTCAGGAAAATTTAAAATATTAAATTATGTTATACATAGATTAGAAGAAATATACTGAAAGCAACCCTAACTTAATGCTCGATGAACTTACATGTTTTTGCCGAGTTTGTTGATGTTTTAGCTTCTCTTATAGATTAATGTTATTGATGTCGATATCGTTAGAGAGGCTAGTAGATACAATTTGTTATCTTCAGTGATGTCTTCTTTATTTGCAACCAATGCTTCAGATTCGATGTACCTATAGAAAAATTTAAATCATAATTTTGAATTAATCATCTTTATAGAACTTAACACGTTAAAAATAAATATAACTGGTATCTAATAAATTATATATATAAAGAACTGAATCATTAATTAAGAAAATAAAAAAACATATGATTCGAGTTAGAGGAATAGCTAACAATTTCGTGGCAATAGACAAAAAAATTCATGAAATACACACAAGTAGAAATACCTTGAAAAATTCGAGCTCCTATTATTCAAGAAGACTTCCTGGTTAGACACTACGCCGTTTATTTAGTTTTATATATATTGTGTAAGATTAGGGTTTTAGCCAAATTCTAGGATCCTAATATTATTCTATATACATTAGCTGAATTCTAGGGTTTAATTAGGCAAATATATTTATAAATTTTATATATATATAATCAAAGTTAACGTATTACTATTTTTTTATTAAGTTTTAGTTTGTTTACTTCTTTAAATATATAACAATCGTTTTTAAGAATTATTAATTATTTTTTAATATATTTCAATTTATTTTATTGCTTACGTGGCGGTCTACGGTCTTCCGGAACCAAACTGTATAGAATTACTATTTAAAAGGAAACTTTTAATTAATTTGTTTCTTTAAATTGCGTAGAGACCAAAATAGGAGATAAAAATATTTCTTAATTTTCAATCAATCAATATTATGTATCTAAATTTAGAGAACTCCAATTAAATTAGGAAACTGTGATTGCGTGGACTGTCCACGTGTCAGTAAGAGGGCTTCCGGTGCCGAATTAATATAATACTAGCTACTAACCCCGCGCACCGCGCGGGAGAAAATACTAAATAAAATTAAGATTAAAAAAAGTTATCTTAGCAATGTCATTTGAAAATATTAAATAAATTTTTTGTATAGAAAATTAATTAACAATAATACATTTTTTTTGGCCAAAATTAACAATAATACATAACCAAAGTATTTAATACTAATTATTATTTAAAATATTTCATAGTAATGAAATAATCAACATTATATATCATTTTTATAAGATGTATAACTAATACAATATAAAATTTAAATTGTCTAATATACATCTATTAATTATTTAACATGAGTTCAAAACTTAAATATAGTATTTATTTATTTAAAAAAAATTATGAACTTAATTTCACGATTATATATATATTGATTAATCTATAAATACATAAATATATTTGAATAAACCCTATGTAGAATCTTATAAGTTTCAAAGAATAAAATTTGATATACTAAATAAATATAAATCCAATTGGTATCTTATAATATTTTTTTTTTGGGTAGAATGTAACTTATAATATTTATTAATCATACCAAATATATGTATGTGTATATATAATACAAAATGTAGTGGATATTTTTAAGAGTTATATATAATAGCTATTATATATATATATATATATCATGGATAACATAGCTGTTTCATTTAGGTGGCAACCTCCAAATTGTATGTAATTTATTAAAAAAAAAATAATCTTAACAAATTATTCGAACTCGGATTGCAATTTAAAAAAATTAAGTTACGTATCAATCACGAGGGTGTTGATGGTGAGCTCCTTGGTCTACCTATAAAAAAATTCAACTGAGATAATAAGTCAGAAACATGTACAATAAAATTATCAAACAATATAAAATTGAATGAGTTATTTTTTATATAGTATTTTTTCTTACCACTAATAAGTTTGAAGGTGCCGATTGGCCTCCTTGGTCCAATTGCAATTTTTAATTGAGAAAAATAAGTCAAAAAAGTGTATAACGAAAGTACAAAAAAAATGTTTCGGTGTCGGTAATTTTTTTTAACCACACTAATAAAATAAGCTTCGATATAACTACTATTCTATTTATCATCTCAATCGTGAAGGTGCTGAGAAAACACTGATTAATAAAATAAATAAAAAAATCATCTATGACCATTTAAAAAAAAAATCAACTCTCATTGTTGATTAAATACAAAATTATGCAACAAACAAATATCAAACTTGAAATCGCTTACAATGAAAAACAGCACGCACCTTTCTTGTCTTGATCTTTGATCATGTTCCTCCCAGGAACAATTATCTTGGTCATTTAAAAAATATTCACATTCACGTTTGAATCGGCCATATTGAGGATCTTTTTACTTATCATCCGACAAATCTCAGTCAAAACTATAAAGAACACAGTCTCGACGTTAGATGGCCCCGTGATTAAAATTATCACGTTCGCTGGTCATGCTGGTGGAGATGTAATGCATGAATGCCTGTTGCCGAAATCAAGGATAGGGGATTAGGATTAGCTATTGATGGATATACGCCCAATTTGAACCCGTTGACTTCCGAATCGCTTTATTTTTATCACCCCGTTAATGATTGTAAATCGAAACTTCAACCCGAACCCTTCGCGAAAACACCAACGGCTCGGACGAGGCCGAAGCGCTCGTCCGGCCGAGTCAGACTCGCCTAGGTGAGGTTGGGTGGCCACACCCGACCTCCCCTAGGGGAGATCGGGTCAGCCAACCCGATCTCCCCTAGGGGAGATCGGGTGGACCAACCCGATCTCCCCTAGGGGAGATCGGGTGGACCAACCCGATCTCTCCTAGGAGAGATCGGGTCAGCCAACCCGATCTCTCCTAGGAGAGATCGGGTCGGCCAACCCGATCTCTCCTAGGAGAGATTGGGTCAGCCAACCCGATCTCTCCTAGGAGAGATCGGGTCGGCCAACCCGATCTCCCCTAGGGGGGATGGGGTTGGCCAACCCCATCCTCCCTAGGAGGGGTTGGGTGCCCTCACCCAACCCCTACCCCTGGGGGTCAGATTTCTCCTCCCCCCAAGGGCCCGGCACCATTTTCGGACTCCCACACTCGGTCCACTCCGCCTACCTTCTCCGAATCCTAAGGTCTTAATTATGTGCTTAAAGGTTAATTAATTGTGTTTAAAGGTTAACGATGTCATTAAGCCACCTTAATGACACCGTTGCCTATAAATACCCCACCTTCACAACTCATTTGATCATCTTGGCAAGTTGCACAATTTTGCTCTGACATCTCTCTAGCTTTATCTCTCTAAAACCGTACTGACTTAGGCATCGGAGAGGGTTCATCAGGCACCACCCCCCCCTCTGTGCCTGGTATTGCCCCTCTTGCAGGGTGGCAAGGAGAGGAGAACCAAGGAAGCAGAAGAGCATAGAGCAGTAGGACAAGCCCCAGGGGTAAGAAGTACAAGCCTCAGGAGGTCAGAAGGAGAGAAGGAAAGGAGGTCAGAAGGAGAGAAGGAAAGGAGGTCAGAAGGAGAGAAGGAAAGGAGGTCAGAAGGAGAGAAGAGAAGGACACATATCAGAACGACTACCCCAAGAGAGTATAAGGGCAGGGATCAGAACGACTACCCCAAGGGAGTATAAGGGCACGGATCAGAACGACTAGTCCTAGGAGCACTGAACCCGACATTTCATTAGTGGGAGATAAATTCTAGATTGACGACCCGTTGACCTAGACTTTATAACCTAACACTTGGCGCCGTCTGTGGGCTTCGAATAGAAAGCCTGGCAATAACAAGAGCGATGACGAACAGCTTAGTATCTAGGCATCACCGCCCACCTGGGGGCAATAGGCGAGAGAGACAGCCTATACCTCCAGCAAGGCAGCCTAACCCAGAGAAACAGCCTGCACACCAGAGCCTCAAGTAGCCCCACAGGCACCCTAGCCTAACAAGCAGGGAGGAGGCTTCCACAGCTCCAACTCCATTGACTAGGAAGCCACAGGGACAGGGGGGCAACAAGGAGTGCCATCCCAATACACGGCACCTCCACAGGGGTACTACTATGAGGCACAACCTCAAGGGTATCCATATGGAATATTAACTCAAAGGAACGACAATCGTGCCCACACAACCAACATAAGGTCCGCATACTCGCAAGGGGCACAGACAGTGACTCCGAGGTTGATGAACGCATTGGATGAGTTGCTAGCCCATATAGAGACTCTGAGGAACAGGCAGAGAAGGCAACACCAGCATGAAGAAGAAGAAGTTCATGAGGAAGAACAAGACCCAGAAGAAGAACACCACTCGCACCCTCGAACAAGGCAGCGAGAAGAACAAATGAGAGATAACCAGGGCCACTCCTAGAGGGAAGACAGCAATTTGTGCCTCCAAGGCAGCAACAGACACAGCAGGATGCCAGGGCATACACCCCCATGGGGGCAGATAGACAGGCAAGACCTCCAAGGAGGCATGGATTCAACCAAGTACCCCAACAGGGACATACACCGCACTAAGGGAGGACATACATGCCAGACCAACAAGGATATAGGAGTTCCAACATCCACCCTGGCAATGTACACATACAGTCCGTATCACTACAGACATGACTAAGGGACATACCAAGGAAAGCTCAAAGGGAGGGACATAGTCCCAACAACACAACAAGGCAACCACCTACCCATGATACAGCACAACAGATCCAAACCCCTTGTGCATGACAACCCTTGGCACACATCCCCCTAGGACAGGGGAGGAGTTGAAAAGACAAGGATTTGAACAGGGGACTCATAGAGTACCACACCACGTCAGCACATAGCTACTACAATGGGAAGCCTCATGGAGAGACATAGTAGAGTGAGATCGCACATAGCATACATGAAGGATACACCTCCACATAGTCCACCTTGCAAGGATGCGACCTTATATTCCTCAAGTGGAAGAAATACACACAGACTAACAGAGGAAAACAATTACATTACCAAGGAAGCAGGGGATATCAACACCCCACACCCATATCCTTCCCATATCCTCTTATTTAATTTAACTGCATAACAAGTCAACTCCCTAAAAGGGGTAGATTTTGATACTTGATATCAACATGTTTTCCAAGAATGACCATACCGGACGCCTTCGGGCTCCATGATATATATATACACAGGTGGACCACTAGAAGAATCAGTAAAAGGCCGTCACCAATCAAGAGATGCACAAGCAACAGATTCCTCAATCCCAAAGAACACCTATAAGGTCAAGTTTCTGGGAAAGATCACAAGATGGAAGGCTCACTTACAAAAATAAGTTGAGCACTCCCAACATCCTATAGAGGAACTACCATGAAGGTCACAAATGATTACCCCTACTACAACCTTCCACTAAGCATCCTAGGGCCAAGCCCGTCAAAGGATCCCATCTGGCATTGGTATGCAAGGGGGGCACCAGTCACAACATGCCCTCCCCACAAACGCCCATTAGCACAAGAGGGGGTAGCCGCGAACACATCCCTCCAAAAATGGAGGAAACCATATCACATGGGTAATACCCACCATCAGAGGCAAACACCTCCAGCGGATCTTTATGATTTCACAAAATAGCCAGGAGATACAACTACACTTAGAAAGCTCATCCCAGATAATGGAATACACCTCCATCAAAAACCCTCAAGGACACCAAGCCTAGCAAAGAAAGAACGGTGACACCATCATCAAGCTTTTAAAAAGGGATATGGAAAACATAGTATTTCCACACAATGATATGTTAGTCATAAGAGAGGGAATCACCAACTTTGACATGAAGAGAACCATAGTACATGAAGGGAGTCCGTCAGACATCTCCCATGACCAACCATTGATGATATTAGAGAAGAGTCAGGCATACCTAATACCAAAGGACCCCCTACTAGTAAAGGTGGTCAGAACATCAACACACCCATTAGGGACACGGCACTGCAAATGAACCAGGAATAAGGATGGAACACATATCCTTAAAAGTATCCTTACAAGTATCCTTGCATTTATTCTTGCAAAAATAAACTCCGTAGATAAAGAGGTTATCTAATAGATGACTATGTCTCTGTTCTCAAAATATGATCCTAACCCGGAGATCCTTGGACTCCGTATTATATATGCAATGAATAACATGTTCATCAAAGATAGGTACACGAAGATTCAAGACAGCGCCATAAAGATTAGGCGCATACCTCTACCAAGTACGACACATTTGAGTGTTCATAAACACTCCCTCGCCGTCGCACAAGAAAGAAAGGCAGCCAAGGATACAAGTCCTAACAAAACAAACATCGGTAGAAAATTCGGTCATTGAAGTCATGCACCAAGAGAGAAACTCTAAAGATGCAAGATTAGCAAAAGAGATAGTGCAACAACTAGAGTGTGAAAATGAGATACATCTCCTATCAAGAGCCTTAGGGCAGGATAATAGTTCTACAAGATCAACCAAAGAAGAGCTCAAAAGCTTGGGGAGTAAGGTTTCAAGATCGACCTTCACACTAGACGCACATCCCGATCAACCACCCTGTCTGCAAATGATAAGACATTTGACTCTGGCATCCCATCAAGAGGAGAGCCACGATAAAAGGGGCACTAGAAAAATATCCCGCCTTTAAAGCCATACGCCGAATACATGATGAATGAAGGTTATGATAAAACAAAAAAGGAGGGACTTGTCAGCTCAACACACCTCAAACACGTATACGTACGCAACACAAATGCAGCCTCTAATGAAGCTATCCAGCAAGGAATAGCCAATACGGGGACAAACCCATAGAAAATCATGGAGCATCACTTGCAAACCTAAAGGAAAACATCATTTTTAGGTTCAAGTCCTAATTCAAAGGAAGTCTATAATCAAGATTCAAGGTGGGAGGAGCATGACCAATGTGACACTCCCTAAAAGCATTGAAGAATACTCCAATGTAAAGGAAAAGGCAAAGCACACTAAGTGCCACAGCACTCCAAGATTATCACAGCCCGATCAGACCCCCCATGCACGAGCAAAGAGCATGGATCAGATTGACTAGTCTGAAACACACCTACGAGACTAACAACTCAAGACACCATTCTATGAGAAAGCTTTTCAACCTAAAACACAAGGAAGGGGGGGAAAGAATTTACAAGCACCCCTAGGATACAAACAATGCCACATCCTAGTTATCAAGAGAATGAAATCCACCACCACCCACCCAAAGCAAAAGCTCTTCCACCCAACTTCCAAAGACACATCCGACAAAGGCATCATCCAAACCATGCCTATGACTGAAACAAGCAAGCATGAGAAAGAGTAAATCCTACAAGGGACACTCATCGCATTC
This sequence comes from Clarkia xantiana subsp. parviflora, assembly GCA_036873135.1. Lineage (NCBI taxonomy): Eukaryota > Viridiplantae > Streptophyta > Magnoliopsida > Myrtales > Onagraceae > Clarkia > Clarkia xantiana. The sequence continues at coordinate 11,718,911 of JAPTYO010000001.1, read as the reverse complement.
AAAGAAGCAGACAAGGGAGCCCCGAGCATAAGGGGTACCCAACCAAGAAAATGAACGAGGGGCCTTCAACGGCCAAATATGAAAGGCGGTGTGACCACCAAGCAACTTGGGGGGCACCAAACGAATAAGTGCTTGGTAGTCCACCTAAGTGTAAAAGAAGAGATTAGAGGCAGAAGATCACAAGAACATGCAATACCACTTCTCCTAGAAGAGGTCACATAAGAAGAAAACATCATCAACTCCCTATACGAACTCGTCCTAAGTTGGCAACACACAAACATCGCCCTCGAGAGGTGACCTCCCATATTGAAGGAAAAGCGTGGTAGCATGCAATATCATAGAAGGAAAAGTCAAGTAAAGACTCGAAAAACATACCAAAGACGCAAACTACATGAGTAAGGACACAAGATAAGGTAATATTATGAGCCCTCCGGGAGCCTATCCCGCGAACACATTCGACGCCCCCAAGAGCGTATCTTGAGAGTAGCTCTAAAACTACGAACCCTGTGCCCTCCGGGAGCCTATCCCGCGAACAGATTCGACGCCCCCAAGAGCGTATCTTGAGAGTAGTTTTTATACTACGACCTTCGACGCCCCCAAGAGCGTATCTTGAGAGTAGTGTTCATACTACGACCTTCGACGCCCCCAAGAGCGTATCTTGAGAGTAGTTATTACACTACGACCTTCGACGCACCAAGAGCGTATCTTGAGAGTGGTTTCCAAAAACTACGAACTTCGACGCCCCCAGGAGCGTATCTTGAGAGTAGTGTTCATACTACAACCTTCGACGCCCCCAAGAGCGTATCTTGAGAGTAGTTATTACACTACGAACTTCGACGCACCAAGAGCGTATCTTGAGAGTGGTTTCCAAAAACTACGAATTCGACGCCCCCAGGAGCGTATCTTGAGGTAGATTTGCAACCTACCAGATTCGACGCCCCCAAGAGCGTATCTTGAGGTAGAAAAAACACTACCAGTTCGACGCCCCCAAGAGCGTATCTTGAGGTAGATTTCAAACTACCAGTTCGACGCCCACCAGGAGCGTATCTTTGGTCTAACCTGAACCCTCCGGGAGCCTATCCTGTGAAACGTTAAGTGCCGTCCGAGAGCCTGTCTCGTGAACAGATTTCGACGCCAATCAGGAACGTATCTTTGGACTAACCTGAGCCCTCCGGGAGTCTATCCTGTGAAACGTTAAGTGCCATCCGAGAGCCTGTCTCGTGAACAGTTTTCGACGCCCACCAAGAGCGTATATTTGGTCTAACAGTACAACGTATACCGTGTAAGGGGTATCAGAAGAGATCATCACACCATGCTCAGAAGGATACCATGAGAAAGAAATTTCTAAGTAAAGTAAGGTGAAGAACAAGTAATGTTTTTTCTTTATGAAATGGCAGGTATGACATGAAGGAAAGCACGAAAGAAAGACAAGTAAAGGAAACACACCAAGAGAAGAGTCCATGACCAGGAATGATCCAACCAAAGACCCCGTTATTGCTAGAAGCGTCATAAATCGGCAGCCATCATAAATCACCTGCAAAACAAAATTAAGCATCACTAGCTAGGTAGTAAGTCCAAGAGTAATTAAAGAGTAATTAAATGCACATTTTAACCTGTGTATTGTCTCTTCAAGTGATGAATTTAGCTATGCAGCAAACATACATTATAATAGAGATCTTGAAAAATATCAAACGATCATTTGTAAAGTACTGCTAATAAAGTACTTGTCCTCGCTGGATATCATCACGTACTGACCACGTAGAAGAAGACTCACACTGTCACCAGCCTATAGATCGAGTTGAAGCCATTATCGTATTTGGAAAATATAAGTATCACTTTGCACAATCATTTTTATGTAATTTACCTGCTCGTGGTCAAGTATATTTAAGCACAATTTTTTGTGATGCACCTACAAAAACAATGACATATATAAGCCATGGAAAAACATGTCTCAACCGAACTTGATACTATAAAAGACACGATTAAAATAAGACTGAACTCAATTTGAATTTTCAATTATTTGATTGGAACCCATTATGAATGAATACACGTTTGTGTTATTTTATCATTTATTCGGTCTAAATATTTCATTTAATCTTGACCATTAATTTTCCATCATAAATATCTGGTCCGTTCATTCTATTCGAATCTGAAAAACCTAATATTGTAAAGAAGTGTTGTCTAATTAAGTGAAACAATGAAACTATGTTTAATTTAGATTTCATATAAATAATTTTTTATTATATATAATAATAATAATTTATATATGTTTATATATTGTGATTATTATAAAGAATATAAAGATCATAATTTATCCTAAATTTCTCAGAAGCTTATTATGATACATCCCAAATTATTTTGACATATATAATGGGTTTATAGAAAACGTTGTTTCAGTATCTAATATGTAGGTTCAGGAAAATTTAAAATATTAAATTATGTTATACATAGATTAGAAGAAATATACTGAAAGCAACCCTAACTTAATGCTCGATGAACTTACATGTTTTTGCCGAGTTTGTTGATGTTTTAGCTTCTCTTATAGATTAATGTTATTGATGTCGATATCGTTAGAGAGGCTAGTAGATACAATTTGTTATCTTCAGTGATGTCTTCTTTATTTGCAACCAATGCTTCAGATTCGATGTACCTATAGAAAAATTTAAATCATAATTTTGAATTAATCATCTTTATAGAACTTAACACGTTAAAAATAAATATAACTGGTATCTAATAAATTATATATATAAAGAACTGAATCATTAATTAAGAAAATAAAAAAACATATGATTCGAGTTAGAGGAATAGCTAACAATTTCGTGGCAATAGACAAAAAAATTCATGAAATACACACAAGTAGAAATACCTTGAAAAATTCGAGCTCCTATTATTCAAGAAGACTTCCTGGTTAGACACTACGCCGTTTATTTAGTTTTATATATATTGTGTAAGATTAGGGTTTTAGCCAAATTCTAGGATCCTAATATTATTCTATATACATTAGCTGAATTCTAGGGTTTAATTAGGCAAATATATTTATAAATTTTATATATATATAATCAAAGTTAACGTATTACTATTTTTTTTATTAAGTTTTAGTTTGTTTACTTCTTTAAATATATAACAATCGTTTTTAAGAATTATTAATTATTTTTTAATATATTTCAATTTATTTTATTGCTTACGTGGCGGTCTACGGTCTTCCGGAACCAAACTGTATAGAATTACTATTTAAAAGGAAACTTTTAATTAATTTGTTTCTTTAAATTGCGTAGAGACCAAAATAGGAGATAAAAATATTTCTTAATTTTTAATCAATCAATATTATGTATCTAAATTTAGAGAACTCCAATTAAATTAGGAAACTGTGATTGCGTGGACTGTCCACGTGTCAGTCAGAGGGCTTCCGGTGCCGAATTAATATAATACTAGCTACTAACCCCGCGCACCGCGCGGGAGAAAATACTAAATAAAATTAAGATTAAAAAAAGTTATCTTAGCAATGTCATTTGAAAATATTAAATAAATTTTTTGTATAGAAAAATAATTAACAATAATACATTTTTTTTGGCCAAAATTAACAATAATACATAACCAAAGTATTTAATACTAATTATTATTTAAAATATTTCATAGTAATGAAATAATCAACATTATATATCATTTTTATAAGATGTATAACTAATACAATATAAAATTTAAATTGTCTAATATACATCTATTAATTATTTAACATGAGTTCAAAACTTAAATATAGTATTTATTTATTTAAAAAAAATTATGAACTTAATTTCACGATTATATATATATTGATTAATCTATAAATACATAAATATATTTGAATAAACCCTATGTAGAATCTTATAAGTTTCAAAGAATAAAATTTGATATACTAAATAAATATAAATCCAATTGGTATCTTATAATATTTTTTTTTTGGGTAGAATGTAACTTATAATATTTATTAATCATACCAAATATATGTATGTGTATATATAATACAAAATGTAGTGGATATTTTTAAGAGTTATATATAATAGCTATTATATATATATATATATCATGGATAACATAGCTGTTTCATTTAGGTGGCAACCTCCAAATTGTATGTAATTTATTAAAAAAAAAATAATCTTAACAAATTATTCGAACTCGGATTGCAATTTAAAAAAATTAAGTTACGTATCAATCACGAGGGTGTTGATGGTGAGCTCCTTGGTCTACCTATAAAAAAATTCAACTGAGATAATAAGTCAGAAACATGTACAATAAAATTATCAAACAATATAAAATTGAATGAGTTATTTTTGATATAGTATTTTTTCTTACCACTAATAAGTTTGAAGGTGCCGATTGGCCTCCTTGGTCCAATTGCAATTTTTAATTGAGAAAAATAAGTCAAAAAAGTGTATAACGAAAGTACAAAAAAATGTTTCGGTGTCGGTAATTTTTTTTTAACCACACTAATAAAATAAGCTTCGATATAACTACTATTCTATTTATCATCTCAATCGTGAAGGTGCTGAGAAAACACTGATTAATAAAATAAATAAAAAAATCATCTATGACCATTTAAAAAAAAAATCAACTCTCATTGTTGATTAAATACAAAATTATGCAACAAACAAATATCAAACTTGAAATCGCTTACAATGAAAAACAGCACGCACCTTTCTTGTCTTGATCTTTGATCATGTTCCTCCCAGGAACAATTATCTTGGTCATTTAAAAAATATTCACATTCACGTTTGAATCGGCCATATTGAGGATCTTTTTACTTATCATCCGACAAATCTCAGTCAAAACTATAAAGAACACAGTCTCGACGTTAGATGGCCCCGTGATTAAAATTATCACGGTCGCTGGTCATGCTGGTGGAGATGTAATGCATGAATGCCTGTTGCCGAAATCAAGGATAGGGGATTAGGATTAGCTATTGATGGATATACGCCCAATTTGAACCCGTTGACTTCCGAATCGCTTTATTTTTATCACCCCGTTAATGATTGTAAATCGAAACTTCAACCCGAACCCTTCGCGAAAACACCAACGGCTCGGACGAGGCCGAAGCGCTCGTCCGGCCGAGTCAGACTCGCCTAGGTGAGGTTGGGTGGCCACACCCGACCTCCCCTAGGGGAGATCGCGTGGACCAACCCGATCTCTCCTAGGAGAGATCGGGTCAGCCAACCCGATCTCTCCTAGGAGAGATCGGGTCGGCCAACCCGATCTCCCCTAGGGGGGATGGGGTTGGCCAACCCCATCCTCCCTAGGAGGGGTTGGGTGCCCTCACCCAACCCCTACCCCTGGGGGTCAGATTTCTCCTCCCCCCAAGGGCCCCGGCACCATTTTCGGACTCCCACACTCGGTCCACTCCGCCTACCTTCTCCGAATCCTAAGGTCTTAATTATGTGCTTAAAGGTTAATTAATTGTGTTTAAAGGTTAACGATGTCATTAAGCCACCTTAATGACACCGTTGCCTATAAATACCCCACCTTCACAACTCATTTGATCATCTTGGCAAGTTGCACAATTTTGCTCTGACATCTCTCTAGCTTTATCTCTCTAAAACCGTACTGACTTAGGCATCGGAGAGGGTTCATCAGGCACCACCCCCCCCTCTGTGCCTGGTATTGCCCCTCTTGCAGGGTGGCAAGGAGAGGAGAACCAAGGAAGCAGAAGAGCATAGAGCAGTAGGACAAGCCCCAGGGGTAAGAAGTACAAGCCTCAGGAGGTCAGAAGGAGAGAAGGAAAGGAGGTCAGAAGGAGAGAAGGAAAGGAGGTCAGAAGGAGAGAAGAGAAGGACACATATCAGAACGACTACCCCAAGAGAGTATAAGGGCAGGGATCAGAACGACTACCCCAAGGGAGTATAAGGGCACGGATCAGAACGACTAGTCCTAGGAGCACTGAACCCGACATTTCATTAGTGGGAGATAAATTCTAGATTGACGACCCGTTGACCTAGACTTTATAACCTAACACTTGGCGCCGTCTGTGGGCTTCGAATAGAAAGCCTGGCAATAACAAGAGCGATGACGAACAGCTTAGTATCTAGGCATCACCGCCCACCTGGGGGCAATAGGCGAGAGAGACAGCCTATACCTCCAGCAAGGCAGCCTAACCCAGAGAAACAGCCTGCACACCAGAGCCTCAAGTAGCCCCACAGGCACCCCAGCCTAACAAGCAGGGAGGAGGCTTCCACAGCTCCAACTCCATTGACTAGGAAGCCACAGGGACAGGGGGGCAACAAGGAGTGCCATCCCAATACACGGCACCTCCACAGGGGTACTACTATGAGGCACAACCTCAAGGGTATCCATATGGAATATTAACTCAAAGGAACGACAATCGTGCCCACACAACCAACATAAGGCCCGCATACTCGCAAGGGGCACAGACAGTGACTCCGAGGTTGATGAACGCATTGGATGAGCTGCTAGCCCATATAGAGACTCTGAGGAACAGGCAGAGAAGGCAACACCAGCATGAAGAAGAAGAAGTTCATGAGGAAGAACAAGACCCAGAAGAAGAACACCACTCGCACCCTCGAACAAGGCAGCGAGAAGAACAAATGAGAGATAACCAGGGCCACTCCTAGAGGGAAGACAGCAATTTGTGCCTCCAAGGCAGCAACAGACACAGCAGGATGCCAGGGCATACACCCCCATGGGGGCAGATAGACAGGCAAGACCTCCAAGGAGGCATGGATTCAACCAAGTACCCCAACAGGGACATACACCGCACTAAGGGAGGACATACATGCCAGACCAACAAGGATATAGGAGTTCCAACATCCACCCTGGCAATGTACACATACAGTCCGTATCACTACAGACATGACTAAGGGACATACCAAGGAAAGCTCAAAGGGAGGGACATAGTCCCAACAACACAACAAGGCAACCACCTACCCATGATACAGCACAACAGATCCAAACCCCTTGTGCATGACAACCCTTGGCACACATCCCCCTAGGACAGGGGAGGAGTTGAAAAGACAAGGATTTGAACAGGGGACTCATAGAGTACCACACCACGTCAGCACATAGCTACTACAATGGGAAGCCTCATGGAGAGACATAGTAGAGTGAGATCGCACATAGCATACATGAAGGATACACCTCCACATAGTCCACCTTGCAAGGATGCGACCTTATATTCCTCAAGTGGAAGAAATACACACAGACTAACAGAGGAAAACAATTACATTACCAAGGAAGCAGGGGATATCAACACCCCACACCCATATCCTTCCCATATCCTCTTATTTAATTTAACTGCATAACAAGTCAACTCCCTAAAAGGGGTAGATTTTGATACTTGATATCAACATGTTTTCCAAGAATGACCATACCGGACGCCTTCGGGCTCCGTGATATATATATACACAGGTGGACCACTAGAAGAATCAGTAAAAGGCCGTCGCCAATCAAGAGATGCACAAGCAACAGATTCCTCAATCCCAAAGAACACCTATAAGGTCAAGTTTCTGGGAAAGATCACAAGATGGAAGGCTCACTTACAAAAATAAGTTGAGCACTCCCAACATCCTATAGAGGAACTACCATGAAGGTCACAAATGATTACCCCTACTACAACCTTCCACTAAGCATCCTAGGGCCAAGCCCGTCAAAGGATCCCATCTGGCATTGGTATGCAAGGGGGGCACCAGTCACAACATGCCCTCCCCACAAACGCCCATTAGCACAAGAGGGGGTAGCCGCGAACACATCCCTCCAAAAATGGAGGAAACCATATCACATGGGTAACACCCACCATCAGAGGCAAACACCTCCAGCGGATCTTTATGATTTCACAAAATAGCCAGGAGATACAACTACACTTAGAAAGCTCATCCCATATAATGGAATACACCTCCATCAAAAACCCTCAAGGACACCAAGCCTAGCAAAGAAAGAACGGTGACACCATCATCAAGCTTTTAAAAAGGGATATGGAAAACATAGTATTTCCACACAATGATATGTTAGTCATAAGAGAGGGAATCACCAACTTTGACATGAAGAGAACCATAGTACATGAAGGGAGTCCGTCAGACATCTCCCATGACCAACCATTGATGATATTAGAGAAGAGTCAGGCATACCTAATACCAAAGGACCCCCTACTAGTAAAGGTGGTCAGAACATCAACACACCCATTAGGGACACGGCACTGCAAATGAACCAGGAATAAGGATGGAACACATATCCTTAAAAGTATCCTTACAAGTATCCTTGCATTTATTCTTGCAAAAATAAACTCCGTAGATAAAGAGGTTATCTAATAGATGACTATGTCTCTGTTCTCAAAATATGATCCTAACCCGGAGATCCTTGGACTCCGTATTATATATGCAATGAATAACATGTTCATCAAAGATAGGTACACGAAGATTCAAGACAGCGCCATAAAGATTAGGCGCATACCTCTACCAAGTACGACACATTTGAGTGTTCATAAACACTCCCTCGCCGTCGCACAAGAAAGAAAGGCAGCCAAGGATACAAGTCCTAACAAAACAAACATCGGTAGAAAATTCGGTCATTGAAGTCATGCACCAAGAGAGAAACTCTAAAGATGCAAGATTAGCAAAAGAGATAGTGCAACAACTAGAGTGTGAAAATGAGATACATCTCCTATCAAGAGCCTTAGGGCAGGATAATAGTTCTACAAGATCAACCAAAGAAGAGCTCAAAAGCTTGGGGAGTAAGGTTTCAAGATCGACCTTCACACTAGACGCACATCCCGATCAACCACCCTGTCTGCAAATGATAAGACATTTGACTCTGGCATCCCATCAAGAGGAGAGCCACGATAAAAGGGGCACTAGAAAAATATCCCGCCTTTAAAGCCATACGCCGAATACATGATGAATGAAGGTTATGATAAAACAAAAAAGGAGGGACTTGTCAGCTCAACACACCTCAAACACGTATACGTACGCAACACAAATGCAGCCTCTAATGAAGCTATCCAGCAAGGAATAGCCAATACGGGGACAAACCCATAGAAAATCATGGAGCATCACTTGCAAACCTAAAGGAAAACATCATTTTTAGGTTCAAGTCCTAATTCAAAGGAAGTCTATAATCAAGATTCAAGGTGGGAGGAGCATGACCAATGTGACACTCCCTAAAAGCATTGAAGAATACTCCAATGTAAAGGAAAAGGCAAAGCACACTAAGTGCCACAGCACTCCAAGATTATCACAGCCCGATCAGACCCCCCATGCACGAGCAAAGAGCATGGATCAGATTGACTAGTCTGAAACACACCTACGAGACTAACAACTCAAGACACCATTCTATGAGAAAGCTTTTCAACCTAAAACACAAGGAAGGGGGGAAAGAATTTACAAGCACCCCTAGGATACAAACAATGCCACATCCTAGTTATCAAGAGAATGAAATCCACCACCACCCACCCAAAGCAAAAGCTCTTCCACCCAACTTCCAAAGACACATCCGACAAAGGCATCATCCAAACCATGCCTATGACTGAAACAAGCAAGCATGAGAAAGAGTAAATCCTACAAGGGACACTCATCGCATTCAAAGAAGCAGACAAGGGAGCCCCGAGCATAAGGGGTACCCAACCAAGAAAATGAACGAGGGGCCTTCAACGGCCAAATATGAAAGGCGGTGTGACCACCAAGCAACTTGGGGGGCACCAAACGAATAAGTGCTTGGTAGTCCACCTAAGTGTAAAAGAAGAGATTAGAGGCAGAAGATCACAAGAACATGCAATACCACTTCTCCTAGAAGAGGTCACATAAGAAGAAAACATCATCAACTCCCTATACGAACTCGTCCTAAGTTGGCAACACACAAACATCGCCCTCGAGAGGTGACCTCCCATATTGAAGGAAAAGCGTGGTAGCATGCAATATCATATAAGGAAAAGTCAAGTAAAGACTCGAAAAACATACCAAAGACGCACACTACATGAGTAAGGACACAAGATAAGGTAATATTATGAGCCCTCCGGGAGCCTATCCCGCGAACACATTCGACGCCCCCAAGAGCGTATCTTGAGAGTAGCTCTAAAACTACGAACCCTGTGCCCTCCGGGAGCCTATCCCGCGAACAGATTCGACGCCCCCAAGAGCGTATCTTGAGAGTAGTTTTTATACTACGACCTTCGACGCCCCCAAGAGCGTATCTTGAGAGTAGTGTTCATACTACGACCTTCGACGCCCCCAAGAGCGTATCTTGAGAGTAGTTATTACACTACGACCTTCGACGCACCAAGAGCGTATCTTGAGAGTGGTTTCCAAAAACTACGAACTTCGACGCCCCCAGGAGCGTATCTTGAGAGTAGTGTTCATACTACGACCTTCGACGCCCCCAAGAGCGTATCTTGAGAGTAGTTATTACACTACGAACTTCGACGCACCAAGAGCGTATCTTGAGAGTGGTTTCCAAAAACTACGAATTCGACGCCCCCAGGAGCGTATCTTGAGGTAGATTTGCAACCTACCAGATTCGACGCCCCCAAGAGCGTATCTTGAGGTAGAAAAAACACTACCAGTTCGACGCCCCCAAGAGCGTATCTTGAGGTAGATTTCAAACTACCAGTTCGACGCCCACCAGGAGCGTATCTTTGGTCTAACCTGAGCCCTCCGGGAGCCTATCCTGTGAAACGTTAAGTGCCGTCCGAGAGCCTGTCTCGTGAACAGATTTCGACGCCAATCAGGAACGTATCTTTGGACTAACCTGAGCCCTCCGGGAGCCTATCCTGTGAAACGTTAAGTGCCATCCGAGAGCCTGTCTCGTGAACAGTTTTCGACGCCCACCAAGAGCGTATCTTTGGTCTAACAGTACAACGTATACCGTGTAAGGGGTATCAGAAGAGATCATCACACCATGCTCAGAAGGATACCATGAGAAAGAAATTTCTAAGTAAAGTAAGGTGAAGAACAAGTAATGTTTTTTCTTTATGAAATGGCAGGTATGACATGAAGGAAAGCACGAAAGAAAGACAAGTAAAGGAAACACACCAAGAGAAGAGTCCATGACCAAAGGATCATATACATAAGCACAAGAGGTTATCATGAAAAGTAACGAGTTATCCTACCACCCATATCACAAGTCAAGAGAAGTATCTCAAAGGAGCCCAACACCACCAAGAAGGATAGCAAAGACATGAAATCCGAAGGTCAAAGCTCTCAAAATAAGCTCGACCCATCAAGAAAAGAATTGCCTTACAAGTCACACAAATCAACCTCCGACAAATGTTATTGTCATGCATGTCGCCCTCGCGTGACCTATGCTCGTATCAGACTTGAACATCGTCAAGCACAACTCATGAAGGAGACATCTAAAGAGCATAAAGGATACAACATCCGACAAGACGAGACATCGGGACCTAACCCAACAAACATAGCCTACACAAAAGGCAACTATAGCAATGAAGGCTCCCCAATGAGAAAGGAATACTAAAGCACAACTCCATACATCGTGATGTGGCTATCATGTCCACATACACTGAAGTGGCTATCATGTCCACATACCTTGAGGTGGCTATCATGTCCACATACACTGAAGTGGCTATCATGTCCACATACCTTGAGGTGGCTATCATGTCCACATACACTGAAGTGGCTATCATGTCCACATACCTTGAAGTGGCTATCATGTCCACATACCTTGAAGTGGCTATCACGTCCACATACCCTGAACTGGCTATCATGTCCACACACTACAGAAGGGCTATCACTCCGACACATCACGAAGTGGCTATCACGTCCACATACCCCGAAGTGATTATCATGGCAGCACATCATAAAACATCTGTCAAAGACATGAATTGTAAAGACACCACCCCGACCACGAACATCAAAAGGCTACGCCTAGCCCTAGGAGGAGGTTCAAGAAAAAGGGAAAAACAACACCCTTCGTACGCTCATCAAAGGGCACTTATATTTCAACCCACTGGGTGATACTAGGAAGGAGACGTCCTCATTATGAAGACAACCTCCATATCTCACGAAATCAACCATGAAGCAAAGAATCACGACAAGCACTATTGAAGGGCATATAACAAAACGATCCCCACAACGATCACAACTACGATACTAGTAGAGGCTAACTCAAGAGCAGTCTCCACCAAACTCCAAAGCAAGAATTCGCTATCTTAATCAGAGCCATGGCAAGAGAAAGGAACCTCAATGAAAGGTGATGATCACACCCATCACCAAAAGAAAAATCTTCAACGCAGGGGTTAATAACATAACCCATAGGAAAGACAAAAACACCTTCAAAAGTCGTCAAATCTACATGAAGATGAAATAAACTTGAGACTCGGCCCCTCGGCTGGGGGGCAGGGGATATAGAAGAGACATCAAGACCTATGATCACCCCATCGCCAGCCACAGGTTGTTTCCTTTTGCCTAGCAAAGAGGTCGCCTCTTCAACCACTACCTCCTTATCAGGGGAGGGAGTCAGCAAGGGGGCACTTGAAGGAGAGCCTCTCGCGGTTTCCTTCTCCTTGGCAGCCGAGGGCCCGACCTCAGAGTCAGTTTTCCGCGCCTTGGATTTAGATTGACTTGAACTCTCACCCACCACAAGAACCATTCGGTAACCAGGGAAGAACGCTCTAACAACAAGAAGGAACCAGCATGAGAACAATCATAAGTATATCACAAAGAAAAAAGAAGGGAAAAAGAACATACTGGAAGCATTAGCAGCCACCCCTGACTTAGAAAATTTTTTGGCCTGATAAGCAAAACTAGAGGGTTCTTCCCTCTCATCTGATTCAACGGACGGTCAGATTTCGTCGGACCACCTCGGAAAACGATCTTCAAGGTCTCCCTGTCTGAAGAAGAAAGCTTCCCAAAAGTGAGTCATCTATACGAGCAACCAACGCAAAGATCGACCCTTACTCAGGGAGGGGCGAGATACGCCTACTACGGGGGCAACCTTAACACCAAGGGAAGAGGGCGAACTTTTAGTTTCCCCAAATGGAGGAACGCTCCAGCACATCCGAAGGAAGGGTCAACCCTTAACACATGTCAATAGACCCCTTCGCTCGCGGCGGTAAGAAGAAAGCTTGTAAGCTTTTTCACCCTCACTTTTATGGGGAACAAATTGCAGGGTAAAGGTCAAGAGCTATACACACGCTCTAACGAATGAAGGAAAAATGTTACACGCGCCGAAAGTCGAGATTAATGGACAATGCTCACGCTAGTACGAGGGAGGCGGAACGTTGTGTCCCATTGAGTGGCAGAGTTCCCACCCTTAAGTAAAGGAGAGGTCTATGCTCTCACCTTTGCACTTATGCTCATATTCATGATTAACATCTACAGGTACATCAATGTCATCACTCATGCTTATACTCACAACCCATCCATACATACATACATGTTCATGCTTGCACTCATATGCATGCCCACGTACACACTCCCATGTGTTCAAACATTTAGACGTCCATGCACATGGCCGCCATATATTCATGCATACATTCATGACTACAATCGCATCATGTCTCTACTCACTCCCATCCTTATGTTCCTACTTGCATGTATGCTAGTACACATCCTCATGTTCATGATATGTCCATGTTCACTCCTAGTTAACATCCTAGGTGTATTTTCCAGTATCCCATACTTAGAAAAATTTCGGACCAAAATTAAATTTTCCTTCACTTGGGCAGAATCCCGGCACGAAATTGAAGCATGAGTCACTTAGGTGTATTCGTATTGCATCCTTATGCAAGCGTGTATTTTTCGAGTATACGCCTGTAGCAAAGATAGATTTATTACTCCCACCTCAGACGGACGCGTGCCTAGGCACAAGTCCGTGCTACTCTGACGTTTACAATTCCTCTATCTCATAAGACAGGGGGCAGAGTCAGAGGCACGCATCAATGGGTAAGCTGGCATTCAGACAAGGAGGTAAAACCCCGGTTTCAAATTGCGCGTGTCATACCATCCTGAAATAGAGTCAATCAAGGGTTAGGCCATTGGTTGACTCGGGGGCATGTGATGGATATACGCCCAATTTGAACCCGTTGACTTCCGAATCGCTTTATTTTTATCACCCCGTTAATGATTGTAAATCGAAACTTCAACCCGAACCCTTCGCGAAAACACCAACGGCTCGGACGAGGCCGAAGCGCTCGTCCGGCCGAGTCAGACTCGCCTAGGTGAGGTTGGGTGGCCACACCCGACCTCCCCTAGGGGAGATCGGGTCAGCCAACCCGATCTCCCCTAGGGGAGATCGTGTGGACCAACCCGATCTCTCCTAGGAGAGATCGGGTCAGCCAACCCGATCTCTCCTAGGAGAGATCGGGTCGGCCAACCCGATCTCCCCTAGGGGGGATGGGGTTGGCCAACCCCATCCTCCCTAGGAGGGGTTGGGTGCCCTCACCCAACCCCTACCCCTGGGGGTCAGATTTCTCCTCCCCCCAAGGGCCCCGGCACCATTTTCGGACTCCCACACTCGGTCCACTCCGCCTACCTTCTCCGAATCCTAAGGTCTTAATTATGTGCTTAAAGGTTAATTAATTGTGTTTAAAGGTTAACGATGTCATTAAGCCACCTTAATGACACCGTTGCCTATAAATACCCCACCTTCACAACTCATTTGATCATCTTGGCAAGTTGCACAATTTTGCTCTGACATCTCTCTAGCTTTATCTCTCTAAAACCGTACTGACTTAGGCATCGGAGAGGGTTCATCAGGCACCACCCCCCCCCTCTGTGCCTGGTATTGCCCCTCTTGCAGGGTGGCAAGGAGAGGAGAACCAAGGAAGCAGAAGAGCATAGAGCAGTAGGACAAGCCCCAGGGGTAAGAAGTACAAGCCTCAGGAGGTCAGAAGGAGAGAAGGAAAGGAGGTCAGAAGGAGAGAAGGAAAGGAGGTCAGAAGGAGAGAAGGAAAGGAGGTCAGAAGGAGAGAAGAGAAGGACACATATCAGAACGACTACCCCAAGAGAGTATAAGGGCAGGGATCAGAACGATTACCCCAAGGGAGTATAAGGGCACGGATCAGAACGACTAGTCCTAGGAGCACTGAACCCGACATTTCATTAGTGGGAGATAAATTCTAGATTGACGACCCGTTGACCTAGACTTTATAACCTAACAGCTATATGACACAATTACATTATTATTATTATTATTATTATATATAACAATAAAAAAAGTATTAATTAATAATAAGATATGTAATATTGTTTTTAGCCAAATATATGACATGCTATAGAAAATAACAAAATATATATATATAACTTGGGTGTAGTAAGAATGAATACCAGTGAGTACTTGTTGGATATTAATTGTTGACGAATGACAACGATACATAAAGGCGAGCTACAAATATTCTACAAACTACAAAATTAACAAAATTGAGCAGTAAATAGAAAAATAATACTTGCTACACATCATTTGTTATCATTAATCATAAAAATACGTACCTAAACAATTAATTTTTTGGTTCGACTTGCGATTTTGATAGTAGATGAGCTAGGCTGGTGTAGTAGAAACAAAGCGAGAGGCGGTACATATATATAACTTGGGCAAAAGAGAGGTTTGGTAGGGTTTTGCATAAATTGCTAATTAATGGGGTTGCTTAAAGTGAAACGTATTAGTTAGAATATTTTATATAAAAATAATATATATAGTATACATGTCTAGATTATTTTATAAATATGTGTATATGTATAATATAAATGTCTAAAATATTAGACATAAATATACAAATAAAACATATATATATATATATAAACCTACTATTATTAGGAAATTTGAACACTCGTGAGTTACCTAATATTTTTAGGGCATTTAAAACTTATATATATTATATGTAAAATAGACAAAATTCCCTAATTTCGACACTCCTGAGATACCTACTATTTTTGGGGAATTTCAAAACGTGAGATATTTATTATTATGTAATATATTTCGCCTCCCATTGCTTTATAATTTCAATATAATATATTTTGTTTATATTCAGTTATTATATTATTCATTATACAACACTTAACCTTCCTATAATATAATATTTGTGTATATTATTTTATTTATTATTCTATATATATAGCTTACGTGGCGGCCTATGGTCTTCCGGAGCCAAACTGTATGGATTTACTATTTAAAATGAAACTTTTAATTAATTTATTTCTTTAAATTGCATAGAGACCAAAATAGGAGATAAAATACTTCTTAATTTTCAATCAATCAATATTATGTATCTAAATTTAGAGAACTCCAATTAAATTAGGAAACGTTGACTGCGTGGACTGTCCACGTGTCAGTCAGAGGGCTTCCGGTGCCGAATTAATATAATATAGTAGATAGTAGATAATATAGTAGATATTATATATGATAAATAAGTAAATTATATTTTATATATTTATTGAAATAAATGAATTAAATCTACTTATTATTTCTACCTTTTCTATATAAATTCTTTAATGACTTTAAAGTATAACATCTTAAATATACTCTGCATACCGTGCAAATTCGCACCAATTCTCTAGTTATAAAATTATTCACATTAGAAAAAAAATTATTATACGAAATTGGTGATGGAATGTTGGATCACGGTGGAACTCCGGTACGGACTTTGACGGCAATCCTAGCTCCTTCGCTCCACGCAATCCTCCAAGAGGGGATAGACCGGGCGGTGACCCAGAATCCCTCTCCGATGCTTAAATGAGTATCTCGTATGAATGGCAAGCAGTAATCTCAAAGTGTATTGAATTCAACGTAATCGATCTGAGGTGACCTCTGCCCTTTTATAGGCGAAGAGGTACCTCAGTTACCTGGTGAACCGTTGGGGGTGGTTAGCCCGTATCCCGCATATCTCGGACGTGATCCCACCTATCTAGGCCATGATCTCGTGTATCTCGGCCACGCCCCGCGCATCTCGGCCACGCTCCGTGTATCTTAACCACGTTCCGCGTATCTTGGCCACGCCCCGCGTATCCTGGCCTTATCCTCTGGTAACGAGTCCCGACTTCTGTCGGAGACTCCAGAGTTGTCTCGTTGTGTCACCGCTCGGGGCCCCTCGTCATCGTGACAGGGCCAATCATTCTCAGGGATTCATCATCGGGGCCTACTTAAAGGCTTCTCATCGGGAGCTTCTAGCTCAGCTGTCGGGACCGACTCTGTCGGGACCTTGCCTCGTCGGGACTCCCTTCGTCGGGACCCTTCTCCTTGGTCATCTTGACCTTTACTTTGGGCCTGGTGGGCCTGTTTGCCGTTTCTTCCCCGTTAAAGGGCCTGACGGCTGTAATCGAACCCATCATTTGCCCCCAAGACATGAGGGACTTTTAGTTCGTCGTGTCTTCCAACTCCCGATCTTCCGATGCTGGAATCGGGGATCTTCCCCTTGGTTCAGTTACTTCATTATTAGTCTTCTCCTTCACGTTTCCTCAGTGTTTTGTAGATAACTGTTAAGTCCTAGGGGTCTCCTCGGTTCCCCAGTGCATTAAATGCAGTAGATAATGGAGTGACGTTTTCAGCCCACGTGCCTGATTTTTCGCGCCTGTCCTTTTCTGAAAAGTGCTTTTCAGGCCGTTTCATCATTACGTCCGTTGTCCTTCTGCACGTTTCATCTCAACGGTCCAGATTAAGACTCTTCTACTTTGACGACTTGGATCGAAGTGTCCTTTCAACCGTCTTCTTCGACTATAAAACCCTAGCCATGGTCATAATTTAACTTTTACCGTCTTCGAATTCTCAAGAGCTCTCTACGATTCCTCTGCGATTCCAAGCTCTGTTATTTCGAAGGTCTTTGGAGTTTTTCCAATCATCTTTCCGGCGACGTTTCGTTCATCTCCTTCAACCTTTTCTTCATCATGTCTGGTAAGGGATCCCCCTTTGTTGCTTGTTCGTCTTTTCTTTGTTTATAGCTTTCCCAAGAGTCCCACTGTATTTTCTTGCCTTGGTTGCTTTTCAGACAGCGGTTCCAGCTCTGAGGGGAGAAAACCCTTTAATTTTGATTATGCTCCAAATGAGATCGCCAATACTGCTTATGATGCAGCTCTCCGAGAGGGTTGTATCACCATAACCTGGGAACCTCGTTTCCCGTATCCTCGGCATCGCCCCTCGAGTAACCCTGAGGTTACTCGTCCCCAGAGAAAGGGGAGGTATTTGTCTCTACGGGACAAGTATCAGCGGGGATCAGATTCCCCTTTTGCGGTAATCTGGTCGAGCTGTGCCATCATTACAAAACGCACCCCACTACCTTTTCTCCCCATGCCATCCGCCTCTGGAACGCCTTTCAAGTCCTCTGCCTCCGACAGAAGTGGGTCTACAGCCTCCAGCTCTTCAGAACCTTTTATGGGATGAAGTGCAATGAGGCGGGGGTTTGCGCCTTCTACCCTCGGATGCCTAAATGGAGTAAGCAGCAGCTTGCCCGATGTGGTTGGACCACTGACACCTGGAAGGTGGTCAAGGGTCGGGGACTCTTGGTTGATACAGGGCCTGACAACAGTAGCTGGAAGAAGAGCTACTTCTTCATCCGTCACTCCTCAATTCCCTGGCCTCGGTGGGAGGTGGCAGCAGACCCTCCGCATGCCTTCCACACTTATGCCGACGAGGATTTTGAAACTCTCCAACTTATCCAGCTTTATCGGTGGGAGGAGTCTTACACTCCTCTCAACGCCAACTCCCTCGTGGAGCGGGACCTGGTACACGCCGGGATCCGACTCCTCGATATTGTTTCTGGGGGGCAGCTCTTCGACGGCCCTTCTAATATGGTCCCTTGGGTAAACTTCTAACTCTTTTTTGTTTACTATTTGCAGCCAAGAAGGTATCTGTGCTGACCGATCTGTTCCTTAAGCAGGGGGAGACTGATGCTGTCCGCCCCTCGCGGAAGAGGAAGTCTGCCAAGAAGACTGCTGCTAGGTCGGGGTCTCCTTCAGCGGAGCAACCCAAGCGGAAGAGGGTGGATCTGGACCAGCTCTTTGATGTCCAGAATGCTGAAGAAGGTAAAAAACTCCGACTTGCTATTAAATCATACAAGAGAATGGTCCCGAAGGATTTGATTTCCTCGACCAAGGAAGCCCGCATCGCTGACGTCAAAAGAATCCTTCGAGGCGAAACTCCCCGAGTCTTGAAGGCAGGCTACTATCATTATCGTGGGAAGGATCAATACGTGTCCCGACGTATCATTTGGTGTAAGAATCCCGATGAACTTCCTGACTACCTTTCTGAAGCTTCTCATCCTCCAGGTGCAGGTCACTCCGGAGCTCCATCGGGTGCTGCAACTTCCGCAGACGCACCGCCTTCAGCGGGGGTGCCTTCCTCAGCTGGAGAGAAGGCTCCAACTGGCGAACAGTTTCGTCAGGTGGAAACTTTGGACTCCTCCGAGGAGACTGACGGGGGTGGCCCCCCTTGTCAGCGTCGGAAGGCGGGGCAATCCCCCTTGAAACCAACCCCTCAGGGGCCGCCTCCTTCATCTTCCCCGCAGCAGCGGCAACCATCGCCCATTCATGAGTTTACTCCTTCCCCTGTTCGGGCCGAGACAGAGGCATGCCCTTCCACTCATCGTCCTCTTTCTCCTCTTGCTCTTGATAGGAACTTCTACAGGCCTTTCGACTCTTCACAAGAGAATGCCCCCTGGACTCCTATCCAGACGCTTCAAGGAGTCCCGCTCACACAAGGGGAGCAGGATCGGGAGCTGGCCCTGCATCTGCTGGCAGGTTCGATCCTGCCTACTATGCGGCATCCGATTTGCCTCAATCGGACGCATATGCAGCGGGATGTCAGAGATATGGCCGTGCGCCGCATAGAGGTAAGACTTCGCTTCTTTCTTTTTGATGATAAATCGGGTCGTTTGTTCATTAACGCCTTTTCTTCTTATTGCAGGAGCTCGGGGACTACAACCGCCTCATCGGGTATGTAATTGCCTTTGATGAGTCCCGGGAGCGGGACCGAGGGGTCCGCGAGCAGCTTCAGGAGGATCTCAAGGCCTCCCAGTCTTCGCGGGGAAAGCTTGTCAAGGAGCAGGCTGTCCTCAATCAGAAGATTCGGGACCTCCAGCAGCAGATCGTGGACTTCGAGGGGCTCTTGAGGCAAGAGCGGCAGGAGCGGGGGGCAGCTGTGGACAGGCTGACCCAGGAGAAGAAGGCTGCCGAGGACAAACTAGTCCTCGAGAAGTAGGCTCTGGAGGAGCAAATCGCGGGATTTCCTGCGCAGCTGGCCGAAGCGGAGGTAAAGGGCCGGGAGGACTATCGGAGGTCCGAGGACTTCCAAGCTGATGCCATGAAGTTCTTTGGCGCGGAGGTAGAGAACACTCTCTTCAACGCGGTTGAGGAGCTCCACCTGGAATACGGGGACGTCATCAATTTCGACAAGTCTCCTTCCCTCGCTCCCTTTGCGAAGAAGTATTTTGCTCTTTCCGAGGAGAGTGATGGGGGGAGTACCCCCGTAATTGTCGAAGACGCATCTGAACTTCCAAGTGCGGACGCCCCGATAGCCAATCCTCCCGAAGCCAACCCTGTGGATCCCTCTGCTACCGACTCCGCGGACCCAGCTGCTGCCAATGCTGCCGACAAGGACCAAGCTTGAATGTTTTTATCGTTTAGAGTCCTTGTATCTTCTTCTCTTATCGTCGTCGGGCCCTTAAGCCCTTTATCAATATCAGACTTCTTTAGTTCCGATCTTTTGTTGCACTTCTCCGAGTGACTTTACTTATACGCGCTTAAGTCGAAACCTCGACAATTTAATAACTTGCACCACTTAAGGCGACTTAGTTTCGTGCATCACTTAAGACGACTTAATTATTACTTAGGATAAACCTAAAGATCGTGCACCACTTAAGGCGACTTAGTATCGTGCACCACTCAAGGCGACTTTTTGATATTTAGAATAAATCTGAGGATTGTGCGCCACTTAAGGCGACTTTTCTCGTGCACCACTCAAGGCGACTTAGTCCCGCGCATCACTTAAGACGACTTTTGAATACTTAGAATAAATCTAAGCATTGTGCACCACTTAAGGCGACTTAGTCCCGCGCATCACTTAAGACGACTTTTGGATACTTAGAATAAATCTAAGCATTGTGCACCACTTAAGGCGACTTTTCTCGTGCACCACTCAAGGCGACTTTTCTCGTGCACCACTTAAGGCGGCTTTTCTCGTGCACCACTTAAGGCGACTTTATGATACTTAGAATAAATCTAAGCATTGTGCACCACTCAAGGCGACTTTTGGATACTTTAGAGCGTCGTTTGGGCGTCGTTCTAACAGCCCAAAGCACGTTTTCCAGTTCGTTCAGCCATTTGCCCTTCAAAGCATAGACCCTCTTCTTGAGGCCGTCCATCACGATTTTGTTGGCTGATTCTACCTGGCCATTGGTCTGAGCATGGCGCACGGAGGCAGTCCGATGCTCAATGTTCAATTCTTCCAGATACTCCCTCACCTGAGAGCCGTTAAACGGTGGACCATTGTCGCTAACCACCACCTTAGGAATCCCGTATCTGGACACGATGTGGGTCTAGAGGAACTTGACGATCTGGTTCCCCGTTGTTCTGGCCAATGCCTTCGCCTCTATCCATTTCGAAAAATAATCGATTGCTACAAGTAAATACTTACATTGACCTTGTGCTTGTGGAAGAGGTCCCACCAAGTCGACGCCCCACTGCGCGAAGGGCCAAGCGCTCTTGATGGATGTCAGATTATCGTCCGGAGCCACGATACTCGGGGCGTACCTCTGGCACGCGTCACAGGACCGGACCAACGCCGTTGCTTCCTTGTTCATCGTGGGCCAATAGTAGCCCTAGTTCAACACCTTCCTCATAATGGATCGGGCCCCTTCGTGACAAGCCGCGACCCCTTCATGCATTTCCTTCAGGATTCGATTGGCGTCGGGTTCTGCCACACATTTCAAGTACGGAGTCGAGAACCAGCCCTTCTTGTATAGCTGAGTGTCCAGCATCACATAATTGGCCGCGATCCGACGTATCCTGTCCGCTGCCACTTTATCATCGGGGACTGCCCCCGTAGTCAGGTACGCGACTATCGGGGTCATCCAAGTTGGCTCCTCTTCCGATCTCACCTCGATGGCACGCACACACCTGTGTTGGGTCGATGTTTGATAAGATCACCTTCTCTAAGAAGTGCACTTTCCGATTTTCTTCCAAGGGTGCCCCTAGGGCAAATTTGCTCCAGGCGTCTGCCTCTACATTTTCCTCCCTCGGAATTGCCTCGATGTCGAAGCTTTTAAAGCTCTCCTTCAAGGTTTGTACCTCTCGTAGATACTTTTTCATTATCAGACTCCTTGCTTCGTATCGCCCTTGAACCTGGTTCACGATTAAAGCTGCGTCGCACTTCACTCTCAAGTGATCGATTCCGGTGCCTTTAGCAATTTTTAGGCCCGTGATAAGGGCTTCATACTCCGCTTCATTGTTTGTGGCCTTGAATGTTAAAGCCAAGGCGTATCGGAGCGGTTCACCTTCGCCCGGTGGTATCAACAAAAATCCCGCTCCTGATCCGTCCGAACTCGCGGAACCATCCGTGTACATCTCCCAGGTATTTTCCTTGTTTTGCTGTTCTGATTGCTCTGCCCTCTCTGGTTGTTCCTCTATCGGGACCTCCATAGTTGCCCCCTCTACAGGGCCCGCATCTTCCAGATCGGGGGCTGTAGATTCTGCTATAAAATCCGCCAACGCCTGGCCCTTAATTGCCGTTCTTGGAGCAAAGTGTATCCGAAACTCACTAAGCTCTACTGCCCATTTCACTAATCTTCCCGACGCATCCGGTCGGTTCAAAAAATGCTTCAAAGGCTGGTTCGTCAGCACAGTGATCTCGTGTGCGTGGAAATAAGGCCTTAGCTTCCGAGCAGTAATAATCAACGCAAAGAGGTACTTCTCAACGGCGGGATAGTTCAATTCAGATTTGGCAAATGCCTTGCTTACATAATAGACGGGGACTTGATTACCCTCGACAATCTTTACTAACACAGAGCTAATGGAAAATTCAGAAACAGCCAAATAAAGGTAGAGCGGCTCGCCTGGAACCGGTTTCGCCAACGGCGGGAGTGTGCGAAGGTGCTGCTTGAGTGCTTGGAACGCCTCTTCACATTTGGCGGTCCATTCGAATTTTTTGTTGGCTCTCAAGACTTCGAAAAACGGCATCGATCGGTCGCTGGCTTTGGACAAGAAGCGATTTATTGCAGCTAGTCGGCCATTCAGCACTTGTACCTCCCGATGGTTTATCGGAGACTGCATCTCCTCAATTGCCCTCAGCTTCTCAGGATTCACTTCAATTCCTCTTTGACTTACCATGAAGCCCAAAAACTTCCCTGAGTGGACTCCGAAGGCGCATTTCGTCGGGTTTAAGCGAACTTGGTGGAGCCTCATCCGCTCAAATGCCATGGTTAGGTTGTGCACATGATCCTCGGCTTGTCGGGACTTCACCAGCATATCGTCCACGTAAGCTTCCATGGTTTCTCCCAGCATATCTCCAAATAGTTTGTTCACCATCCATTGGTAAGTGGCCTCAGCATTGATCAACCCGAAAGGCATGACATCGTAGTGATAGATGTCACTGTCTGCGTAGAACGCTGTATGGGGGGCGTCTTCCTTGGCCATCTTGATCTGGTTGTAGCCTGAATACGCATCCATGAAACTTAACAGCTCATGTCCCGACGTGGCATCCACCAGCTGGTCGATCCTCGGGAGTGGATAGCAGTCCTTTGGGCAAGCTTTGTTCAGGTCGCGGAAATCCACACACATTCGCCATTTGCCATTGGTCTTCTTCACCAGCACTGGGTTGGCAACCCAAGTCTGGAATCGGAGCTCCTTAATAAACCCAGCATCGAGCAGCCTGCCTACTTCCTGCTGGATCGCGATCTTCTTGTCCGTGCCCATCGGACGCCTTTTCTGCGTGATAGGCTTGATCGCGGGGTTTATCTTCAGCTCGTGTACGATCACATCGGGGCTGATTCCTGGCATATCGCTCGGGGACCAGGAAAACAGCTCCTTGAACTCCTTCAATAATTCGATTAATTTCTGGGCTGTCTCTTCAGTCAGGGCAGACCCGATTTTCACCTTCCTCTGGGGTCCGTCGATCTCGACTTCTTTCAGATCTTCTACTGGGGCGGGACGCCAAAACTCTTCTCTGGGATCTGTGTCTGTCTGGAGGACAGTCATGGCCTCTCGTCTCCTCCTCCGGGTGGCATTGACATAGCATTTTCGGGAAGCCACTTGGTCGCCCTTGACTTCTCCGACTCCGTGGTCTGTCGGGAACTTCATCTTTTGGTGCACAGTCGAGGCAACCGCCATCAGGGGATTAATGGTGGTTCTTCTGATAATCGCGTTGTAGGTCCCCGCGGAATCAACCACGACAAATTCCACGTTCCTCCTTTCTGATTTCCACCCGCTACCAAACTCCACTGGTAAGGTGATTACTCCTAGCGGATAGGAGGTTGAGCCAGAGAACCCGACCATCGGGAAGTTTGCCTCCTTCAGATCTTTCTTTGTTTTCCCCATAGCTTCCAGCGCGTCCATGAATAGAATGTCGGAGGAGCTCCCTCCATCGATTAGAATTCTCTTCATCTCAAACCCATCCACATCCAAGGTTACCACCAAGGCATCGTCATGCGGAGTTTCCACGCCTATGAGGTCTTCCGATGAGAAGGAGATTACCATCTCTTCTTTCAAGGTCCAGGATCAGGACCTCTTACCTAGCACCACCGCCGTAGGGATTCTAGAGGCATAGACCTCTCGGGCGGATGAGGTATCACCTCCAGCGGCAAATCCTCCATGAATCACGTTGATAACCCGTCTCTCCTTGCGAGCACCGGATGACTCTGGATCAGTTCTCTTCTTTTTTGGGGACCGATCGCGGGATCAGGAACGGGACCGTGATCGGGACCGAGAGCGGGACAGACACCTCTTATCCCCGACGAATTCCTTGAGCTTCCCCTTCTGGATCAGCTTTTCAATCTCCTTCTTCAGTTCCCGACAGTGATTGGTGTCGTGACCGTTTGCGCGATGAAATCGGCAGTAGCGATCCGTGCGAGATCCCAAGAATTCTCCATCCTTCTTTGGGGGGTACCTGGAGATACCTTGTCGTTCCATGACTGTCAGCACTTCCGCCATGGAGCAGTTGAGAGGAATGTCGAAATCCTCCCGCTTATCCTTCCTTGAAGAACGTCTGTCGTCCCTCTGATCCTGACGGCCTCGATTCTTGCTACTGTCGGGTTTACCCTTTGACTTACGATCGTCGAAAGGTTTAACCGACTGCTTTCCTTTGTTCGACTTTGGGGGCTCCAGTTCTCCCGCGGCTATCTTCGACTCCTGGACATCGATCTGCCGTTTTACCCTTTTCTGCAATGCCTCCATATTCCACACAGCTTTCTCAGCCACGCTGTGCTTCAGGTCGGAGCCATAGGGGGCTGTCAGGTTCCGAATGAAGGTACGGATGGTTTCGCCCTCTGAGATTTCCTCGTCTATCTCTGCCACACTGGCCGTGTACCGCTGGTAATAGTGCGCTAGTGATTCGTCGGGCCTTTGCACCACCTGGGTCAGGGACCTTACACTCTTCAACAAACGCCTCCGACCCTGGTACTGCTGAATGAATCGGTCATGCATATCTGCCCAGCAAGTGATGCAGCCTGGGGGCAGACTGAAGAACCAGGTCAGGGCTCTTTCTCCAAGTGTGTTTGGAAACAGAGTACACACTATGTCCTCGCTCGGGGCTCTTCCCAGACACGCCATGAGGTGCTTCTGGACATGGCGAACTGGATCTCCTTCGCCATCATACTCCTTTATCGTGGGGATGCCTAGCCCAGGCGGGGCTAGGGTGTCAATAAGTTGGGGGACGAAGGGATGAGTGGATCGATCCCTTAGCTTCGACACCAGCGGCTTCTGCTCTCCCATACAGATGTTCACGATCTTTACCACCTGGTCGGGAGTGATGGGGCCATTCAGGGGAATGGTCCTGTGCTGTACTGGTCCTGGCCCATCAACCACGAACCTCTCCGGCTGACCGGTTGCCCTGCCTCTGTCCTGGCCTCGGGGCGGGGCTTCCTGTGCGTTCCGACCCTCTGTTGGTGGGGCCACTTCCTCCAACGGGGGCATCTTCTCCTGCCTCCTTGCAGCCTCTCTCCGATCCAAGAGAGCTTCTACGGCCGCCAGAAACATGGGCATGGCTTCCGCCACGGCCCTTGTCAAGTCTGTAGCTGGGGGGGGCCTCCTGCCCCCTATTGCCCTGGTTCTGAGGAGCAATATCTTCGGGATCTCCGTTGTGCCCTCCTGTCTGAGAGAGCTCAGCCGGGGGATGGTTCTGGTTTTCCTCTTATTCCGGTACTGAATCCAGATTTCTTGCAGCGGGGTGACGGGAACCACCGGATTGTCCCCTTATGTGCTTGCCAGCCGCCATCGATCGAGTAGAAGGCATATCAGCTTTTTGTTTGTTTCCCACAGACGGCGCCAATGTTGGATCACGGTGGAACTCCGGTACGGACTTTGACGGCAATCCTAGCTCCTTCGCTCCACGCAATCCTGCGAGAGGGGATAGACCGGGCGGTGACCCAGAATCCCTCTCCGATGCTTAAATGAATATCTCGTATGACTGGCAAGCAGTAATCTCAAAGTGTATTGAATTCAACGTAATCGATCTGAGGTGACCTCTGCCCTTTTATAGGCGAAGAGGTACCTCAGTTACCTGGTGAACCGTTGGGGGTGAGTACTTGTTGGATATTAATTGTTGACGAATGACAACGATACATAAAGGCGAGCTACAAATATTCTACAAACTACAAAATTAACAAAATTGAGCAGTAAATAGAAAAATAATACTTGCTACACATCATTTGTTATCATTAATCATAAAAATACGTACCTAAACAATTAATATTTTGGTTCGACTTGCGATTTTGATAGAAGATGAGCTAGGCTGGTGTAGTAGAAACAAAGCGAGAGGCGGTACATATATATAACTTGGGCAAAAGAGAGGTTTGGTAGGGTTTTGCATAAATTGCTAATAAATGGGGTTGCTTAAAGTGAAACGTATTAGTTAGAATATTTTATATAAAAATAATATATATAGTATACATGTCTAGATTATTTTATAAATATGTGTATATGTATAATATAAATGTCTAAAATATTAGACATAAATATACAAATAAAACATATATATATATAAACCTACTATTATTAGGAAATTTGAACATTACCTAATATTTTTAGGGCATTTAAAACTTATATATATTATATGTAAAATAGACAAAATTCCCTAATTTCGACACTCCTGAGATACCTACTATTTTTGGGGAATTTCAAAACGTGAGATATTTATTATTATGTAATATATTTCGCCTCCCATTGCTTTATAATTTCAATATAATATATTTTGTTTATATTCAGTTATTATATTATTCATTATACAACACTTAACCTTCCTATAATATAATATTTGTGTATATTATTTTATTTATTATTCTATATATATAGCTTACGTGGCGGCCTATGGTCTTCCGGAGCCAAACTGTATGGATTTACTATTTAAAATGAAACTTTTAATTAATTTATTTCTTTAAATTGCATAGAGACCAAAATAGGAGATAAAATACTTCTTAATTTTCAATCAATCAATATTATGTATCTAAATTTAGAGAACTCCAATTAAATTAGGAAACGTTGACTGCGTGGACTGTCCACGTGTCAGTCAGAGGGCTTCCGGTGCCGAATTAATATAATATAGTAGATAGTAGATAATATAGTAGATATTATATATGATAAATAAGTAAATTATATTTTATATATTTATTGAAATAAATGAATTAAATCTACTTATTATTTCTACCTTTTCTATATAAATTCTTTAATGACTTTAAAGTATAACATCTTAAATATACTCTGCATACCGTGCAAATTCGCACCAATTCTCTAGTTATAAAATTATTCACATTAGAAAAAAAATTATTATACGAAATTGGTGATGGAATGTTGGATCACGGTGGAACTCCGGTACGGACTTTGACGGCAATCCTAGCTCCTTCGCTCCACGCAATCCTCCAAGAGGGGATAGACCGGGCGGTGACCCAGAATCCCTCTCCGATGCTTAAATGAGTATCTCGTATGAATGGCAAGCAGTAATCTCAAAGTGTATTGAATTCAACGTAATCGATCTGAGGTGACCTCTGCCCTTTTATAGGCGAAGAGGTACCTCAGTTACCTGGTGAACCGTTGGGGGTGGTTAGCCCGTATCCCGCATATCTCGGACGTGATCCCACCTATCTAGGCCATGATCTCGTGTATCTCGGCCACGCCCCGCGCATCTCGGCCACGCTCCGTGTATCTTAACCACGTTCCGCGTATCTTGGCCACGCCCCGCGTATCCTGGCCTTATCCTCTGGTAACGAGTCCCGACTTCTGTCGGAGACTCCAGAGTTGTCTCGTTGTGTCACCGCTCGGGGCCCCTCGTCATCGTGACAGGGCCAATCATTCTCAGGGATTCATCATCGGGGCCTACTTAAAGGCTTCTCATCGGGAGCTTCTAGCTCAGCTGTCGGGACCGACTCTGTCGGGACCTTGCCTCGTCGGGACTCCCTTCGTCGGGACCCTTCTCCTTGGTCATCTTGACCTTTACTTTGGGCCTGGTGGGCCTGTTTGCCGTTTCTTCCCCGTTAAAGGGCCTGACGGCTGTAAGAACCCATCAGTGAGGAATAAAATATAACAAAAATAAAATAAATGTCAATTTAATATGCTATTACTATATTCGATATTAATATATATATATATATATATATATATATATATATTTATTTATTTATTTATATAAATCTTCACCCAAAATTAAAGTTGACATGTAACCGATTTATTTTATTAATTGTCAAAATTCTAGATGACCTATTGAAATTATATATATAGATTGCTTTAGTTTTACCCTTTTTTTTAAGAATGACTGAAAAGTTCAAAGATAATTCGTATCCGTAAGTTTATAGCTAATACTAAGCCATGAAGTTTTCCATGGGCAAGATTCTCACTTATACAATATATATATATATATATATATATATATATATATATATATATATATATATATATATATTCTGTCTAGAAAAAAGGCATGTACCACATAATCTAGAAGAAGGCATGGAACAAACCCATCAATATTTTTGGTATAAAAAAATTCCATGAATTATATTGAATCTTTGGCCAAAATAAATAAATAATTATATTGAACCTAGAAGAGGGCATGAAGCAAACTACGGTAGCTCTTTGGCGGGCCAAATTCGAAGGAGTATGGCCCACAGCCATGAGAGGAATTGCATTGCAGGATCACCTCCAATATTAATTGTTGTACAAGGAAAACGCAAAACATATTTGGCTATTCTCTGTATTTTATTATATTACATCATATTTGGCCAAAAAATATTAGATCAGGGAAATATAATAAACTAATCATTAATGTCCCACACATTATAAAGGTTTTATCTTAAATAAAATTAATGTTATAATAGTAATTTATATGTCCTTTTCAAGTGAAATTATTTTTATATTAGTTATTGATTTGTTTAGGATTTACTCAAATGAAAAGTTATATTCAAATATTATTATATCGTACTTTGAATGGAATTTTATTTGCAAAGAAACATTAATACATTAATAGAATACATACATCTTTTTGGGTCTTGATCACCCGAAGTAAACTTGGATTCGATCTTCGGCGCGCCTAGACTTGCACAAATGGATGAACCAGGTGTGATCCTGGTGATGAAACTCTGATGCTTAAGTCAGTCCTTAGATCATGTGCTTTGAATGTGTGCTTAGACAATAATATTAGAATGACATGATTTAATGACTATTCGTTATAAATCTAAACCGCCTCTATTTGTGTAATGAAAGTAACGAATTCATTTTATGAAAGAGGATTCCTGACGGTCTAGAATATTTGTTGTGAGTTGTAGTAGACTCCAACCATAAATATGTTGAATGTAAGAACCCACATCTTCGCATAGGCGCGACAATCATTAAGAGCTTGATTCGATCGACACATATTATTGGATTACAAAAGTCTGGCTAAGCTTATTGTAAGCTCTTTCGGTCTCGCCTGGGTGTCGACTTAAAGTTCTCAGCTCCTTGAGGATCTTTAACTCTCTTGGTGTGACCTGAAAGAGGAAATAGGCTGGGTTTTCCCCCTGATTCCACTACCAAGCTTAAATTAGTATAGTATTATGGCAGTGAGAAAACTTAGTGAAATGAATGTAGAAAGCTTACTATTTATAGGGGTCTTAAACTAACCTACAAGGGTAGTCGGCTCCTTTATGATTGGTTGACAAGAAAATGGTCGCCTTTCTATCATAGGTGAGATGGAAACAATAAGTCAGTAGGTGACAAGTATGTGACGCCACTTCTTCTTTAGGGGGAAGATTTTTCTTCTAAGTAGGTGACAAGCATGTTGCCACATCTTCTTCCTTAGAAAGAATAGTTTTCTCTTAAGTAGGTGACAAGCAGGTTGCCACCACTTATTCCTTAGGAGTAAATATTTTTATCTAAGTAAGTGACAAGCAAGTCGCAACTTGGTGTTTGATGGATATGTGTCCAGTTCGAGTTCGTATTTATATTTCGGGCCTCGCAAACACGTCAAAATTACATCTCGACTTGAAAAACGTCTCCCAAATGGTCAAAACGGTCCGGAAGCGCGTTACGCGCGTCCGGACCGGACCTCCGGATTGCACTACGGCTATTGCGCGATTACCAATTACGCGATTACCGTTACATGTAGAGAAGTCGAGTTCGCGCATTGCCAATATTGATGACGGTTACCACTTGCTTTTGAACCGTCATCAAACCGCTTTAAAACCGGGCCCAGTCCCAAGGAAGCCTATAAATAGGAGGCCTTGGCCACCCATTTTCACACATTCTCTCATTTGCCCAACTTTGGTATTTTGAGCTCTGACTTCTCTCTAGAAATACTTTCTCTCTCTAGAATTACCTTTTTACCCCTATAGTGACTTAAGCATCGGAGAGGGCTCCACTAGCACCACCCCCCCCCCCCCTCTCCGTGCTAGTACTGGCCCTTCGTGCAGGAACTGGCGCCCCGGACGTTCGGACTTGTGCACAGACCACCACCTTTTGAGACTTAGACGCCTCCTGAGACACAACCGCCTTTTGAGACACAGACCTTTCCGAGACTCAACCGAACACTCGTCAATGGCACAAACCTCTTTCAGACGAAGGGTGACAACCCGAAAACCCGCTCAACCATTCAGACAGACGCGTCCCCACGACCCAGTTCATCCAGGATGCAACATTGGCGCCATCTCCGTGATTCGAACAAAAAGCTACCATACCGCAAAGACATGACGAGTGATCGCAACCCTCCCGAAGAGGTTAACGCGAGAAGTACAAGGAAAAGGCCTGGACATCCTAAGACGTCTCCGGCAAGCAAAAAAGCAGGTGGTCAGAAACCACCCGGAAGCCAGCCGGGGCCTTCCTACATACCGAGAGCTACTTCCGTAGTTTCATCCATGCCAACCGAGAATGTGCCCGACGCACAGTACAACCTCCAAAAACCAAATGACGAGCACCGTTCACCCCCACCTGGTTTCGAACCAGAGATGCATGATGATAAATTTCAGTCAGAAATACCGCAAGGCGAACAACAAGGAACGGGAGCAAACCCGATGCCTTCGGTTACTCCAGCAATGATGGCTGCGCTGGAAGACTTACTCGCATTCCGCGAGTCACTGAAAAATCAAGGATATGCGGCCCAACCACCTCCAACCGCCCATGAACACGCTACACCGACAAGAGAAATGTCGCATGACACTACCCGCCAAGGCCATCCATTCCAAGGCAATGACCAACATGCAGAAAATGCCTTCCAGCATACAAGATATGAAGCCTCACATTCATACACTCCTTCCCAAGGAGCCCGTCATTGGAGGAATGCAAGAGCCTTTGACGCTGAAAGCGAGAACTCATGTGAGCAAGAAGTGTACCTTGCAAAGACATTGCACAAGACAGATGACACCAACTTGGAGTATGCTGACATAAAGGATGCCGCCTTTGAAGATGCCATTGATTTTCATCAAAGGACAATGAACACGTTGCATATCACGACGCCTTGCCCATAACCGCGCAGAAGCCAATAAGAAGACAACTGGGATCCTTCCAAATCCCTGTTGCCACATATAGAAGTATGGTGCTTTCCATAGTGCCTACATAATATAATGCCTACAAGGTGCATACACCATATTGTACACCCGTCCTTTATCCCTTGTACATGTACTTAGTGTACTCCTTAGTTAGTCTATATATATTATACTTAGCTGATTGTAAACCCTAGTAATCAATGAAATATTATTACACCTTATATGGTATCAGAGCTGGTTTTACGGCACTTGCTTGGAGATGAAGAAATCCTGAATTTCTTCATTTCTTCTTCAAGATCTTTGGGATTTCAGCTTGGATTGTTCATTTGATTGCTCATTCATCTTTGATTTCGCCATTTCTTGTTCAAGGATGGCTGTGTGTAAGTCTCATTTCTAGATCTATTTGGTGCTCAGTTGAGTTGAAGTTGAGTTCTTGGGTTGAGCTTGAATTGAGTAGTTTTGCCTAGTTCTACTTGATTTGAGCTACAGATTGGTGTATTCGTTGATTGCTATTGAGGATTTGTTGGATTGGAATTGTAGATTTCTGAATCTACAATCATTTTCTATTGATTGTTCTTGGATCTGTGCGTGGAATTCCTTGGCTGCACAGATTGCTTGCTAGTTTTTACTAGCTGGCCTATTTTGGACTATTGGTGAGCTGTTCTTGGCTGGATTGCTAGCTGTCTGTTTTGTCCTATTGGAATTGTTGTTTCATGGTGATTTGCTGAGCAAATTTCGTGATTATTGGATTGTTCTTGAGGAACAAGTTGGCTGAGACTTTATATTCAATTTTGAGGCTCAGAAAATGGCACAAGATGCTTCCATTGATGACCCACTTTATCTTCACCCATCAGACACCACTGGCCATCTTCTTATTCCATTTCAGCTACAAGGTTCTTCAAATTATCATGCTTGGAGTACCTCAATCAAAGAAAGCTTGTTGGTCAAGAACAAGTTGGGGTTCATTGATGGTTCTTTCACACGGATTAGTGTGCCCATCGATCAGAGGGTCAAGTGGGACAGGGCCAATGCAATTGTTAAAGCTTGGCTCAGAAACACTGTGGCTAAGGAGTTGGTTTCTGGTTTGATTTACAATCCCACAGCTCTTTCCATATGGAATGACTTGAAGGAGATGTTTGATAAGGTTGATGGAACTCAGATTTTTCAATTGACAAGGGAAATCTATCAAACTTCTCAAGGTGTGCTTTCAATCACTGAGTACTTTGCCAAGATGAAGCAGCTATGGGATGCACTTGGATCAATTGATGACTTGGTTCTTGAGTGTGCTGCTGACATTCACATTGTTAACGAGCATAAGGAGAAGCAAAAACTCATGGCATTTCTGTTGGGTTTGAATGACTCATATGCACACATTCGAAGTAGTTTGTTGATGAGGCAACCACTGCCATCTTTGAGTGTTGCCTTCTCTGTTTTGGTGCAAGAAGAAAGTCAGAGGTCCATTTCTGGATCAATTGGCGACCTTGGTGAGGCCACTGCTTTGTACTCAAGGAGAAACCAGAATGTGATTCCTTATGCTCCAAGGAATTCAAATGCCAATCAAAGAAACAATGGTAGTGTTGGAAGGGGTGCTGGCAATGAGAGGACTTGGAATGTGCCTATTGACAAGTCTAATTGGGTTTGCACGTTTTGTGGAAAGAGGGGTCACAAAGTTGACACTTGCTGGATCAAGCATGGAGTGCCACCAGGGATTCAACCACAGAAGAGGCCTTGGAACTCAGCCAATGCAAGTATTGATGATGGGGCCAATTCAAGCATAGTTGAACACGTGGCAGCTGGTGACAAGAGGATTGTGCATGGCATAGCTGAAAAGAGGATCCAACATGTTGCTGCCCACGATGACCACTTTGATCATTTGCCTTTGAGTTTTGAGGATGTTAATCAAGCTCATGCTAATATGACAGGTGTATCAAATGATTCTATGGTTTGGATAGTTGACTCAGGTGCAACTAATCACATTACTCATCAAATGCATTTGATGGATATACGCCCAATTTGAACCCGTTGACTTCTGAACCGTTGTATTTTTATCATCCCATTAACATTTGTAAATCGAAACTTCAACCCGAACACTTCGCGAGAACATCAACGGCTCGGACGAGGCCGAAGCGCTCGTCCGGCCAAGGCAAACTCACCTAGGTGAGGTTGGGTGGCCACACCCGACCTCCCCTAGGGGAGATCGGGTCAGCCAACCCGATCTCCCCTAGGGGAGATCGGGTGGACCAACCCGATCTCTCCTAGGAGAGATCGGGTCGGCCAACCCGATCTCTCCTAGGAGAGATCGGGTCGGCCAACCCGATCTCTCCTAGGAGGGATGGGGTTGGCCAACCCCATCCTCCCTAGGAGGGGTTGGGTGCCCTCACCCAACCCCTACCCTTGGGGGTCGGATTTCTCTTCCCCCCAAGGGCCCCGGTACCATTTTTTGGACTCCCACACTCGGCTCACTCCGCCTACCTTCTCCGTATCCTAAGGTCTTAATCATGCGTTTAAAGGTTAATTAACTGTGTTTAATGGTTAACGATGTCATTAAGCCACCTTAATGACACCTTCACAATTCATTTGGATCTTCTTGGCAAGTTGCACAATTTTGCTCTGACATCTCTCTAGCTTTATCTCTCTAAAACCGTACTGACTTAGGCATCGGAGAGGGTTCATCAGGCACCACCCCCCTCTGTGCCTGGTATTGCCCCTCTTGCAGGGTGGCAAGGAGAAGAGAGCCAAGGAAGCAGAAGAGCATAGAGCAGTAGGACAAGCCCCAGGGGTAAGAAGTACAAGCCTCAGGAGGTCAGAGGGAGAGAAGGAAAGGAGGTCAGAAGGAGAGAAGAGAATGACATATATCAGAACGACTACCCCAAGGGAGCAGAAGGGCATGTATCAGAATGACTAGTCCTAGGAACACTGAGCCCGACATTTCATTAGTGGGAGATAAATTCTAGATTGACGACCCGTTGACCTAGACTTTATAACCTAACACTTGGCGCCGTCTGCGGGCTTCGGACAGAAAGCCTGGCTATAACACGAGCAATGACGAACAGCAGGGTGTCTAGGCACCACCGCCCACCAGGGGGCAATGGGAGAAGGAGAGAGCCTATACCCCCAGGAAGGCAGCCTAACCCTGGGAAGCATCCAATGCAACCAGAACCACATGAAGTACCACAGCCTCCTCAACAGAACAACCAGGAGGGAGGACCCTCACGCCCAGCTGGGGCTGAGTCCTCCACAGCCTCCACACCTCGGGCAAGAAGGCCACAGAGAGAAAGAGAACAACAGGGAGTGCCGTCCCAGCACACGGCACCCCCTGAGGGGTATTATTATGAGGCGCAACCCCAAGGGTACCCATATGGGATGCCGGCCCAAAGATATGGCAACCGCGCCCACACAACATATGCAAGGCCGGCATACACCCAGGGGACACACACTGAAGCTCATGAAGAGGAACAAATCCCAACAGAAGGGCACCACTCGCACCCTCGAGCAGGGCAGCGAGAGGAGCAAAGAAGATACTACCAGGAGCCACCCCCAGAGGAAAGGCAACAATTCGTGCCTCCTAGGCAACAGCAGAACGCAAGGGCTTACACCCCACTAGGGGAGGACAGACAAGCAAGACCTCCAAGGAGGCAAGAATTCTATGAAGCACCCCAGCAGGGACACCAAGGATACACCTACAGTCCGTATCAATACGGACAAGGGATCTCCACGAGTCCTATCTACAACCATGGAGGCTATCAGAGGAACTACACTCCAACACCGATATTGATCACTCCGGAGGAAATAGAAGCAATGATGACCCGGAAGATGAATTAGTCAAAGAAAACAAACTTGTATTGTCTAAGTGACAAGACGAACCACCCTTTCACAAGAGAACTAGAGATGAACAGGGTGCCAGACTCCCTGCACACAGTGCAAATTGCAAACTACAATGGGAAGGGAGACCCCCTAGAGCATATCCAACAGCATGAGGCCTCCCTATTTGGGAGGACCACTGATGAAAGATACAAGGCACTCCTGTTCCCAAACACCCTATCAGGGGTGGCCTCACACTGGTTCTTCAGCCTACCCTCTGAAAGCATCCACTCATGGGAGCAGCTAAAGGCGAAGTTCCTACAGAGATATCTAGGGGAGAGGAAACTCCTCAAAGGCACAGGCTCCATCGATGATGTGAAACAAGAATATGATGAATCTCTGGCCAGTTACTACACTAGGTTCAATCAAAATATCGCAGACATCCAAGGCGATATCACTGAGGGTGAGATAATACGAGCCTTCATCAGAAACCTAGGCCGCTTCGGGTCCACACTGGCAGAAAAGATGGCCAAGAAGCCAGCAAGCACCTTAGAGGAGCTTGCAGGAAGAGTCAAAACTCATATAGACCTGGAGAGGCACAGGTCAAGTAAGAAAGCCAAGATTCAAGCAGCCAAGGAAGACAATGCAAAGCCGAACAAAGGCAAACCACCCCAGGCACCTCAGCACACAAGGCAGCAGGAATGGCGTCCGCCCCAGCAAAGAAACCAAATGGGCGAACCACTAAAGCCCAGAGAAATAAACGTCATCAAGTTCGTCCCATTGAACGCTACTCCAGCTACTGTCCTCAAAGAGATGCGGAACCAGAAGCTCTGGTCACCCCCTGCAAGGTGGAGAGCCCCAATGGTGGGGAATCACAAGGATAGATGGTGCGACAACCATGAAGCTTACGGGCACGACACGAACGAATGCTTCAGCCTAAAGCTAAGCATCAACAATGCCATACAAAGGGGAGACCTAAAGCAGTTCGTGGATCATGGGGGCAATAGCATGCAGCTAGGGCCATCACACAGAGACAAGGGCAAAGGCAAAGTAGACTACAACCCCCCACCCAACAAGAGAGGAACCATAAACATGATTCACGGGGGAGTAGCCTCAGGTGGCCCAACTGCTAATGCAAGGGAGGTCTACGCATCAAAGCTGGGTTCAGTGCCGAGGTGGGGAAAAAGGCCAAGAGAAGGAGAAGAAATCAAGATCGAATTCTCAGAGAAGGACAAGAGCCACATCGTCTTCCCACATGACGATGCTCTAGTTATCACAATAGACATTGATAATTTTGATGTAAAGAGAATTTTGGTGGATGGGGGCAGCTCAGCTGACCTCCTAAGCTTGAGAGTCCTAGAAGAGATAGGGAAAACCAAGGCAGACATCAAACCAGTCAACTTCCCTCTAGTTGGCTTCTCAGGGGCAACAAGCTACCCCCTGGGAATGATAACCCTGCCGGTGACCATGGGCCAAGGATGGACACAGCTGAAGGTGAATGTTAATTTCCTGGTGGTTGAAAGCCTGGGAGCCTACAATGGGATCCTAGGAAGGACAACCATAAACCCATATGAAATCGTGCCATCCACTGTACACCAGAAGCTGAAGTACATCACTGAGAATGGAGTCGGAGAAGTCCTGGGTGATCAGCGCACCGCAAGGCAATGCTACGTCAACTCCATGAGACGTGGATCACACGGGACAGACACAGTGGCTGTGGTCATGGTTGGAGCCAACCAAGATAGAAAGAAGAGGAGAAGGAGGCAAAGGCAGGGAAAGATGAAGAATGGAGTGGTACTCCGCTTGAGCAGACAGTTTTTTCAAACAGTGCCTAAGAGGAGACACAGGAGCAAAGCTGTGAAAGTGACAGCCATACCTTGGCAGCCAGATACCATAGAGGGGAAAAGAACCAGTGACTCCATCTTAAGAGGCTTCCGTCACATCGATGATATCAAGCAAATGCCGCGGGAGTCAATATCAAGCTATTTCAAGAGATTCTCCAGTTATGGTGCCAACATGGACATCACAAGAGGAGAAACCGTTAGAGCATTTATTAGAAACATGCATCCAAACTCATTCGAGACCTATGGAGGGCTCTATGAGATGGTCATGACAAGCACAATGAGGGAGCTCAAGGAAAAGCTAGACAAAGCATTTGCAAATGAAATGGAGCAGCTGGATGAAGTTCAGGAGAAAGGAAGAAAGACTGACACACTGGGAGGAGGTGTAAACTTCACATTCACACCCCTTACAGTGAGCATAGAAGAAATTTTCCACAAGCACCTCAAGCAAGAGCTACCCACATGCAGGGAGGAGGGCAAGGCCTTCCTAGGAAGGGATGCACAGGGATGGTGTGAGTACCATGGGACCTGGGGGCATCAAACCAACAACTGCATGGTGCTAAAGATAGAAGTGGAAGAAATGATTCACAATGGAGGTCTGAAAGAGTACGTGGCAACAGACAAAGTGACCACCCCATATCCTTAGTTTCATACCTAGCACTTTACATTCCAAGTTTTTAAAACAACTTTTGAGAAGGAGAACTCACGAAGTCCCTCCAACTCTACAACTATCTTTATTTTCCTCCAAAGGGTGTCTTGACCCACCCAAGGCACCCCACATGTACAGAAAACATGAGCACTCTTAAAAGAGTAGGTTTTCCTTCAAAGGCATTTTCCAATGAATGTGGTGATATAATCATGATGTTATCCTTACACAGATATGACTTCAAGTCAACAACAGTCTCGACGCCCCCAAGAGCGTATCTTGAGAGTAGTATTCATACTACGACCTTCGACGCCCCCAAGAGCGTATCTTGAGAGTAGTATTCATACTACGACCTTCGACGCCCCCAAGAGCGTATCTTGAGAGTAGTATCCATACTACGACCTTCGACGCCCCCAAGAGCGTATCTTGAGAGTAGTATTCATACTACGACCCTCGACGCCCCCAAGAGCGTATCTTGAGAGTGGTTTCCAAAAACCACGAATTTCGACGCCCCCAAGAGCGTATCTTGAGAGTAGTGTTCATACTACGAACTTCGACGCCCCCAAGAGCGTATCTTGAGAGTAGTTATTACACTACGACCTTCGACGCACCAAGAGCGTATCTTGAGAGTGGTTTCCAAAAACTACGAATTTCGACGCCCCCAGGAGCGTATCTTGAGGTAGATTTGCAACCTACCAGATTCGACGCCACCAAGAGCGTATCTTGAGGTAGAAAAAACACTACCAGATTCGACGCCCCCAAGAGCGTATCTTGAGGTAGATTTCAAACTACCAGCTTCGACGCCCACCAGGAGCGTATCTTTGGTCTAACCTGCGCCCTCCAGGAGCCTATCCTGTGAAACGTTAAGCGCCCTCCGAGAGCCTGTCTCGCGAACAGTTTCGACGCCAACCAAGAGCGTATCTTTGGTTTAACCTGTGCCCTCCGGGAGCCTATCCTGTGAAACGTTAAGCGCCCTCCGAGAGCCTGTCTCGCGAACAGTTTCGACGCCAACCAAGAGCGTATCTTTGGTTTAACCTGTGCCCTCCGGGAGCCTATCCTGTGAAACGTTAAGCGCCCTCCGGGAGCCTGTCTCGTGAACAATTATCGACACCAACCAAGAGTATATCTCTGGCCTAACCTGTGCCCTCCAGGAGCCTATCCTGTGAAACATTAAGTGCCCTCCGAGAGCCTGTCTCGCGAATAGTTTCGACGCCAACCAAGAGCGTATCTTTGGTTTAACCTGTGCCCTCCGGGAGCCTATCCTGCGAAACGTTAAGTGCCCTCCGAGAGCCTGTCTCGTGATCAGATTCGACGCCCACCAAGAGCGTATCTTTGGTCTAACAGTACCATGTATACCATTTAAAGGGTATCAGAAGAGATCATGACACCATGCTAAGAAGGATCCAGTGAGAAGTAATCTCAAAGTAAAGATATATGAAGAACACATAATGTTTTTTCTTGATGAAATAGCAGGTATGATATGAAGGAAAACACGAAAGAAGGATAAGTAAAGGAAACACATCAAGAGAAGAGTCCATGACCAAAGGATCATATACAGAAGCACAAGAGGTTATCATGAAAAGTAACGAGTTATCCTACCACTCATATCACAAGTCAAGAGAAGTATCTCAAAGGAACCCAACACCACCAAGAAAGATAGCAAAGACATGAAATCCGAAGTTCAAGGCTCTCAAAATAAGCTCGACCCATCAAGAAGAGAATTACCTTACAAGTCACACATATCAACCTCCGACAAATGTTATTGTCATGCATGTCGCCCTCGCGTGACCTATGCTCGTATCAGACTTGAACATCGTCAAGCACAACTCATGAAGGAGACATCCAAAGAGCATAAAGGATACAACATCCGATAAGACGAGACATCGGGACCTAACCCAACAAACATAGCCTACACAAAAGGCAACTATAGCAATGAAGGCTCTCCAATGAGAAAGGAATACAAAAGCACAACTCCATACATCGTGATGTGGCTATCATGTCCACATACACTGAGGTGGCTATCATGTCCACATACCTTGAAGTGGCTATCATGTCCACATACCCTGAAGTGGCTATCATGTCCACACACTACAAAAGGGCTATCACTCCCACACATCATGAAGTGGCTATCATGTCCACATACCTCGAAGAGATTATCATGGCAGCACATCATAAAACATCTGTCAAAGACATGCATTGTAAAGACACCATCCCGACCACGAACATCAAAAGGCTACGCCTAGCCTTAGGAGGAGGTTCAAGAAAAAGGAAAAACAACACCCTTCGTACGCTCATCAAAGATAGGCACTTATATTTCAACCCACTGGGTGATACCAGGAAGGAGACGTCCTTATTATGAAGACAACCTCCATATCTCACGAAATCAATCATGAAGCAAAGAATCACGACAAGCACCATTGAGGACATATAACAAAACGATCCCCACAACGATCACAACTACGATACTAGTAGAGGCTAACTTAAGAGCAGTCTCCACCAAACTCCAAAGCAAGAATTCGCTATCTTAATCAGATCCATGGTAAGAGAAAGGAACCTCGACGAAAGGCGATGATCACACCCATCACCAAAAGAAAAATTTTCAACGCAGGGGTTAATAACATAACCCATAGGAAAGCCAAAGACACTTTCAAAAGTCGTCAAATCTACATGAAGATGAAATAAACTTGAGACTCGGCCCCTCGGCTGGGGGGCAGGGGATAGAGAAGAGACATCAAGACCTATGATCACCCCATCGCCAGCCACAGGTTGTTTCCTTTTGCCAAGCAAAGAGGGTGCCTCTTCAACCACTACCTTCTTATCATGGGAGGGAGTCAGCAAGGGGGCACTTGAAGGAGAGCCTCTCGCGGTTTCTTTCTCCTTGGCAGCCGAGGGCCCGACCTCAGAGTCAGGTTTCCGCGCCTTGGATTTAGATTGACTTGAACTCTCACCCACCACAAGAACCATTCGGTAACCAGGGAAGAACGCTCTAACAACAAGAAGGAACCAGCATGAGAACAATCATAAGTATATCACAAAGAAAAAAGAAGGGAAAAAGAACATACTGGAAGCATTAGCAGCCACCCCTGACTTAGAAAATTTCTTGGCCTGATAAGCAAAACTAGAGGGTTCTTCCCTCTCATCTGATTCAACGGTACGTTCGGAACGCTCTGCCTATACCTTGTATGTTTCTCCATGAAATCAACCTACAAGGGGTCATACGAGTCCCTGCCTCATACAAGTCCGCCTCGGACACCCGAGACACAGGACGGTCAGATTTGGTCTGACCACCTCGGAAAACGATCTTCAAGGTCTCCCTGTCTGAAGAAGAAAGCTTCCCAAAAGTGAGTCATCTATACGAGCAACCAACGCAAAGATCGACCCTTACTCATGGAGGGGCGAGATACGCCTACTACGGGGGCAACCTTAACACCAAGAGAAGAGGGCGAACTTTTAGTTTCCCCAAATGGAGCAACGCTCCAGCACATCCGAAGGAAGGGTCAACCCTTAACACATGTCAATAGACCCCTTCGCTCGCGGCGGTAAGAAGAAAGCTTGTAAGCTTTTTCACCCTCACTTTTATGGGGAACAAATTGCAGGGTAAAGATCAAGAGCTATACACACGCTCCAACGAATGAAGGAAAAATGTTACACGTGCCGAAAGTCGAGATTAATGGACAATGCTCACGCTAGTACGAGGGAGGCGGAACGTTGTGTCCCATTGAGTGGCAGAGTTCCCACCCTCAAGTAAAGGAGAGGTCTATGCTCTCACCTTTGCACTTATGCTCATATTCATGATTAACATCTACAGGTACATCAATGTCATCACTCATGCTTATACTCACAACCCATCCATACATACATACATGTTCATGCTTGCACTCATATGCATGCCCACATACACACTCCCATGTGTTCAAACATTTAGACGTCCATGCACGTGGCCGCCATATATTCATGCATACATTCATGACTACAATCGCATCATGTCTCTACTCACTCCCATCCTTATGTTCCTACTTGCATGTATGCTAGTACACATCCTCATGTTCATGATATGTCCATGTTCACTCCTAGTTAACATCCTATAGGCATATTTTCTAGTATCCCATACTTAGAAAAAATTTTGGGCCAAAATTAAATTTTTCTCCACTTAGGCAAATCGCGGCATGAAATTGAAGCATGAATCACTTAGATGTATCCGTATTGCATTCCTATGCAAGCATGTATTTTTTGAGTATACGCCTGTAGCAAAGATAGATTTATTACTCCCACCTCAGACGGACGCGTGCTTAGGCACACGTCCGTGCTACTCTGACGTTTACAATTCCTCTATCTCATAAGGCAGGGGGCAGAGTCAGAGGCACGCATCCATGGGTAAGTAAGCATTCAGACGAAAGGTAAAACCCCGGTTTCAAATTGCGCGTATCATACCATCCTGAAATAGAGTCAATCAAGGGTTAAGCCATTGGTTGACTCGGGGGCCTGTGATGGATATACGCCCAATTTGAACCCGTTGACTTACGAACCGTTGTATTTTTATCATCCCATTAACGTTTGTAAATCGAAACTTCAACCCGAACACTTCGCGAGAACATCAACGGCTCGGACGAGGCCGAAGCGCTCGTCCGGCCAAGGCAAACTCACCTAGGTGAGGTTGGGTGGCCACACCCGACCTCCCATAGGGGAGATCGGGTCAGCCAACCCGATCTCCCCTAGGGGAGATCGGGTGGACCAACCCGATCTCTCCTAGGAGGGATGGGGTTGGCCAACCCCATCCTCCCTAGGAGGGGTTGGGTGCCCTCACCCAACCCCTACCCTTGGGGGTCGGATTTCTCTTCCCCCCAAGGGCCCCGGTACCATTTTTTGGACTCCCACACTCGGCTCACTCCGCCTACCTTCTCCGTATCCTAAGGTCTTAATCATGCGTTTAAAGGTTAATTAACTGTGTTTAAAGGTTAACGATTTCATTAAGCCACCTTAATGACACCGTTGCCTATAAATACCCCACCTTCACAATTCATTTGGATCTTCTTGGCAAGTTGCACAATTTTGCTCTGACATCTCTCTAGCTTTATCTCTCTAAAACCGTACTGACTTAGGCATCGGAGAGGGTTCATCAGGCACCACCCCCCTCTGTGCCTGGTATTGCCCCTCTTGCAGGGTGGCAAGGAGAAGAGAGCCAAGGAAGCAGAAGAGCATAGAGCAGTAGGACAAGCCCCAGGGGTAAGAAGTACAAGCCTCAGGAGGTCAGAGGGAGAGAAGGAAAGGAGGTCAGAAGGAGAGAAGAGAATGACATATATCAGAACGACTACCCCAAGGGAGCAGAAGGGCATGTATCAGAATGACTAGTCCTAGGAACACTGAGCCCGACATTTCATTAGTGGGAGATAAATTCTAGATTGACGACCCGTTGACCTAGACTTTATAACCTAACACATTGGTTACATGATTTGAGGAGGAGTGATTCGGATCACCAATTTGTCCACTTACCAAATGGTCACAAGTGTAAAGTGACTCATATTGGTTCTTGTTCATTCTCAAGTGGATTCACATTGACCAATATCCTTTTGGTCCCTGATTTCAAATTCAACTTGATCTCAGTTTCTAGGCTTCCTAGTCAATTGAATTGCAAAGTGATCTTCACTTCTGATCATGTGTTGCTTCAGGGCCAAAGTGGAAAGTCCATGGTGATTGGGGAATGGAATAGAGGTCTCTACACTTTGAAGGATGTGGTGCC
The DNA here is from genome assembly GCA_036873135.1 of Clarkia xantiana subsp. parviflora. Classification (NCBI taxonomy): domain Eukaryota; kingdom Viridiplantae; phylum Streptophyta; class Magnoliopsida; order Myrtales; family Onagraceae; genus Clarkia; species Clarkia xantiana. Next base: position 11,674,821 of record JAPTYO010000001.1, on the reverse strand, counting down.
TTCAAGTTCAAGAGTGGTGGCTGCACCTTCTATTGGTGTGAATAAAGTGGATGCTTGGACATGGCACAGGCGTTTGGGACATGTTTCAGAGACTTATTTGAATCATTTGGATATGTTGGGTTTGAATAAATCTGTTGATTGTATCAAACAGTGCACTATTTGCCCTCTTGCTAAGCAAACAAGATTATCATTTCCTATCTGTGATTCTATTGCTTCCAAAGCGTTTGATTTGGTTCATATGGATTTATGGGGTCCTTACAAGGTGCCCACGTTCAAGAATAATCAATATTTCTTGACTATTGTTGATGATTTCTCAAGGGCTACTTGGGTTTATTTGATGAAACAGAAGAGTGATACTTTTCTTCACATAAAGAACTTCTTGATTATGGTGAAGAATCAGTTTAACACTATGGTCAAGACTTTGAGGAGTGATAATGGGACTGAGTTCATCAACTCAGTTTGCAAAGATCTTCTTCACCAATTTGGCATACAACATCAAACAAGTTGTGTGCACTCTCCTCAACAAAATGGTAGAGTGGAACGCAAGCATAGGGAAATTTTGAATGTTGCAAGAGCCATACGTTTTCCGGCTTGTATGCCACTCAAACATTGGGGGTATTGCATTCTCAATGCTTGTTATTTGATCAATCGTTTACCATCTTCCATTTTGAAGTTCAAGTCACCCATGGAGGTACTATATGGAGTGGTGCCTTCTATCAATCACTTGAAGATCATTGGGTGCCTATGCTTCGTTACAAGGTTGAACAATTCAGATAAATTTAGCCCAAGAGCTGAACCTGCCATTCATATGGGGTATTCTACTTCTCAAAAAGGATACCTTGTGATGAACATCTCAAATTCAACCTTCCAAGTATCTCGTGATGTTGTTTTCCATGAGAACATCTTCCCTTTCAGCATGTCTAAGGAGGAGTTGAAGGCTTTGATTCCATCCTGTTTGGGAGTCAAGCAACACATTGAAGTGTTCTCACCTGAGAATTCCAACTCCTTTGAGGAGGTCCTTCCTCCAATCATTGATCCACCACAAGCACATCCTCCTGTTATTGAAGTCGTACAACCTCAACCTCCCATTGTTGAAGTTCCTCAGCCACCTATTCTAAGGAGGAGTTCAAGGATTGCTCAACTTCAAAATAGACCTCCCATTGTTGAAGTTCCTCAGCCACCTATTCTACGGAGGAGTGCAAGGATTGCTCACCTTCAAAATAGAGTCAATTCCAATGTCACTTTTGGAATGGAGAATTTTGTCTCTTATGATCACTTGGGTCCACAATTCAAATGCTTCTTGGCTGCCATTGACAAGATCAAGGAGCCCAGTACTTACAAGCAAGCTGTTAAAGACCCCAATTGGATTGTGGCTATGAAAGAAGAGATCAAGGCTCTCCAAGATAACAAGACATGGGAGTTGGTTGAGCTCCCACAAGGAAAATCAACAATTGGCTGCAAATGGGTGTTCAAAGTTAAATACAATTCAGATGGCTCTATTGAGAGATACAAAGCAAGACTAGTTGCTAAGGGCTTCACCCAAGTTGAAGGCACTGATTTCAATGAGACATTTTCACCAGTTGTTAAAATGGACACAGTGAGGATAGTTTTAGCCATGGCTGCAGCTAAATCTTGGGGATTATTTCACATGGATGTAAACAATGCATTTCTTCAAGGTGATCTCTCTGAAGAAGTGTACATGGACATCCCTCAAGGTTTTGACCCATACAAGCCTCTTGATCGGTCTCCTAAGCGTGTGTGCAAACTTGTCAAGTCTCTTTATGGCCTCAAGCAAGCATCAAGACAATGGAATATCAAACTCACTCAGACTTTGATGAAGAATGGATACAAGCAAAGTGTGTCTGATCATTCCTTGTTCAGCAAGATTCAAGGGGAGGACAAAGTGTTCTTACTTATCTATGTTGATGACTTGCTCATTACAGGTTCCAATGCCAAAATGATTGATCAACTGAAGTGTACTCTACAAAAACACTTCAAGCTAAAAGACTTGGGGGACTTGAGATATTTTTTGGGCCTAGAGATTGCAAGATCAAATCAAGGGCTTGTGATCAACCAAAGGAAGTATGCATTGGAACTAATTGAAGAGGCTGGTCTAGGGGCTGCTAGGCCAACTGAAACACCAATGGAATTCAATGTCAAGCTTACTACTTGTGAGTTTGATGAGGCTACCAAGTCAAACACTGATGATGTTCCTTTGGAGGATGCAACTTCCTATAGAAGATTGATAGGGAAGCTACTCTATTTGACAATGACACGTCCAGACATTAGCTTCTCAGTCCAAAGGCTTAGTCAATTCGTTAACAAACCAAAGAAATCACACTATGATGCTGCTATAAGAGTCATCAAATACATCAAGGGCAGCCCGGGGCAAGGTTTGATATATCCTTCCAACAACAACCTCAAGTTAAGCTTATATTGTGACTCTGATTGGGCTGCTTGTCCATTTAGTAGAAAATCAGTGAGTGCTTATTGTGTTAAGCTTGGGGCAGCCATGATTGGTTGGAAGGTCAAGAAACAAGATACTATTTCATTATCAAGTGCTGAGGCTGAGTATAGGTGCTTAAGAGTTTCCATTCAAGAAGCACTTTGGGTGAGTAGAATTCTAAAAGAGCTTGGTGTGCAAGTGAGCTTTCCAATCCCAATTCACACGGATAGCCAAGAAGCTGTGAAGATTGCAAAGAATCCGATGTTCCATGAGCGTACCAAACACATTGAATTGGATTGCCACTTCACAAGACACCACATTGATTCAGGGATGATTGGTGTTCATTATGTTTCTTCCAAGGATCAAATTGCAGATCTATTGACAAAGGCCTTGGTCAAGAAGCAGCACTTAGCCTTATTGAGGCTATATGGGATAAAGGATGTTTTTCAAGAAAGAAAAGAAGAAGAAGAAAAGGATGGGAGAATATAGAAGTATGGTGCTTTCCATAGTGCCTACATAATATAATGCCTACAAGGTGCATACACCATATTGTACACCCGTCCTTTATCCCTTGTACATGTACTTAGTGTACTTCTTAGTTAGTCTATATATATTATACTTAGCTGATTGTAAACCCTAGTAATCAATGAAATATTATTACACCTTATACCACATCCAATGCTTTCTTCACGCCAACAAAAAATACATCCTTCACACAATTCGACCAAGGAGTCCTCCAATACAAAGGTGTCAACCCACCTCCACCTGTCTCTCCTACAATGACGACCGCACTCGAAGAATCCTTTGCATTCCGAAAGATATCAACGAACCAAGGATACGCCCTGCCATCACCACATCTGCCTCCAGTCAACGGACAAGTCGAGGCGACAGGGACAAAGTCTCGAGTCATAAGTCAGCAAGACACACTGCACCAAAGAATAGAGGGGCAATGCACGGAAGGTACCTTCTAGTACCAACAGCCAAGGCACGAAGCTGCACGCTCATGCAACCCGTACGTGATAGCACAACACCAAAAAGAGGCATGGAAACAACCCCCAAATCAGAATCAAGAAAAACCGCCCTCAAGCGGTCAGCAAGGAAGAAATTGGCAGCCTCAGCCAAAAAGACCTCTTCAAGGAGATTTTCAGAACCCAAAAGGAGTAAACCTCGCTGACTGCATTTCTTTGAAAGCCCCGCCGTCCGTAATATTGAGAGAGATGAAGGATGCAAAAATATGGAAAGCGCCGAGCAATTTCAGAAAAGGCCCGTTGGGTAAAGACAAAGACAAGTGGTGTGAAAACCACGAGGTCTTCGGCCACAAGACGGACAGCTGTGTCAGCCTACGTTTCCGCATTAACAGCTTCGTCCTCAAAGGCAAATTAAAGCAATTCACCGATCAAGGCGACAGCCCTACAAAGAAGACTCAAGCAGAGTCATCCAAAATACACAAAGAAGGTCCTTCCACAAGAACAAGCCAAGACGATGCTGACATCTGTCAAAAGGAGGGACGGAAAAAACCTGTTAGTGACGACGACGTCCCAATCACGGGATTGACAACAAGAACCTTGAAGGCAATAATTGGAAAAGAGATACACGTTTCCTGGGAAAAGAGACAACCGCAACAAAAGAGGCCGTTCCAGTCAGATGACCAAAGGCTCAAAGATACCAATCTCGCCATATGTGTTCCTTTGAACACACCGCTGTCTGTCATCCTGAAAGAAATAAAGGAGACCAAGCTGTGGAAAAAACTCTCTAAATTCCGCAGTGGCCCATTGGGAAAAGATGAAATCAAATGGTGCGAGTATCACGAAGTATATGGCCATGAGACAGACAGCTATGACAGCTTAAGATTTCATGTAAACAGCTTGATCTTAGAAGGAAAAATGAAGAAGTATATCGACCAAAAAGGAAGCCTCGTGTGAAATCTTCAGAAAAAGGCAAGGTAAAAGAAAAGACGGATGATAATCCACCTATCACCAAACGCCAGAAAAACAACGTCACTTATGGAACCAATTGTGACGACTTATACAATCTTTGGAGTATGAAGGCGGAAGAAGCAAATCTCAAACTCCCGGAAAACAAACTTCGCCGCCCACTTGAGCCAACGACTGCCTTCCTTGGCAAAGATGTTGAAGAACAACACAAGCAAAGTGAAACTTGGGGGCATGACATCAACTTTGTTCATCCCCAAAGGTGGAGATTGAAGAGCTCAACACGCTAGATGCATTGAGAAACTATGTGGCACGTGGCAGAGTCAACTGGCCAACAAATCACTTATGAGGACGTCAAACACATCAGCAATCCCTTTATCTTCCTTATCTCCTTTTTCGCATATCTATTTTAAATCTTTTTAGATTAATACAACTCATGCTTATTAGCCTCAGTACTTTTCAAAAGAAGTGATCAGTACACGCTTTCTTGTAATCCGTTGTGCAAACTCTAAATATCTAATAAAGGTTAAATCTACTTTCGTAGGTACATTATTATGACGCATATTACCTTGGAATAACGCCAAGTAACAACTACGCACATATTACTCGCGTCAACAACACAAAGTCTCAAGCATTTTATACGCGCAAGACTAAAAATCGTGTCGCAATAATAAATAAGGCGGGAGCATTACACAAGGACAGATCATGCACTATTAGAAGATAAAACAATAAAAACAATCAGGAAACAGTGATACAACTGCCAAGCGATTTGGGGGGCACCAAGCTAACAAGTGCTCGGCATTCTACCCAACATATATACATACCTATCATGATATGCACCTATCGCGTCCGCACTCAGGGAAGTTTCCTACACAAACAAGGGATCCTTGTATCAGATTCCTTTACTTTATTTATGATATGCATGAATAAAAAGAAAATTTCATGACTTCATACTTTTGCAAACTTATAAAAATTGCGATTATCTGACAAAAGTAACTCTGCTCGTAGGTACATGCTACACTACGATTACTACACAGGAATTACGCCAAGTAGTAACCTATGCACAAACATCTACTTCAACAATACAAGCTAAGCATTGTGTTCAAGGAGGGATTTATGGTATACAACACCAACATATCTATTATCTACACCAACAGGGAGTTTATTTCTCCATTCATAACATAGGGGTATATCTCAAGAAGATGCCGACAACACAAAGCCATCACGTTATGTGCACAATCAACTTATATGCTGCAATGACAACTTGCGGATTATCTATCAAAATGACGATTATTCTAAAAGCGTCAACTACAAGCAATATCTTGGATTAACACCAAGACCTACTATCAAAGGTAGCATGTTGAGGTATCCTCTTAGTAAAGACAAACCCAATGTTTACTTCTAAAAATGAGATGCTGTGACATCTCTTGTTAGAGGCAAATCCTCATGTTCATAGCCATTCCCTGGATTCAGAACAGGATGGGCAAATACAATACGGGACTAATCACCCCATAAGTGGCGGAAGTTCTCTTGTTAGAAAACGACCCCACGCTACAACAAGTGTGAATTCCTGTTTAAAGGGTTCACTCTTTACGGCAAAAGTCCTCTTGTTAGATGACAATTCCGTACTACAGATTTTCAAATCGTGTTGCATGGTTCCTGGACGCAGAAAGCATGCATCACAATTCATATTTTCAAAAAGTGTTACGTGGTCCCTGGACGCAGGAATCATGTATCACAAATATTTTTTCAAATATTTTACCAAATATTTTATCAAATATTTTATGTATCAAATATTTTTTCAAATATTTTATTAACACGGTTTTTGCGTGTATCACGAGCTTTTTTTTTTTTAGAGTTCACAAACATCTTTTCAAAAACCCAAAATGTTTTTACGTATGCTTCCCCAACGCGGGTTGATACACGCTGGCAGGTGCGCACCCTGTTTAAAACTCATAAAATTTACAAGTCGAGTCTTGTACCGTCGCCTTAGAGTGGAACTAAGAGACGGTATAAATTAGTATCTTGCTTAGCCAAGATAACACCTTTCAAATATACTACTTGTTAAGAAACATTGCTATACGCAAAATACTTGGCAAGTTACAACATATATAGAGGCAAGCTATTCAGGAAAGAAGGGCAACATGCATAATGCATCATGCAAGCAATCAGGAGAGCATCTCAAGTTATCAAGAAGTGGCTAATGGTCACGGCTGCGAAAACTACATCTATGATTACTAGTCATCCACATCAAACAAAAACCTACAATGCGCAAGTCGCAACATCCTATGCTCTATCCATCTTGCCATGCCTTGGAATCTAACCAAGAGGGGCGATCATAACACTCAAACAATGAGCAACATACAGCCGCAACTACGGACATCATGTTCATCATCTACGGATATCTATCCTACCTTCCAAGTCCAAAGTATATGGACGGCATAGATAACTCAAGGTATGGAATATTACTAACAAGTTATCACATGATTATTATTGAAAACAGGTCCAGGTGACGAAATATCATACAAGCAAAGGCATGAACAAAGATTATCAACACAACATCAAAGGGTTCAACATGATGGAAGCAGACAACCCGACATCAACCAAGAGTTAATATCATCTCTAAGGACCTATGGCAAAGAATTCATAACATCAAATGCAATGTCGTCATCCACACAAAGGTCGCGACAAGAATGATTGTTTCAACATTCAACACAACATAGCTCTTCAACATAAGGGCGACAATCAGCAATATGGGCATCAAAATCAGCAATCAACAAATACTCACCTCAATAGGAGTAACGCTCCTCCTTGGGCCGGTCCCTCGACCGGGGGGCAATGACACCACTGCACAACCCTCAACTCTATTTCCTTTATCACAAGAAGGAATTAGCACGGTCATGCTCGGCATAAAGACCTAAGAATCGCTCGAGGAACGCGCCCCTGCGTCGGATCTTTCGAGAATTATGCTAAAAACAGAAGCTGCAGCCAGCAATAACTTGGAAAATTAACAAGTTCAAAGAAGATACAATGAGACGTCTTACTCACAAGCCCTTTACTGCGACCGTGTCCAAAGACTCCAGAGTAGCGGGGGCACTTGTATGGACATTCCTCCCAACAAATGGATTTCTGTACACATCAGCTATCTGCAAAGACAAGCTTTTTCCCATCAAGATGGAGATAGTGGACTTACTCATGGCAACAGCCGTGGGAAGACTAATTCTGACAAGAAGACAGCAAGATCTGATATCCCGGAAAATGCAACCAACAATCCAGTCAGTGCGTAAACACGCACCAACACTTATGCAAGCGTTTATGCAACAGACGCTCCATGTGAGACTACCATGTACGTACAAGACTCGTTAGTCTTCGAGCAACAGGTAACAAGCATCACGCAAGGGGGACAACCTCTTCAACACATTAACCTTGCATGACAACACCGAACTCATACTCGCAGCATACAAGATTACAATGGTGGAATATTTTCTAATTACTTTGCTCAGGATGACAGTCAGCATATTGCAAGCTGTCAGCATACAACCACGTGTCAGCATATTATCAGGAGTTGGCATATAACCTGTGTTCGCATTAAGCATACGGATACAACATACATAACCAAGGATGGTGAAAAGATTCTAAGTGCGGGGGCAAATACGCACACAGAGTGTACGTACATACATGTCGACAAGGATGCATGTCGACAAGGAGAAAATATTTTCTAAGTATTTCCATGTACGTACATACATGTCGACAAGGAGAAAATATTTTCTAAGTGTTTCCATGTACGTACATACATGTCGACAAGGATGCATGTCGACAAGAATAAAATATTTTCTAAGTATTTCCATGTACGTACATACATGTCGACAATGATGCATCTCTACAAGGAGAAAATATTTTCTAAGTGTTTCCATGTACGTACATACATGTCGACAAGGATGCATGTCGACAAGGAGAAAATATTTTCTAAGTGTTTCCATGTACATACATACATGTCGACAAGGAGAAAATATTTTCTAAGTGTTTCTATGTACGTACATACATGTCGACAAGGATGGATTGCATACAACAACTAGCTATGCCTCCTAAGCAACGACCAACGGTCTATACATGATGCTCAACAATACATCGCCTAAGCTATCATTACCAAAATACAACCATTAAAGTCAACGCACATAGCAGAGTCAACGCGCATAGCAAAGTCAACGCGCATAGCAAAAGTCAACGCGCATAGTAAAAGTCAACGCGCATAGCAAAAGTCAACGCGCATAGCAAAAGTCAACGCGCATAGCCAAGTCAACGCACGTAGCAAAGTTGGTACGTGCAGTAATAAAGGACCAACATCTTAAGAAGCTATCATGCAAACGGTGGGACTAACGTGACGAACCGCGAGGATCAGACACGCCAACACTTAGGAAAAATATTTCTCTAAGGCATCAAGGCAACAAACGACTACTTCCAAGAGATTCCTTGATAATAAGGATCAAAGGAGTAATGCACCTACACCCACACCTAAGTGCCTACGGAAATAAAGTCACTCGGTCGGAAAATCAAAGGACGGACGAAATCAAGACTTCTACGTCCAACCAACAATCAAAACCGGAAGGTTAGCGTCAAGCTCAAATTGGATGCGTATCCTAACTTAAAATAAAGAAAGGTTTTAAACCGTTACTTGACTCGGGGGCAAGTGATGGATATGTGTCCAATTCAAGTTCGTATTTATATTTCGGGCCTCGCAAACACGTCAAAATTACATCTCGACTTGAAAAACGTCTCCCAAAGGGTCAAAACGGTCCGGAAGCGCGTTACGAGCGTCCGGACAGGACCTCCGGATTGCGCGGCAATCCGGACCTCGCCGAATTGCCCGAATTCGACGAAGTCCGGATTGCACTACGGGTATTGCGCGATTACCAATTACGCGATTACTGTTACATGTAGAGAAGTCAAGTTCGCGCATTGCCAATATTGATGACGGTTACCGCTTGCTTTTAACCGTCATCAAACCGCTTTAAAACCGGGTCCGGTCCCAAGGAAGCCTATAAATAGGAGGCCTTGGCCACCCATTTTCACACATTCTCTCATTTGCCCAACTTTGGTATTTTGAGCTCTGACTTCTCTCTAGAAATACTTTCTCTCTCTAGAATTACCTTTTTACCCCTATAGTGACTTAAGCATCGGAGAGGGCTCCACTAGCACCACCCCCCCTCTTCGTGCTAGTACTGGCCCTTCGTGCAGGAACCGGCGCCCCGGACGTTCGGACTTGTGCACAGACCACCGCCTTTTGAGACTCAGACGCCTCGTGAGACACAACCGCCTTTTGAGACATAGACCTTTCCGAGACTCAACCGAACACTCGTCAGTGGGACAAACCTCTTTCAGACGAAGGGTTACAACCCGAAAACCCGCTCAACCATTCAGACAGACGCGTACCCACGACCCAGTTCATCCAGGACGCAACAGTGTTGATGATATTCGATGCCGACTTTCTTGTCTATGAGGTGTTGACTTTAATGGTCCGACTTTAGTGTCTGGGCCGTTGACGACGTTTTTGTTGTCGCTTAACAGGGGACGCCTGCTGGATTAAACTTTTCTGGCTCTGCTCGGGAATGAACTTGAGGATATCTCCATCATTGTCCTTGGTGGTTTTGTGACTTCAAACGAGCACTTAGTTTTCTTTAGGAACTACAATTTTGGCGAGAACCTGAAAATGGGGTGGGGATTATGCCCCCTATTCAACTCCGAAGCTTAAGTCAGTATATGGAAGAGAGTAAAAATGTCAGTAATAATGTAAAATATATGGCTATTTATAGTATAGTTTACCGACTTCAAACGACGGTGTGACCCTTTGGGAAGAGTTTCCTTTTATGGTGGTTGGAGTAGATGACAACTAGGTCTCCATCTCACCAGTCTTTAGAGAGGAAGGTTTCTTATGGAGATGGTGACAAGTAGTTCGCCACCTCATCATTCCTTATAGAGGAAGGTTTCTTCTTGAGGTGGTGACAAGAAGGTTGCCACCTCATCATTCCTTAGAGAGGAAGGTTTCTTCTTGAGGTGGTGACAAAAAGGTTGCCACCTCATCATTCCTTAGAGACGAAGGTTTCTTCTAAATACAGTAAGGCGTAAGTCGCCGCCTCTCCGCTTTCATTAAGATGATGGGTTTAAGAGAGGGGTACCATACTATCACCTGTAGTTGTCGACTTGGTTGGCTTCACCCTTAAAAAGAGTTTCCGGTATTTTGTATTTATCATCTCGTGGTGAACCTTTTAGGTTGTCGATTTTGGAGTCCGCCTTTTGAAGGTCTCGACTTATCAGTCGTCGAACTTATATTCTCTTGAATTAAAGTCTTAACACTTGCCCCCTGATGGGTTATGCTATGGCCGTTAGGCCCTTTAACGGAGAGGAAATGGTGAATAGGCCCACTGGGCCCTAAATGGAGGTCAAGAAGACCAAGGTGAAGGGTCCCGACAGAGGGAGTCCCGATGATGAAAGGTCCCGACAGAGTCGGTCCCGATAGGTGAGCTGGAAGCTCCCGATGAAATGCCTTTAAGTAGGCCCCGATGATGAATCCCTGAGAACGATTGGCCCTGTCACGACGACGAGGGGCCCCGAGCGGTGACACAATGAGATAACTCTGGAGTCCCCGATATTAATCGGGACTTGCTATCAGAGGTTGAGGCCGAGATACGCGGGGCGTGGCCTAGATACGCGGAACGTGGTTGAGATACACGGAGCGTGGCCGAGATAAGCGAGATCATGGCCAAGATATGCGAGATCATGGCCGAGATACGCGGGATCGTGGCCGAGATAAGCGGAATACGGGCTAACCACCCCAACGGTTCACCAGGTAACTGAGGTACCTCTTCGCCTATAAAAGGGCAGAGGTTACCTCAGATCACATTACGTTGAGATATACACACTTTGAGTTTACTGCTTGCCAGTTCATACGAGATACTCATTTAAGCATCGAAGAGGGATTCTGGGTCACCACCCGGTCTATCCCCTCTTGCAGGATTACGTGGAGCAAAGGAGCTCTAATCGCCGTCAAGACCGTACCGGAGTTCCATCGTGATCCAACATTGGCGCCGTCTGTGGGAACGTGACAAAAAGCTGACATGCCTTTTACTCGTTCAATGGCGGCTGGCAGGCAAAGAAGACAAGGACAATCTGGTGGTTCCCGTCATCCTGCTGGGACGACTCTGAATTCACCACCGGAGCATGATGAGAACCAAAATCTCCCTGCTGAGGTCTCCCAGACCCGGGGGCACAACGACCAGATAGGAGGGCACAACGAAGTCCCTGAAGATGCTGCCCAGCACCAGGAGAATAGGGAGCAGGAGGCTCCTCCAAACGCGGACCTGACGAAGGCTGTGGCGGATGCCATGCCGCTGTTTCTGGCAGCCGTGGAGGCTCTTCTAGATCGAAGAGAGGCTGCGAGGAGGCAAGAGGAAGTGCCCCCGCCGGCAGAGGTTCAGAATGTGCAGGAGGCCCAACCTCGGAGCCAGGACAAGGGTAAGGAGCCCGCTCAGCCAGAACGATTTGTGGTCGATGGGCGAGGACCCGTACAGCATAGGACCATTCCCCTTAATGGTCCTATTACCCCCGATCAGGTGGTGATGATCGTAAACATCTGCATGGGAGAGCAGAAGCCGTTGCTGTTGGAACTCAGGGATCGATCTAGCCATCCCTTTGTTCCCCGACTGATAGACACCCTCGCCCTGCCAGGGCTGGGTATCCCCACGATTAAAGAGTATGATGGCGTGGGAGATCCGGTTCGTCATGTCCAGAAGCACCTCATGGCGTGTCTGGGCAGAGCCCCGAATGAAGATATCGTGTGTACACTGTTCCCGAACACACTTGGTGAGAGAGCCCTGACCTGGTTCTTCAGTCTGCCCCCAGGGTGCATCACTTGCTGGGCTGATATGCACGACCGCTTTATTCAGCAGTACCAGGGTCGCCGACGTCTGTTGAAGAGTGTGAGGTCCCTGACCCAGGTGGTGCAGAGGCCCGATGAGTCGCTGGCACACTATTAACAGCGATACACTGCCAGCGTGGCTGAGATTGACGAGGAGATTTCGGAGGGTGAGACCATCCGTACCTTCATTCGGAACCTAACAGCCCCTTACGGTTCCGACTTGATGCACAATGTGGCTGAGAAACCTGTGTGGAATATGGAGGCATTGCAGAAAAGGGTGAAGCGGCAAATCGACGTCCAGGAGTCGAAAATAGCTGCTGGAGAACTTGAGCCCCCGAAGTCAAATAAGGGAAAGCAGTCGTCCAAACCCTTGGACGATCGTAAGTTGAAGGATAAATCCGAGAGCAGTCATAATCGAGGCCGCTCTGATCGAAGGGAGGATAGGCGTTCCTCGAGGAAGGATAGGCAGGAGGATCATAACATTCCTCTCAACAGCTCTATGGCGGAGGTGTTTACAGTCATGGAGCGACAGGGTATCTCCAGGTACCCCCCGAAGAAGGAAGGAGAATTTTTGGGGTCCCGCACCGATGGTTACTGTCGATTTCACCGCGCAAACGGTCACGACACTAATCATTGTCGGGAGCTGAAAAAGGAGATCGAAAAGCTGATCCAGAAGGGGAAGCTTAAGGAGTTTGTCGGGGAGAAGCGGTGTCGATCCCATTCTCGATCCCGATCGCGGTCCCATTCTCGATCCCGCGATCGGTCCCCAAAGAAGAAGAGGTCTGAGTCGGAGTCTTCTGGCGCCCGTAAGGAGAAGCGGGGCACTATCAATGTGATTCATGGAGGATTTGCCGCGGGAGGTGACACCACAGCCTCTCGGGAGGTCTATGCCTCTAGAATTTCTGCTGCTGTGGTGCTAGGCAAGAGCTCCCGATCCTGGACCCTGAAGGAAGAGATGGTGATTTCCTTCTCACCGGAGGACCTAATAGAAGTAGAGACTCCACATGATGACGCTCTGGTCGTGACCCTCGACGTGGATGGGTACGAGATGAAGCGGATTTTGATCGACGGAAGGAACTCCTCCGATATTCTGTTTCTGGAAGCACTAGAAGCCATGGGAAAAACGAAGAAGGATCTCAAGGAGGTGAACTTCCCGATGGTTGGGTTCTCTGGTATTACCTCCTATCCGCTGGGAATGATCACCTTACCAGTGGAGTTTGGTAGCGGATGGAAGGCGGAGAGGAGAAATGTGGACTTCGTGGTGGTCGAATCCGCGGGGACGTACAACGCGATTATCAGGAGAACCACCATCAACCCTCTGATGGCAGTCGCCTCGACTGTGCACCAGAAGATGAAGTTCCCGACTGACCACGGAGTCGGGGTGGTCAAGGGCGACCGGGTGGCTTCCAGGAAGTGCTATGTTAATGCCACCCGACGGAAGAGACGAGAGGCCATGGCTATCCTCCAGACCGATGCCGATCCGAGAGAGGAGTTTTGGCGTCCCGCCCCCATGGAGGATTTGAAGGAGGTCGAGATTGACGGACCTCAGAGAAAGGTGAAAATCGGGTCTGCCCTGTCTGACGAGAGGGCCCGAGAACTGATTGAGCTGCTGAAAGAGTTCAAGGAGTTGTTTGCCTGGTCCCCGAGTGACATGCCAGGAATCAGCCCCGACGTGATTGTGCACGAATTGAAGATTGATCCCGCGATCAAGCCTATCGCGCAGAAGAGGCGTCCGATGGGCGCGGACAAGAGGATTGCAAACCAGCAGGAGGTGGGCAGGCTGCTCGATGCTGGGTTTATCAAGGAGCTCCGATTCCAGACTTGGGTCGCTAACCCGGTGCTGGTGAAGAAGAGAAATGGGAAGTGGCGGATGTGTGTTGATTTCCGCGACCTAAATAAGGCTTGCCCGAAGGACTGTTACCCGCTCCCGAGAATCGACCAGCTGGTGGATGCCACATCGGGACATGAGTTGTTGAGCTTCATGGATGCGTACTCGGGCTATAATCAGATCAAGATAGCTAGGGAAGATGCCCCCCACACTGCCTTTTATACCGATAGTGACATCTATCACTACGATGTCATGCCTTTCGGACTGATTAACGCCGAGGCAACCTACCAGCGGATGGTGAACAAGCTGTTCGGAGATATGCTGGGGAAAACCATGGAGGCTTATGTGGACGATATGCTGGTGAAGTCCCGACAAGCTGAGGATCATGTGCACAACCTAGCCACGGCGTTTGAGCGGATGAGGCTTCATCAGGTTCGCTTGAACCCGACAAAGTGCGCCTTCGGAGTCCATTCGGGGAATTTTCTGGGCTTTATGGTGAGTCAGAGAGGAATTGAGGTGAACCCGAGAAGCTGAGGGCGATCGAGGAGATGCAGTCTCCGACAAATCATCGGGAGGTGCAAGTGCTGAATGGCCGACTGGCTGCAATGAATCGCTTCCTGTCTAAGGCAAGTGATCGATCCATGCCGTTTTTTGAAGTGTTGAGGGCCAATAAGAAGTTTAAGTGGACTGCCAAGTGTGAATAGGCGTTCCAGGCAGTCAAGCAGCACCTTCGCACCCTCCCGCCGTTGGCGAAACCGGTCCCAGGCGAGCCACTCTATCTATACTTGGCTGTTTCTGAATTTGCCATTAGCTCTGTGTTAGTGAAGGTTTTCGAGGGTAATCAAATCCCCGTTTATTATGTAAGAAAGGCGTTTGCCAAGTCTGAAATGAATTATCCCGCCGTTGAGAAGTATCTCTTTGCGTTGATTATTACTGCTCGGAAGTTGAGGCCTTATTTCCATGCGCATGAGATTACTGTGCTGACGAATCAGCCTTTGAAGCATTTTTTGAACCGACCTGATGCGTCGGGGAGATTAGTGAAATGGGCAGTCGAGCTCAGTGAGTTTCGCATAAGCTTTGCTCCGAGGACGGCTATTAAGGGCCAGACATTGGCGGATTTCATAGCAGAATCTACAGCCCCCGATCTAGAAGAAGCGGGCCCTGTAGAGGGGGCAACCTTAGAGGTCCTGATAGCAGAACAACCAGAGATGGCAGAGCAATCAGAACAGCCAAACGAGGGAAACACTTGGGAGATGTACACGGATGGCTCCTCGAGTTCTGACGGATCACGAGCAGGCTTTGTGTTGATACCACCAGGCGGAGGTGAGCCGCTTCGATATGCCTTGGCTTTAACGTTTAGGGCCACGAACAACGAAGCCGAGTATGAAGCTCTTATTACGGGCCTGAAAATTGCTAAAGGTACGGAAGTTGCTCACTTGAGAGTGAAGTGTGACGCGGGCTTGATCGTGAATCAAGTCCAAGGGCGATACGAGGCGAAGAGCCCGATGATGAGAAAGTACCTTCCTGAGGTGCAAGTCTTGAAGGAGAGCTTCAAAAGCTTCGACATTTAGGCGATCCCGAGGGAAGAAAACGTGGAAGCAGATGCCTTGAGCAAATTTGCCTTGGGGGCACCCCTGGAGGAAAATCGGAAGGTGCACTTTCTGGAGAATATGATCTTGTCGACCACCGACCCGACACAGGTGTGTGCTATTGAAGCAGGATCGGAGGAGGAGCCCACTTGGATGACCCCGATAGTCGCGTACCTGACTACGGGGGCATAATGAAGTTATAGCTGACAGGATACGTCGGATCGCGGTTAATTACGTGATGCTGGACAATCAGCTATACAAGAAGGGCTAGTTCTCGACTCTGTACTTGAAATGTGTGGCTGAGCCCGACACAAGTCGAATCTTGAGAGAGGTGCATGAAGGGGTCGCGGCTTGTCACGGAGGAGCCCGATCCATTATGAGGAAAGTTCTGAACTTGGGCTATTATTGGCCTACAATGAGCAAGGAGGCGACGGCGTTGGTCCGATTATGTGACGTGTGCCAGAGGTACGCCCCGAATATCATGGCTCCAGCCGCTAATCTGACGTCCATCAAGAGTGCTTGGCCCTTCGCGCAGTGGGGCATCGACTTGGTGGGACCTCTCCCGCAAGCACAAGGTCAGTGTAAATATTTGCTGGTAGCTATCGATTATTTTTCGAAATGGATAGAGGCTAAGGCATTGGCCAAGACGACGGGGAACCAGATCGTCAAGTTTCTCCAAACTCATATCGTATCCAGATACGGGATTCCCAAGGTGGTGATCAGCGACAATGGTCCACCGTTTAGCGGGACTCAAGTGAAGGAGTATCTGGAGGAGTTGAATATTGAGCATCGGACAACTTCTGTCCACCATGCTCAGACTAATGGCCAGGTGGAGTCAGCCAACAAAATCGTGATGGATGGCCTGAAGAAAAGGGTCTATGCCTTGAAGGGCAAATGGCTGAACGAGCTGGAAAATGTGCTTTGGGCTGTTAGAACGACACCCAAACGATCAACTGGGGAGACTCTGTTTGGCCTTGTTTATGGCACGAAGGCTGTTGCTCCCGTGGAGGTAGCTGTGGCGTCCCATCGAATGAGATACTACGAGCCTTTGACGAATGATGAGATGAGACGTCTGGATTTGAACTTGCTCGAAGAGAAGAGGCGGGAAGCCGATGAAGTCCAAGCTTGAATGCGTTTGGTGACGGCCAGGTATTATAATCAGCGAGTTAAGTCCCGACAATTCTTCGTCGGGGAGCTGGTTTGGCGTCGCAACGAGTTTACCCTTTTGGATCGAGTCAACAAGATGTCACCAAAATGGGAAGGACCTTACAAGGTCGTGGGGATGCCAGCTCCGAATGCGTACAAGTTGGAAGACCTCGATGGCAGAATATTGAAGCATTCTTTTAGTGGCGAACACTTGAAGAAACACCATGCTTGATGAAAAGTCGCCTTAAGTGGTGCCCGCTAAAGTTGCCTTAAGTGGTGCCCGATGTAAAATCGCCTTAAGTGGTGTAAGTTATTTATCGTTTGATTCAATGTAAGCAAATTTTGTGCCATCAATGAATAAAGAGGTTGCTTCCGATCAGAATTATTCTTAGATTTATTCTAAGCGTTATTTAGTCGCCTTGAGTGGTGCACGAAAAAAGTCGCCTTGAGTGGTGCACGAGAAAAGTCGCCTCGAGTGGTGCACGAGAAAAGTCGCCTTGAGTGGTGCACGAGAAAAGTCGCCCTGAGTGGTGCAAGAGAAAAGTCGCCTTGAGTGGTGCACGAGAAAAGTCGCCTTGAGTGGTGCACGAGAAAAGTCGCCTTAAGTGGTGCATGAGAAAAAGTCGTCTTAAGTGATGCACGAGATTAAGTCGTCTTAAGTGATGCCTTATTCTTAGATTTATTCTAAGTGTTGTTAAAGTCGTCTTAAGGGATGCACGAGGTTAAGTCATCTTAAGTGATGCATGATTCTTGGATTTATTCTTGGAAAGTCGCCTTAAGTGGTGCGTGATATTAAGTCACCTTAAGTGGTGCAAGTTGGTAAATCGTCTTAAGTGATGTGTGAGAATATCTTAAGTGTCGAGGTTTCGCCTTAAGTAAGTAAAGTCGCTGTGAGAAGTGCAATGGAAAATCGGAACTAAGAAAGTCTGATATTCATGAGAGCTCAAAGGCCCGAGGATTACAAAAATAAGGAGAACACAAGGACTCTAAAGATAAGCATTTAGGCTTGGTCCTTGTCGGCGGCATCAGCGGGAGCAGGGTCCACGAGGTCTGTGGCAGAAGGCTCCACAGGTTCAGCCGATGGAGGGTCGATTATCGGGGCGTCAGCACTTGGAGGTTCCGCTGTGTCTTCAACAATCGCGGGAGTGCTCCCCTCATCACTCTCCTCCGAGAGAGCAAAGTATTTCTTCGCGAAGGGAGCGAGAGATGGAGACTTGTCGAAGTTGATGGCGTCGCCATACTCCAGGTGGAGTTCCTCGACTGCATTGAAGAGGGTGTTCTCCACCTCCGCGCTGCAGAACTTTACAGCATCAGCCTGGAAGTCTTCGGACCTCCGATAATCCTCCCGGCCCTTGGTCTCGTCCGCGACCAGCTGCGCAGGAACCTCCGCGATTTGCTCCTCCAGAGCCTTCTTTTCCAGGACAAGTTTGTCCTCAGCAATCTGTCACTCCTGCCGCTCCCGCTTTAGGAGCCCCTCGAAGTCACGGACCTGCTTTTGGAGGTCCCGAGTCTTTCGGTCGAGGATGGCCTGTTCCTTGGCCAGTTTTCCCCACGAAGACTCGGAGGCCGCGAGATCCTCCTCAAGCTTAGCAATGACTGCGGGAGCCCCTTAGTCCGCTCCTGCTCTAGGGCTTCTTCATAGGCGAAGATGTACCCCAGGAAATGGTTGATGTCCCCCATCTCCTTTGATGGAAAGAAGAGAAGTGTTAGTAGATGAGCAACCGGTCTTATGGATGAAGAAGAGAAAAGTGAAAATCTTACCTCTATCCGACGCATGCACATCTCTTGTACATCCCGACGCATCTCCTCCCGATCCAAGGAGATCGGATACCTCATAGTAGGTAGGATTGAGCCTGCTACCAGGTGTACAGCCAGCTCCGGGTATGTGTCCCCTTGTCGGAGCTGGACCCCTTGCAGCGTTTGGATCGGGGCCCATGGAGCATCCTTCTGTGCGGGGTCGAGGACCTTGTAAAAACTCCCGTCGAGGGGGAGAGGAGAAGGGCCGACTTGAGTCGTGGAGGGGCGTGCCTCCGACTCACCCCGGGCTGGGGAAGGAGTGAAGTCGTGGATGGGCGACGGTTGTCGCTGCTGTTGTGAAGAAGGCGAGGGGGGCAGCCCCTTGGAGGTTGGTTTCAGCGGGGACTGTCCCGTCCTCCAACGATGGCGAAGGGAGCCGCCCTCATCAGTCTCCTCGGAGGAGTCCAGGCTCTCCACCCGACGAAACTGATCGCCGATTGGGGTCTCTCCACCAGAGAAAAGTGGTGCCCCCGCTGAAGGAGGTGCCCCTGCTGAAGGTGGTGCACCTGTTGAGGCTCCAGCACCCGACGGAGCTCCCGAGTGACCTGCACCTAGAGGACGAGACGAGGCTTTAGAAACATAATCAGGAAATCGTTAGGGCCCTAACACCAGACGATGCGCCGAGAGACATATTGGTCATTCCCGCGGTAGTTGTAGTAGCCCGTCTTCAGGACACGAGGAGTTTCCCCTTGGAGGACACGTTTGACATCGGCGATGCGGGCCTCCATGGTCGAAGGGACCAATTCCTTCGGAACTAGCTTCCTGTATGATTTAATAGCGAGGCGGAGCCTTTTACCTTCTTCAGCAGTCTGGACATCGAAGAGCTTGTCCACCTCCACACGGCTCCGCTTTGGCCTCTCCACGGAAGGAGATCCCGATGGAGCAACAGCCTTCTTGGCTGACTTCCTCTTCCGCGTAGGGCGGACAGCATCGGTCTCCCCCTGCTTAAGGATCAGATTGGTCAGCACGGATACCTTCTTAGCTGCAAACAGTAAAAAACAGAAGTTAGAAACGTTACCCAAGGAACCCTATTGGAGGGGCCGTCGAAGAGTTGACCCCCAGAGACTATGTCGAGGAGTCGGATCCCGGCATTCACCAGGTCCCGCTCCACGAGAGAATTGGCATCAAGGGGAGTATAGGATTCCCCCATCGATAGAGCTGGATGAGATGAAGAGTCTGGAAGTCTTCATCAGAATAGGTGTGGTAAGCGGGAGGAGAGTCCGCTTCCACCTCCCATCGTGGCCACGGGATTGAGTAGTTCTGGATGAAGAAGTAGCTCCTCTTCCACCCGCTGTTATCGGACCCCGTGTCGACCAGGAGTCCCCAACCCTTGACCACCTTCCAGGTGTCACTGGTCCAGCTGCACAGCGCTAGCTGCGCCTTGTTCCACTTCGGCATACGGGGGTAGAAGGCACAGACCCCCTCCTCGTTGCCCTTCATCACGTAGAAGGTTCTGAAGAGCTTGAGGCTGTAAACCCACTTCTGTCGGAAGCAGAGGACCTGAAGGCGTTCCATAGCCGCATGGCGTGAGGAGAGAAAGTGGTTGGATGCGTCTTGTAGTGTTGGCACATCTCGACCAGGTTGCCACAGAAGGGGAATCTGATCCCCGCTGATATTTGCCCCGTAGAGACAAATACCTCCCCTTTCCGGGGACGAGTAACCTCAAGGATACTCGAGAGGCGGGGCCAGGGGTATGGGAAGCGAGGTTCCCAGGTAGAGGTGATGCATCCCTCCCGGAGAGCTGCATCGTAAGCAGTGCTGGAAATCTCGTTGAGAGCATAGTCAAAATTGAAGGGCTTTCTTCCCTCGGAACTAGATCCACTGTCTGAAAATCAGCCACGGCAAGGAAAGGTACATTGGGTTTTTCGGAAAATTGCAAACAAACTAGGCAAAGATGAAGGAAAAGATATAGGAGCAATGAGGAAGAAATCCTTACCAGACATGATGATTGGAGGAAGGAAGGATGAACTTGACGTTGCCGGAAAGTTGTTCGAAGAACAGTAGGTCGGAGGAGCACTTGAGTCTTCGAAATCACAGAGCCTGGGTTCTCAAAGTTGCAGAGAGCTTTTGGAATTTCAGAAACGGTAAAAGGGAAACTGTGCCCAGGGTTAGGGTTTTATAGACGAAGAGGACAGTCGAAAGGACGTACTGATCTGAATCGTCGAAGTTGAAGCATTTTGATCTGAGCCGTTGAGAGGAAACGTGCAGAACGGCAACGGGTGTAATGATGAAACGGCCTGAAAAGCACTTTTTCAGAAAAAGCAGGCGCGAAAAATAAGGCACGGGTGCCAAAGACGTCTCTTCGTCATCTGCTGCATTTAATGGCAGGGGAACTGAGGAGTCTTCTCGGATTTGGTAGTTATCTTCAAGGCATCAAGGAAACGTGAACAAGAAGATTTGTATCAAGTGACTGTATCAAGGGAAAGGTCTCCGACTCCGACGTCGGGAGGTCGGGAGTTAAAAGACACGACGAACTGTAAGTCCCTCATGTATTGGGGGCAAATGATGGGTTCTGCTATGGCCGTTAGGCCCTTTAACGGATAGGAAATGGTGAATAGGCCCACTGGGCCCTAAATGGAGGTCAAGAAGACCAAGGTGAAGGGTCCCGACAGAGGGATTCCCGATGATGAAAGGTCCCGACAGAGTCGGTCCCGATAGGTGAGCTGGAAGCTCCCGATGAAATGCCTTTAAGTAGGCCCCGATGATGAATCCCTGAGAACGATTGGCCTTGTCACGACGACGAGGGGCCCCGAGCGGTGACACAATGAGATAACTCTGGAGTCCCCGATATTAATCGGGACTTGCTATCAGAGGTTGAGGCCGAGATACGCGGGGCGTGGCCTAGATACGCGAAACGTGGTTGAGATACACGGAGCGTGGCCGAGATACACGGGGCGTGGCCGAGATAAGCGAGATCATGGCCGAGATATGCGAGATCATGGCCGAGATACGCGGGATCGTGGCCGAGATAAGCGGAATACGGGCTAACCACCCCAACGGTTCACCAGGTAACTGAGGTACCTCTTCGCCTATAAAAGGGCAGAGGTTACCTCAGATCACATTACGTTGAGATATACACACTTTGAGTTTACTGCTTGCCAGTTCATACGAGATACTCATTTAAGCATCAGAGAGGGATTCTGGGTCACCGCCCGGTCTATCCCCTCTCGCAGGATTACGTGGAGCAAAGGAGCTCGGATCGCCGTCAAGATCGTACCGGAGTTCCATCGTGATCCAACACCCCCGATACATGATTTGTTAGTCTTTTGTTCAAAGGGGATAAAGGCTTGTGTTGAGTATCTCTTCATAGTTAGTTGTTGGTATTTAGTGTAAACAGACTGTCTTAATAGGAGCCCATTAATATAAGCCCAAGATACTAAGTCTAAATTAGGGTATGGAACATAAGGGATTTCGGGTCAGGACGAAATCCTTATGGGACATACACGACCCAATTGACTTGTGTGGTGCGTCCGAAATGGTGAGATAACCCACAAGGGTTTTTCTCACCTCCTCTTATAAATAGGAGGTGTTAGGGATTTTTTGGGGTCAGCCACTCTCTCCCTTTAGTTGTCAGAAAATAAATCCCACCTATATCACATAGGTTCGGCCTGGAAGCATATGGTGATGGGCGCCGTAAATGGTAGCCCAATATATGTATAGGTTACCAAAGTAAATTGGGTATATGTCACATTAGGACATTAGGCCAGACCCAAATCCTAATTGATGAGATGCTCAAAATTGTGCCTCCCTATACAACATGGCCGGCTGAAATAATGAGGGTAGTAAAGTGGACTTTTATCCACTTTACTCCTCCTATATATGTAGGTAGTTAGGGGTTTTATTAGGGTTAATCACAATTCCATTTAAGTGGTGATTCGAGAGGAAACTCTCCCCCCAGAAACACCACATTCGGCCGCACTATACATCAACACCAAGGGTGTACCAATTTGCCTTCGAGCAAACACTACGGAGATTTGTCCTCTTGCCAAGAATCGATCAGAGACTTTGCTGTGGAGAATATACCACGTAGGGCTTCCTTCACAATAACCCCTACGGGTGCCGATCGGAGGATCGTGAACTCCCTCCTGCGAAGATCTTGGGTCTACGGATAACTGTAGATGTATGTGTAAATCTTCCGCTCCGTAATTTCGATTACTAGCATGTACCATGATTTAGTTTCCGTAGTGATTACTCCCCGTAATCTAACAGTGGTATCAGAGCCTGTGTTAGATGTTCATGATTTTGATAAATTGGTTTTCTTGAAAATTTAAAATTTCGAAATTTTGGTTTATGCGTGGTCCGAAATTTTCATGATGTTCTTAGGAAATTTGATGTTCATGATCTTCAAGAAAATTATATTATTTATCAAAATCAAACATTGGATTGTAGATCTTATTAAAAGTTGATCTTAAAATTTGACCACTTGTTCCCAATTACTTTTTTGTGTGGAAAATATTAGGTAATTTTTTTTTTTTAATTTATTGGTGTCCAAGCAAACAAATTTCGGCTATATTATAAAATAATATTGTTTACCATATTTTAATATTTAATCTAGGTAACAATATATCTATATTTTGGAACATTAGGATAGATTCACGTTAATATATAGAAATATATGTAACTATCAATATATATCTAAATATTTAAATATGTTAAAGATATTATTGATAGATTTTAGTTACCTAAAAGATTGAGAAAATATATTGTTAATATATGTTTCCCTATTTAAGATATTGACAATAAATAAAATACGTATATTTATATTTAAGTGCCGAATTTTACATATACTAGAAAATAGACACGTGCGATGCACGTGTTTATCGAATTCCAAATTTGCATACTTAAAAATAAAAATTAAGCAAGCTAGAGCAGTCATTAATTCGTTGAATAATTTACTAAGCCTTCATCCACAATATATTCCATTAAGGTGTCGATTCTAATATGTGCGGTTATGAGAGGGACAAAAAAAACCCAATATCACACTCGATAATGAGAAAATCGCACATATAGAGGTAATGATCTAATTATTAAGAACATGTTGTGCATGTTTACCATTGATATGTATGTACTAATGATACGTATGTAGTATGTACTTAGTAATATAAATGATGGTAGAAACAAATCAATGTGACATTTTGTTTATAAATAAAATAAAAAGAGTCTATTACATGCATGTAGTACGTAGCATGTAAATGAGCATGAAATTTAACTAATACAATACTAAACGTCTTTGAGATTTAAAATTGGAGAGACTATTTTGATATTTAAAATCACCTAATGAAATATTTTATTTTTTATGGTAAAATTTAAATGTGAAGACACATGACTTTTGGGGTGAGGGTCATTGAGATTTTTATAGAAGTAGTAGTTTTAAAATTTAAATGTAAAGAGGCATGACTTTTGGGGGTGAGGGCCATTGAGACTTTTATATATGTAGTAGATATATATATATATATATATATATGTTGTTGATTGATTTAATCTTAAAGATAGAATCCTTGAAATAAATATATATATATATGTAATAATGTTGGCCGAAATATATATATATATATATATATATATTTAATATTAGAAATTATTTTTATATAGTTTATGTTACTTGGTGGCTAAGTCAATATTTTTGGACTTTAAACCCTACTTGGGCCACAAGTAAACATTTCGGCCCAACCTTTATATTTTTTATTATTGGGCCGGTCCAATATGTCAAACCGGGACAAATTTAAATTGAACCGGGTTTTCTCAATCGGTTCGACCTAATTGGGTTGGGTCGGACTGGGGTAACTAAGTGGATCTAACCAAACCGGTTTCGTGTGTTGAACCGAACTCTATTTTTTATGAACCTTAATAGGCCTACACAGTGCTCAAGGTTTGCTAACCTTTATGCCTTATTTCGATTATGGGGATGGATCTCGGAGATACATGTTTTGGCACTGGTTAAATTAGTGCGCTGAATTGCAATTGTTTATTATTCGATATATATTTATGCATAATTAGATATGTTCTCTTGACTGAGTCAAGCTAGCTGGATATTGCATATTGTGGGCGGAGCTCTGGTTAAATATATGGAATGCACACTAGGATAGACATGCTGTGATGGTTGGAAATGCCTAGGATTCATGTCTAGAATGTTGCGTGATTGAACCCCTAATGTTTAAAATTATGTTAAAATAAAAAACCAGTCGTCAAACGTGTATGATGGATGTGAATGTTACATGTTTGACACGTATGCTAGAATTGTTGAGGATGTAGTTGCATTTGATCTACTTGGAAGTAGAATTATATATGCAAGCATGAGTTCCTCGGAACTTGAATGATGAATGTTACTGGCGTATGATAATTTACATGGATGGTAGAATTATATATGCATGAGTGAATTCATCGGAATATTTTTCCAAAATAAAAGGGCATTGGGAAAGCCAAGATCGGGTATGCTTGTGTTTAAATTCCCCTTCCGGTAATTTGCGAGTAAAATGGTTTTAAAAGACTAGTATATTGGATAGAAGACGAAGGTAATGTAAACTCTTTCACAACCATCTTTCATTGGTTTACTGGTGGTCGGTTGGTTTAGATGACTGAGGAATCATTATTTGTAGGATTCCATCTTAATAGATATTTGATGTATGCAATTCTTTCTCAAAATTTTATTGTCTCCCTAATTATGCGTGATTATCAACGTGTTTAGTAACGAATTACAGCATAGATGACATCATCTTGTGCTAATGAGCTTTTGATTAAGAACAACTATGACTCGTGGAGTAAGCGCGTCAGTGCACTGTTGGAGGATAATGGCCTTATAGGTCACATTCAGAATTCCATGGGCTGCCTAGATGCTGGTCTAACCAAAGACCTAGCATTTGCCCATTTTCAATGGGAGAAAGATGACAAGAAAGCAAATGAGATATTGCTGACTGAGATGTCTCAGGAATTTCATGATGAGTATAAGGATGTTCCGATTACTAAGGACATTTGGGATGCCCTCTTCCTTAGATATGGAAACGTCATGGCAGCAATTCTGCATCCACTAATACCATCAATGGAAGAACGCTTAAACAGCTACAGCAAGAGTGTACTTGAAAAGGTATACGATCTCCTTGCCATGTTGAAACCACTGGAAGAAGAAGTTCAAGTGGGTGAATGGGATGAAATTCAAGCCATCATCGGGGTCCTCCCGAAGTCTTGGAGAGCAGCCAAGGCTTTACTGACTGCCAGTGGTTCTGTGTTAGATTTTGCATAGGTGCTGAAATTCATCGAGATGGAACAGGATCGACTGAAACCAGTACCGGGACGAGGTGGGCAAGGAAAGAGAAAGATGATGAACAAAGGAAAGAAACGACAGGCTGTCGACGGTAAAATGATGACAAAGCCTAAACCAGGCAATCTCCGACTAAAATCAGAGATAGTCCGCGGGAACTCCAGTCCACGCCGAATAGGCGAAGGTACTGGGTCCAGAAATCGCATCCTGAAAAGGTATGCGACGTTGGTTATGTAATGACAAAGGATTCTAAGAGGATATACATTGGCGACAACTCACAAGTTGAAGCCGTAAGAGTAGGGAACTCCAAGTTGTCTTTGAACAATGGCAGGACAATGCTACTTGAGAATGTCCTTTTTGCTCCTAGAATTCGTAGAAATGTTGTTTCTGTTTCCGCTCTTATGAATAATAATTACATTTTATCATTTGAGAAGAGCTTTGTTCGCATTAATAAAGGTGATGTCTTCTTTGGGCATGCCTATTCGTTTTATCGTCTCATTATCATGGATTTGAATGGTAGCATATATACGAATAAAATGTATGCATTATCCTCCAGGGAAGTAGAGACTGATCCAGCCGGATGGCATGCGAGGCTGGGACATATAAGCTATGATTGGGTCCATTCATTAGCCCGAAGAGAGCTTTTTCCTGGTACCAGCAATGTGACTACACTCACTTGCCATGATTGTCTAGCTGGAAAGTCCACCCGCAAACCATTAGGAGAAGCTCAACGAGTCTAGTATCCATTGCAGTTAATTCACTCCGACGTCTGTGGACCAATGAGTGTAACCACTAGGAATGCGATACTTCGTAACTTTCATTGACAACTTTACCCGTTATGGGCTTACTCATTTGATTACTCGTAAATCCGAGGCAATAGATTACTTTAGAAACTTTCTAAACCTCGTAGAAAATCAACAGGAGCGAAAGATGAAAACCCTACGCACTGAAAGAGGCGGAGAATATTTCTCTAATGAGTTTGATAAATGGTGCAAAGAAAGAGGGATAGCCCGTCAAACGAAAATCCCTAACACACCACAGCAGAATGCTGTGGCTGAACATCGTAATCGAACACTCCTAGACATGGTCAGAACCATGATGTCGCATGCAAAACTACCGATCTCCTATTGGAGTGATGCGTTATTGACTGCCACTCATGTAATAAACCTTGTCCCAATTAAAGAGGTAGACAAACCGCCATATGAGCTGTGGCATGGAAGAGAATTAGATCTCACTAGATTGCGACCTTGGGGTTGCGCTGCCTATACACATACTACTGACAGCCGTTTCGGCAAGTTGGGACCCAGAGGACTAAAGAGTATCTTTATCAGGTTTTCAGAGAACTCAAAGGGTTATGTATTTGTGTCAGCTCAAGGAAATGGTGGCGTGGTCGAACATGAATCCAGAGAAGTAACTTTTCTTGAGGACGATTTCCAAAGCTTGGAGAGATTAAAACATATGAGGTATTGACAGAACTGGAGCAAGATAACATCGATGATTAGGTCCCACTTATTTCGAGTGGGAGATTTGAACCAGCAACTCAAGTGAATGACATGGTTAATGATAATGGAAACATTATAATAGTAAATCCAATGAGAGGACCAAACCCTACCACAATCACTATTGCTACAGAGACGAATCAAGTTGAACCTGATAATCATGTTACCGAACCAATACCACAACCACCGATACTACCCATTGCTTCCAGTGGGAGTGTACCGACCAACTTGGTTCCAGGTCCTAGTGATCAAATAATTTATCTCGGAGATAGGATCCCGAGACAAAGAGGTCGATCTAGGAAGGTTGTAGGTGAAGGTTCGAGCACTGCGCTTGTTCCCAGTGGGAGTGATGCTCCGATTAGAAGCATTGTTCCGAGTGGGAGTAATGTTCAGAGTCAAGATGGGGGCAACGAGCCTAGACGTAGTCAAAGGCATAGAACTTCTCCTAGGAAGTATCCCATCGAGTGAGGAGAAAGCTCCACTCTAACATATGTCGACGAACCAGTGACGGTTCAATAAGCGTTGGAAGGGCCTCAAGCGAAGGAATGGAGGAATCGATCTCTTTAATGAAAACCAATTCGGTATGGTCTTTAGTTGATTTACCTGCTGACCGTAGGGCCATAGTAGCAAAGTGGGTTCTTAAATTGAAACTCACTGCTGATGGAAAGGTCGAGCGCTACAAAGCCCGACTTGTTGTGAAAGGATATACCCAACTTCACGGAGTGGACTTTGACGAAACATACTCACCAACTGTGCGTTACACCACATTACGAGCCATTTTTGCCTTGGTCGCAAGTCTCGATCTCGAGCTGAGCCAAATGGATGTTAAGACCGCATTCCTCCACGGAAACCTGGAGGAAGTGATCTACATGGAGCAGTCGGAGGGTTTCATTACTCCTGGTAGCGAACATAAAATTTGTAAACTCCAAAGGTCCATCTACGGTCTTAAACAGTCGTCACGACAATGGTACCGCAGATTCCACGAGGAAATCGTAGGAAACGGATTCGTGAATCTTTACGAGGATCCGTGCGTGTATTATAAGACCTCCGGTTCTAAGTATGTCATCTTAACCTTATACGTTGACGACATACTCATAGCTGCAAATGACGTGAGATTCATGAATAAGTCAAAGTCCTGGTTAGCATCTATATTTGAGATGAAAGACATGGGAGAGGCCACGTACATCTTGGGCATTAAGATTGCTAGAGATCGGGCTACCTGGAAATTATGCCTGTCTCAAAAAGCCTATATCGACAAGCTGTTGAAAAGGTTCCGATTACAGGATGCCAAACCCGTGTATATGCCGGTGGTGTTTCGGTGCGCACTGTCAAAACGTGACGGCCCCAAGAACCTGGTAGAGCGTGAACATATGAAGGGTGCAGAGTATTTAAGCATGGTTGGTAGTTTAATGTACGCCATGCAATGCACCCGTCCGGATATCTGTTACACCGTGGGCCTAGTAGCACGTTTCCAATCAGATCCTGGCTATCAACATTTAAAGGCTGTAAGACGAATAATTCGATATCTGAAAGGTACTGCCGACTACGCACTGTGCTATGAGGGCGGGAAGTTAGAATTGATCGGTTACAGTGACGTCGACCATGGTGGCGATCCGGATGATCGTAAGTCCACCACAGGATGAGTGTTTCTCCTTGTTAATGCCGCCAATTCATAGACGAGCAAGAAGCAAACCTGTATCGCATTGTCAACGATGGAATCAAAATTCGTAGCTCTCTCTAAGAACGCACAGGAAGCGGTCTAGATGAAAAGGCTTCTTACTGCGCTGCTAGATGGTGACGTCGGGAGTAAACCTGTGAACCTGTGAGCCTCCCTCCCTTACATGGCCGGCCGAATATTAGACATTAATAAGGTGGGATTTATCCCACCTACTCTTATAAATAGGGACCTAAGGAAGGGTTTTACAAGAGCTATTATCTCTTCCTAAGTGGTGATATTAAAAGAAAATTATCCTCCCTAGAAACACCATATTCGGCCGAACCACCAAGAACAAGTAGGTGCCAAATTGTGTCGAGCAATTAACTCCGAGTAGATCCATCCCGCGAAGAATCGGCAGAGGCTTTGCTGTGAGGCCTAATCTGCGTAGAGCTTCTCTAACAGGAACCTCTACGAGGAACCGTCTGGCGGATCGAGAACTCCACTCAAAGGTCCTGGGCTACATGAAACAATATAGGTTGTGCACCTTCTTCCGCTGCGTATTAGTTACCATGAACATATCTAGGGTTTTGTTTCTGTAGTATTAATCCCCTAAATCCTACAGTGGTATCAGAGCCTGTGTTAGGGAGTTTGTGTTTTTTATAAAATTGATGTTCTTGGTTTTCTTAAGAGTAGGCCGAAAATTTTAAAAGGATTTGCTTTTTAAAATTTTAGGTTAAAATCAGACTGGTCATGGTTTTTAAGTTTGATGTTCATGATCTTAAAGAAAAACAAAACTTTTATCAGGTTTAAACCTTGGATCCTTGATGTATGAAAGATTTGATCTTGAAATTTGACACATACCCTAATTTTGGTATTATTTAGGTCGAACCATACCTATATGTGTTCATGGTGAAATTTTTAATTTCTTAGTCCACAAGTGACCCTATAGTGACCGATATATTGAAGATATTTTTGCATATTATTTCGCCCAAAATTTTAATGTTAAAGATGATGCTAAAATTAAGACAATATTCACAAGATAATTGTGTATATTCACTATCAATATATCTAGCATAATATTAGGGAACTAGAAAATATTGATAAAATAGTTGCCTAAAAGATTGAGAAATATATATCCCTAAATATTCAATATTGACAATAATATATATTCTAAAACATATATATATATATATATATATATATATATATATATATATATATATATATATTGTGTTGCCAATTATATATGTATATATACTGCTGATTGATTATATATCTTTAAATATAGAATCTTGACAGTAAATATATATATACTATTAAGCTGAAATACATATATATATATATATATATGTGTGTGTGTGTGTGTGCAGAAAATTGGACATTATTTAATAATTAATTGTTACGTGGAGGCCAAGTTAAATTTTTAGTGGACTTTAAAACCCTACTTGGCCCACAAGTAACAATTCGACCCGAACTCTATGGGTTATGGATCGGTCCAATTTTAGCACATCCGGGTCGGGTCAACCAACCCGGAACACCATGTGAACCGAACCGGACCGAATCGGTCTTACCGAACCGAACCGGGTTTGGATCACACGGGTTGAACCGGAGCGGGTCAAACGACAGGTTTTAAACCGAACCGAATCCTATTTTAAACAGAACTGGTCCGACCGAACCATTTTACCGAACCAGATCGGTCCGACCTAGTCTGAACCGAACAGGAATTAATACGAACTGAATTAATTAATTAAAATAGGATGGTCAAATTTTTAAATCTAAATGTTTTTCAAACTTTAAATAACCTACACAGTGCTTAAATGTTTAAATTATTCACGTTTTAATTTTAAACATGATGCCTAGTTTCGATTATGGGGATGGATCTTGGAAATGCTTGTTTTGGGACTAAGTTGTTTATTGGGTTGAACTGCAATTGCTATTTAATTGATATAATTGCATGATTAGATCTGTCGTCTTGACTAAGTCAAGCTAGCTGGATTATGCATATTGTGGGCAGAGCCCTGGTTTTCAATTAATGAGTTGCACACTAGAATAGACATGCTGTGATGGTCGCAATCACCTAGGATTCTTGTCTAGAAGTACGCATGATTGATTTATAGCATGAATTGCAAATCAGCCCCAAATGTTTTAAAAGGCTCGAAATCAGTCGCCAAATATGCATGTATGTATGGTGTGATCACGCATGATGCTTATGCATGAATGTTGAGGATGGATTAGCATGTGATAATTTACCTAAGCAGTAGAATTATATATGCTGAGCTTGAGTTCCTCGGAACATTAGACGCATGACGCGTATGCATGAGGTGTGTTTGGTTTCTTGGATGATAAATGTGCATTATGATTTACTTGTGAAGTAGAATTATATGTGCAAATTTGAGTTCCTAGAAACATTTTCAAAAAGGGCCTTAGGAAAGCCAATATCGGGTGTTTTAAAACCTCCATTCCGGTTATAACGATTAAATAGTTTTAAAAGACTGATCTATTAGAAAGAAGATGATGGAAATGTGAACTCTTTCACGACCCCCTTCCTTCGGTTTATTGTCGGTCGTTTGGGTTAGATGTCTGAGGAATAATTATTAGTTATCTTCTATCTCATAGATATCTAATGAACGCAATTCTTTTTCAAAATGTTATTGTCTCCCTAGATTAGCATAATTTTCAATGTGATTGGCTCGAGTTGGCTAAATGAGTGAAATTCGTTATTTCTTGCAATCTTGATAATGTATATATGGAGTATGTGGTAAACTCCTCTTTGCTGCGATTCCGTAAGCGGAGAAGACAAATACGGATGACTGTGGTAGTCTGTATGACTTTGATGATAACAGATGAATGTTGTAGTTCGTTTCCAAATAATGGGAATGGGTTTTTTGATGATCTGAAATCGATCATGGTTATATATTCAACCTTGGAAAAAGAGGTTTAGGGAAAATTCAATTGCGACCATACAACGTTACAACTTTTAGTGTCCCCTCTGCATCCGCTTCGGTGGAAGCAAGGCCACTAAAGCTAGAAACGTTCTGGTTGTGAATGATGGTCTCCTCTCCATGGATGCTGGTGTAAAAGCTGTAGGATTACGGGGCTAAATACTACGGAAACTTAAATAAGATACATGCTAGTAATCTTGATTATGCAGCGGAAGATGTGCACATTCTGTAGTCCCAAGATCTTGCTAAGGGAGTTCTCGATCCACCAGACGGAACCCGTAGAGGTTCTATGGAAGCCCTACGCGGTATAGTCTCCACAGCAAAGCCTCTTATTGATTCTTGGCAGAGACAGATCTTCGGAGTGTTTGCTCAAAGCAAATTGGCACACCCTTGGTGAAGGAGGTGGTTCGGCCGAATGTGAGGTGTTTAGGGGAGGAGGATTTTCTCTTAAATTACCACAAAGGAGAATATATGATTCAACCTAATAAAACCCCTAACACTCACTATTTATAGGAGGAGCAAAGTGGACAAAAGTCCACTTTGCCCACACCTAAAATTCGGTCGGCCGTAGTGTATAAGGGAGGCCCAATTTTGGGCCTCTCATGTTAATTGGGATTTGGGTCTAGCCCAATTTCCCTAATTTTACGTTTACCGAAATTGTCTCAGGTAACGTATACATATTAATGGGCTTCCATTTACGGCGCCCAATCACCATATGCTAACAAAAGCCGCTCGAGATCTTTGAATAAAAGGTCAACGTGGAGAGGAGGTATCCCCTTTAGTGGTTGACTGACATTGATGGGGCTCACTTACCATGAGTCTTTTCAAGTGCAGTGACCAGGGCGAAAGGTAAACCAACTTCATAAATCACCATAAGACATCGAGGGATTTAACCTTGATTTCCGCATATCGTGGAGAGACAAGACCCTAGGGTTCACAAACGAATATCCGGAGGGTGAAACACTGTCGATAAAGTGCATTTCAAGTATGCATCGTTTGTCATGTATATAAATCTATAAAAAAGGCTTTATTCAGATACATAACATCTGATGTGATTCATTCGTGAATTTGTTCAGATGTAATATTCGGCATGACTCAAGGTTCTTGTTTATTTGTGCGATGAGCATAGATCTGATACACGACCCTCATATCGAGAACCTAATCATTGTCATTTCATTTTTATCGTTCATTTGAATTGATAATTTTGGTCATTTGAGATTCGAAATTATTGAATAAAGTAATTGTTACTCGATTCGATGTATAATTCACTTATCAATATATCGGCCCGGTCAAAGGGAATGATCCGAAACGAAAATCCAAACCTGCGGGTTGGGAACCAAAATTTCGGCCAGGACAAATGGTTGAACAAAATGAAATGTTAAACATACCCCATAATTAATGTCGGGTCGACCGAACTGAATAAACCCATCGATTGTGTAGTTATAATGTGAACCAATCTGACAATCCTTACTTTTTAGTACTCCATTATAAAATTACATTGTAATGATGAACATGTACGAAACCGATTAAAACTGAATTTTTGGAAACGAAACGATTTCACCAAGGGTTACACCTGGTGATACGCGCGCGTAGCGCAAGTGTTTCTGGAGAGACGGAACATATCGATTCGAAGTACAAAATCCAACATAATAGTGTGTTCTTGATAATGCTTGAAACAAATTTTTATTTGCACGAACACCCATTCAAGGGTTTTTAATCATAAAAAATTCTCATAGAGAATTTTTTCGAGCATTAGGTAAAAACCTAATGCACGATCCATGGTGGATAAAACCTCGGAGTATGAATGAACAGTGAAAAGGAACGTCCGTTAAACGACGTCTCCCACTAAACACCTTTAACGAAAAAATATTGGCGTAGCATTAAAACGACACGCACTTTATAAACAAGGTCAATACCATGATATCGCAAGTTAAACACATAACCTCCCTTTCACAGGTGAGTTATGGTTATCTGCAAATCATGTGGTGAACCTGGTTAATACATAAATTGGTTACGCGATACCATGTGTGCTACTGGTAATGAGTAAAATCTTACCAAAATTGCGACATTTATGTTGCAAATAAGACACACACGCATTTAGTAACGATGGAATGCTGAGAAGCATCTCGATACATGTGTATAATAGCTTGGAAGCTTGGTGATGTGGTCGAACATGAGACGTTACAAAACTTGAGGTGAATTCCATTGCTTTATAAACATCAACGAACGAAGTCTTGATTGAACTAGAGGATAATGATAATCGGGCCCCACTCGGTTCGAGTGGGAGATTTGAGGCAACAACACAAGTGAACGATATGGTAAATGAAGATTGAGACATTTTCATAATAAATCCAGTGGGAGGAGTCAATCCAACCACACAGATCGCTGTTGCTACAGGTGCTAATTAAGTCGGACATGATGATCACATTACTGAACCTATGGATGAAAATCCAATTTTACATCAACTACCTACTGTAACCAGTGGGAGTGGTACGACCAACTCGGTTCCTGGTCATTGTAACCGTGGAATTAATCTTGGAGGTGGAATTCCGAGACCGAGAGGTCGTCCAAGAAAAGTTGTTCGTGAAAGAACAAGGAGGTTCCATATTGTGTCGAGCAATTAACTCCGAGTAGATCCATCCCGCTAAGAATCGACAGAGGCTTTGCTGTGAGGCATAATCCGCGTAGGGCTTCTCTAACAGGAACCGTCCGGAGGATCGAGAACTCCCCTAAATGGTCCTGGGCAAAAAAAAACAATATAGGTATGTGCACCTTCTTCCGCTGCGTATTAGTTACCATACACGTATCTAGGGTTTTGTTTCCGTAGAATTAATCCCTTAAATCCTACAAAAACTCCCCATTCCGGTTAAAGTAGCGATTAAACTGTTTTCAAAGAGACTGATCTATTTGAAAGGAGACAATAGGCAGTGTGAACTCTTTACAAGACCCCCTTCTATTGGTTTACTGTTGGTCGGTTAGGCTAGATGACTGAAGAATCATTGTCTGTCACCTCCTATCTCATAGATATCCGATGTAAGCAATTCTTTTCAAAATGTTTTAAATTGTCACCCTGATTTTCGCAATTGTTTGTAAATGTGTTAGTTTAAATGGCTGCAATTAGCAATGTAATTTCCCAAATGAAAAAGGGAATGAGGTTGAATGGTGATAACTATAAGATTTGGAACAAGCGTGCAAAGATGGTTATAACTGAAATGATAGGTTTGGATCATTTGACCACTAAACATGTTAGGCCTAAGGGTGACCTCATAGATGAGTAAAGGAAATTCCATGAAAAATGGAGTGCCAAAGACCTTGAAATTCGTTCCACCTTGATGTCATTGCTGGAGGATGACATACTCTATGAGTATGATCATCACGAGTCTGCTAAAGATCTGTGGTATGGTCTTAAGGCAGGGTTTGATGTTTACACCATTGTCCGTAAGCGGTCGTTAAACATTGCTTTAGACTCATACAAGATGAATTATCAGCATAATATGAAGCAACACATTATACATATGTCTAATATGCTTGCTGAACTCAAGGAAGCAGGGGAAACCCTAACTAAGGAACATAAGGTCCAATGCGTCATCCGCTCTTTGCCCGACATATGGAACAACATGAAAATGCACCTTACCCATGCTACTCTCGTTGATACTGTCAAGCCGATTCGAGTTCATATCGATTTGGAAAGGATCGACTCAAAGCTAAAAAGTCAAGGGCTGAGATACATATTGCATCAACCTTTCCAACACAACAAAAGGTAAAGCGCAAGAGAAAGGGCAAAGACTTCGCAAGAAAGGCTAACAGGTCATCTGGTCCGAATTATCAAAGAAAGTTCAAACCTAAGAAAGCTGGTGTAAAGAAGAGGCAGAAGAAAATAGTACGTAGAGAGGAAACCTGAACGTGCTTCAGGTGTGGGGTAATAGGCCACCTGGCATCTGCCTGTACTAATCCTCTGAAGGTACATTTTGGGAAACAGTGACGAAAGTCATATATTCTATTCATATTCCTATAACTTGAGGAGTAATTCAATCCTACTTAAAAATTACAGAATCGAGGTGATGAAGGAGCGTGAGACCGAATGAGGACGTCCCCAAAATAAAAGGATATAGTGAATAAAAGAAGAGTGAAAGTTTATCTTTTAACTCTTCATTAACTTTCTTGCTAGAAAATTTCTATATTTCAGTTTAATACATTTTGGTTTATACATTTTATGCAAATTGAGATTTTGCATAATTTAATTGATTGAACCAAGTTATGTTTATTTAATCATGCACTATTAGATCTTAATCTTGCCATTCTGAACATTGCATAATGAGTTCGAATGATTGTGTTCCTTATTAGCTAGTACTTTGTAAATAGGGTTAAGGGTCCTTTTGGTACCACATGTTTGCAAAAAATACACTGTTCATACCATTAGTATTTTTTTTTGTACCAAATTGGTACCACATGTTTCCATTTTGTACCGTTTGCATACCACCGTTAGTGTTCCGTCAAAAATGGCCGTTAAATGGCATGTGCCATGCACGTGAGCAGCCCAAAACTTTCAATTTTGTTACAATTTAGTCCCTCTAATACATCCCTAACTTTTATTTTGTTCAATTTTGTTCACATTCACACCCCTTACAGTGAGCATAGAAGAACTTTTTCAGAAGTACCTCAAGGAAGAGCTACCCACATGCAGGGATGAGGGCAAGGCCTTCCTAGGAAGAGATGCACAGGAATGGTGTCAGTACAATGGAACCTGGGGGCATCAAACCAACAACTGCATGGTGATGAAGATAGAAGTGGATGAAATGATTTACAATGGAGGCCTAAAGGAGTACGTGGCAATGGACAAATTGACCACCCCATATCCTTAGTTTCACATTTAGCACTCTGCATGTTCAAGTTTTTTAAGTTTTCCAAAAACAACTTTTGAGAAGGAGAACTCACGAAGTTACTCCAACTCTACAACTATCTTTGATTTCCTCCAAAGGGTGTCTTGACCCACCCAAGGCACCCCATGTGTTCAAAAAATATGAATGCTCTTAAAGGAGTAGGATTTCCTTCAAAGGTATTTTCCAATGAATGTGGTGATATAATCATGAAGTTATCCTTACACAGATATGACTTCAAGTCAACAACGAATTTTCGACGCCCCCAAGAGCGAATCTTGAGAGTAGTTTCAATACTACGACCCTCGACGCCCCCAAGAGCGTATCTTGAGAGTAGTTTTCATGCTACGACCTTCGACGCCCCCAAGAGCGTATCTTGAGAGTAGTGTTCATACTACGACCTTCGACGCCCCAGAGCGTATCTTGAGAGTAGTTTTTATACTACGTCCTTGGACGCACCAAGAGCGTATCTTGAGAGTGGTTTCCAAAAACTACGAATTTCGACGCCCCCAGGAGCGTATCTTGAGAGTAGTGTTCATACTACGACATTCGACGCCCCCAAGAGCGTATCTTGAGAGTAGTTTCTATACTACGACCTTCGACGCACCAAGAGCGTATCTTGAGAGTGGTTTCCAAAAACTACGAATTTCGACGCCCCCAGGAGCGTATCTTGAGGTAGATTTGCAACCTACCAGATTCGACGCCACCAAGAGCGTATCTTGAGGTAGAAAAAACACTACCAGATTCGACGCCCCCAAGAGCGTATCTTGAGGTAGATTTCAAACTACCAGTTTCGACGCCAACCAGGAGCGTATCTTTGGTCTAACTTGTGCCCTCCGGGAGCCTATCCTGTGAAACATTAAGTGCCCTCAGAGAGCCAGTCTCGTGAACAGATTTCGACGCCAACCAGGAGCGTATCTTTGGTCTAACCTGTGCCCTCCGGGAGCTCATCCTGTGAAACGTTAAGTGCCCTCCGAGAGCCTGTCTCGTGAACAGTTTTCGACGCCCACCAAGAGCGTATCTTTGGTCTAACAGTACCATACATACCATTCAAAGGGTATCCGAAGAGAGTATTACACCATCACTAAGAAGGATCCAATGAGAAAGTAATTTCAAAGTAAAGTGATATGAAGAACACATAATGTTTTTTCTTGATGAAATAGCAGGTATGGCATGAAGGAAAACACAAAAGAAGGATAAGTAAAGGAAACACACCAAGGAAAGAGTCCATAATCAAAGGAGTACATACAAAAGCATACGAAGTACCAATGTAAAGCCAAGCGAACCACATAGTCAACAACACAATACGACAAAGGAAAGCAACACAAAACCCCACAACAATCCAAAAGATACTCAACCCATCAAAGGGGAGAAAGAGTATGGTCATATATACAAAGATAGCAAGATGTGGACACATCAATCAGAGCCTTCGGGGGAGTCACCCTGACCCCCTGAGGCTGAACCACCGGCAGAGATGGAGGAAGAGGAGGAGTCTGAAGTATCGATGTCCACAGGCGTAGCATCCACCTGTGTAGGGGCAGGCTCGTCTGCAACAGCAGCCTGACCCCTAAGGACAGCCATGTAGCCAGTAGCGTATGGCCCAAAAACACCAAGATCGCCAACTGGAAACTGAGGATCAATGCGGAAAATATGATCAACCAGATACTCACCGAACTGGTTCATCTCCTGATTGAGCCGCACGCTATAGTCAGCAGTGAAGGCAGAAGAAGCCTTGTATTCAGACACTGCGATAATCCTCTCCTCCGCCCGACACCTAGCCTCCAACTTCCGCAACTCCTCAGAGTGGAGTGAAGATGCAACCTCAGCCTCCCGGCGTAAGCTACCTACGGTAGTCTCAAGTAAGGACACTTGGTCCCTGAGCTCCTGCATCTTCAGATCAAATAAGCGCGCCTTCTCAGCCGCAGTGGCGAGCTCCGCCTTCAGAGAGACCTGGCTGTCCTCAAGGGTCTTCTTCTCGTCAGATAACTCGAGCACGAGTGATGACATGTTCACCATGTAAGACATACCCTGATAATTTAAACAAGGGATGAGTAACCGAAAAACCAACCACATAAAAGTATAAAGAAGAAAGCAAGGAACAACTCACAGGTGCATAACGAGAGAGTACACCCTGAACGAAGCGCCGAGTCTCCCCAGGAGACCTAGGCTGGGCAACACGATCGCCAGGGGGGACGGCACCGCGAAGTACGCGGATGCCAACCTCAGGAGTCCGCAAAGAGGAGCCGCTATCAAGGTGGAACTCCTTCAAACCAGCGAAAGGAGTCCACTCAGACCCAACGACATCTTCATCAGTAAGACGTGCGAAATCCTTCCGACTCAAAGCCGGAGGCCCACCTATACAAGCGAAGCAAGTCAAAGGAAAATATAAACATAGAAGCATCAGTGATAAGGTAGAGATCGAACCTGATGACCGTGCCCTCGGCTGGGGGGCAGGGGAACCACCACCAACAGGTCGCTTCCCTTTATCAGTATGGGAAGGCGCCTCTTCGACCACCATCTCTTTATCGCGAGATAGTGTCGGGGGACGAGCAACAGGCGAAGGAGGATCCGCAGCTTTCTTCCTCTTGACAGCCGAGGCCCCGGCCTCAGAGTCAGATCTCCGCGACTTGGACTTGGAAGGTCCAGAGTCTTTGCCTACGGAGACAACCCTCTCGGTCACCAAGGGAGAGCGCCCTAGCAATGTAAGAAAAACAAGATAAGGAAAACACAAGTATACCATAAAGAAGCGAACAAGAGGAAGTATACCAGAGGCCCCAGCCTTCTTCCCAAGCATGGGGGATTTCTTCAGAGCGGAGCTGGAAGGGGCCTTCCTCTTGCTCAGGTCGACCGGTGCTCCCTGCACGTTATAGGTTTTTCCGTGAAACCAACCTACAAAGGAAGAGCAGAAAGTAAATAAAGATGAGAAGACTAAGTAACATACCGAACCCCCGGAGTCAGGAGTCAAACTGATCCCCGCCTCATAAAGATCCGTCTCAGTCACTAAGGACACGGGGCAATATGATCGGGTCCTGTTGCTCTCATGAATGATCTTCATAGTCTCTAAATCAACAGGTGAAAACTCCCCGAAGGCAGGCCAACCATCCGACCGATCCTCATTCAAGACCGACCAAGTAACATATCGATCTGTGATGAAGAAATAGTGCTTGGCCCAGTGACTGGCTGAGTTGTCACTCCGGGCCACGAAGCGAAGAGAGGTATCCCACTCGACCCCACTCAACCCAAAATCAGCAAATCGGGAATCCTTGAAGGACGGATGGCGAGTTACAAAACTCGCAAAGCCCACTTTCTTCTGATATTGGAACCGGTAGAAGCATCGGAACAGAACTAGGGAGTACTTCCAGGAGTACCAGTGGCACAACACCCGGAAGCCCACCCAGACGCGGAGGGCACTAGGAGCAAGGTTCACAAGAGAAATCCTGAAGAACCTACTCAACTCTACGAGGTCGTCGCAGTAAGGCAGCCTCAGCCCAAATCGAATCTGGGAGGGGTAAACGACGACCTTCCCCCTAGGGGCCTCTGTCACCGTCTTCGCGGGTATTCCCCAAGGAAGGGAGGAAAGGATATAGAGGCTCATCTAGGGGACAGATATCTCCTAAGGTAACGTGCTCATTGTAATCAGACCTAGTAAGGTGGTTCTCCGACAGAGCAGCGAGACCTAAGTCAAAGGTAGCAGGAAATCCCAAAGTCCGAATCAAGTTTCGACTAACACTCCAGCTCAGATCGCGACACAAAACTAATGATAGGAAAAGAAGTAATGCGACGAAAAGAAGAGAAAAGGAGCTCACTCATCCTTCGGAGGATGTAACGCCTCTGTAGAGTCTGTGTGCGGGGACACCACCAGGAATACAGTACCTGCCACAACATGACAAATATCAAGACGAGAAAATTTCCGAAAAACCGGGAGTACTCCGGCACTCAACCAACGACAACAACCAAAGATTCGAAAGCATCCAACAAAGATAACGAACATGAGCCAAGGACACCACGACAACCAAATCGGACAATTTTATCCGAACCTAAAGTCGGTTTTCGGGAAAAATTACCGTTACGCCCTCCAACGGAAATCAACACACAAATGGCGACTCAACACCAAATTCAAAACGGGGATAGTTTAATCGGACAAGAAACTATCTCCGGACGACCGGCCAAATTTTTTCCCCAAATCCACGACTATCTACGGCTATCCACGGCAATTCCACATTCAATCAAATATCGGCAATCAAGTATCGGCAATCAAGTATCGGCAATTCAAAAATCAACATTTTACGCGGTAACGGAAAGGAAGAGAATGGACCTTCGGAAAACCCGACCCGATGTGATAAACGGGTCCGGAAGTCGAATTTTGGAGCTGGCCGGAATCAGCCCCCCGCCGGAGCCTCGATTTTCCCGCCGCCGGAGCTGAGCTACATCCGTCCCCGCCTGTTCCGCCGCCGTCTCCGCCCGTCGAAGCTGTGGAGTCCCTCTCCGTCGCGAATGGCGGCCCCTGTCGCCACCGTCGCACCCCGCACCGCCGTCAGCCGCCGTCCGCCTGAGGCCAAGTCGTCGTCTCCGGCTGGGCTCTCTTCCGTCGCCGTCCCACCTAAGCTGCTGGCCGGAATTGCTGGCTCCTCGCCGGAATTTTGGCCGGCCCCTTACCTTGGTGTGCTCAAAATTCTTTCTTGCTCTCCAAGGGTGAGAAAAGAGGGAAAAGGATGGCTATGGTGACTAACTAAGGTATTTTCTTAACTCTCCTATATATTTGAAGGATGGTAGGGTTTTTTAAAGAGTTCTAATCACCACCCTCCATTTATTTTTAAGTGAGATCTAAGGGTTAAAAAAAACCATCACTTTTACCCCCTTTTACTATGGCTAAGTATATCTCCATACTTAGAAAAACCATCAAGTTAGGCTTATTCTTGAGCATCCCATACTTAGAAAAAAAATTTAGGCCAAAACTAAATTATTCT
Organism: Clarkia xantiana subsp. parviflora; assembly: GCA_036873135.1. Lineage (NCBI taxonomy): Eukaryota > Viridiplantae > Streptophyta > Magnoliopsida > Myrtales > Onagraceae > Clarkia > Clarkia xantiana. Next base: position 11,632,975 of record JAPTYO010000001.1, on the reverse strand, counting down.
CCACTTAGGCAAAAGCCCGGCATGAAATTGAAGCATAAGTCACTTAGTTGCATTCGTATTGCATCCCTATGCGGGCGTGTATTTTTCGAAATATACGTCCGTAACAAGGAAAGATTTATTATTCCCACTTCAGACGGACGCGTGCTTAGGCACGTGTTCGTACTGCTCTGACGTTTACACTTCCTCTATCTTATAAGGCAGGGGGCAGAGTCAGAGGCACGCATCCATGGGTAAGTAAGCATTCAGATGAAAGGTAAAACCCCGGTTTCAAATTGCGCGTGTCATACCATCCTAAAATAGAGTCAATCAAGGGTTAGGCCATTGGTTGACTCGGGGGCATGTGATGGATATACGCCCAATTTGAACCCGTTGACTTCCGAATCGTTGTATTTTTATCATCCCATTAATGATTGTAAATCGAAACTTCAACCCGAACACTTCGCGAGAACACCAACGGCCCGGACGAGGCCGAAGCGCTCGTCCGGCCGAGTCAAACTCACCTAGGTGAGGTTGGGTGGCCACACCCGACCTCCCCTAGGGGAGATCGGGTGGACCAACCCGATCTCTCCTAGGAGAGATCGGGTCGGCCAACCCGATCTCCCCTAGGGGGGATAGGGTTGGCCAACCCCATCCCCCCTATGAGGGGTTGGGTGGCCTCACCCAACCCCTACCCTTGGGGGTCGGATTTCCCTTCCCCCCAAGGGCCCCGACACCATTCTTGGACTCCCATACTCGGTTTATTCCGCCTACCTTCTCCGTATCCTAAGGTCTTAATTAAGTGTTTAAAGGTTAATTAACTGTGTTTAAAGGTTAACGATGTCATTAAGCCACCTTAATGACACCATTGCCTATAAATACCCCACCTCCACTATTCATTTGATCATCTTGGCAAATTGCATAATTTTGCTCTGACATCTCTCTAGCTTTATCTCTCTAAAAACCGTACTGACTTAGGCATCGGAGAGGGTTCATCAGGTACCACCCCCCCCCCCCTCTGTGCCTGGTACTGCCCCTTCTGCAGGGCGAAAGGAGAAGAGAAGCTAAGTACGGAAGGACGCAAGCTAGGACAGCACAACCCGAGATCACCCGATCCACAACATCTTCAGTGAGGAACGAGACTTGAGTCGACCGCCCGTTGACCCTAGACTCGGAACCTAACAGAACCAGCGGTACCATTACCTGGACGATTGTTTAAGACCATAGATCAATCTTTGGAGTTTACAAACTTTACTTTCGTTACCTGGAGTAATGAAACCCTCCGGTTGCTCCATATAGATATCTTCCTCCTGGTTTTCGTGGAGGAATGTACTCTTAACATCCATCTGGTGCAGCTCTAGATCGAGGCTTGCAATCAGGGCTAAAATAGAACAGACTCTGGTGTAACGCACAGTCGGTGAGTATGTCTCATCAAACTCAACTCTATGAAGTTGGGTATATCCTTTCGCAACGAGTACCGGTCATCAGCAGTGAGTTTGAACTTTAGAACCCACATTGCCCCTACAGCTCTGCGGTTAGCAGGTAAATCAACTAAAGACCAAACCGAATTGGCTTTCATTGAGGCGATCTCTTCCTCCATTAATTTCCTCCATTCCTTCATTTGAGGTCCTTCGAAGGCTTGTTTAACTCTTACCGATTCATCAACCAAAGTAAGAGTGAATAAGTCACCCTTTTTGATGGGATACTTCTTGGGAAAAGTTCGACCTTTGACTATATCTAGGATTTTTAGTCCCATCTTGTGTTTGAACTAAGCTCCTGATAGGAATGATGCTCCTAATTGGAACAATACTCCCACTGGGAACAAGAGCGTTACTTGAACCTTCACCAACAACTTTTCTTAGACGACTTCTTGGTCTCGGGATTTTACTTCCGAGATGAATTCCACAGTTGCTAGGACCATGAACCAAGATGGTAGATCCACTCCCAATATCACCAGTTGGTAGTTGATGAATTATAGGATTTTCGTCAAGCGGTTCAGCAACATGATTATCAGGTTCGACTTGATTCGCACTTGCAGCAATAGTGATCTGTGTAGTTGGATTAACTCCTCCAACTGGCTTTATTATGAAAATGTCTCCATTCTAATTTACCATGTCGTTCACCTGTGTTGCTGCCTCAAATCTCCCACTCGAATAAATTTAACCTGATCATCATTATCATGCTATAGTTCAATCAAAACTTCGTTTGCGTTGATGATATAAAGTCTAGGAATTCGTTCTCAAGTAACGTAACGTCTCATGTTCGACCACCCCACCATTCTCCTGAGCTACCACAATTATGTATTCCATAGAGTATTCAGAGTACCTTATAAAGATACTTGGGCTTGAAGGCACCACATCCTTCAAGGTGTACAATCCTTTATTCCATTGCCCAATCACCATGGACTTGCCACTCTGGCCCTGAAGCAACACATGATCACAAGTAAAGATCACTTTGCAATTTAACTGGCTAGGCAACCTAGAAACTGAGATCAAATTGAACTTGAAATCAGAGACCAAGAGGATGTTAGTCAATGTGAATCCACTTGAGAAAGAGCAAGAACCAACATGGGTCACTTTGCACTTTTGACCATTTGGCAAGTGCACATATTGGTGATCAGAGTCACTCTTCTTCAAATCATGTAGCCATTCAATTTGATGAGTGATATGGTTAGTTGTACCTGAGTCAACTATCCAAACCATAGGATCACTAGATATACCTGCCATGTTGACATGATCTTGATCCACATCTTCAAAGCATAGAGGTGTATGATCAAAATGATCATCATGGGCAGCAACATGTTGAATCCTTTTATCAGCTGTGCTATGGAAGATCCTCTTGTCTTTGGCTTCCACATGCTCAATTGCACTTGAGGTTCCACCATCTTCAACAATGTTGGTTGAGTTCCAATTCCTCTTAGGAGCATTTGGATTGTTTTGATGGATTGGATGATCATATGGGTAGCCATGCTTGGTGTAGCAAATGTCCTCATTGTGACCTCTCTTGCCACAATAGGTGCAAGTAGGAAGTGGTTTGCCACTTGAAGCATTGAAGTTGCCTCTGCCTCTTCCAATGCCATTGCCTCTTCCAAAACCTCTACCCCTTGCATATCCTCTTCCATTGCCTCTACCACCTCCATAAGATGGATTCTTCCCAGTGAACAAGGCATTTGCCTCAACCACATCACCAATGGAACCAGAGATGGTCCTTTGGCTCTCTTCTTATACTAACACAGAGAAGGCAATGCTAAGGGTAGGAAGTGGCTGCCTCATAAGCAAGTTGCTCCTAATGTGTCCATAGGAATCATTTAGCCCCAAAAGAAATTCCATCAACGTCTGCTTCTCTTTGTGTTCATTGACAATGGCAATGTCCCCAGCACATTGGAGAACCACATCATCAATGGAAGCAAGAGCATCCCATAGTTGTTTCATCTTGGCAAAGTATTCAGTGATTAAGAGCACACCTTGAGATGTTTGGTAAATCTCCCTTGTCAATTGAAAGATTTGAGTGCCATCCACTTTGTCAAACATCTCCTTTAAGTCATTCCAAATGGAAGAAGCAGTAGGGTTGTAGATCAAGCCATTGACCAAATCCTTGGCCATAGTGTTCCTCAACCATGCCTTGACAATTGCATTTGCCCTATCCCATCTCACCCTATCATTGACACCAACGTCCAATCATGTGAATGTGCCATCTATAAAACCAAACTTGTTCTTCACCAACAAGCCTTCCCTGATTGAGGTGCTCCAAACATGATAGTTGGATGTTCCTTGAAGCTGAAAAGGAATGAGCATATGGCTAGTGGTGTCTGAGTGGTGAATGTATAGGGGATCATCAACATTGGTTTCCTGAGCCATCTTATAAGCCAAGTAACACAAGAAGCTTGCAAATTCAAAGCAGGGTAAATTCAGGTACAAAAATCCCAAGGAAAATCGCACACAATGTTTGCACTAGAAACAAAACTAGATCACCAAGTTTGTTGAGAGTAAGACAAAGTCCAGCTCACTCTTTAGTACAGTTCGTACTACTCCACAACAAATTACGCAATGTTCAATACTTGCAAATCACCGTAAATGGATTAGGATCAATCCTCCATTGAAGAAAGCTCTGAATTCTTCAAGGTATGAAGTGAAATCTCGAAGAAGACACAATGACTCCTCAGCCGAGCAAGCTGTGTGCAAACAATGTAACACAATGGAATCACACCTTCCAAGCAATAGGCACAGCTTGAACAAGCTCACAATTCACACCCAAAACCAGGGAAACAACAAAAACCCCAGAATATAACAAGAGCAATCACGCAATCAGCTCAACAAGGCTAAAATCAACAAGAACTAAGCAAACTAGTACTAAGGCATATTGGCTATCCTTAGTCTATGCTCAGCTTTGTCTAGGTGTGTGAGTTCTTGAAATTTTACTTACTTGACATCCATTCTTGCACAAGAAATGGAGATTTCAAGCTGAGATGAAGATTCACGAAGTTTATCTTGCAAAACTATACAAGAACAAGGTGAACTTTGAGGCAAATGTTGAAGAAGATCAAGTTTCTTCAACTAGGTGAATACGCCGCCATTAGGGATGGCTCTGATATCATATAAGCATGAATCATTCTTCATTGATCATTCGGGATTACAAACTAAAGTATGCACTATATATACTAAGTGAGACTAGGCTCACCAACTAGGACTAGCTTAACCTAGTAACCGGGTGTATAATTGTGCATACACCATGTATACAACTAAATGTAAGTGTAGACACTTACACTATGTATGCAACTAAAAGTGACTGTAGAGAGTATGAGCATCAACATATACACTCTATAGCAGGATATAATTGACAATCAGCTCCCACTTAATTCGAGTGGGAGAGATCTGAAACTAGCAACTCAAGTGAATAACACGTTAAATGAGAATAGGGACGTTTTCATAATAAATCCAGTGGGAGGAATAAACCCTACCACGCATAATCACTGTTGCTGTTGAGACAAATCAAGTTGAACCTGATGGTCAAATTGCTGAACCAGGAATGACACAACTACCTAAACTACCCATTGTTTCCAGTGGGAGTGAACCGACCAAACTTGGTTCGAGATCCTAGTGATCAAGGAATTCATCTCGGAAGTGAAACCCCGAGACCAAGAGGTTGTCAAAGGAAAGTTGTCGGTCAAGGTTCTAGCACTGCTCTTGTTCCCAATAGAAACGATGCTCCTATAAGAAGCATTTTTCTGAGTGGGAGTTAGTTCTCAATGGAAGCGATGCTCCGATAAGAGGCATTATTCCGAGTGGGAGAGACGTTCAGACTAAAGATGGGATAAACTAGCCTAGACGAAAGTCAAAGGCATCGAACTTCACCAAGAAGTATCCCATCGAGTAGGGTGAAAACCTAACTCTGATAACTGTTGACAAGCATTGGAAAGACCTCAAGTGGAGAAATGGAGGAAAATAATAAAAGAGAGAGATCGCCTTAAATGAAAGCCATTAGAGTCTATAGTGGATTTACCTGCTAACCACAAGGCCACAAGGATGAGGTGAGCCCTGAAAGAAGGCTCACCGCTGATGAAAAGGTCGGATAAACCGTCTTATTGCGAAAGACTTACCCGATTTCACGGAGTGGACTTTGACAAAGACTAACTCACTGATGGTGCGTGAAACCACGGTTAGGGCCATTTATGGTCCTAGTCGCTAGTCTCGATCTCGAGCTGCACCAAGTGGATGTTAAGACCGCATTCCTCCACGGAAACCTGGAGGAAGAGATCTACATGGAGCAACCAGAGAGTTTCATTACTCCTGGTAACGAACATGAAGTTTGTAAACTCCAAAGGTCCATCTACGGTCTTAAACAGTCGCAACAACAATGGTACCGCAAATTCCACTAGGAAATCGTAGGAAACGGATTCTTGAATCTTCACGAGGATCCGTGCGTGTATTATAAGACCTTTGGGTATATGTATGTCATTTTTACCTTATACGTGGACGACATACTCATTGCTGCAAACAACGTGAGTTTCATGAATAAGTCAAAGTCCTGGTTAGCATCTGTATTTTATATGAAAGACATGGGAGAGGCCGACATCTTGGGCATTAAGATTGCTAGAGATCGGGCTACCCAGAATTTATATCTGTCTCAAGAAGCCTATATCAACAAGCTGTTGAAAAGGTTCCGATTACAGGATGCCAAACTCGTGGATACGCCGGTGGTGTTAGGGTGCGCACTGTCAAAACGTGACGGCCTCAAGAACCTGGCAGAGCGTGAACAGATGAAGGGTGAAGAGTATTTAAGCATGGTTGGTAGTTTAATGAACGCCATGCAATGCACCCGTCCGGATATCTGTTACGCAGTGGGCCTAGTAGCACGTTTCCAGTCAGATCCTGGCTATCAACATTTAAAGGTTGTAAAACGAATAATTCATTATCCGAAAGGTACTGCCGACTATGTGCTGTGCTATGAGAGTAGGAAGTTAGAATTGACCGGTTACAGTGATGTCGAACATGGTGGCAATCTGGATGATCGTAAGTCCACCACAGGAGGAGTGTTTATCCTTGCTAATGCCGCCATCTCATGGACGAGCAACAAGCAAACCTGTGTCGCGCAGTCAACGATGGAATCAGAATTCGTAGCTCTCTCTAAGAACACACATGAAGCGGTCTGGCTTAAAAGGCTTCTTACTGCCTGCTAGATGGTGACGTCGGGAGTAAACCTGTGATGGTGTTCTCTGACAGTCAAGCAGCCATTTGCGGCAGTAAAGAATTCGAAGTACCATAGTAGGACCAAACACATTGATGTGAAATACTTTTATGCTAAATCTATGGTAGAAGACAATATAATCACTATGTAGTACTTGTCCACTGATAATATGATTGCGGACCCATTAACTAAACCTCTACGCAGGGAGATATTCAAAAAGCATGAAAACAGCTTGGATTGTGTAGGGTTTAGATATGACATGTATCTGTGATAACATTTTGATAATTGGAAGTTACATTTTTTAAACGAAAGAATTGCAATTGATTTTATGATCTATCAACGTCATAATATTTTGATTACATCAAATTTTCAGTCTATAAACTAAGTCGTAGGAGGACGCAATCTTCTGCCAAAACTATGTCAAATATGGGCCTTGCCTCGTCACACAGGTACGGTCGTCTTGCGGTGGAAGGAGGCCTCTACCAAGCAAGGCTGGCTAAGAATCAGGGGATAAACCTGATTACGCAAAACGATCATCTAGTGTTGAAGTAACTCGACATGATCTTCGTTTTGTAGATCACCGTGATGAACTTCGTTCGTCATTAATCCACATTCTGGGCCAGATGAGAATCTGCGATAGCATTATTTGACATATCCCATTCCTTTGAACTTAAACGTTCAGGTATGCTATCGACGCGTGCTTCATACTACGCGTGCCACGTTCGACCACGGGGTCACAGCTCGGTTGTGCTAGAAAAGGGATCCTCGTGATTCTGGCAGGCGCAAAGTTCTTCACCTCGAACGTGTGATTGATCTCGGGAGCCTTATGAAGAGGCACCTGAAGTATCCTCATGGACTCAGAACTCGTACCTAAGGTCAGGCTCAATGCTCGCTTCTCAGCGAGCGTAGTGCTGAACAAAAAGGCCCAGTGACCACGTCTTTGGAAACCGATTGGGTTTGACTAAGGGTATGAGCGATGGGGATGGTCAAGTTCACCTGTAATTCACCGATTCTTGTACTCACTAAGGTGGCCACCAACCGGATATTAGTTGAAGGTTGTGAATACTTGTACGGATGCCTTTGAGAAGTGTTCCTAAGTGGAAACTAGGCAAATGGAGAATTATCAGTTGGCCTAGGATACAACGCGATACTATATAAATGTTTTTTATAACAGGTTGATTGGAGAAAGGGAATCAATGTTCCACGGGCGCTACAACACTCCTAACAGGTGAGTAGCAAGATGCCCGTCGTGTCCGCCGGTCGCACGGAAAACCTCGTATGAACTGTTCGGAAGCAAGGACCAGATCAAAGGAGTAAAATGTTGATGCAGATTTTGACAACAATACATTAACAGACACCCTCCCATTCCGGCGAGTGGGAAATGTAAGTATATGGTGATAGGCGACGTAAAATGGTAGCCCATTATATGTATAGGTTACCAAAGTAAATTGAGTGTATGTCACATTAGGCAAGACCCAAATCCCAATTGACATGAGAGACCCAATATTGGGCCTCCCTATACTTTACATGGCCGACAGAAAATTAGGGTTGAGTTAAAGTGGACTTTTGTCCACTTTACTCCTCCTATATATATGGGGAATTAGGGGTTTTATTAGGATTAATCACAATTCCCTTTAAGTGATGTTTTGAGAGAAAACCCTTCCCCCAGAGACACCATATTCGGCCGAACCACTACCTCACCAAGGGTGTGCCGATTTGCCTTCAAGCAAACACTCCAAAGATCTGTCCCCTTGCCAGGAATCAATCAGAGGCTTTGCTGTGGAGAATATACCACGTAGGGCTTCATTCACAAGAACCCCTACGGGTGCCGACCAGAGGATCGTGAACTCCCTCCCGCGAAGATCTTGGGTCTACGGATAACTGTAGAGGTATGTGTTAATCTTCCGCCGCGTAATTTCGATTATTAGCACGTACATAGTGATTACTCCCCGTAATCTAACAACCAGCTAGCGACATACTTGTCACCTAGTTGAAGAAGCCTTCAACACTAAGGATTGATGAGGTGGCAACCTACTTGCCACCTACTGACATTTGACCGCCTCCCTTCAACCAATCAGAGAAAGGCGGCCACCGCCACTGAGCAGCTTATCACAAGCAAGCTGCCGCCACAGAGAAAGTCGGTACTTTCCCCTATAAAGAGGGAAGCACTTTCATTACTTAGATAATCTTGAATCGTTGATATACTTTTACAGTATTCTCTCTCAAATTTCATTACTGACTTAAGCATCGGAGTGGAATCAGGGGCAAATCCCCAACCCCTTTTCAGGTTCTCACCTGCTAGACGCTCAAAAGGAGACTAAGCACCCCTCGAGGTCGAGAAAGATACCTAGAAGAGCAAGTCGAAGGTGAAACCTCGAAGTCCATTACCAAAAATTTCAGGCCACGTCATTTGGATCCCAACACCGTGTAAATCCTTTTGCCCTTTGTAGGTATCTGATTAATTAGCTTGAGAATTCCACATAGCTAGGTTTGAGATACCCAAAGACTCTAAATAAGGCTCGCATTGCACGATGCATCTAGATATTGTATTTAAAAGCGGGATCATTGTGGTTAGCTTGGGTTAAGGCAAACTTTATTAAGCATAAGTGTTTTTGGACAATTAAGGTCCCTGGAGATTGCTCTTGGCGTTGGAGAAAAATCTTGCATCTCAGAGAAATTGTTGTGCCTATTATCATACATCAAATTGGAATCGGAAAGGAGATCTTTTTCGGGCATGATTTCTTGCAACGCTCTGGACCTCTCTCTATTGTTAGTGTTGGTGTCAGATTATTTCCTTTCATGTTTGATTTAGCTACAGTTTCTGAAGTTTATAGGGATGGAGAATGGAGATGGCCTGGATGCTATGATCCTCGAGCCTCTTCTATTGGAGTAGCAGTTGAAAATAAGGTTTTTTACTCTCACAGAATTTATGTCAACAAAAAAAAAAAATTAACCAAATTGTTTCGCGCTGCTATTTATAATCAATATTTCATCTACTTTTGATGAGTTGTATCTATTCTCGCTCAATCAACAAACATACAAAATTACAAACACTGATAGTCTCGTCAAGATTCGCACATAATGTTTGATCCACCCATGCTGCTCCACCAGTTCCCAAACATAGTAAAGACCATCATATGGTCGAGTATTTTCTGAAATCCTTCATTGTTCTTTTTCACTCTCTATTGTTTCATTTTATCTTATACGTTTTTATTATGTTTGAACATCTGGTCAAGTCGATGGGTGATTTAACCTTATTATTCTTTGAATTTTTCATACCGTGTTTAATTTGTTTCTACGCGTAGTTCATGTTTGAGGGCGGACTCCAGTATATAACTTCAATAAACTCTAAGGCATGAACAAGGAGGTCTGTTTCTCTGCTTCATATTTCTTTCATTCAATAATGGTGTTTTATGAACTTCGTGTTGCATTGATTAGTTCATTCGCCAATTAAAAAATTTAAAGGGCATTTATTTCCTTTAAATTTTTTAATTGGCAAATGAACTAATCAATGCAACACGAAGTTCATAAAACACCATTATTGAATGAAAGAAATATGAAGCAGAGAAACAGACCTCCTTGTTCATGCCTTAGAGTTTATTGAAGTTATATATAGGGCTAGGCATGGTTCGGTTTTGTGCCGAACCGGTTCAGAACCGAACAATAACCGAATTTTAGGTTCAGTTGGTTTCCTGTACCATGTAAGAACCGAATCGGATTTTAGGTCCTAGACAGAACCATAGCAGAACCAGTTTTAAACCGGTTTTGAACCTTTTTTTATTTTTTAATTACTAAAATTCAAAATACACACCAAAATTGATAATTCATAAGCAATACAAATTTGAAAAATACAAAATATAAAGACAATTGATCGCTTCAGAATTGAGAGTATCAAAGTCTAAATTACAAACAATCTAATAATATAAAAAAGTCAAAATATTTAAAACATAAATCTCGAGACTTTAAACGACGTCAAGAGGCGTAACTCAAAATTCAAAAGTGCAGCAAATCTCTAGTTGAAAAAAATACAAAATATTTGTATTTTAAGTGAGCTAATCTATCATCTCAGTTAAAATATAGAACTATTTCTAAGTTAAGTTTTGAGTTCAAAACTGAAGTCACTTGATTATAGAATTATCTAGGCTAACATAATATGTAATAACTATATATAAGTAAACAAACATGCTATGACCACCTATATATACAATATGAACCAAACTCAAATAGTGAATGATCTATCCTATGGGTGTAAACAAGTCAAGCTAATCGTGAGTTGCTCGAGATCGACTCGGTCGATATTCAAATTCGACCCGCTAAATTTCGAGTCGAGTAGAGATTTTTCTGATACCGAGTCGAGTTCACTAGTACTTTACTCGAGAGACTCGCAAGCCTAATCGAGCTTTTTTGTTTTGCCTATTTGAGTCGAGTTTGAATTTGAGTTTTTCGAGCTTTACGTAATAATATTATATATGTATATATTGAGTCCAAGAAGAATTCGAACTCGAGTTCGAGCCAAAAACCTAATCGAGTCGAGTTCGAGCTCGAGCTAAGGTGCACCATTTATAATTTAATTGATTTTTTTAACCTTATCGAGCCGAGTCGAGCCGAACTCGAACACGTCAAGTATGGCACCGAGTCGAGCTTGAAAAATTAAGGCTCGGTCGAGTTAGAGTAAACTGAGTCGAGTTTTCTAGATACTCGGTTCGTTTATAGCCCTTTGTTCTACCCAAAAAAAAGGATGCAATGGTATATTACTATCTAAAAATTTAGGTTTTAGTTAACAAAAGTGGTTCTGAAAAATCGGTTCAGAACCTTTTTTGAACCAGTCAAAAACCGCTCCATATATTCCTTATCAGAACCGAACCATTTAAGAACCGGTTCGGTCAGAACCGGTTCGTATTGGTTCGGTTCCGGTTTGGTTCTGGTTCGATTCGCCCGAACCGGTTTTTATGCCCAGCCCTAGGCATAACGCGAGTCATGTTCCCTCAGATTGGTTCAAATTAGTTAAAGATTGAATATATGGGGTTTATTAATTGATTAAATTTTCCTTTGGAATTATATGAAAACTAGATGGCTTACCCGCGCGTTGCGCGGTGATTATTTGAGTTATAATTTTTTTGAGATATTATGAAAAATGATTTGATTTTGATAATTAATTTTGTTGATCTATATGTTTTGAAATAATTTATTTAAAACAAATGAAACACTAATAAACTAATTTGAGCGTATATATAACACTTTAATTTATATAATTTCATCTTAACGGAACATCTTATGCAACATGTTTGAACATATATTCTATTTATTAGTTAATAGGTTTATTCTTATTACATTAAAATTTATTAGGTATACCCATTTAAACTATTAAAATAAATAAATACGTACAACTAAACATCCATCTTAATTATATTCTTATAATTGTAGTATCTAATATTTTTTATATATTGTTTATTCTTTAATATTAACATAATAGTACAAACATGAAGTATAAGTAATATATATATATATATATATATATATATATATATATATATATATATATATTGTATTATTAATAATTGAGTTGTAATGTAACCTACCTAAAAATTGAAACGGTTTTGAAGATGCATTATGTGAGATTTGGAGAAATTCTAAAGTGTGTGTGCAAAAATACTATGTCTCGTTAGTAAATGTAACTTACAACCTAGTTATACCAATAGAATTTAGTAAAAAAATTCATTTTTCTTAGTTGTCAACATTAACCAAATTATATTATAATATATATAGATATTTTGATATATAGATTTTCATATTAATTTTAAGGTGCATCACTTGATTTGATCAATTTATGAATGGAACAAAAATTGATCTATTTTATGTATATTCTTTTCAATTTTATTAATTTACTTAATATTATTTTATCTATTTTTAAATTTTTTAACTTATATATATTTTAAATGATGCTGTAATTTATTCACTTGTATTAATTAAATATATTTAGATACAAATTAAATATTTATTTTAATAATTTATATATATTCAATTAATAATTGTTTTATAGATTCAATTATTATTAAAACATATTAACTACAAAATGTATTTTATTATTATTATTAATTACTTATATCATATATTTTATTAGAAATAACCATTCGTAAAATATTTAATTTTTTAATTATATTTCTTCTTAATATTATAAATTTAGTTTTGTAGTTATTTTTAATAGTTTTTACATTTTATTGTATTTATAAAAGTCATATATTTTCCCAAAAAATTATTTCAATTGAAATTGAATTTGCTAAGGGTGTATACAAATGTAAATAACTATAATAGGGGTGCAAAATCTGAATTTATTTATGTTAGGATGTAAAACTCAAATTGAATAATTTGTTAATGAAACGGATATCAAGAGTGAATGAGTAGATTTGCCTTTATTTTAGGGCTCCATGTGGAAGAGAGATAGTTGTGACTTATATGTAACTTATCAAAATATTGATGTGGACCAATAAAATAAAGTTATTTTAACAAATATGATAGAGAATGTTAGTTAAAAAACTTACTTGTCATGTTGTTGTATGTTCTATCAAGATTATATTATATATAGATGCATCCAAGATGCCACAAAAAGCCTCGTGTTGCAATTTCGTTAAGTTTTCATTTCATTAACTATTACGCATTGATTAGCACATTTTTTTGTTTCTGGTTTGATTCCTGATTTTCTGCTGATTTTGCTAGGGTTTATGTTAGTTGCTGATTAGTAGAGGTTAGTTGTGTTAGTCGGTGTTTGTTTCCGTTAAATCTCGACTATTTAAGTCATGTAATTGTTCGTTACTTTTAAATCAAGTAATAAAGCTTCCATTCATCCAATACTACTTTTGCTTAAGTAATTAAATTTTTCCTTCGGTTTTCTGTTCTATATCAATCCAAATCGATCCATCTATCAAGAGTGAGTGTGAGGTAAATCCAATTATTCATAAATCAACATTTGGTATCAGAGCTTAAGGTTTTCGAAATCGCAATTTCGTGAAGTCCAAAAGCAATGGCTGAGAGCAATGGGAATTTCGTTGGCTTAATGATTCCCAAGTATGATGGAGATTATGGATATTGGAGCACAGTCATGGAGAACCTTCTTCGTGCAAAAGAGTACTGGGAGGTAGTAGCAGATGGATTTGGAGGGACAGATGATGAAGAATTCAAATGCAGATAACTCATAGATTTGAAGGCTAAAAACCTTATGTTTCAGGCTATTGATAAAGCCACTCTTTCAACTATTCTTAGCAAAGAAACGTCGAAGTATATCTGGGAATCTATGAAGAAGAAAGGGACTGGATCAGCTCGAGTTCAGAGGGCTCAATTGCTAACTCTAAAAAGAGAGTTCGAATTACTACAGATGAAGGAAGGGGAGAAAGTGCTGGATTATTGTATTAGTATCATGGAGGTCTGCAACAAGATGAGAAGCATTGGAGAGAAGACACCAGACAAGCAAATTGTTGAGAAGATCTTGAGAACCCTAACTCACAAATGGGATTTTGTTGTCTACTCGATTACTGAATCAAAGGATATAGATAAAATTCCCTTGGATGAAATACAAAGCTCACTCATTCTGCATGAGCAAATTCTGAATCGTAATTCAGATAATGAGGAGCAAGCTTTGAAGATCACTGAAAGGCCTTACTACAACAGGAGAGGTTCTATTCGAGGAAGAGGGAGAGGCAACTTAGGAAGAGGAAATTTCAGTTAAAGGAATACTGAAGAAGGAAAAGGGAGCAGCAACTCTCACCAAATCCCAAATTCTAGAGAAAAAGATCAGACAGAAAGAGGAAGAGGCAGAGGAAGGAGAGGAGGCAAGAGTCAAGTAGAATGCTATAGATGTCACAAGCTGTGACATTTCAAGTCTGAGTGTTGGGTCAAGCTACCAGACAGAAGAGAGGAGCACTCAAACTTTGCCTCTGATGGAAAGGAACTGCTTCTAATGACTGTAAATGAAGGAGAATCAATCAGCAAAGACTTATGGTTCCTAGACTCAGGATGTAGTAATCACATGACATGTAATTCTGAGTTCTTTACATCCTTGGACACAAGCTATCAATCACAAGTAGTATAACAACTCAGGGTCTCAGTTAAAGGAAAGGGTGCTATCAAGTTTCAGACCGACAGTGGTTCTATTGAGACACTTGATGAAGTTCTCTTTGTGCCTAAACTCACCACCAATCTAATGAGTATTGGTTAGTTGCAAGAGTTAGGCTATGTTATAGTGATTGACGATGGAGCATTTGACATATACAGTGATAAGCATGATTGCATCCTTTCTTCAAGGAAAAAGTCGAGAAGGCTATTTCCAACCAAGTTAAACATTGTTCACAATTGTTTAACTAGTGTGGAAGGATCAGATGATAGTCAGAAGAGTGAAGCTTGGCTTTGGCATATGAGGATGGGACACCTAAGTTTCAGTGGCCTTAACACACTGAACAAGTTGAAGATGGTGGAAGGTTTGCCCAAGATAGAGTCACCTACAGAGATCTGTGAGTCTTGTGTGCTTGGCAAGCAAACAAAAGACTCATTTCCCAAAGAACCTGTGGAAAGGGCCACTGATTTGCTTTAGTTAATCCATACAGACATTTGTGGGCCAATTACACCCACCTCAAACAGAGGCAAAAGGTATTTTATATCTTTCATTGTTGATTACTCAAGGAAAGGGAGGGTTTATATACTAGAAGCCAAATCAGATACCTTAGAAGATTCAGACTTTAAGGTCTTATAGGAGAGGAGAGTATTGCTCTACTGAATTTGAGCTTTACTACAAACACAGGGGATTAGAAGACAAAATACAGCACCTCAAACCCCAGAGCAAAATGGAGTTGTAGAGAGGAAGAATAGGACAGTGGTGAACAGGGTTAGGTGTATCATGAAAGCAAGGAATGTGCCTAAGTCCTTTTGGCCTGAGGCAGTTAATGGAGTTTCTTCTTGCTAAATCGTTGTCCAACTCATGCTGTCAAGGAAAAGACTCCTCAAGAAGTTTGGTCAGGAAGAAGGCCCACAGTGGAAAGCTTCAAGGTATTTGGTTGTGTTGTTTATGCTCTAGTACCAGCAACAAAGAAAAAGCTGGATGATCGAAGTCAAAAATTTATTTTCCTTGGAATTAGTGAAGAATCAAAGGCTTACAAGTTATACAATCCAATTACTAAGAGGGTTGTAATCAGCATGAATGTAGTGTTTGATGAATTCACAAGTTGGAAATGGGAGAGTACAAGAACTGATTGGAAACTTTATATCCCTGATTTTGAAGATGAAGAAGGGTCACCAATGACTAATTCAGAGGTAAGTGGAGGTGAAGAACCTGAGGCTAATGGAAGTCAAATCTCAGCAGGATCAGAAGAATCAGCATATCAAGACACTGATGAGCATTTTGAGGAGAACCTTGCTCAAGTTACATTACCTCAAACTTGCAGGCGGGTGGAGAGACACTTGGACACAGGTGCCATCATCACAGAAAAGAGAGGCATCAAAAGGCCTATTTGGGCCAATGACTATGAGGTAACTGGTGTTAATATTCGAAGATCTGATCCTTAGTATATCACTTATTATTGCCTATTCCCTGATTGTGATCGCATTGATTTTCATACTGCAAATGAGAGTGAGAAATGGAGAGTAGCCATGCAATCAGAAATTGACTCAATTGAGAAGAATAGGACATGGGAATTAGTCAAGTTGCCTAGGGGTCAAAATGCCATAGGTGTTACATGGGTATTTAAGACTAAACTGAATGAGAAGGGTGAGATAGATAAACACAAGGCTAGGCTTGTTGTAAAAGGGTATAAGCAAGCATATGGGATAGACTATACAGAAGTCTTTGCACCAGTGGGAAGACTTGACACAATTAGAATAGTCATTGCCTTGGCTGCCCTTCATAGGTGGCCTCTGTATCAACTGGATGTAAAATCTGCTTTCTTACATGGAGAGTTAGAAGAGAAGGTCTATGTAGAACAACCTCATGGTTTGAGATTTAAGAAAAAGGAGATCATGTGCTCAGATTGAGGAAGGCTCTATATGGCTTAAAGCAAGCCCCAAGAGCTTGGTATAGCAGGTTAGAAGGGTATCTAATCAAGGAGGTGTTTGAAAAATGTCCATTTGAGCACACTTTGTTCACTAAAATTGGGAAAAATGGGAATCTCTTAGTGGTCTGTGCATACGTAGATGATCTAATCTACACAAGTAGCTGTCCAAATCAGTGCATGGAGTTTAAAGAAGCCATGACTCAAGAATTTGAGATGTCAAATTTAGGAAGGTTACATTATTTCCTAGGACTAGAAGTCAAGCAAAGTGAAAATGGAGTCTGTTTGTCCCAGAAGAAGTATATCACTGATGTTTTAAAGAGGTTTAACATGGATAAGTGCAATCCAGTGGTTACACCCATTAAGTTAGGAAATAATCTTATCAGTGAAGGCTCAGGGAACAAAGTGGATAAGACTTTGTACAGACAAATGATACGGAGTCTAATGCATCTAACTGCTACACGCCCAGATATACAGTATGCAGTTAGCTTAGCTAGCAGATATATGGAGGATCCAATTGAGATGCATTTTCTTGCAATCAAACTCATACTCAGGTACCTACAAGGGGCTAAGGAGATGGACCTTCATTATAAAGTCACCGAGGATCATAATTTTAAAGCTTACGCTGACAGTGATTTTGCAGGATCAAGGGAAGATGGAAAGAGCACAACTGGATATGCTTTTATGATGGTTGGAGCTGCAGTCTCTTGGTCATCAAAGAAGCAATCCATAGTCACTGTCTCAACCACAGAAGAAGAATATTAGCTAGTTCAAGCTGTGGATGTCATGCAATCTTTATTAGAACGATCTTCGAGTTTTTACAGCAGAAGCAAGAAGGAGCAACCATTCTCTACTGTGACAATGCCTCTGCAATTAAGTTATCTAAAAATCATGATGCATGGCAGGAGTAAACATATAGATGTAAAAAAGTTCTTTCTCAGGGATCTTTGCAAGAGTGAAGTGATTCAAGTGGTTCATTGCCGAAGTGAAGATCAATTGGCTGTTTTTTCACAAAAGGTTTGAAGAGATCAGCATTTGAGAATCTAAGGAGTCGTCTTGGAGTCGTTAAACTGAATTTAGCATAGCAAAGTTCAGTTTAGGAGTGGCAATGTTGGTGTTGTTTAAGAAGAAGACGAAGAAATTTCGAAAAGCAGTTAGGCGGGTAAGTCTGTTAGCTTCCGAACCGGCGGTCCAGACAACGATTCAGCTCAAGCATCGGTCCAGTGTTCATCAGCACGTTTTTCTGTTTTTGATTTGATTTCCTGATTTTCTGTTGATTTTGCTAGGGTTTATGTTAGTTGCTGATTAGTAGAGGTTAGTTGTGTTCGTGGGTGTTTGTTTCCGTTAAATCTCGACTATTTAAGTCATGTAATTGTTCGTTACTTTTAATTCAAGTAATAAAGCTTTCATTCATCCAATACTACTTGTTGCTTAAGTAATTATATTTTTCCTTCGGTTTTCTGTTCTGAATCAATCTAAACTGATCCATCTATCAAGAGTGAGTGTGAGGTAAATCCAATTATCCAAAAATAAACAATTATAGGAATACTTTTTACAAACCACGAACCTTTTTTTGAGTAATGTGGATATATTTTCTAATAATTTACAGCCTTGTGTTAGAATTTTTATTTTACATTTCTTTAACATCTATTAAAACCGTTTATAACTCTTCAATGTTTTATGAATTTGAAAAAGTACTGTGAAAACATATAAATGATGTGCGTGCAATACGGGACTTGCTAGGATCCTTTGAAAGTATCCATGCTTTAGACTTATTTTTTGCAAATATTTTATTTGCAATTTTACCCAAATCTTTGTATATGAAACACTTCATTCTATGAAAAATTCTGAAAATCAATATAAAAAATAGTGTAAAATATAACAATAAAAGTAAAAATAAAAATAAAAGAGTAATTTGAGTTAACTTTAAAAATATATGTAATATATATATAAGAAACAATGATTTATTTAGAAAAAATATTAAAAAAAAAAAACAGATACAAAAATTAAACTGAATAATCACAATACTTATAAAAGTGGATTTTAAAATTTTAAGATTTTATTTTTGAATTTAAAGGGAAAAGAACCTATTTAGTGTCTCAGGTTTACCTCATGTTTCAGTTTTGTGTCTCAGGATTAAAGTGTTGATATGGATTGTCACAGGTTTCATTTTTGTTAAAATTTGGTGTCTCCGACCGTCTTTTCCTCTTCTTACAACCATTTCCATCAACCGACCCACCCACTTATAATCCATCACTTTTTACTTTTCCCTAAATCGTCAAATTTCACCCAAAAGTTGAACATAAAAAAAAAAAAAAGTTTCTTGCAGAGCGATTTCGAGCGACAACAAAACATGATTTACTTGGGCAAATGTGGCCAACTTCTTAGGTGATGGTCCCGAAAAAGTGATGAGAATGGAGCATGTTTGGGTGCTCGGATATGACAGTCGGTTTCGTCGGGATTGGCTTCTTTAAAGTTATCAGACTGAGACACCAAATTTCAACCAAAATGAAACCTGGGACACTCACTTTAAACGTCAGACACCAAACTGAAACATGAGGCAAACTTGAGACAGTAAATAGGTTCTTTTCCTGAATTTAAATGTTAAGGTTGATATCGTATAAAATAAAAATAAGAGTTTAAAAAAACACGCAAAAAAAAAATTTAAACATTTCGGGGGTGAAAATGAAAATAATTATTAATAAGAGACAAAGTATAATACTCTTAAAATTGAAGGATTAAACAATAAATAAAATAATTGTTAAAGAAAAATAATACATGGAAGCATCAATACTTTCGAATGATGTTAGACAAACCGTTGCGCTACAAGTGCCAACTACTAATACTTAAAAATGTTGCAAAATGAGACAAATGTTAGGTACAAAAATAAAGAATTTTGTACCCAAATTGTCATGAACAAAATATGAGGTTATATATAAGAGTTGTTGTGTCCATATTTTATTAATAAATATATATATATGTTGAATGGGGCGGATATAAAGTAGTATAAGTATAGAAGATGATGTTCCATAATGATCCAAAAGAAAGGGGAGGGGGTCTGTGATTGATTCTTGTGTCAAAAAAAGTCGGAGGTGTGTTTGTTTGAGTTTTGGCCTGGGTGTTGCAAAACTGTGAATGGTCCCCCAATATAAAGTGAGTCAGTAGTCAGCAGTAGCAGCATAGCATCCCCTTGTTGAATATTCATCGGAATCCCCGCATCCCTTCCAAGATCCATCAACAAAAACAACAACTCCAGCTCTGCACCCAACGCGCACTCATATCTCGAGAAATTTAAATGATAGAATTCTTCAAGATGGATGATGAAGAAAGCAAGCTTGGATTTTATCTAATTATTATTATTAGTTAATAAATTTCTTCCCTCCCTCTCCAGTCCGGCCGGCCGGCCAGCCCCCAAGTAATAGTCTACAAAGTTAAATTAAATGGGGTTCATATTAATCATCCCTGCCACCAATCATCACACCTTCCCTCTTCATAAACTCTCTTTCTGGTTCGCGCCCACGACTAGACCTCCAGGCCCTTCTAGCCGCTAAGTCTCACAATCCACCACCAAATTTTATAATCCTCTTGGTATTGTATTTATTTCAACACTCCCTATATATATATTCAGTTTAATTTGAAAGGTTGTCTTGTCTTTTGGGTTTGTAAAATTAATGGGTTCGAAGAATATATGTGATTCGGTGGATGTTTGGAGAGGTGGGAGTGAGTCACAGTCACAGCTGGTTCTTGACAGCGTCAAGGGAGAACTAGTGAAGAAGGCTCCGGCGAGGGTAGTGAAGAAGACGACTGATGTGGTGGAGGCAAAGGCTTTGGCGGCTCTCAAAAACCACAGTGAAGCTGAGAAAAGAAGGAGGCAGAGAATTAATGCTCACCTCACCACCCTTCGATCACTTCTCCCCTCATCCACTCACAAGGTAATTGCCATTCCTACTTACTTTTTTTGAATGGAGATGGATTAAAACGTCTTCCTGAATTTACTATTTTTGTTAATTATATCCGCGCAAATACCAAATAACAAGCCCCTCCCTCTCATAGTTATAAGAATTATGAATTTACATATTAAATTGGGTTAATAACCTGGGAGAAGTCTGAAGTTTGACCCTTGTGAATTTGAGAGGTCTGAAGTTTGAAATGGTGATAACAAAGGTCTGAAGTTTCGACTTGTAGATAATAGAGGTCTCCGTTAGTTTTTTCCGTTAAAACTGACGGAAGTTGGTCATGTGCATTGCATGTGACCAGAAATAAAAAAAAATTCCAAAAATACCCTTCTTGCATATCACATGATTGAATGAAAAGACGAAAATGCCCTTAAGGCCACCACCCAACTCCAGCCACCACCACGGCTCCGGCCGGCCACTACCCAACTCCGGCGACTACCACTCTCTCCGGCGACCACCACCCTCTCCGGCCGGCCACCACCCTCTCTGACGACCGCCACCACGGCCCCAATTGGGCCCAAATCGGAGCCACCGGCCCCGATTGGGCCCAAATCGGAGCCACAAAGCTCCGATCGGAGCTCGGTGGCTCCGATCGGAGCTATGTGGCTCCGATCTGGGGCCACAGAGCTCCGATTGGGAGCTCTGTGGCCCCAGATCGGAGCCACAGAGCTCCGATTTGGAGCTCTGTGGCCCCAAATCGGAGCCACATAGCTCCGACTTGGGCCCAATTGGGGCCGGTGGCTCCGATTTAGGCCCAATTGGGGCCGTGGTGGCGGTCGTCGGAGAGGGTGGTGGCCGGCCGGAGAGGGTGGTGGTCGCCGGAGAGAGTGGTGGTCGCCGGAGAGGGTGGTGGCCGGCCGGAGCCGTGGTGGTGGTCGGAGTTGGGTTAGGTTTAAATTATGGACAGGGG
This sequence comes from Clarkia xantiana subsp. parviflora, assembly GCA_036873135.1. NCBI lineage: Eukaryota > Viridiplantae > Streptophyta > Magnoliopsida > Myrtales > Onagraceae > Clarkia > Clarkia xantiana. Next base: position 11,611,418 of record JAPTYO010000001.1, on the reverse strand, counting down.
TATTTTTGTCATTTCATCTTTATATTAATTAAACTTTTTATTAATTCAAATATTACAAAAGGGTATTTTTGACATTTCACACGGTTCTGTTAAATTTGACAGAAAATTTGGACGGAAAACCTAAAAATCACAAAGTCCAAACTTCAGACCTCAGTTATCACCATTTCAATTTTCAGACCTCTCAAATTAACAAGGGCCAAACTTCAGACCTCTCCCAGGTTATTGACCCTATTAAATTTAACAAATCATTCACCCAAACCAAACCGGATGAAGTTTTAAAATATTTATACATTAACTGTTCTAGCAAACTCAACAATGATATTTGCCATGCCAGTATATAATTTTATCTTTTGATACTAAATTACTAACAATGTGTTTAATGCAATCGTTTTATCATTTATTTATTAGATGTACAAACATCAATGTTCGTTCTATGTATATATATTTGTATTGTGCAAACTAAACTCTCCCTTTTGGAGTGCTTCCCATGTAAATTGGGAGGGAGGTATAAAATTAGTTCCTTGGATGGTCATGTCCGGTGGCTTTTGGTGTGGGTTTTACTTGGAGGGTGTTTTGTAGGATGCTGAGAAATAAATAGTCATGTGGAATATTTACTTATTTTAGTCTATCCTTCCTCATTATAAAAATGACAAATAAGTTTGTATTTTTTATAAGTTTACTTATTTAGTCTACCCTTATTATTAAATCAAAATTATCTATTTATTATTATTATTACTATATACTTTGAATTTCTAGATAGGCCTGTCATTACAATAGGTGGCTGCTTTGTGTTGTTAAAAATTAGTTGACCTAATAATTGTGAATAGAGTGATCGGTAAAAGTAGTGATGATAGTAGAGTACTGTTGTATCCTCCTATATAATTAGGAAAGTCAATATCCACTTTTATTAATAAATTAAATATAATAATAATAAATATAAGAACAGCCTCAAATAAAATTTGCGTCAACCTAGCTACTACTACTTCATGTTCTAACAAATAATATGAGGTTTATTTAATATAAAGGATTTGTCCGGTCTGCTTATTAATTATTATTATCAAGTTTAGCGTCGGTGGAACTCTACTCATACAAATTTGTCCTTGTGCTTACTTAGTTTATTTATGCCAATAATTGTGATTGAGGGAGGACACCTTCTTCCTCTCCTCAGCTTGCTTGCATCACATTGTTAATTCCTTTTCCAACATTATTATATGGTTAATTGGATGGATTTCCATGGGTTTATGAAGTTATTTTTTTCATATATATAAAGATAAAAATTTTGAACAAGTATGATAAATTTTATATGGATTAATTTTTCTCAGAATTTTGAATGCATTTTTGTTAGAAATTAATTATTTGGAACACGAAATTTGGAATAAATTGTTAATATATTCCTTGTAGGTTGATTTAATTCCTTTAGAATAAATGAAATACAAATAAGTAGATTTGTTGTGGTGAGTAGTTGAAGGAGTAGCAGTCAAAGTAGTAGTAGGTATTGGTACATGAATGTCGACAATATTGAAGGGGCCGGGGGGAAGGAAGTCAAAGCTAGGTGTAAGAAATGAGATAATAAACCGCCCTAGCTAATTAAAAATGAATGAATGTATGTATGTTTTGGTAATGAGGCAGATGGACAAAGCGAGATTGCTTGGTGAGGTAATCAGGCAGATGAAGGAATTGGAGAAGAAAGCATGTGAAAGCTGTGACGGACTGCTACTACCGATGGACAGGGAGGAAGTTAGGGTGGAGCCCCTGTGCGGCGGGGGGTTCAAGGTATCCTTGTGCTTCAAGTATCGCCACGATATACTGCATCATCTTAGGAACTCCATAACTGCACTTCAACTAAGGGTCGTCAGCATGGAAATGTCTAGCTTTCAAGAGTGGCTCAACATTGCATTTATCTTCTTCTTCACCCACTGCGATGATGGTGCCAATAATATTAATAATAAGGAGATGAAGAGGATTGAGATTCATCGAGCATTCACTTCTGTACTGGAGGACAACAACTCCTCCCTGGAGAATATTCATCATCATTACTCAACACCTACTACTACTGTTTCTAGGAAAAGGAGGAGAGTTTCAGTGTTCCACTCTTCCAGTTCATCCTCTTCATCATAACTCATAACATTCTATCCTATATATTGTGAATAATTAATTAATATTCTGCTTTCCTAAGGATTTTACTCATCTTAATTTGTGTTGGCCGGTATAATTAATATCATCATGTCTATAGACTAGACGATATAAATGTGAACCTGTTTTAATTTGTCTATAAATATTTTACATTTCCCTTGAATATATATATAAATGGTGACTGACCGAGAGATCTGTCCCCTTCATGCATCGGGAAAATTATGTTAATCCGCCTCAACTAACATGTGCTCTAATCTACATTTTTCGTTTTACTATAAAACAAAAATTAATTGTGATATTGACGATTGCGGCTTCAATATATAATGAAATAATATGTTACGACCATTGTGGTACAAAATTGACCAAAGTTCGGTTGTTGGAGGTGGATTTGTCGGGTTGATTTCCGCGATGTTTCCGAGCTCTTTAGTTTTCGAATATCGGGCACGCACATGCAAAATGGGACAATGGCAGGACGAGCACCGACGATCCCTCTCCGACGATCAAATTAGTAACCGATTATATAAACAGAGTGATCACTATTGTATATATTTTTCATATAACTCTCTAATAATCATAAGAGAACTATTTATATAAAATAGTATAATAACTATTATGGTATATGGTCATTTATAGACAATTACCGTTATGGTAAGAGAATATTATTTTGCAATTACTGTTTATGGCAGCTGAATATTAATAGATGATAGACCGTTATGGTATCAAACAATTTATAGTTAATACATATTATGGTATTAAATTAACATGTTTATATCAATATCCATCATTTGCCCCCGAGGCTGATGGAGGTTTTGCCTGCATTAGGCTCTGAGTTGAATGAACATGCAACCACTAAGCAATTATTTCACGTAAAATATTGCTCCCGTGGAGTAGGATGATTGTCTCTGTGTACGAACACCTTTGTATGAAGGGTGGTTCGTCCAACAACCCTTTCATGTAAAATATTACTCCCGTGGAGTATTTTTAGGATAATCGTCGCTTTGTAAGAACACCTTTGCATGAAGGATGGTTAGTCCACCAACCCTTTCATGTAAAATATTACTCCCGTGGAGTACTTTTAGGATGATCGTCTCTATGTACGAATTGTAAGAATATATTACGCGACACAAGCTGATATATAAAAGACTATATTCTCTCTGTTAAGTGGTCCACATGTCACATATATTATTAGGGTATCTAGTGTAGTATTCTAATTTTGTGGGACTAAAAGTTTAAGTCTTGTGGATGGGAGGACTTATAAAGTTATTATTATTTATTTAGCGGTCTCTGACTTCGCCTATAAATAAATGGTCAGTGTCATTCATCCAGACGTCGCATACGGTTAGGCAGATTCTGGAAGGCCGCTAGACTAACAATTCTCACTGCAGGTTCTGGCAATTGTTCATCTTATATTCATCATTCTCATCCAAACCTGAGGTACGATCCTAATTTCTCTGCATATCGTGATATTTTTTTTTCTAACATGAACACCTTTGTATGAAGGGTGGTTAGTCCACCAACCCTTTCATGTACAATATTACTCCCGTGGTGTAGTTTTAAGATGATCGTCTCTTTGTACGAACACCTTTGGATGAAGGGTGGTTCGACCATCAACCCTTTCATATGATATATTATTCTTGTTGAGTGGTTTTAGGATGAACGTGTCTTTGTACGAACACATTTTGATGAAGGGTGGTTCGACCACCAACCATTTCATATTATATATTACTTTCATGGAGTGGTTTTAGGATGAACGTCTCTTTGTACAAACACCTTTGGATGAAGGGTGGTTCGACCACCAACCCTTTCATATAATATATTACTCTCGTGGTGTGGTTTTAGGATGAACGTCTCTTTGCACGAACACCTTTGGATGAAGGGTGGTTCGACCACCAACCCTTTCATATAATAAATTACTCTCGTGGAGTGGTTTTAGGATGAACTTCTCTTTGTACGAACACCTTTGGATGAATGCTGGTACGAACACCTTCTGCTTATCAAGATTAATTGACTCGGTTAAGAACAGGATCGATCCGAAATGCAACAAAACCAAAGTAATAAGGCTATTTGAAATGGCTGAATCAAACAAATACATCCATCTTATCCTACATCTAATTCTTTGAGTAAAATCAAAATTCCATTACAATCAATTGGTTGCATGGTTCTAAGAATGAACCGGTTATAAATATTGATTTATTATTAGTACTCCATTAAATGAAATAATTAGTAATAATAATCATGTGCGAAACGAATTGGATTAAATTAAATTAATTTCGGAAATAAAACGATTTAACCTAGGTTAAAACTTCGGTGAATAGTGCTACGCGCAAGTGGACCTCGAAAGACGGAACACATCGTTTCAAAATACGAGTTTAATAATGAAGTGTTTTTGAATGATTAAGAGCTGAATTTTCGTGTGCATTCCTTCGGAAATAACTTACTGACAACGTTTACATAGGTAAATAGTATGCTTCATAAGCTACCACGACCTTGTAAAAGTATCAGCTAACGCATATGGTGAAAACCCAAGATGCTCAGTTCGGAGATGGGATGAAATCCCTGAGATAAGTTTGCAAACGAAGAAGGATGAAGTCAGTTAAACGATTTTCCTTCCAAACGTCTTGAACGGTAAGTCATGCTAGGCATTCAAATCAATTGACGCACACTTCAAGAAGCACAGTTCAAAAACATAATGTTAGAGTCAATCTATCGGGCGTTCCCTATGGGGTGAAGTAGATGACTCACATGTATGTAAACTGTGTTTCAATGAAATCGGTAAGACATGTCCCCATAAAAGCTAAAGAATGATAATTAGTTAAATCATATCATCGTGCTACATTAAATTGTGCACTAAACGCGTATTTAGGACAAGAGTATGTTAAATACTCTTAGAAAATACCTGTTTAAAGCTTTTGAAAATGGTGTCATGGTCGAACATGAGACATTAAATCACTTAAGGATGAATTTCCAATGCATGGTCAGTTTCAAACTGATGTAGTCTTGATCAAACCAGAGCAGGAAAACACTGACAATCAGGTCCCACTTAATTCGAGTGGGAGAGAGATTTGAACCGGCAACTCAAGTGGATGATATGGTAAATGATAATGGAAAGATTTTCATAGTAAATCCAGTGGGAGGAATAAACCCTACCACACGAGATCACTGTTGCCGCAGAGACGAATCAAGTAGAATCTGATATTCAAATTGCTAAACCAGGAATGTCACAACTGCCTAGACTACCCATTCTTTCCAGTGGGAGTTACCCATTGTTTCCAGTGGGAGTGATCCGACCAATTTGGTTCTAGGTCCTAGTGATCAAGGAATTTATCTCGGAAATAAAAGCCCCAAGACCAAGAGGTCGTCCAAGGAAAGTTGTAGGTCAAGGTTTAAGTACTGCTGTTGTTCCCAATTGAAGTGATGCTCCGATAAGAGGCATTATTCCGAGTGGGAGAAAGTTTCAGACTCAAGATGGGATTAACAAGCCTAGACAAAAGTGAAAGGCATCAAACCCATTGAGCAGGGTGATAACCTCGCTCTAACAACTGTTAGTAAGCATTGGAAAGACCACAAGTGAGAAAATTGAGGAAAATAATAAAAGAGAGAGATCGGTTAAATGAAAGCCATTATAGTCTATAGTTGATTTACCTGCTAACCACAGGGGCACAAGGATAAGGTGAGTCCTGAAAGAAGGCTCACCACTGATGGAAAAAGTCGGGCGGTGCGAAACTCGACTTGTTGCGAAAGGATATACCCAACTTCACGGAGTTGACTTTGACGAAATAAACTCATCGACTGTGCGTACGGTTAGGGCCAGTTACGGTCCTGGTCGCAAGTCTCGATTTCGACCTGCACCAAATAGATGTTGAGACTGCATTTCTCCACGGAAACCTGGAGGAAGAGATCTACATGGAGCAACATGAGGGTTTCAATACTCCTGGTAACGAACGTAAAGTTTGTAAACTCCAAAAGTCCATCTACGGTCTTAAACAGTCGTCTCGGCAATGGTACCGCAAATTCCACGAGGAAATCGTAGGAAACGGATTCGTGAATCTTCACGAGGATTCGTGCGTGTATTATAAGACCTCCGGGTCGAAGTATGTCATCTTTACCTTATACGTGGATGACATACTCATTGCCGCAAACGACGTGAGTTTTATGAACAAGTCAAAGTCATGGTTGGCATCTGTATTTGAGATGAAAGACACGGGAGAAGCCACGTACATTTTAGGCATTAAAATTGCTAGAGATCGGGCTACCCGGAAATTATGTCTGTCTCAAGAAGCCTATATCAACAAATTGTTGAAAGGTTTAGACTACAGAATGCCAAACCTGTGGGTACGTCAGTGGTGTTTGGGTGCGTCACTGTCAAAAATTGACGGCCCCAAGAACCTGGCAGAGCGGGAACAGATGAAGTGTGCAGAGTATTTAAGCATGATCGGTAGCTTGATGTACGCCATGCAATGCACCCGTCCGGATATCTGTTACGTCATGGGCCTAGTAGCACGTTTCCAGTCAGATCCTGGCTATCAACATTTAAAGGTTGTAAAACGAATAATTCGTTATCTGAAAGGTACTGCCTACTACACCCTGTGTTATGAGGGTGAGAAGTTAGAATTGACCGGTTACAGTGACGCCGACCATGGTGGCGATCTGGATGATCGTAAGTCCACCACATGAGGAGTGTTTCTCCTTGCTAATGCCGCCATTTCATGGACGAACAAGAAGCAAACCTGTGTCGCGCTGTCCACGTTGGAATCGGAATTCGTAGCCCTCTCCAAGAATGCATAGGAAGCGGTCTGGCTGAAAAGGCTTCTTACTGCGCTACTTGATAGCGATGTCGGGAGTAGAGGTGAAACCGGACCGGTCGGACTAGTTTTTTGCTTGTTTCGGTCAGGTAACTATATTTTCGGTCCGAATTTTTTCCTAAAAAAATCAAACCAAAAAACCGTATGATGAAAAATAAACCGTCCATTGATAATACGATTTTTTCGGCTCGGTTTAAACCGAAAATCCAAAGTTAGCAATTACTATTTAAAATTCTCATCATTTTCATAGATTATATTAAACAAAAATGAAAAATAATGTCCAATAATATTATTAAATAAATTATAAAATAAAAGTAGAAAAAAAATCTTCATAGGTGCCTATTTTTACAATTTGTATTAACATAATTAATTAGTTATATTGATTAATATCAACTAATATAATATATATTGCATATATTTAATTAGCATAACGGTCGGTTCTGTCCCTACTGTCCTCACAACTCAAAATCCGAACCGGTCCGAAAACCGAATTTGAGTAAAAAAATCCGACCAAAAACCAAACCGAAAATTTTGGATTCGGTTTTTTCGGTCCGGACCGGTTCGGTTTTCACCAGTTTTTTTGGATCAACCAGACTTTTGTTTCACCCCTAGTCGGGAGTAAACCTGTGGAGGTGATCTCTGACAGTCAGGCAGTCATTGCGGCAGTAAAGAATCCGAAGTACCATAATAGGACCAAACAATTTGATGTGAAATGTTTTTATGCTAAATCTATGGTAGAAGACAATATAATCACTTTGGAATACTTGTTCACTGATAACATGGTTGCAGACCCATTAACTAAACCACTACGCAAGGAGATATTCGAAAAGCATGTAAAACTGCTTGGATTGCGTAGGGTTTAAAAGTGGCATGTATCTGTGATAACATTTTGATAATTGAAAGTTACATTTTTGAAATGAAAGAATTGCAATTGTGTTTATGATCGATCGACGTCATAATGTTTGAATACATCAGATTTATGGTCTATAAACTAAGTCGTAGGAGGACGCAATCCTCTGCCAAAACTATGTCGAATGTGGGCCTTACCTCGTCACACAGGTACGATCATCTTGCTGTGGAGGGAGGCCTCTACCAAGGAAGATTGGCTAAGAATCAGGGGGATTAACCTGATTACGCAAGACGATCATCTAGTATCGAAGTAACTCAACATGATCTACGTTTTGCAAATCGCCGTGATGAACTTCGTTCGTCATTAATCTATATTCTGGGCCAGATGAGAATCTACGATAGCATGATTGACATATCCCAATCCTGTCAACTTAAACGTTCAAGTATGCTATCGACGCATGCTTCATACTGCGCGTGCCATGTTCGACCACGGGGTCACAACTCGGTTGTGCTAGATAAGAATCCTCGTGATTTTATCGGGCGAAAACTTCTTCACCTCAAGCGTGTGATTGATCCCGGGATCCTTATGAAGTGGCACCCTCATGGACTCGGAACTCATATCTAAGGTCAGGCTCAATGTTCGCTTCCCGACGTACGAGCGTAGTGCTGAACAAAAAGGCCCAGTGACCACGTCTTTGGAAACCGGTTGGGTTTGACTAAGGATATGAGAGATGGGAATGGTCAAGTTCACCTATAATTCACCGACTGTTGTATTCACTAAGGTGGCCACCAACCTGATATTAGTTGAAGATTGTGAATACTTGCACGGATGCCTTGGAGCAGTGTTCCTATGTGGAAACTAGGCAAATAGAGAATTATCAGTTGCCCCAGGATACAGCGCGTCACTATATAAATGTTGTTTATAACAGGTTGATTGGAGAAAAGAGTATCAACGTTCCGTGGGCGCTACAACAATCCTAACAGATGAGTAGCACGATGCCCGTCGTGTCCGCCTTTCGCACGGCAAACCTCGTATGAACTATTCGGAAGCAAGGACGAGATCAAAGGAGTGAAATGTTGATGCAGATTTGGACGAAATACATTAACAGGCACCCTCTCATTCCGGCGAGTGGGAGCTGTAAGCATATAGTGTTTGGCGCCGTAAATGGAAGCACATTATATGTATATTTTACCTAAGCTAATTGGGTAAATGTCACATTAGGACATTCGGCCAGGCCCAAATCCCAATTAACATGAGAGGCCCAAAATTTGGCATCCTTATGCATAGTAGCCGGCCGAATCTCATAGTTGGGTAAAGTGAAATTTTGTCTACTTTAATCCTCCTATATATATGGGGTGTTAGGGGTTTTATAAGGGTTAATCATAACTCCTCTCTAGTGGTGATTTGGGAAAAAACCCTTTCCCCATAACCACCAGAAGTTTGGCCGAACCTATTCACCAGGGTGTGCCAGTTTGCCTTCGAGCAAACACTCCGGAGATCCGTCTATTGTAAAGAATCGATTTGAGGCTTTGCTGTGGAGAATATACCGCGTAGGGCTTCCTTCACAAAAACCTCTACTGGTGCCGACCCGAGGATCGTGAATTCCCTTCTGCAAGGATCTTGTGACTACGGACTACTGTTGAGGTATGTGCGAATCTTCCGCTGCGTAATTTCGATTGCTAGCATGTACCAAGGTTTTAGTATCCGTAGTGATTACTCCCTGTAACCTAACAGATTCTTCGCGGGATGAATCTTCGAGTAAATTATTTAACACAATTTGGCACCTCCTTGCTCCTTATGTGGTTCGGCCGAACTAGTTATTTAGGGAGGAGGGTTTTCTTTTAATCTCACCACTTAGGAAGAGAGAATTAGCCTTAATAAAACCTCATAAGACTCCCTATTTATAAGAGGAGTAAAGTGGACAAAATTCCATTTTACCCCAGCTTAAAGTCGGTCGGCCATTGTGTTAGGGAGGCCCACTTTTGGGCCTCCCATGTCAATTGGAATTTTAGGCCTAGCAAAAAATCATTAATATGACATTACCTAATTTCTTACGTACATGACCATAATTAATGGGCTCCCAATTACGGCGGCTCAATGTCCAAATGCTTATAGCTCCAACTCGCTGGAATGGGAGGGTGCTGTTAGATTACGGGGAGTAATCACTACGGATACTATAAACAAGGTACATGCTAGTAATATAAATTACGCAGCGGAAGTTTCACACATACCTTTAAGATAATCCGTAGACCCAAGATCTTCTCGATGGGGAGTTCACGATCCTCCGGTCGGGACCCGTAGAGGTTCTTTTTAGAGAAGCCCTACGTGGTGCAGCTCCACAGCAAAGCCTCTGATCGATTCTTAGCACAGGGACAATCTCTGGAGAGTTTGCTAGAAAGCAATTTGTCACACCTTCGGTGAGGTAAGGGGTTCGGCCGAACTAGGTGTTATAGGATGAGTGTTTTTCTCTCTAAAACTCTCTTGCGAGGGAATTATTATTAACCCTAAAATTTCCCTAACACCTCTTATTTATAAGAGGAGTAAAGTGGACAGAAGTCCAATTTACACCACCCAGGGTTTCGGCTGGCTTATGTAATTGGGGAGGCCCAATTTTGGGCCTCCCATGTCAATTGGGATTTGGGTCTGGCCCAATTACCCTAATGTGACATTTACCCAAGTTCATTAGGTAAACTATACATATTATGGGCTACCAATTACAGCGCCAATCACCATATGCTTATAGCTCCCACTCGCCGGAATGGGAGGGTGCCTGTTAATGTATTGTTGTCCAAATCCGCATAAACATTTCCCTCCTTTGATCTGCTCCATTCTTCCGAATAGTTCATATGAGGTTTACCGTGCGACCGGCGGATACGACGGGCATCGTGCTACTCATCTATTAGGAGTATTGTAGCGCCCGCGGAACATTGATTCCCTTTTCGTTAATCAACCTGTTATAAACAACAGTTATGTATTGTACATCCTAGTTCAAGTGATACTTCTCCATTTGCCTAGTTTCCACATAGGAACACTTTTCCAAGGCATCCGTACAAGTATTCACAACCTTCAACTAATATCCGGCCGGTGGCAACCTAGTGAATACAAGAGTCGGTGAATTACAGGTTAACTTGACCATCCCCATCGCTCATACCCTTAGTCAAAACCAACCGGTTTCCAGGACGTGGTCACTGGGCCTTTTTGTTCAGCACTACGCTCGTACGTCGGGAAGCGAGCATTGATTCTGACCTTAGATATAAGTTTTGATTCCACGAGGATACTTCGGGTGCCTCTTCATAAGGCTCCCTGGATCAATCACACACTCAAGGTGAAGAATTTTGCGCCCGCCAGAATCACGAGGATTCCTTCCTAGCACAACCGAGTTGTGACCCCGTGGTCGAACGTGGCACGCGTAGTATGAAGCACGCGTTGATAGCATACCTAAACCTTTTAGGTTGACAAGAAGGGGATATGTTAATCATGTTATCACAGATTCTCATCTGGCCCATAATGTGGTTAAATGACGAACGAATGTCATCACGGTGATATGCGAAATGAAGATCACGTCGAGTTCCTACGAAACTAGATAATCGTCTTTCTTAATCAGGTTTATCCCCCTGACTCTTAGCCAGTCTTGTTTGGTGGATGCCTCCCTCCAACACAAGACGACCGTACCTGTGTGACTAGGTAATGCCCACATTCGACATAGTTTGGCAGAGGATTGCGTCCTCCTACGACTTAGCTTATAGACCGTAAATCTGATGTAATCAAAACATTATGACGTCGATTGATCATAAAGTCGGTTGCGATTCTTTCGCTTACAAAACGTAACTTTCTAATATCAAAATGCTATCACAGATACATGCCATTTCTAAACCCTACACAATCCAAGCAATTTTACATGCTTTTCGAATATCTCCCAGCGTATTGGTTTAGTTAATGGGTCCGCAATCATATTATTAGTGGACAAGTATTCCATAGTGATTATATTGTCTTCTACCATAGATTTAGCATAAAAATACTTCACACCAATGTGTTTGGACCTACTATGGTACTTCAGATTCTAAACTGCCGCAATAGTTGCCTGACTGTCGGAGAACACCTTTACAGGTTTACTTCCGACGTTACCACCAAGCAACGCAGTAAGAAGCCTTTTCAGCCAGACTGCTTCCTGTGTATTCTTAGAGAGGGCAACGAATTCCGATTCCATTTTTGACAGCGCGACACAGGTTTGCTTCTTGCTAGTCCATGAAATGACCACATTAGCAAGGAGAAATACTCCTCCTGTGGTGGACTTATGATCACCTAGGACTTTGACTTATCCATGAAAATCATGTCGTTTGCAGCAATGAGTATGTCGTCCACGTATAAGGTTAAGATGACATATTTGGACCCAGATGTCTTATAATACATGCACGGATCCTCGTGAAGATTCACGAATGTTGGATTACATGGACGTAATACTACGGAATGCTAAACGTGTACATGCAAGTAATCTAACTACGCAGCGAAATAGTGTACACATACATTTTAGCTTTCCTGCCCAAGAACGTCGTGGAGGGAGTTCTGATCCTCCGGTCGGAACCACGTACAAGTTCTTCGTAAGAAGAAGTCCTACGCGGTGTAAGCTCCACAACAAAGCCTCTGATCTATTCTTCAACGGGGACAGAACCTCGGACTAAGATCTGCACCGAAAATCACTTCTAAGGAGGTGAGAGGGTTTCTCTAAAGTTCCTCAATGGAGGTACTTATTATTAGATTGATCTCTAAACCCCTTAGGTGAGTCCCCTATATATAGGATTGGTGGAGTGGATAAAAGTCCACTCCAACCAATGTGGGACAAGTTTTGGCCGAACCATGCTATTAAAGGGGAGGCCCAATTTTGGGCCTCCCATGTCAATTAGGGTTTGGGTTTGGCCCAATTACCCTAATGTGCCAATTACCTAATTAACTTAGGTAATTTCCTTAGCATTAACGGGCTACCAGTTACGGCGCCACATCACCATATGCTAACAGCTCCCACTCGCCGGAATGTGAGGGTACCTGTTAATATATAGTTATCCAATAGCATCAACATCTCAGTCTTCAGTCTTTGTCTCTGTCTCCGAATAGTTCATACGAGGTTTGCCGTGCGACCGGCGGATACGACGCGCATCGTGCTACTCATCTGTTAGGAGTATTGTAGCGCCTGCAGAACGTTGATTCCCTTTCGTAAATTAATCCTGTTAAAATAAAATATGTACCGCACTGTATCCTTGGTCAACTAATAATTCTCCAATTGCCCTGTTTTCCACATAGGAATACTTCTCCAGGGCATCCGTTACAAGTGTTCACAACCTTCAACTAATATCCGGTTGGCGGCCACCTAGTGAACACAAGAGTCGGTGAATTATAGGTGAACTTGACCATCCCCCTCGCTTATACCCTTAGTCTAACTCAACCGGTTTCCAGGACGTGGTCACTTGGCTGTTTTCTTTGGCTCTACGCTGGTACGCCGGGAAGCGAACTTTGAGCTAGACCTTAGGTATAAGTTCTGAGTCCGAGAGGATACTTTGGATGCCTCTTAATAAGACATCCGGGATCAATCACACGTTCATGGTGAAGAAGTATGCGCCCTTTGAATCACTAGGATTCTAACTAGCACAACCGAGCATGACCCCGTGGTCGAACATGGCACGCGTAGTATGAAGTACGTGTCGATAGCACACCTGGACTAGCCAGGATTGGGATATGTCTATCATGCTATCGCAGAATCTTTCATCTGGCCCTGAATATGATTTTAATGATGGACATGGTCCAACACGACGATTTACAAAGCGAAGATTAAGTCATGCATTAAGTGTGACAAGGTTATCGTTTCATTTAACCAGGTTTATCCCCTGGTTCTTAGCCAATCTTGTTGTGGTAGAGGTCCCCTTCTTCTTACAAGATGACCGTGCATGTGTGACGAGGCATGGTTCACATTCGACATAATTTTGGTTGAAGAGTTTTACCTCTTCCTACGACTTAGTTTATAGACCGTAAAATTCGATGTTATATTTCATTATGACGTCGATAGATCATATACTCAGTTTGCAATTCTTTTATTCAATCGAAATAATATTATTTCAAATGTCAAAATGTTATCGCTTATAAAAGCCACTTATTTAAGCCCTACGTAATCAAATCAGTTTTACGTGCTTTTCGAGAATCTCTCTACGTAATGGCTTAGTTAATGGATTTGCAACTGTTGCGTCCTGGATGAATTGAGTCGTGGGGACGCGTCTGTCTGAATGGTTGAGCGAGTTTTCGGGCTGTACCCTTCGTCTGAAAGAGGTTTGTGCCACTGACGAGTGTTCGGTTGGGTCTCGGAAAGGTCTGAGTCTCAAAGAGCGGTTGTGTCTCAAACGGCGTCTGAGTCTCAAAAGGCGGTGATCTGTGCACAAGTCCGGACGTCTGGGGCGTCGATTCCTGCACAAAGGGTCGGTGCTAGCACGGAGAGGGGGGGGGGTGGTGCTAGCGGAGCCCTCTCCGATGCTTAAGTAACAATAAGGGTAAAAGGGTCATTCTAGAGAGATAAAGTTTTTCTAGAGAGAAGTCAGAGCTCAAAATACCAAAGTTGGGCAAATGAGAGGATGTGTGAAAATGGGTGGCCAAGGCCTCCTATTTATAGGCTTCCTTGGGACCGGACCCGGTTTTAAAGCGGTTTGATGACGGTTCAAAAGCAAGCGGTAACCGTCATCAACATTGGTAATATGCAAACTTGATTTCTCTTCATGTAACGGTAATCCCATAAACGGTAATCGCGCAATACCTGTAGTGCAATCCGGACCTCGTCGAATTTGGGCAATTAGAGAATGCGCACACGTAACGTGTAAGTATGGTTACCGTTAGGGATATAAGTAATTAGAGATACGTCATGCGGACATGCTTTTATCAACATGTATGTACAAGTAAAGGTCATGGCAAGATCGTAATTACGCGACGCAAGAAATGTAATCCGTATACTTCTAAAACGACTTAACGATTATCTAGTCATGAATCATGCGATATGAAAACATACGAGTAGAATGATGGGCTTGATACGTGCAATACCAAAATAATCATATACATAGGAGTAGATATATAGAAGAGAGGGTGGAGTATACCGTAAGTACTTAGGCGTGAGTGTAGATGAGTTACTCCTTTAATTCTTATCACCAAGGAATCTTTTGGGATATGTAATTACACAAATCCCCAATCATTCTTCCAGCACTTTGGGAATTCATTATTCCTTCTTCTTTGCAGGTAATTGCTTCATCATTTCCAGAAATTATTTGTGTGTTCATAGTTTCTTCACCGTCGTAAAGCTTAGGCATATCCCGAAAGTTTCGTGCTTGATCATTGGCTTGTTTTCAGAAATTGACACCACCAATCGACTCAGATTGTCACGAGGATTCCAGCGCCGCCTTCGGAACAACCAGACGACGCCGGACGCGCCCTCACGCGCCGCCGCGTGAGCTTCGCCTTGCCGGCGCGTGTAACCCACGCGCCGCCTTCCCGTGCTCCGTTCGCCGCGGTCCTTACCTTTCTGAAATCGTCTCGACGAGGGGAGTCCCTTGTGATACTTTTCGTCACGTTTTGAGGTAATCTGAAAACTCGATTTTACAGGACAGCTTCGACTTGATCTCGAATGTCGTCGTATTGTTGTTCGTTTGAGCTATTTGTCGTTGTTTTCGTATGGAACTGCTTATTGGTGTTTGTATGTCGAATAATTGTTGATTGGTTGTCGTTACTATCGCCGTTAGTTCATGCCTTAGACGATTTTTCACTTCCGTGGATAGTTGAGGTAGAATTCCCCGATTGGACATATTGCCCCCGTGTCTTTGCGTAGAGGTTTTTGGTCGGTATGCATAGTTTTTTCCCTTGACGGGTTTGTTGGTTGATGGGAATTGCCAAATGTCCTTAGGAGTAGCCGATTGTTGCCTTTGAAGCCTTAGGAAAATATTTTCCCTAAGTGTCGTCGTATTTGATCCTCGTGGTTCGTCCCGTTAGATTCACCGTTTGCATGTAGTTTTCTTAAGATGTTGGCCCCTTTTACCGTACGCACCCATTTTGCTATGTCGTTTACTTTGGCTATACGCGTTGACGTGGCTATGCGCGTTGACTTTTGCTACGCGCGTTGACTTTTGCTATGCCCATTGACTTTTTCTATGCGCGTTGACTTTTGCTATGCGCGTTGACTTTTTGCTACGCGCGTTGACTTTTGCTATGCGCGTTGACTTTAGCTATGCGCGTTGAATTTTGTTATGCGCATTGACTTTTGCTTGGTTCTTGCAGATTGAGGAGTCGTAGTAACCTCTTGCGGAGCTCCCTTCCTTTTGATCGAGTTGTTGCCATGAGTAAGTCCACCACTCCTCTATCGCAGACTCCTTTTAATTCTGATATAGAGGATGACTTGGAGGTAGACCTGGTTTTACTAGTAGATAGTGTTTTGGACACCGATGAGGGTGTAGCTGCTGATCCTTTTGTTGGGGCGTCTCCTGTTGGAGAGACCGAGGTGCTGGTTAGGTATTACACTAACCGCTTGGATAGATCCTCGTTCACCATGTATGCGAGTGCCTCCGGACTCGACCCTTGTACCGAGGTTGTTTACCCCTTTGACGCACTCCATGAGAGTAGTTTAGGAGATGCTACTCCTCCGCCTGTAGATTTATCCGTTGTGTACACATCTCACGTTAGGGAGGGTTTGCGATTTCCCTACTGCTCTGACTTGATTGAGCTCTGTAGCGGTTATGGGATTTCCCCTTTAGATCTTGCGCCCAATGGGATTCGAGTATAGACTTGTTTTAGAGTGCTGCTTCACAAGCAGTCCTGGCGTTACTCTCGCACCCTCTTTCGCTGCTTCTACCAGCTTAAGAGTCCAGACTTTGCAGGATTGTGTAGTGTGAAAGTTCGCTGGCCGAACTTGCAAAGCGATGGCTTTTGAGGAACTTGGTCTTTGTGAAGCAAGTGGGATTCTAGTTACCGATTAGTCGCTGCCGCGGATCGGTCTGCTGATCATTGGAGGCATCATTACTTTTTTGCTCATGATGCGGGTACGACTTGGGATGTCGAGTATATTCGGAAATCTGATCCCGCGCCTGCTTTTCGGGAACTCTCCTTGTCGGATAGGGAGGTGATCAAGCAGATATATCACTGTCATCAATCACGCGGCTTTACTTGTTCGCTGTGTGCATCCAATAAGGAGTTGGTCGATGTTGGGATTCATGTGCTCCCTTCTGCATCTTCGGTATGTTAATCATTTTTATAAATTTTTACCGTGTTGCACTGTAGGTTGGTTTGACGGAAAAAGCTCGTCTTTGCAGACGGCAGCCGCTCGCAAGATTGCTTCTAGCGGAAGGATTGTTCCACCTCTTGATTCTGGAGCATCGGCGGCCTCTGGACATGGAAAAGGTAGACGGTTTGAATAAACAATCTTCCTTGTGTACTTTCTTGGTTGGGTTGTAACTTTGCGTGTTACTTGCAGGCCGCAAGACGCTTGTTACTGATCGCGCTGTTGTCGTTCCTGATTCTACCAAACGGTCCACCACTGGGGCGCGTTCTTCGAGCAGTTCGAAGCGTCCGAAGACTACTATGACCGTTCCTACTCCTTCCTGTCATAAAGGGAAGGAAGTTGACAGTTGCGAGGATGCGTTGTCTGACCCCCGCTCGAAGGAGCGGTCCGAGGTGGAACGTGCTCTTCCTTCTGGTATAAGCTGAACACTTGACTGTGTGCTTTTGTGCGCTTTGTTTTTGGCTTTTGCATAACTCTATTATTGGTTTGCATGTAGTGCTCCCGCCACTTGGACGTGCGGATCTGCTTCGTCCTTTGGAAGGTGATATTTCAGATGGTAAGTGGATGCCATATGTGGCAGGAGATCTCACTTTTCCCAAGAACTCCCAGCTGAGCATGCCGGAAGTTGGCGTGCGCATTCTTCATCGATCTATTCCTCCTGGTGATCGAGTTGTTCGGCCCTCGAGTGACGAAGAGGCACGAACCTTTGTTGAGAGATCGCTATCTGGATTCACTCCAGTGAGTATCTTTCTTCACTTTTCTATGCTCGTTGTTCCCGAACATGTATGCTTATTGTCTCTTTGTTTTCAGGTTGTTTCTGATATGGTGCACATGGCCTCCTTCATGTTGGAGCTTGTCCAAGAGAGGCGTGCCATTGCTGATAAAGCTGCCACTTTGTCCAAGGAGCTTGAGGAAGCTAAGGATGAAGTGCGTCGTCTTTCTTTGAAGAAGACGGATTTTGATGCCCGTTATGATTCTGATCATGCCCGCCTTGTTCAGCTTGAATCTGAGAATGCTGCCATTGAGAAGGCAATTTCTGACAACGCGGGCAAGCACAAAATTGCCTGTCGGAAAGTGCGCGAAGAAGAAATGAAGGCTGGCATTGAAGAGGGACTTGGAAAGTTCCCTTCTACTTCTGGATTTAACAGCGCGGTTACTGCTGCTGCTACGGCGAAGGCCGCTCCTATGCTCAGCGAGTTTGCTGAGGACTTTGTTCGTAGGGTGAGCATTCTTGCTCCTGGCTTTCCTTTTGACAAGTTAGGGCCGTATGCGGAGTTTGCTGTTGGGCAAGTTGCCGAGCTCCGTCGTTTGGATACTGCAACATCAGAGTTTGCATTTTTGTTTGGAGAAGATGGTGGCGGCACTAATGTGCAACTTCTGCCTGTTCCGCCTAGTCCTGTCAGGGATGATGGCATCCTTTGATCTGTGCCATCTTTTCGATATGTTGAACTCGTTTATGAGTCTGTTTGCCCCCCGGCTTCTATGTTTAGGAACTTGTTGGAGTTGTTCCTTGGTTGTTGCTTGTGACTTGTTCGCTTTGAACTACGTCGTTTGAACCTGCTTTATATATAGCAGTTTGCATGATAACTTGTTAGTAATATTTCATACCGTTATCACTTACTGTGTTTATTGAGTGTAGATGACCAGTAACGTAGACATAGTCCCTGCAGTCGTGAACGATAGCCACTTTTGATTCAAGATTGCTTGCATGATGCGTTGTGCATATTGCCCGTCTTTCCTGAATAGCTTGCTGCTATATGTGTTGCAACCTGTCAAGTGGTTCGCGTATAGCGACTTAACAAGTAGTATATTTGAAAGGTGTTATCTTGGCTAAGCAAGATACTAGTTTATACCGTCTCTTAGTTCCATTATAAGGCGACGTTTTACAAGACTCGACTTGTAAATTTTATGAGTTTTAAACAGGGTGCGCACCTGCCAGCGTGTATCAACCCGCGTTGGGGAAGCATAAGTAAAAACATTTTGGTTTTTGGAAGAAGTATTTTGTGAACCCTAAAAACTTGTTGATAAAATATTTGGAAAGGTGTTTGATATATAAAATATTTGATAAAATATTTGACAAAATATTTGGTGAAATATTTGTGAAACATGATTCCTACGTCCAGGGACCATGTAACACTTTTGAAAATATGAATTGTGATGCATGTTTTCTGCGTCCAGGAACCATGCAACACGGTTTGAAAATCTGTAGTACGGAATTGTCATCTAACAATAGGACTTTTGCCGTATAGAGTGAACCCTAAACAAGAATTCGTAATATGGGATTGTCATCTAACAAGAGGACATTCACCATGAAGGGTGAACCCTAAACAGGAATTCGTAATATGGGATTGTCATCTAACAAGAGGACATTCGCCATGAAGAGTGAACACTAAACAGGAATTCGTAATATGGGATTGTCATCTAACAAGAGGACATTCGCCATGAAGAGTGAACCCTAAACAGGAATTCACACTTGTTGTAGCGTGGGGTCGTTGTCTAACAAGAGAACTTCCGCCATTTAT
Organism: Clarkia xantiana subsp. parviflora; assembly: GCA_036873135.1. Classification (NCBI taxonomy): domain Eukaryota; kingdom Viridiplantae; phylum Streptophyta; class Magnoliopsida; order Myrtales; family Onagraceae; genus Clarkia; species Clarkia xantiana. The sequence goes on along the minus strand of JAPTYO010000001.1, from coordinate 11,591,819 downwards.
GGGGTGATCAGTCCCGTATTGTATTTGCCCATCCTGTTCTGAATCCAGGGAATGGCTATGAACATGAGGATTTGCCTCTAACAAGAGATGTCACAACATGTCATTTTTTAGAAGTAAACATGGGGTTTGTCTTTACAAAGAGGATACCTCATCATGCCACTTTTGATAGTAGGTCTTGGTGTTAATCCAAGATATTGTTTGTAGTTGACGCCTTTAGCATAATCGTCATTTTGATAGTAGACCTTGATGTTATTCCAAGGAATTGCTTGTAGATGACGCCTCTTGAATAGTCGTCATTTTGATTGATAATCCGCTGGTTGTCATTGCGGCATATAAGTTGACTGTGTTCATAGCGCAATGGCTTTATGTTGTCAGCACCTTCTTGAGATAGATGCCCATTTATGAATGGAGAAATAAACTCCTTGTTGGTGTAGAGATGCAAGTATCATCCGTTATATGTAGTTGCAGCATGCTGTCTTTGAAAATATCTTGGTTTTAACTCCAAGTTTTTGATTTTATGATGACGCCTTTTGATGTAGTCATCAATATGAGTAAATTGTTGTTGATGATAAGCGTTGTCATAACGCGTAATAGATTTTTTGCTTGCTGATAGCATAATATCTTGGATTGTTGATGTAGATAATGAGCGCGTAGTTTTGTTACTTCGCGTTTAATCCAAAAATAGCGTGCAAGACATAGATATGTACCTACAAATGTAGATTGACTTTATTAGATACTTGCGCGTATTTACATTGTTTTTTTTTTTTTTGAGAAGGTGTCAACCGATTATTCCTTCTTAAAACATGTAAATGCGATTATGCTAGAAACACTTGGAATAGAAATGCGCAAAGTAATCGGAAAGATAGTTATTTCTCCCGTCTCATTATGGCTGGTTTGATGATGATGTCGCGGAGTCGGTTGCAACAAATCGCCTTAATGCACCTAGCGCGATGCATTCTTCAATCTCCCATTTTAGTGGTAGACACATGTTTGTGTTGTGCCCCCAGGTTTTGTGGTACTTGCACCATTCCTTAATGTTGTTGCCCAAGAAAGCTGTCTTCGGAACAAGTGGACTTGGGAGCTTGTTTTCAAGTAGGTTGACGTAAATGTCTTCAGCAACCGTGTTTAGCGGTGTGAAGATGTTGTCGATATCGATGCTTGCGCCTTCCTGTTTGTTCGTTTTTGCTCGAACTCCTTTGTCCCAACTGAGGGGTGTACCCCACCTCAGTTCTTGTTCGCACAAGTCTGCTGTCTCGAGTTTATCTTTTAGATCTGCCATGGTTTTTGTTGTTCGCCATCCATGGGTTCGTCCGAAGAGAAGGAAAGATCTGGCGTTCATGTTTGCATAGAACACGCTTATCACTTCTTCTCTTGTTGCTTTTGCCAAGGAGGCGTTAGAAGCGAATCTGATGAAGTAGACCATGATTGGCTCGCCTTCTCCCTGCTTGACGAGCCATATCTAGTTCCATGGCGAATACTGGATGTATTCTTGTGGCTTCCAAACTGTAACAGCTTGTTCCACCATTTGCTCCTTCCTTTCATCAACAACTTTCTGCCTTTTGAAAGAATTTATCATTGCCACATGGAAATGGTGCTTTGCTCTTAGGGCATTGACGTAACAACGTCTTGCGGTTATCTGGTCGCCTAGCACTTCCTTAATCCCATGGTCCGTAGGGAACTTCATCTTTTGGTGGAAAGTGGAGGGCACGATCACGTAAGGTTTGATCGTTGTTCGACCCAAGATTCCGTTATAGGCCCCAAGAGATTCTACAACGACGAAAGTGACGTTGACATGCAATGCTTTCCACCCTTGGCCAAAGATGACAGGAAGCGTAATTGTTCCCAGGGGATGTGTAGCTGCTCCGGCGAAGCTGACTAGCGAGAAGGTTCCCGGAGTCAAGTCTTTGACTGATCTTCCCAGTTGCTCTAGGACCTTGACATGTAGAATGTCAGCGGAGCTTCCACCATCGACGAGGATTCTTTTCACATCATACCCGTCAATGTCCATGGTTATGACTAAAGCGTCATCGTGAGGGTAAACGATATGCTTTAAGTCTTCCTTGGAAAATTGGATGACCGCGTCCTCTTGCTCCGGTTGCTTGCGCTTTCCGTATTTCGGCAATGTTTCTGCTTGGGATGCATAAATGTCCCGAGCATTAGACACTTGTCCTCCGGCGGCAGGTCCTCCGTGGATGACGTTGATTACACCTCGCTTGGCTGGCGGAGGGTTGTCATTGACTTTCTCTTTTCCCTTGTTTCCTCTTTTTGATGATTCTGCTTGAGCCTTTTTCGGGGGGTTGTCGCCTTGATCGACAAATTGCTTCAATTCGCCTTTGAGGACGAAGTTGTTAATGCGGAAAGGTAGGCTGACACAGCTGTCCGTCTCGTGGCCGAAGACCTCGTGGTTTTCACACCACTTGTCTTTGTCTTTCCCCAGCGGGCCTTTTCTAAAATTGTTCGGCTCTTTCCACATGTTTGCCTCCTTCATCTCTCTCAATATCACGGACAGCGGGGCATTCAAACGAATGCAGTCAGCAAGATTTACTTCTTTTGGCTTCTGAAAATCTCTTTGAAAAGGTCTTTTCAGCTGAGGTTGCCAATTTCTTCCTTGTTGACCACTTGAGTGTGGTTTTGCTTGGTTCTGCTTTGGATTTTCTTTTGCCTTTGCCTTTCTGGCTTCTGAACCTTTCGAGGTCCACGTATTCTTTAACTCTTGCGGCTAACTCCTCCATGGTTTCAGCTGGGCGCTTTGCCATCTTCTCTGCTAGGGCATAGCCTCTTCGTCCGAGGTTTCGAATGAACGCTCGAACAATCTCTCCTTCCGTCAGGTTTCCCTGAATATCAGAGATAATCTGATTGAAGCAGACGTAGTAGTCGGCGAGAGATTCTTCGTTTTGCTGTTGGACGTCGTCCAGAGCATTTGACCCCTTCAGCAATGTGCGCTCGCCCATGAATCGTTGAATGAATTTAGCCTTCAGGTCCGCCCATGAAGTGATGCTTCCACATGGCAGTGAGAAGAACCAGTGTGCTGCGGTCCCGGCAAGAGTTTGTGAAAACGTCATTGCAAAGTGGTGTGGGTTCTTCGTTCTGCCTAGCAGAGAAGCCTCGTGCTTCTGCACATGTTCTACTGAATCTCCTTTTCCGCGATAGAGATCTCCACCAATCCGGTACAGTGAGTCTGGGACACGACTTTTCACAAGGTGGTCAGCGAACGGATGTGACGCCCTTTCTTCAAGTGCGTGCATACCCTTCATCTTTGCTTCCTTCATCTTCTTCTCCACAATCTCTTCTAACATCTCGGCGGTAAACCCTTTTACAGGCTCAGCATAGCCTGTTGAAGGATTTTGCCGACCATTGTTATGGTAGATGTCAGATTGATCTCTGCTTGTGGCCTGGAAGGGATCATCCCTCGTTGGCTGCTGTGGGCGGTGGTATGGGGGTTGCCTTTCGTTCCTCCAATGATGGGCTCCTTGGGAAGGAGTGTATGAACGGGCGGGTTCATATCTTGCATGTTGATTTCTGCCCTGGAAAGGATTGCCTTGGCGGATAGTGTCTTGCGACATCTCTCTTGTTGGCGCAGCATGCTCTTGGTTGGTTGGAGGTGGTTGAGCTGCATATCCTTGGTTCCTTAGTGACTCGCGGAATGCGAGTAACTCTTCCAGTGCAGCTATCATTGCTGGAGTAACGGTAGGCATCAGGTTTGCTCCCGTTTGCTTTTCGCCTTGCGGCATTTCTGACTGAGATTCATCATCATGCATTTCTGGCTCGAAACCAGGTGGGGGTGAGCGATGCTCGTCCCTTGGCTCTTGGTGGTGCTGTGCGTCGGGCACTTCCTCGGTTGGTATGGATGAAGCTACGGAAGTAGCTCTTGGTATGTGGGAAGGTCCCGACTGGCTTCCAGCTGGCCTCTGACCTCCTGCTCTTTTGTTTGCTGGAGACTTTCTAGGACGTCCAGGCCTTTTCCTTGTATTCCTCGCGTTAACCTCTTCGGGAAGGTTGCGATCACTCGTCATGTCGTTGCGGTATGGTAGCTTCTTGTTCGAATCACGTAGACGGCGCCAATGTTGCGTCCTGGATGAACTGAGTCCTGGGGACGCGTCTGTCTGAATGGTTGAGCGGGTTTTCGGGCTGTACCCTTCGTCTGAAAGAGGTTTGTGCCACTGACGAGTGTTCGGTTGGGTCTCGGAAAGGTCTGAGTCTCAAAGAGCGGTTGTGTCTCAAGCGGCGTTTAAGTCTCAAAAGGCGGTGATCTGTGCACAAGTCCGGACGTCCGGGGCGTCGATTCCTGCACAAAGGGCCGGTGCAAGCACAGAGAGGGGGGAGGGGTGGTGCTAGCGGAGCCCTCTCTGATGCTTAAGTCACTATAAAGGTAAAAGGGTAATTCTAGAGAGAGAAAGTTTTTCTAGAGAGAAGTCAGAGCTCAAAATACCAAAGTTGGGCAAATGAGAGGATGTGTGAAAATGGGTGGCCAAGGCCTCCTATTTATAGGCTTCCTTGGGACCGGACCCGGTTTTAAAGCGGTTTGATGACGGTTCAAAAGCAAGCAGTAACCGTCATCAACATTGGTAATATGCGAACTTGACTTCTCTTCATGTAACGGTAATCGCGTAAACGGTAATCGCGCAATACCCGTAGTGCAATCCGGACGTCCGGATTGCAAGCAACCCGGACCTCCGGATTGCTTTGCGCAATCCGTAGGTCCGGTCCGGACGCGCGTAAATGCGCTTCCGGACCGTTTTTACCCCTTGGGAGACGTTTTTCAAGTTGTGATGTGATTTTCGGCGTGTTTGCGAGGCCCGAAATATAAATACGAACTCGAATTGGACACATATCCATCAGCAACCATTTTATCCGTGGACAAGTATTCTAAAACGATTATGTTGTCTTCTAGAACAGATTTAGCATAATTGTATTTTACATCAATGTGTTTGGTCCTACTATGGTAATTTGGATTCTTAACTGCTGCAATGGCTGCCTGACTGTCGTAGTATACCTTGATGGGATTACTCTCTTTGCCAGTGCCAATCAATGCAGTAAGAAGCCTTTTCAGCCAGACTGCTTCTTGTGCATTTTTAGAAAGGGCAACAAATTCCGATTCCATAGTGTAATGCGCGACACATGGTTGCTTCTTGCTTACCCATGATATGGCAGCATTAGCATGAAGGAAAACTCCTCCTGTGGTAGACTTACGATCATGTGGATCGCCACCGTGGTCGGCGTCACTATAACCTGTCGATTCTATTTGCTTGCCCATATAGCACAGAAGATAGTCGGCAGTACCTTTCAAATACCTTATAATTCGTTTTACGGCCGTTAAATGTTGATACCTAGGATCTGATTGGAATCTTGCTATTAGGCCCACACCGAAACAGATATCTGGCCGAGTACATAGCATGGAGTACACAAGACTCCCTACCATGCTTAGGTACGATTCCCCCTTCATCTATTCATGCTCCTGCTGGTTTTTCGGTCCACCACGCTTTGACAGCGCGCACCCGAACACAACCGGCGTATCCACGGATTCAGCGTCGAGCATTCTGAATCTTTTCAACAGTTTGTTGATAAAAGATTCTTGAGACAGACACAATGTCTGGGCGGCACGATCTCGAGCAATCTTAATGCCTAAGATGTACGTGGCCTCTCTCATGTCTTTCATCTCTAATGCTGATGCTAACCAAGACTTTGATTTGTTCATGAAACTCACGTCGTTCGCAGCAATGAGTATGTCATCTACGTATAGTGTTATGATGACATACTTAGACCCAGAGGTCTTAGTATATACGTAAGGATTCTCGTAAAGATTCACAAATCCGTTTCCGACGATTTCCTCGTGGAATCTGCGATACAATTGCCGAGACGACTATCTAAGACAGTAAATAGACCTTTGGAGTTTGCAAACTTTACGTTCTTTGCCAGAAGTAATAAAACCCTCTGGCTGCTCCATATAGATCTCTTCCTCCAAGTTTCCATGGAGGAAGGCGGTCTTAACATCCATTTGGTGCAGCTCTAGATCTATACATGCATCTAGGGCAAGGATGACCCTTACTGTGGTGTAACACACAGTTGGTGAGTATGTTTCATCAAAGTCCACTCCGTGAATTTGAGTATTTTCTTTCGCAATCATTTTAGTTTTGAACCACTCAACTTTGTATCAGTAGTGAATTCGAAAATTTCACTTTCTAGTTCTACGGTTAGTAGATTAATCAACTAAGGACCTTAACCGAATTTATTCTTAATTAGGAATATTTCATCCTCCATTGTTTTCCTCCATTCCCTCGTTTTGAGGTCCTTCCATAGCTTGCCGAACCGTCACTGGTTCGTGAACGAATGTCTCACTTGATGGGATACTTCTTAAAAGAAGTTCGTTGCCTTAGACTAAGTCTAGGCTCGATAATCTCATATTTAGTCTGATCGTTACTCCCACTCGGAATAATGCTTCTTTTCGGAGCATTACTCCCACTGGGAACAATGGCGGTGCTTGAACTTTTGGTATAAAACTTTCTTAGAATGACTTCTTGGTCTCAGGATTTTATCTCCGAGATTTATTCCTTGATCACTAGGATCTGGAATCAAGTTAGTCATTTCCTCCCACTAGGAATAATGGGCAGTTGCGACAACTATTGGATTTTCATCCAATGGTTCAGCATTATGATTATCAGGTCCGACTTGATTCGCATTAACATTTATTGATAATTATGTGAGGGGGAGTGAGCCCTCCCACTGGATTTATTATGAGGATGTTTCCATCATCATTTACCATGTCATTCACTAATGCATTCACTAATGCTATATCATTCTCCCACTCGAAGTAAGTGGGGCATGAGAATCTCCGTTATCCATTTTGATATGATCAGTACTTTAGTTTGTTTCATTCCGCAAAGCATTGGAAGTCCATCCTCAAATTTCTATAATGTGTCATGTTCGACCACGTTACCATTAATCCAAGCTAATCTTAAACTTGTATTCTTTAAGAGTAGATTGTACTCTTGATAAATACATGTTTAATGTGCAAATTAATGCTGCTATATGATAAGGTTTCACCCGTATCATTTCTTAGCTTTTAAGGTAACGCTCTAACCGATTTTATTGGAACATAGTGTTATATTAATATGAATCAACTTAATTTCATTCTGTAGGAACAATTAATGTTGAGTTCTAACATAATGTAATTTAAAACTATGTTTCAAAATTTTCGTTAAAGGCTTATAGTGGGAGTGTCATTTTATTGACTACTTCATTTCGTTTATTAACTCATCTAGAGATTTATCCACCTCATGGGCTATGCATTTAAGCTCTCACTTTAATGTCATAGTTGACGTCTTTACTAGATCGTAGTAGCATTAAAGCATACTTCTAACTATAGTAGTCATCAATGAGTTATTTCCAAAGGATTATAAACAAAAATTCAGCATTCATTCATTAAAACACTTCACTATTAAATTTGTACTTCATAACGATGTGTTCCGTCTCTCGAGGTACACGCGCGTACGGCGCATAAAACCATTTTTATCCCGTGGTTTAAATCTTTTCGTTTCCAAATTTAATTTAATCGGTTTTGAACATGTTTAATTATTATGCAAATAGCAATTTTAAATGGAGTACTAACAAATAAGAATTACTAAATCTTTCGATCTAGCTACGCAATCGATGGGTATATTCAGTTTAGATGTCCTGACTGAGAAGACGGAGCATGTGTGTCGTTTCGTTTTATTCATCCACTATTACCTGGCCGAAATTTTGGTCCTAACCCGTAGGTTTGTATTTTCGTTTCGGATCGCCCTCATTCAACCGAGACGTTAAATTGATAACAAAATTGAGCTTCGAATCGAGCAACAATTACTTTATTCAATAACTCTGAATCTCAAAATAACCAAAATTTTAGTAACGAACGAGGAACGATAAATGACAATGGTATAGTTCTTGATCTGAAGTTTGCATATTTGATCCATGATTCTGGCGCATATAGACAAGAACTTTGAGGCATGTTGAACATCTCGTCTGAGTAAATTCACGAGTGAATCACTTCAAATTATTAGTGTCCGTATAAAACATTTTACTGCTTCATACACATGACCTACGAGGCGTATTCGAGACGCAATTTATAAACGGGGTTTAACTCACCGAATAATCGTATAAGACTTATTCGGTCCATTTTTGTTCTAGCTATGCGGATCATGGTTCACTTCTTTTGAACTCACTATAGTGAGCAGATAAGGTTTCCCTTTCACTGTTGTGGTTACTGTACTTGATTAGGCTCAAGGTTATTGAGTCATGTCAATATCAGACAACCATATACATCCTTTCTGATGGATATACGCCCAATTTGAACCCGTTGACTTCCGAATCGTTTTATTTTGATCACCCCGTTAATGATTGTAAATCGAAAATTCAACCCAAACACCCCGCGGAAACACCAACGGTCCGGACGAGGCCAAAATACTCATCCGGACCGAGGTAAACTCACCTAGGTGAGGTCGGGTGGCCATACCCGAACTCCTCTAGGGGAGATCGGGTGGACCAACCCTATCTCCCCTAGGGAGGAGTTGAGTGGCCACACCCAACCCCTACCCTTGGGGGTCGGATTTTCCTCCCCCCAAGGGCCCCGACACCATTTTTCTGACTCCCATACTCGGTTTATTTCCGCCAACCTTCTCCGTGCCTTAAGGTCTTAATTACGTGATTAAGGGCTAATAATTGTGTTTAAAGGCTAACGATGTCATTAAGTCACCTTAATGACACCGTTGCCTATAAATACAACTCTTCCACCATTCATTTGAACATCTTGGCAAAGTGCATAATTAAGCTCTAACATCTCTCTAGCTTTATCTCTCTACAAATACTGTACTGACTTAGGCATCGGAGAGGGTACATCAAGCACCACCCCCCCTCCGTGCTTGGTATTGCCCCTCTTGCAGGGCGAGAAGAGAAGAGAAGGCGAATGACAGAAAGATACGGGCTAGGACGACAAGACTCAAGAACACCGAATCCGCAACATCTCCAGTGAGGAATAAGGTTTAGGTCGACTGCCCGTTGACCTGAAACTTAGAACCTAACACTTGGCGCCGTCCGTGGGCTTCGAACAGGAAGCCTGGCAATAACCAGAGCGATGACGAACAGCTTAGCATCTAGGCATCACCGCCCACCTAGGGGCAATAGGCGAGGGAGACAGCCTATACCTCCAGCAAGGCAGCCTAACCCAGAGAAACAGCCTGTACACCCAGAGCCTCAAGTAACCCCACAGGCACCCCAGCCCAACAACCAGGAAGGAGGACCCTCACGCCCAGCTGGGGATGAGTCTTCCACAACCTCAACTCCATTGCCAAGGAGGCCACAGAGAGAGGGGGAGCAACAGGGAGTGCCATCCCAATACACGGCACCTCCTCAGGGATACTACTATGAGGCGCAACCTCAAGGATATCCATATGGGATGCCGGCTCAAAGGAACGACAATCGCGCCCACACAACCAACACAAGGCCAGCACACACAGGGAGCACATACAGTGACTCCAGGGCTGATGAGCGCGTTGGATGAGCTACTAGCCTATAGAGAGACTCTGAGGAACAGGCAGGAAAGGCAACACCAACATGAAGAAGAAGAAGTCCATGAACAAGAACAAGTCCCAGAAGAAGAACACCACTCGCACCCTCGAGCAGGGCAGCGAGAAGAACAAAGGAGAAATTACCAAAGGCCACCCCCAGAGGGAGGGCAGCAGTTTGTGCCTCCAAGACAGCAACAGACACAACAGGACGCCAGGGCTTACACCCCGCTGGGGGCAGACAGACAAGCAAGACCTCCAAGGAGGCAAGAATTCCACCAAGTACCCCAGCAGGGATATCAGGGATACGCCTACAGTCCGTACCAACACGGACAAGGGATCCCAGCAAGCCCAGCTTATAACTATGGAGGATATCAGAGAGACTATACTCCGACGCCGGTGATGATTACCCTGGACGAGATAGAGGCCATGATAGCGAGAAAAATGAAGACATAGCAGACATACAGGACATAGCAGAACATAGCAGACATACAGGGCGACATCACTGAGGGTGAGATAATAAGAGCCTTCATAAGAAACCTAGGCCGCTTCGGGTCCACACTGACAGAAAAGATGGCCGAGAAACCAGCAAGCACCTTAGAGGAGCTAGCAGGGAGAGTAAAAACTCATATAGACCTGGAGAGGCACAGGGCGAGTAAGAAAGCCAAGATTCAAGCAGCTAAGGAGGACAATACAAAGCCGAACAGAGGAAAGCCACCTCAGGCACCTCAACCCATAAGGCAGCAGGAGTGGCGTCCGCCTCAGCAAAGAAATCAGATGGGCGAACCACTGAAGGCTAGGGAAATAAATGTCATCAAGTTCATACCATTGAACGCCACCCCAGCAGTAGTCCTAAGAGAGATGCGAAATCAAAAACTCTGGTCACCCCCTGCAAGATGGAGAGCCCCAATGGTGGGGACGCACAAGGACAGATGGTGTGATAACCATGAAGCATACGGGCATGACACGAACGAATGCTTTAGCCTGAAGCTAAGCATCAACAATATCATCCAAAGGGGGGAGCTAAAACAGTTCGTGGATCATGGGGGCAACAACATACAGTTAGGGCCATCATACAAGGACAAAGGGAAAAACAAAGTAGACTATAATCCCCCACCCAACAAGAGGGGGACTATAAACATGATACACGGAGGAGTAGCATCAGGTGGCCCAAGTGCTAATGCAAGGGAGGTTTACGCATCCAAACTGAGCTCAGTACCAAGGTGGAGAAAGAGACCACGAGAAGGAGAGGAGATGAAGATTGAATTCTCGGAGAAGGACAAGAGCCACATTGTCTTCCCACATGACGATGCTTTAGTCATCACAATAGACATTGATAACTTTGATGTAAAGAGAATACTGGTAGATGGGGGCAGCTCGGCAGACCTCCTAAGCCTAAGGGTCCTAGAAGAAATAGGAAAAACGAAGGCAGACATCAAACCAGTCAACTTCCCTCTGGTTGGATTCTCAGGGGCAACAAGTTACCCTCTGGGAATGATAACCCTGCCAGTGACCATGGGCCAAGGATGGACATAGCTGAAGGTGAATGTTAACTTCTTAGTGGTTGAAAGCCTGGGAGCCTACAATGGGATCTTAGGACGAACAACCATAAATCCATACGAAATCGTGCCATCTACCGTGCATCAGAAGCTGAAATACATCACTGAAAACGGTATTGGAGAAGTCTTGGGTGATCAATGCACTGCAAGGCAGTGCTACGTCAACTCCATGAGACGTGGATCACACAAGTCAGACACGGTGGCAATGGTCATGATAGGGGCCAACCAAGACAACAAGAAGGTGATGAGGAGACAAAGGCAAAGAAAGATGAAGAACGGAGTTGCACTCCGCCTGAGCAGGAAGCTTTTTCAAGGAATGGTTAGGAAGAGACACATGAGCAAGGTTGTAAAGGTAACAAGCATACCTTGGCAGCCAGAAAGCGTAGAAGGAAAGAGAACAAGGGACTCTATCATAAGAGGTTTCCGATACATAGATGACATCAAGCAAATGCCGAGGGAGCCCATGTCAAGCTACTTCAAGAGATTCTTCAGTTATGGTGCCAACATGGACATCACAAGAAGAGAGGCCGTCAAAGCCTTCCTTAGAAACATGCATCCAAACTCATTCGAAGCATATGGAGGGCTCTATGAAATGGTCATGACAAGCACAATGAGAGAGCTCAAAGAGAAGCTGGACAAGGCATTTGCAAAGGAGATGGAGCAATCGGAAGAAGTCCTGGAAAAAGAAAGAGAGACTGACACGCTGGAAGGAGGTGTAAATTTCAAATTCACACCCCTTACATTGAAGATAGAAGAAATTTTTCAGAAGTACCTCAAGGAAGAACTACCCACATGCAAGGAGGAGGGCAAGGCCTTCCTAGGAAGAGATGCACAGGGTTGGTGTGAGTACCATGGGACCTGGGGGCAACAAACTAACGACTGCATGGTGCTGAAGATAGAAGTGGAGGAGATGATTTATAATGGAAGCCTAAGGGAGTACGTGACAACAGACAAACTCACCACCCCATATCCTTAGTTTCATATTTAGCACTTTGCATGTTCAAGCATTCTAAGTTTTCTAAAAACAACTTTTGAGAAGGAGAACTCAAGAAGTTACTCCAACTCTACAACTATCTTTGATTTCCTCCAACGGGTGTCTTGATCCACCCAAGGCATCCCATGTGTACAAAAAACATGAATGCTCCTAAGGGAGTAGGAGTTACTCAAAAAGTATTTTCCAATGAATGTAGTGATATAATCATTGAGTTATCCTTACACAGATATGACATCAAGTCAACAACACCTTCAACGCCACCAAGAGCGTATCTTGAGAGTAGTTCTAAAACTACGAGCCCTGTGCCCTCCGGGAGCCTATCCCGCGAACAGATTCGACGCCCCAAGAGCGTATCTTGAGAGTAGTTTTTATACTACGACCTTCGACGCCCCCAAGAGCGTATCTTGAGAGTAGTTTCTATACTACGACCTTCGACGCACCCAAGAGCGTATCTTGAGAGTGGTTTCCAAAAACTACGAATTTCGACGCCCCCAAGAGCGTATCTTGAGAGTAGCTTCTAAAAACTACGACCTTCGACGCCCCCAGGAGCGTATCTTGAGGTAGATTTCAAACTACCAGATTCGACGCCCCCAAGAGCGTATCTTGAGGTAGATTTCAAACTACCAGTTTCGACGCCCACCAAGAGCGTATCTTTGGTCTAACTACTGGCGCCCTCCGGGAGCGTATCTCGTGAACAGTTTCGACGCCCACCAAGAGCGTATATTTGTTCTAACTACTGGTGCCCTCCGGGAGCGTAACTCGTGAACAGTTTCGACACCCACCAAGAGCGTATCTTTGGTCTAACTACTGGTGCCCTCCGGGAGCGTATCTCGTGAACAGTTTCGACGCCCACCAAGAGCGTATCTGTGGTCTAACTATTGGTGCCCTCAGAGAGCGTATCTCGTGAACAGTTTTCAACGCTGATGGATATACGCCCAATTTGAACCCGTTGACTTCCGAATCGTCTTATTTTTATCACCCCGTTAATGATTGTAAATTGAAACTTCAACCCGAACACTTCGCGAGAACATCAACGGTCCGGACGAGGCCGAAGCGCTCGTCCGGCCGAGTCAGACTCACCTAGGTGAGGTTGGGTGGCCACACCCGACCTCCCCTAGGGGAGATCGGGTGGACCAACCCGATCTCCCCTAGGAGGGGTTGGGTGACCTCACCCAACCCCTACCCTTGGGGGTCGGATTTTCCTTCCCCCAACGGCCCCGGCACCACTCTTGGACTCCCATACTCGGTTTATTCCGCCAACCTTCTCCGTATCCTAAGGTCTTAATTATGTGTTTAAAGGCTAATTAACCGTGTTTAAAGGTTAACGATGTCATTAAGCCACCTTAATGACACCGTTGCCTATAAATACCACACCTCCACTATTCATTTGATCATCTTGGCAAGTTGGATAATTTTGCTCTGACATCTCTCTAGCTTTATCTCTCTAAAACCGTACTGACTTAGGCATCGGAGAGGGTTGATCAGGCACCACCCCCCCCCCCTCTGTGCCTGGTATTGCCCCTTCTGCAGGGCGAGAGGAGAAGAGAAGCTAAGGAAGGAAGGACACAAGCTAGGACAACATAACCCGAGAGCACCAAACCCGTAATATCTCCAGTGAGGGACAAGACTTAGGTCGACCGTCTGTTGACCCGAGACTTTGGAACCTAACACTTGGCGCCGTCTGTGGGCTTCGGACAGAAAGCCTGGCAATAACAAGAGCAATGACGAACAGCAGGGTGTCTAGGCACCACCGCCCACCTGGGGGCAATAGGCGAAGGAGAGAGCCTGTACCCCAGGGACGGCAGCCTAACCCAGGAAAACTGCCAGTGCAACCAGAACCACAAGGAACCCCACAGCCTCCTCAACACAACAACCAGGAGGGAGGACCCTCACGCCCAGCTGGGGTTGAGTCCTCCACAGCCTCAACCCCCTTGGCAAGGAGGCCACAGCGAGAGAGAGGGAGCAACAGGGAGTGCCATCCCAACACACGGCACCCCTTGAGGGATATTACTATGAGGCGCAACCCCAAGGGTACCCGTATGGGATGCCGGCCCAAAGGAATGACAACCGCACCTACACAACATACACAAGGCCGGCATACACCCAGGGGACAAATACAGAAGCTCATGAAGAGGAACAGATCCCAACGGAAGAGCACCACTCGCACCCTCGAGCAGGGCAGCGAGAGGAGCAAAGAAGAAATTACCAGGAGCCACCCCCAGAGGGAAGGCAACAATTCGTGCCTCCTAGGCAGCAGCAGAACGCCAGGGCTTACACCCCACTGGGGGAGGACAGACAAGCAAGACCTCCAAGGAGGCAAGAATTCTATGAAGCACCCCAGCAGGGACACCAAGGATACACCTACAGTCCGTATCAATACGGACAAGGGATCCCGGCAAGCCCTATCTATAACTACGGAGGCTATCAGAGAAATTACACTCCGACACCGATATTGATCACTCCGGAAGAAATAGAGGCAATGATAACAAGGAAAATGAATGAGTCAAAGAAACACAGCTTGCATTGTCTAAGTGACAAAACGAACCACCCCTTCACGAGGGAATTGGAGATGAGCAAGGTGCCGGACTCCCTGCATACAGTCCAGATTGCAAAATACAATGGCAAGGGAGACCCTTTGGAGCATATTCAACAGCATGAAGCCTCCCTATTTGGGAGAACTACTGATGAAAGATACAAGGCACTCCTATTTCCAAACACCCTATCAGGGGTGGCCTCACACTGTTTCTTCAGCCTACCCTCTGAGAGCATCCACTCATGGGAGCAGCTAAAGGCGAAGTTCCTTCAGAGATATCTAGGAGAAAAGAAGCTCCTCAAAGGAACAGGCTCCATCGATGACGTGAAGCAAGAAAATGATGAATCCTTGGCCAGTTACTACACTAGGTTTAACCAAAACATAGCAGACATCCAGGGCAACATCACTGAGGGTGAGATAATACGAGCCTTCATCAGAAACCTAGGCCGCTTCGGGTCAACGCTGGCAGAAAAGATGGCCAAGAAACCAGCGAGCACCTTAGAGGAGCTTGCAGGAAGAGTAAAAACTCATATAGACCTGGAGAGGCACAGGGCAAGTAAGAAAGCCAAGATCCAAGCAGCTAAGGAAGACAATGCAAAGCCGAACAAAGGAAAGCCACCTCAGGCACCTCAACACACAAGGCAGCAGGAATGGCGTCTGCCCCAGCAAAGAAATCAAATGGGCGAACCACTGAAAGCCAGGGAAATCAACGTCATCAAGTTCATCCCATTGAACGCCACTCCAGCTACTGTCCTCAGAGAGATGCGGAATCAGAAACTCTGGTCACCCCCTGCAAGGTGGAGAGCCCCAATGGTGGGGACACACAAGGATAGATGGTGTGATAACCATGAAGCATACGGGCATGACACGAACGAATGCTTCAGCCTAAAGCTAAGCATCAACAATGTCATCCAAAGGGGAGAACTAAAGCAGTTCGTGGATCATGGGGGCAACAGCATACAGTTAGGGCCATCATACAGGGACAAAGGCAAGAGCAAGGTAGACTACAATCCTCCACCCAACAAGAGAGGAACCATAAACATGATACACGGAGGAGTGGCATCAGGTGGCCCAACTGCTAATGCAAGGGAGGTTTACGCATCAAAACTGAGTTCAGTGCCAAGGTGGAGGAAAAGGCCAAGAGAAGGAGAGGAGATGAAGATTGAATTCTCGAAGAAGGACAAGAGCCACATTGTCTTCCCACATGACGATGCGTTAGTCATCACGATAGACATTGACAATTTTGATGTAAAACGAATATTGTTGGATGGGGGCAGCTCGGCTGACCTCCTAAGCCTGAGAGTCCTCTAGGGAAAACGAAGGCAGACATCAAACCAGTCAACTTCCCTGTAGTTGGCTTCTCAGGGGCAACAAGCTACCCCCTGGGAATGATAACCCTGCCGGTGACCATGGGCCAAGGATGGACACAGCTGAAGGTGAATGTTAACTTCTTGGTGGTTGAAAGCCTGGGAGCCTACAATGGGATCCTAGGAAGAACAACCATAAACCCATACGAAATCGTGCCATCCACCGTACACCAGAAGTTGAAGTACATCACTGAGAATGGAGTCGGAGAAGTCTTGGGTGATCAACGCACTGCAAGGCAGTGCTACGTCAACTCCATGAGACGTGGATCACACGGGACGGACACAGTGGCAATGGTCATGGTAGGAGCCAACCAAGACAGCAAGAAGAAGGGAAGGAGACAAAGGCAAGAAAAGATGAAGAACGGAGTTGTACTCCGTTTGAGCAGGCAGTTTTTTCAAATAATGCCTAAGAAGAGACACATGAGAAAGGCTGTGAAGGTGACAGCCATACCTTGGCAGCCAGAAACCATAGAAGGGAAAAGAACAAGGGACTCCATTATAAGAGGCTTCCGTTACATCGATGATATCAAGCAAATGCCGCGGGAGCCAATATCAAGCTACTTCTAGAGATTCTCCAGTTATGGTGCCAATATGGACATCACAAGAGGAGAAGCCGTCAAAGCATTCATTCAGAACATGCACCCAAACTCATTTGAGGCCTATGGAGGGCTTTATGAGATGATCATGACGAGCACGATGAGAGAGCTCAAGGAAAAGCTAGACAAGGCGTTTGCAAAGGAGATGGAGCAACTGGATGAAGTCCCGGAGACAGAAAGAGAGACTGACACACTGGGAGGAGGTGTAAACTTCACATTCACACCCCTTACAGTGAGCATAGAAGAAATTTTCCAGAAGCACCTCAAAGAGGAGCTACCCACATGCAGGGAGGAGGGAAAGGCCTTCCTAGGAAGAGATGCACAGGGATGGTGTGATTACCATGGGACTTGGGGGCATCAAACCAACAACTGCATGGTGCTGAAGATAGAAGTGGAGGAAATGATTCACAATGGAGGCCTAAAGGAGTACGTGGCAACAGACAAACTGACCACCCCATATCCTTAGTTTCATATTTAGCACTTCGTTTTTTCATGCATTCTAAGTTTTCCAAAAACAACTTTTGAGAAGGAGAACTCACGAAGTTACTCCAACTCTACAACTATCTTCGATTTCCTCCAAAGGGTGTCTTGACCCAACCAAGGCACCCCATGTGTACAAAAAACATGAATGCTCTTAAGGGAGTAGGATTTCCTTCAAAGGTATTTTCCAATGAATGTGGTGATATAATCATGAAGTTATCCTTACACAGATATGACTTCAAGTCAACAACGAATTTTCGACGACCCCAAAAGCGTATCTTGAGAGTAGTTTCAATACTACGACCCTCGACGCCCCCAAGAGTGTATCTTGAGAGTAGTGTTCATACTACGACCTTCGACGCCCCCAAGAGTGTGTCTTGAGAGTAGTTTTTATACTACGTCCTTCGACGCACCAAGAGAGTATCTTGAGAGTGGTTTCCAAAAACTACGAATTTCGACGCCCCCAGGAGCGTATCTTGAGAGTAGTGTTCATACTACAACATTCGACGCCCCCAAGAGAGTATCTTGAGAGTAGTTTCTATACTACGACCTTCGACATTCCAAGAGCGTATCTTGAGAGCGGTTTCCAAAAACTACGAACTTCGACGCCCCCAGGAGCATATCTTGAGGTAGATTTGCAACCTACCAGATTCGAAGCCCCCAAGAGCGTATCTTGAGGTAGAAAAAACACTACCAGATTCGACGCCCCCAAGAGCGTATCTTGAGGTAGATTTCAAACTACCAGCTTCGACGCCAACCAGAAGTGTATCTTTGGTCTAACTTGTGCCCTCCGGGAGCCTATCCTGTGAAACGTTAAGTGCCCTCCGAGAGCCAGTCTCGTGAACAGATTTCGACGCCAACCAGGAGCGTATCTTTGGTCTAACTTGTGCCCTCCGGGAGCCTATCCTGTGAAACGTTAAGTGCCCTCCGAGAGCCAGTCTTGTGAACAGATTTCGACGCCAACCAGGAGCGTATCTTTGGTCTAACCTGTGCCCTCCGGGAGCCTATCCTGTGAAACGTTAAGTGCCCTCCGAGAGCCTGTCTCGTGAACAGTTTTCGACGCCCACCAAGAGCGTATCTTTGGTCTAACAGTACCATACATACCATTCAAAGGGTATCAGAAGAGAGTATTACACCATCACTAAGAAGGATCCCATGAGAAAGTAATTTCAAAGTAAAGTGATATGAAGAACACATAATGTTTTTTCTTGATGAAATAGCAGGTATGGCATGAAGGAAAACACAAAAGAAGGATAAGTAAAGGAAACACACCAAGGAAAGAGTCCATAATCAAAGAAGTACATACAAAAGCATACGAAGTACCAATATAAAGGCAAAGTGAACCACACAGCCAACGACAAAATACGACAAAGGAAAGCAACACAAAACCCCACAACAATCCCAAAAGATACTCAACCCATCAAAGGGGAGAAAGAGTATGGTCATATATACAAAGATAGCAAGGTGTAGATACATCAATCAGAGCCTTCGGGAGAGTCACCCTGACCCCCTGAGGCTGAACCACCAGCAGAGATGGAGGAAGAGGAGGAGTCTGAAGTATCGATATCTACAGGCGTAGCATCCACCTGTGTAGGGGCAGGCTCGTCTGCAACAGCAGCCTGACCCCTAAGGACAGCCATGTAGCCAGTAGCGTATGGCCCAAAATCACCAAGATCGCCAACTGGAAACTGAGGATCAATGCGGAAAATATGATCAACCAGATACTCACCAAACTGGTTCATCTCCTTAGTGAGCCGCATGCTATAGTCAGTAGTGAAGGCAGAAGAAGCCTTGTATTCAGACACTGCGACAGTCCTCTCCTCCGCCCGGCACCTAGCCTCCAACTTCCGCAACTCCTCAGAATGGAGTGAAGATGCAACCTCAGCCTCCCGGCGTAAGCTACCTACGGTAGTCTCAAGTAAGGACACTTGGTCCCTGAGCTCCTGCATCTTCAGATCAGATAAGCGCGCCTTCTCAGCAGCAGTGGCGAGCTCCGCCTTCAGGGAGACCTGGCTGTCCTCAAGGGTCTTCTTCTCGTCAGATAGCTCGAGCACGAGTGATGACATGTTCACCATGTCAGACATACCCTGATAATTTAAACAAGGGATGAGTAACCGAAAAACCAACCACATAAAAGTATAAAGAAGAAAGCAAGGAACAACTCACAGGTGCATAACGAGAGAGTACACCCTGAACGAAGCGCCGAGTCTCCCCAGGAGACTTAGGCTGAGCAGCACGATCGCCAGGAGGGATGGCACCGCGAAGTACACGGATGTCAACCTCAGGAGGCCGCAAAGAGGAGCCGCTATCAAGGTGGAACTCCTTCAAACTAGCGAACAGAGTCCACTCAGACCCAACGACATCCTCGTCAGTAAGACGTGCGAAGTCCTTCCGACTCAAAGCCGGAGGCCCACCTATACAAACGAAGCAAGTCAAAGGAAAATATAAACATAAAAGCATCAGTGATAAGGTAGAGATCGAACCTGATGACCGTGCCCTCGGCTGGGGGGCAGGGGAACCACCACCAACAGGTCGCTTCCCTTTATCAGTGTGGGAAGGCGCCTCTTCGACCACCATCTCTTTATCGCGAGACAGGGTCGGGGGACGAACAACAGGCGAAGGAGGATCCGCAGCTTTCTTCCTCTTGACAGCCGAGGCCCCGACCTCAGAGTCAGATCTCCGCGACTTGGACTTAGAAGGTCCAGAGTCTTTGCCTACGGAGACAACCCTCTCGGTCACCAAGGGAGATCGCCCTAGCAATGCAGGAAAATCAAGAGGAAGTATACCAGAGGCCCCAGCCTTCTTCCCAAGCATGGGGGATTTCTTCAGGGTAGAGCTAGAAGGAGCCTTCCTTTTGCTCAGATCGACCGGTGCTCCCTGCACGTTATAGGTTTTTCCGTGAAACCAACCTACAAAGGAAAAGCAGAAAGTAAATAAAGATGAGAAGACTAAGTAACATACCGAACCCCCGGAGTCAGGAGTCAAACTGATCCCTGCCTCATAAAGATCCGTCTCAGTCACTAAGGACACGGGGCAGTATGATCGGGTCCTGTTGCTCTCTTGAATGATCTTCATAGTCTCTAAATCAACAGGTGAAAACTCCCCGAAGGCAGGCCAACCATCCAACCGATCCTCATTCAAGACCGACCAAGTGACATATCGATCCGTGATGAAGAAATAATGCTTGGCCCAATGACTTGCCGAGTTGTCACTCCGGGCCACGAAGCGAAGAGAGGTATCCCACTCGACCCCACTCAACCCGAAATCAGCAAATCGGGAACCCTTGAGGGACGGATGGCGAGTTACGAAACTCGCAAAGCCTACTTTCCTCTGATATTGGAACCGGTAGAAGCATCGGAACAGAACCAGCGAATACTTCCAGGAGTACCAGTGAAACAACACCCGGAAGCCCACCCAGACGCGGAGGGCACTAGGAGCAAGGTTCACAGGAGAAATCCTAAAGAACCTACTCAACTCTACGAGATCGTCGCAGTAAGGCAGCCTCAACCCAAATCGAATCTGGGAGGGGTAACGACGACCTTCCCCCTAGGGGGCTCTGTCACCGTCTCGCGGGTATTCCCCAAGGAAGGGAGGAAAGGATATAGAGTCTCATCTAGGGGACAGATATCTCCTAAGGTAACGTGCTCATTGTAATCAGACCTAGTTAGGTGGTTCTCCGACAGAGCAGCGAGACCTAAGTCAAAGGTAGCAGGAAATCCCAAAGTCCGAATCAAGTTTCGACTAACACCCCAGCTCAGATCACAACACCAAGCTAATGATAGGAAAAGAAGTAATACGACGAAAAAGAAGAGAAAAGGAACTCACTCATCCTTCGGAGGATGTAACGCCTCTGTAGAGTCTGTGTGCGGGGACACCACCAGGAATACAGTACCTGCCACGGCATGACAAATGTCAAAACAAGAAAATTTCCGAAAACCGGGAGTACCCCAACACTCGGCCAACAACAACAACCAAAGATTCGAAAACACCCAACAAAGATAACAAACATGAGCCAAGGACACCACGATGACCAAATCGAACAATTTTGTCCGGACCTAAAGTCGGTTTTCGGGCAAAATTACCATTACGCCCTCCAACGGAAATCAACACACAAATGGCGACTCAACGTCAAATTCAAAACGGGGATAGTTTAATCGGACAAGAAACTATCTCCGGACGACCGGCCAAATTTTTTCCCCAAATCCACGACTATCTACGGCCATCCACGGCAATCCCACATTCAATCAAGTATCGGTAATCAAGTATCGGCAATTCAAAAATCAACATTTTACGCGATAACAGAAAGGAAAAGAATGGACCTTCGGAAAACCCGACCCGATGTGATAAACGGGTCCGGAATTCAAATTTTGACGTTGGCCGGAATCAGCCCCTCGCCGGAGCCCCAATTTTGTCGTCGCCGGAGTTGATTTCAGTCGCCCCACCGTCGCCGGAAAACACCTCGCGCCGCGCCGGAGCCGTCCCACCTCGCCGTCGCTCGCCCTCGCCGAACCAGACGTCGTCCCCGCCGGCAACGACCTCGCCGTCGTCCCGCTGTTCCTCCGCGCCGCCGCTAGCCGGGCTGTCGTCCCAGTCAGCCGCCGCCTTCGCCCGATGCCGGTGTCTCCCTTCCACCCGTGCTGGTCGAGATTTCTGGTCTCTCACCGGAAATTTCTGCCGGCCTCCTCCTTGGGTGTGCTCCAAATTCTTTCTTGCTCTCCAAGGGTGAGAAAAGAGGGAAAAGGATGGCTATGGTGACTAACTAAGGTATTTTCTTAACTCTCCTATATATTTGAAAGATGGTAGGGTTTTTTAAAGAGTTCTAATCACCACCCTCCATTTATTTTTAAGTGAGATCTAAGGGTTAAAGAAAAACCATCACTTTTACCCCCTTTAACTATGGCTAAGTATATCTCCACTCTAGGCTTATTCTTGAGCATCCCATACTTAGAAAAAATTTTAGGCCAAAATTAAATTTTTCTCCACTTAGGCAAAATCCCGGCATGAAATTGAAGCATAAGTCACTTAGTTGCATTCATATTGCATTCCTATGCGAGCATGTATTTTTTGAGTATACGCCTGTAGCAAGTATAGATTTATTACTCCCACCTCAGACGGACGCGTGCTTAGACACGTGTCCGTGCTACTCTGACGTTTACAATTCCTCTATCTCATAAGGCAGGGGGCAGAGTCAGAGGCACACATCCATGGGTAAGTAAGCATTCAGACAAGAAGGTAAAATCCCGGTTTCAAATTGCGCGTGTCATACCATCCTAAAATAGAGTCAATCAAGGGTCAGGCCATTGGTTGACTCGGGGGCATGTGATGGATATACGCCCAATTTGAACCCGTTGACTTCCGAATCGTCTTATTTTTATCACCCCGTTAATGATTGTAAATCGAAACTTCAACCCGAACACTTCGCGAGAACACCAACGGTCCGGACGAGGCCGAAGCGCTCGTCCGGCCGAGTCAGACTCACCTAGGTGAGGTTGGGTGGCCACACCCGACCTCCCCTAGGGGAGATCGGGTCAGCCAACCCGATCTCCCCTAGGGGAGATCGGGTGGACCAACCCGATCTCTCCTAGGGGAGATCGGGTCCACCAACCCGATCTCCCCTAGGAGAGATCGGGTCAGCCAACCCGATCTCCCCTAGGAGGGGTTGGGTGACCTCACCCAACCCCTACCCTTGGGGGTCGGATTTTCCTTCCCCCCAAGGGCCCCGGCACCACTCTTGGACTCCCATACTCGGTTTATTCCGCCAACCTTCTCCGTATCCTAAGGTCTTAATTATGTGTTTAAAGGCTAATTAACCGTGTTTAAAGGTTAACGATGTCATTAAGCCACCTTAATGACACCGTTGCCTATAAATACCACACCTCCACTATTCATTTGATCATCTTGGCAAGTTGGATAATTTTGCTCTGACATCTCTCTAGCTTTTATCTCTCTAAAACCGTACTGACTTAGGCATCGGAGAGGGTTCATCAGGCACCACCCCCCCCCCCTCTGTGCCTGGTATTGCCCCTTCTGCAGGGCGAGAGGAGAAGAGAAGCTAAGGAAGGAAGGACACAAGCTAGGACAACATAACCCGAGAGCACCAAACCCGTAATATCTCCAGTGAGGGACAAGACTTAGGTCGACCGTCTGTTGACCCGAGACTTTGGAACCTAACAAACGCCCACCAAGAGCGTATCTTTGGTCTAGCAGTACCGTACATACCATTTAAAGGGTATCCGAAGAGATCATTGCACCATACTAAGAAGGATCCCATGAGAAAATAATGGCAAAGTAAAGTTGTATAAAGAACACATAATGTTTTTTCTTGATGAGATAGCAGATATGGCATGAAGGAGAACACAAAAGAAGGATAACTGAAGGAAAACACAAAAGAAGGATAACTGAAGAAAGACACAAAAGAAGGATAAGTAAAGGAAACACACCAAGAGAAGAGTCCACGATCAAAGGAATACATACAAAAGCGTACGAAGTACCCATCAATAGGGAAGTGATCCACACTGCCAACAACACAATACGAAAAAGGAAAGCAACACAAAATCCTACAGCAATCCCAAAAGATACTCAACCCATCAAAGGGGAGGAAGAGTATGGTCGTATATACAAAGATAGAAAGATGTCAATACATCAACCAGAGCCCTCTGGGGAGTCCCCCTGACCCCCTGAGGTCGAACCACCAGCAGAGATAGAGGAAGAGGAGGAAGAGTCCGAAGTGTCAATATCCACAGGCGTAGCATCCACCTGTGCAGGGGCAGGCTTGCAGCAACAGCAGCCTGACCCCTAAGGACAGCCATGTAACCAGTAGCGTACGGTCCAAAATCACCCAGATCGCCAACCGGAAACTGAGGATCAATACGAAAAATATGGTCAACAAGATACTCGCCAAACTGGTTCATCTCCTGAGTAAGCCGCACACTGTAGTCAGCAGTAAAGGCAGAGGAAGCCTTGTACTCAGACACTGTGACAGTCCTCTCCTCTGCCCGGCACCTTGCCTCAAGTTTCCTCAACTCCTCAGAATGGAGTGAAGATGCGACCTCAGCCTCCCGGCGTAAGCTACCTACGGTAGTCTCAAGTAAAGACACTTGGTCCCTGAGCTTCTGCATCTTCAGATCGGACAGGCGTGCCTTCTCAGTGGCAGTGGCAAGCTCCGCCTTCAGGGATACCTGGCTGTCCTCAAGAGCCTTCTTCTCATCGGATAGCTCAAGCACAAGGGATGACATGTTCACCATGTCAGACATACCCTGAAAATTTAACAAGAGATGAGTAACTGGAAAAGCAACCACATGAAAGTAAAAAGGGGAAAGCGAGACACCACTCACAGGCACATAACGGGATAGTACACCCTGAACGAAACGCCGGGTCTCCCTAGGAGACTTAGGCTGAGCAGCACGATCACCAGGAGGGATGGCACCGCGAAGCACACGGATACCAACCTCCGGAGTGCGCAAGGAAGACCCGCTATCAAGGTGGAACTCCTTCAACCCAGCAAAAGTAGTCCACTCAGATATCCTCGTCAATAAGGCGCGTGAAATCCTTCCGACTCAAAGCCGGAGGCCCACCTATACAAACAAAGCAAGATAAAGAAAAATACAAACATATAAGCATCAGTGACATAGAGAAGATCGAACCTGACGACCGTGCCCTCGGCTGGGGGGCAGGGGATGGAGAACCAGTGACCACTCCACCATCACCAACAGGTCGCTTCCCCTTGTCAGCTCGAGAAGGCGCCTCTTCGGGTGCCAAACCTTCCCGTCGATGTGAGCTCTTGGGGAAGATCAACCACTATCTCTTTGTCACGAGATAGGGTCGGGGGACGAACACCAGGTGGAGGAGGATCTGAAGCTTTCTTCTTCTTGACAGCCGAGGCCCCGGCCTCAGAGTCGGACCTCCGTGACTTGGACTTAGAAGGTCCAGAGCCCTTGTCCACGGAGACAACCCTCTCGGTCACCAGGGGAGAGTTCCCTAGCAAAGCAAGAAAAACAAGGTGAGAAAAACACAAGTATACCATAAAGAGGCAAAGAGAAGGAAGTATACCAGAGGCCCCAGCAGTTTTCCCAAGCATAGGGGACTTCTTCAGAGTAGAGCTGGATGGAGCCCTCCTCTTGCTCAAATCGACCGGTGCTGCCTGCACGTTATACGTTTTCCCGTGAAACCAACCTACAAGGGAAAAGCAGAAAGTAAATGTAGATCAGAAGACTAAGTAACATACCGAACCCCCGGAGTGAGGAGTCAAACTGATCCCTGCCTCATAAAGATCTGTCTCGGTCACTAAGGATACGGGGCAGTAGGACTGGGTCCTGTTGCTCTCATAGATGGCCTTCATAGTCTCTAATAAATCCACAGAAGAGAACTCCCCAAAGGCAGGCCAGCCGTCTGACCGATCCTCATTCAAGACCGACCAAGTAACATATCGATCCGTAATGAAGAAATAATGTTTGGCCCAGTGGCTCGCCGAGTTATCGCTCCGGGCCACGAAGCGAAGAGAAGTATCCCACTCGACCCCGCTCAACCCGAAATCAGCAAATCGGGAATCTTTGAGGGACGGATGGCGAGTTACAAAACTCGTGAAGCCTACCTTCCTCTGATACTGGAATCGATAGAAGCATCGGAACAAGACCAGTGAGTACTTCCAGGAGTACCAGTGGCATAACACCCGGAAGCCCACCCAGACACGGATAGCACTAGGAGCAAGGTTCACAGGGGAGATCCTAAAGAACCTACTCAATTCTACAAGATCATCGCAATAAGGCAGCCGCAATCCAAATCGAATCTGGGAAGGATAAACAACAACCTTCCCCCTGGGGGGCTCTGTCATTGTCTGGCGGGTATTCCCCAAGGAAGGGAAGAAGGGATATAAAGGCTCATCTAAGGGGAAAATATCACCTAAAGTAACGTGCTCGTTATAGTCAGACCTAGTCAGGTAGTTCTCCGACAAAGCAGCGAGAAATTCCAAAGCTCGAATCAGGCTCCGACTAACACCCCGGCTCAGATTTCAACACTAAGCTAATGATAGGAAAGGAAGTAGTGCGACGAATAGAAAAGAAAGAGAAACTTACTCATCCTTCGAAGGATGTAACGCCTTTGCAGAGTTTGCGTACGGGGACACCACCACGAATACAGTACCTGCCACGGCATGACAGATGTCAAAACAAGAAAACTTCCGGAAAGACCAAGCATACCCCGACATCCGACAAACAACAAACAAAAAATCCAAAGGCATCCGTCAAAGGTAACAAACACGCGCCAAGGACACCCCAACGATGAAATCGGACAATCTTGCTAAAACCGAAAATCAGTTCCCGGGCAAAATTACAATTACGCCCCTCAACGGAAATCAACACACAAATGGCGCCTTGACATCAAATTTAAAACGGGAATAGTTCAATCGGACAAAAAACTATCTCCGGACGACCGGTCAAAATTTTTTCCCCAAATCGGCGGTTATCTACGGCAATCACATATTCAATCAAGCATCGGCAATCGAATATCGGCAATTCAAAAATCAACATTTTACACGGTAACGAGAAGGAAAAGAGTGGACCTTTGGAAAACCCGACCCGATGTGATAAACGGGTCCGGAATTCGAGTTTGAAAGTCGCCGGAAGTCAGCCCCTCGCCGGAGATCACCTTTCATCGCCGACGGAACCGAGCCGCACCGGAGCTCACTTATCCCGCCTCCGCCGTGACCCGCCGGAATCTCAGTCGCCGTCCTCCGCGCCGTCGACGTCACCGCCACGCCGCTGCTGCTTCGCAACCTCGCCAAGCACCGCCGTGAACTGAGGTCCGCTCCGCCCAGCCGGAATCGCGCCGTCGACCTCCGCTGGTCCTCCCGCCGCCTTCGCCCCGTGCCGGTGATCTCCCCTCGTCCGTGCTGGTCGGAATTCCTGGTCCCCCACCAGAATTTTGGCCGACCCCTCTCCCTTGGTGTGCAAGAATTCCTCCCTTGGTCTCCAAGTGTGAGGAAAAAAGAAAAAGATGACAATGGTGGCTAAGTGAGGTAATTTCTTTACTTCTCTATATATTTGAAAAGGTGTAGGGTTTTTTAAAGTGACATAATCACAACCCTCCATTTAAAATTAGAGGAGATCTAAGGGTTAAAGGAAAACTATCATCTTTACCTCCCTTAGACTATGGTTAGGCATATTTCCACTCAAGTTAACACCCCATGGGTTTATTTTTAAGCATCCCATACTTAGAAAAATTTTAGACTAAAATTAAAATTTTTCTCCATTTAGACTTACCCCGACATGAAATTGAAGCATTGTCTCGTTTAGCTGTATTCATATTACATCCCCACGCGAGCATATATTTTTCAAGTATACGCCCATGACGGGGATAGATTTATTATTTCCATCTCAGACGGACACGTGCTTGGACACGTGTCCGTGCTATTCTGACGTTTGCAATTCCTCTATCTTATAAGGCAGGGGGCAAGGTCAGAGACACACATCCATGGGTAAGTAAGTATTCCGACAAAAGGTAAAATCCCGGCTTCAAATTGCGCGTGTCATACCATCCTAAAATAGAGTCAATCAAGGGCTAGGCTATTGGTTGACTCGGGGGCATGTGATGGATATACGCCCAATTTGAACCCGTTGACTTCCGAATCGTTTTATTTTGATCACCCCGTTAATGATTGTAAATCGAAACTTCGACCCAAACACCCCGCGGAAACACCAACGGTCCGGACGAGGCCAAAATACTCATCCGGACCGAGGTAAACTCACCTAGGTGAGGTCGGGTGGCCATACCCGACCTCCCCTAGGGGAGATCGGGTGGACCAACCCGATCTCCCCTAGGGAGGGGTTGAGTGGCCACACCCAACCCCTACCCTTGGGGGTCGGATTTCCTCCCCCCAAGGGCCCCGACACCATTTTTCTGACTCCCATACTCGGTTTATTTCCGCCAACCTTCTCCGTGCCTTAAGGTCTTAATTACGTGATTAAGGGCTAATTAATTGTGTTTAAAGGCTAACGATGTCATTAAGTCACCTTAATGACACTGTTGCCTATAAATACAACTCTTCCACCATTCATTTGAACATCTTGGCAAAGTGCATAATTTAGCTCTGACATCTCTCTAGCTTTATCTCTCTACAAATACCGTACTGACTTAGGCATCGGAGAGGGTACATCAAGCACCACCCCCCCCTCCGTGCTTGGTATTGCCCCTCTTGCAGGGCGAGAAGAGAAGAGAAGGCGAAGGACAGAAAGATACGGGCTAGGACGACAAGACTCAAGAACACCGAATCCGCAACATCTCCAGTGAGGAATAAGGTTTAGGTCGACTGCCCGTTGACCTGAAACTTAGAATCTAACACTTTCCATGTTGACCCTTCATCCTGAAGATCTGAAGAGGGTTTTTCGCCGACATCCGTGAAAAGAGAGAAGACCTTTTCGTTCAATCGAAACATTTCTAGTGTTTACATCCTTGTTTCCACCGAGGCAGATGGAAAGGAATACTAAGCTGTAACATCGCATCGTTTCAATTGAAGTCTTCATCAACCCCTTTTTACCAAGGTCGAATGTATCACCATACATGCGTTCAGATCATCAAAGAACTTACTCCAATTCTTGGGGAAACAAATTATCACATTCATTTCTCATTGTCAAAATCATACAGATTACTATATTCATCCGTAGTTGTCTCTCCACTTTTCGGAATCGTAGTGGAGATTTCAACACACACTCCAATTTTACTCATCATAATTAATACCATCAAGATTGCGAGTAATATCGAATCGCACTAATTGAGCCAACTCTCACATTGATGATTATGCAAATTAGGAAGACAATAACAGTTCAACAGAATTGCAAACATCGGATTATATATTAAGATGGAACACAACAAATTGTGATCCCTCAGTCATCTAGACCAAACCGACCGCCAGTAAACCGAGGGAAGGGGTACATGAAAAAAGTTCACACTACGTCATGTTCAATCTAATAAATCAATCTTTTGAAAACGGTTATCAATTGCAAATTACCGGAACATGAATTTTCAAATAAGCATACCTGATCTTGGCTTTTCCATGGCCCATTTTGATTTTGTAAAATTATCCGATAAGTTACGCTTGCATAATACTATATCACGCCATAAACATCGAACAAACCAAAACAACATGCTTACGCGTCATGCGTCTAATGTTCCTTAGCATATATAATTCTACGTAAAGTAAATTATCACATGCTTTCTATCCTTGAACATCCTAGCATACGTGTCAAAACATGCAACATCCGCACAAATCATGCATAATTGGCGACTGGAATTTTTAGTTTTAAAACGTTTTGAAAATATTAGGGGCTGCTTTGCAATTCATGCTTACAGTCAATCATGCGACATTTCTAGACATGGATTCTAGGCACTTTCAATCAGCATAGCATGTCTATCATATTGCGCAATACATATATTTAAATCCCAGAGCTCAATGCTCGCAATTAATATCTAGCTAACTTGACTGAGTCAAGACGACAATTCTAATATATATGTAGCAGAAAGTAAACAATTGCAATCCAGCCCACTAATTTATTCCATTCCCAAAAACACGGATATCAGAGATCCATCCCCATAATCGAAACTAGGTATTAGGGTTTTAACCGAAAAACGTGTTAAAACGCAAACCCTAAGAGCACTGTTTAGGTTAAATTTAAAGTTCGAAAACATTTTGGATTTAAAATTTGACATCCTATATTGAACATTTTAAAAAAATTCCGAGAAATTTAAAAAGTCTGGTTCTGTCCAATTTAAAATCCGGTTTAAGTCGGTCTGATTTTAAAAATCCGGTTTGGTCCAAACGGTTCAATAAAATAAGATTGTGGTTCGGTTTATCACTCAAAACCGGTCAGGTTAGGTTCATTTTATGTACCTTGGCCCGACCCGATCCGACTAGGTCGACCGGATTAAGAAAACCCGGATTGGTTTTTACCTGTTCTGGTTTAGCAATTGGACCGGCCTATAAACCCTAGGGTTCGGCCGAAATATGTCTTGTGAGCTAAGTCGGGTTTTAAATTCAACTAAAAACTTAACTTAGCCACCAAGAAATATTAATTATTTAAATAATTTCCAATATTGCTAATATATATATAATTCGGCATATTTAAATATATATATATATATATATATATATATATATATATATATATATATATTGTCAAGATTCTATCTATAAGATGTAAATCAATCAACAATAGATATATATATATATATATATACATAAAATATTCGGCATACACAGATACATATATATATATATATATATATATAATTATTATTGTCAAATATATCTTTAGGGATTAAAATATGTTAACAATATATTTTCTTAATCTTTATTGTAACTAAATCTATCAATATACATTATCCCTATCTTTATATATATGTATATATCTTTATACCAATATAAAATGTGAGAGTTGTCCTCACCCCCAATAGGTACCTTTGAACATTTTTTATTTTTATTATTAATATTATATATAATATTTATTTCCTATATTTTTTTATAAAATTGATGATTTATTCCTTATTATCTTTGAGACCCATCTATTAATCTTTACTAAACCAATCATTTAGTTAAATTTTGTTATTTTTATTTTTAATTTCGCTTAATTGGCATGTCACTGTATTTATTATTAGTTTTTCAATTCAATATACTTATCAATTAGAGTCAGCCTTAACATATGATATGCATTCAATATGTGCACATGTTGGGGCATGCATTTTTCCATTCACCATATCACAGATTTAGGGGTGTTCCGCCTGTTGACATTTTTGTATTATATAAATCAGTCACTTGACAACTCATATAACATATCAAAATATGGATCAAATGTGGTTCTTTAAGTTTGACTTTATATATAACATTTACTCAATGTTCAATATTTATTGACACGAACTATTGATTTAGTTATTGTGTTTGTAAATTTAATCATATTAGGTATATCCTAATTAGTAGTAGAATAATTAGTTAAGGTGATTTCAAGTATAATCTTCAGACATTAGTGATTTAAAAAATTGATGATTTAGTCCCTACTATATTTGGGTATTGCTAAAAAAATCATTAGTTAAATTACATTAATTTTTTTACTAAGGTCGCTTAACTTACATGTTACATCAATTATCACTAACTTCTTAATGCAATATATACCTATAAATTTGAGTCGCCCACAAAGTATGATAGGTACGCAACTCGTACAAACTTCGAGTACATGTTGAGGTTTTTTGTATCACATAGATCAGTCACTTTTCAAATCATATAAAGTGTCAAAATATGGGTCAACCATGGTTCTTGAATTTTGACATTTTACGGATAACATGTTACTCATCGTCCAACATTTAAGGTCTTGAACTATTAAGTTAGTTCTTTCGTCTGTCAAATTAATCAAATCGTGTGCAACCTAATTAGTAGTTAAATAAGTAATTGATGTAAAGTCAAGTATAAAATTTATATTTTAATTAATTGAATTTTCCTAGCGTTAAATCAACTTTTGTTGGTATTATGGTATAAAATTGCATGAAAAGTGTATAGTTACGTTTGTATAGGTCAAACTGCTCCACCGATGACTCTAAGTGCCTAAGTACAGGTTTACATTCTTCACTTCCCAAGCTGAGGAGTTAGATACAACTTTGTTGTTATAACCCACGTCATGCACGATCCAACTAATTATTAGTTCTAACCGTAAAAATATATACGTGTAAGGCTAAATTAGTACCGTAATTGAAAACGATAGTTAATTTGTACCTAGTTATCATCTTCTATTTTCTTTATTTTTTTTAATTACATTGTGTCATTCTTCTCAATCACACAGATTCGTTTCTCGCAACCACTCAACTTGTCCATGTATTACCTAAATATTACCTGTTAGGTTATAAAGTCTAGGTCAACGGGTCGTCAATCTAGAATTTATCTCCCACTAATGAAATGTCGGGTTCAGTGCTCCTAGGACTAGTCGTTCTGATCCGTGTCCTTATACTCTCTTGGGGTAGTCGTTCTGATATATGTCCTTCTCTTCTCTCCTTCTGACCTCCTTTCCTTCTCTCCTTCTGACCTCCTTTCCTTCTCTCCTTCTGACCTCCTTTCCTTCTCTCCTTCTGACCTCCTTTCCTTCTCTCCTTCTGACCTCCTTTCCTTCTCTCCTTCTGACCTCCTGAGGCTTGTCCTACTGCTCTATGCTCCTCTGCTTCCTTGGCTCTCTTCTCCTTGCTACCCTGCAAGAGGGGCAATACCAGGCACAGAGGGGGGGGGGGTGGTGCCTGATGAACCCTCTCCGATGCCTAAGTCAGTACGGTTTTTAGAGAGATAAAGCTAGAGAGATGTCAGAGCAAAATTGTGCAACTTGCCAAGATGATCAAATGAATAGTGGAGGTGGGGTATTTATAGGCAACGGTGTCATTAAGGTAGCTTAATGACATCGTTAACCTTTAAACACAATTAATTATCCTTTAAACACGTAATTAAGACCTTAGGGTACGGAGAAGGTTGGCGGAAATAAACCGAGTATGGGAGTCGCAAAATGGTGCCGGGGCCCTTGGGGCGGATGAAAAATCCGACCCCTAAGGGTAGGGACCGGGTGTCGGAACCCTCGGGGTCGGATCGAGGATCCGACCCCGAGGACTTGGGATCGGGTGAATGGGCCCGGTCAAACAAGTTTGACCGGGTGAGGGGGGTCTCCCAGTCAAACCAAGTTTGACTGGGAGCCCCCCTCCCTCTCCCCTTCCACCCGATCTCTCAATAGAGAGATCGGGTGGGGGGACCCGATCTCTCAGTTGAGAGATCGGGTGGGGGGACCCGATCTCTCAACTGAGAGATCGGGTGGGAGAGGCCCCCTCCCAGTCAAACTTTTGACTGGGAGCCTCTCCCTCCTCCCAATCTCTCAACTGAGAGATTGGGAGGGGGCCACCTCCCAATCTCTCTTACGAGAGATTGGGAGGGTCTCCACCCGGTCAAACCAAGGTTTGACCGGGTGCTCCCACCCAGTCAAACCTTGGTTTGACCGGGTTCACCCACCCGGTCAAACCTTGGTTTGACCGGGTTCACCCACCCGGTCAAACCATGGTTTGACCGGGTTCACCCACCCGGTCAAACCATGGTTTGACCGGGTCGGAAAATTCGGAAGTTTGGGGCTGGCGCGTTTTTTCTGGTTCGGACCGTTTCTTTTTGTGGGTAACATACTTGGGCCAAAAGTTTCGATTTACAATCATAAATGGGACGGTAAAAATACAACGGTTCGGAAGTCAACGGGTTCAAATTGGGCGTATATCCATCACATGCCCCCGAGTCAACCAATGGCCTAACCCTTGATTGACTCTATTTTAGGATGGTATGACACGCGCAATTTGAAACCGGGATTTTACCTTCTTTGTCTGAATGCCTGCTTACCCTTAGATGTGTGCCTCTGACCCTGCCCCCCTGTCTACTGAGATAGAGGAATTGTAAACGTCAGAGTAGTACGGACGTGTGCCTAGACACGCGTCCGTCTGAGGTGGGAGTAATAAACTTATCTCTGCTACGGGTGTATACTCAAAGAATACATGTTCACATAGGAATGCAATATGAATGCAACTAAGTGACTTATGCTTCAATTTCATGCCGGGATAAGTCTAAGTGAAGAAAAATTTCAATTTTGGTCCAAAATTTTTCTAAGTATGGGATACTAGAAAATATGCCTATAGGATGTTAACTAGGAGTGAACATGGACATATCATGAACATGAGGATGTGTACTAGCATACCTGCAAGTAGGAACATAAGGATGAGAGTGAGTGGAGACATGCTGAGGGTGGGGACTCTGCCACTCAATGGGACATAATGTTCCGCCTCCCTTGTACTAGCATGAGCATTGTCCATTAACCTCGACCTTCGGCATGTGTATCATTTTTCCTTCATTCGTTGGAACGTGTGTATAGCTCTTGACCTTTACCCTGCAATTTGTTCCCCATAAAAGTGAGGGTGATAAAGCTTACAAGCTTTCTTCTTACCGCCGCGAGCGAAGGGGTCTATTGACATGTGTTAAGGGTTGACCCTTCCTTCGGATGTGCTGGAGCGTTGCTCCATTTGGGGAAACTAAAAGTTCGCCCTCTTCCCTTAGTGTTAAGGTTGCCCCCGTAGTAGGCGTATCTCGCCCCTCCATGGGTAAGGGTTGATCTTTGTGTTGGTTGCTTGTATAGATGACTCACTTTTGGGAAGCTTTCTTCTTCAGACAGGGAGACCGTTGAATCAGATGAGAGGGAAGGACCCTCTAGTTCTGCTTATCAGACCAAGAAATTTTCTAAGTCAGGGGTGGCTGCTAATGCTTCCAGTATGTTCTTTTTCCCTTCTCTTTTCTTTGTGATATACTTATGATTGTTCTCATGCTGCTTCCTTCTTGTTGTTAGAGCGTTCTTCCCTGGTTACCGAATGGTTCTTGTGGTGGGTGAGAGTTCAAGTCAATCTAAATCCGAGGCGCGGAAACCTGACTCTGAGGTCGGGCCCTCGGCTGCCAAGGAGAAGGAAACCGCGAGAGGCTCTCCTTCAAGTGCCCCCTTGCTGACTCCCTCCCCTGATAAGGAGGTAGTGGTTGAAGAGGCGACCTCTTTGCTAGACAAAAGGAAACAACCTGTGGCTGGCGATAGGGTGATCATAGGTCTTGATGTCTCTTCTATATCCCCTGCCCCCCAGCCGAGGGGCCGAGTCTCAAGTTTATTTCATCTTCATGTAGATTTGACGACTTTTGAAAGTGTTTTTGTATTTCCTATGGGTTATGTTATTAACCTCTGCGTTGAAGATTTTTCTTTCGGTGATGGGTGTGATCATCACCTTTCACTGAGGGTCATTTCTCTTGCCATGGCTCTGATTAAGATAGCGAATTCTTGCTTTGGAGTTTGGTGGAGACTGCTCTTGAATTAGCCTCTACTAGTGTCGTAGTTGTGATCGTTGTGGGGATCGTTTTGTTATATGCCCTCAATAGTGCTTGTCGTGATTCTTTGCTTCATGATTGATTTCGTGAGATATGGAGGTTATCTTCATAATGAGGACGTCTCCTTCCTGGTATCACTCAGTGGGTTGAAATATAAGTGTCTCCCTTTGATGAGCGTACGAAGGGTGTTGTTTTTCCTTTTTCTTGAACTTCCTCCTAAGGCCAGGCGTAGCCTTTTGATGTTCGTTGTCGGGATGGTGTCTTTACAATGCATGTCTTTGACAGATGTTTTATGATGTCCCGTCATGATAATCACTTCGGGATATGTGGACATGATAGGTACTTCGTGATGTGTCGGAGTGCTAGCCCTTTGTAGTGTGTGGACATGATAGCCACTTCAAGATATGTGGACATGATAGCCACTTCAAGATATGTGGACATGATAGCCACTTCAGGGTATGTGGACATGATAGCCACTTCAGGGTATGTGGACATGATAGCCACTTCAGGGTATGTGGACATGATAGCCACTTCAGGGTATGTGGACATGATAGCCACATCACGATGTATGGTGTTGTGCTTTAGTATTCCTTTCTCGTTGGAGAGCCTTTATTGCTATAGTTGCCTTATGTTTAGGCTATGTTTGTTGGGTTAGGTCCCGATGTCTCGTCTTGTCGGATGTTGTATCCTTTATGCTCTTTAGATGTCTCCTTCATGAGTTGTGCTTGACGATGTTCAAGTCTGATACGAGCATAGGTCACGCGAGGGCGACATGTATGACAATAACATTTGTCGGAGGTTGGTTTGTGTGGCTTGTAAGGCAATTCTCTTCTTGATGGGTCGAGCTTATTTTGAGAGCCTTGAACTTTGGATTTCATGTCTTTGCTATCCTTCTTGGTGGTGTTGGGTTCCTTTGAGATACTTCTCTTGACTTGTGATATGGATGGTAGGATAACTCGTTACTTTTCATGATAACCTCTTGTGCTTCTGTATATGATCCTTTGGTCATGGACTCTTCTCTTGGTGTGTTTCCTTTACTTGTCTTTCTTTCGTGCTTTCCTTCATGTCATACCTGTCATTTCATAAAGAAAAAACATTACTTGTTCTTCACATTACTTTACTTAGAAATTTCTTTCTCATGGTATCCTTCTAAGCATGGTATCCTTCTAAGCATGGTGTGATGATCTCTTCTGATACCCCTTACACGGTATACGTTGTACTGTTAGACCAAAGATACGCTCTTGGTGGGCGTCGAAATCTGTTCACGAGACAGGCTCTCGGACGGCACTTAACGTTTCACAGGATAGGCTCCCGGAGGGCACAGGTTAGTCCACCGATACCTTCTTGACGGGTGTCAAATCTGTTCACGAGACAGGCTCTCGGACGGCACTTAACGTTTCACAGGATAGGCTCCCGGAGGGCACAGGTTAGTCCACCGATACCTTCTTGACGGGTGTCAAATCTGTTCACGAGACAGGCTCTCGGACGGCACTTAACGTTTCACAGGATAGGCTCCCGGAGGGCACAGGTTAGTCCACCGATACCTTCTTGACGGGTGTCAAATCTGTTCACGAGACAGGCTCTCGGACGGCACTTAACGTTTCACAGGATAGGCTCCCGGAGGGCTCAGGTTAGACCAAAGATACGCTCCTGGTGGGCGTCGAACTGGTAGTTTGAAATCTACCTCAAGATACGCTCTTGGGGGCGTCGAACTGGTAGTGTTTTTTCTACCTCAAGATACGCTCTTGGGGGCGTCGAATCTGGTAGGTTGCAAATCTACCTCAAGATACGCTCCTGGGGGCGTCGAATTCGTAGTTTTTGGAAACCACTCTCAAGATACGCTCTTGGTGCGTCGAAGGTCGTAGTGTATAAACTACTCTCAAGATACGCTCTTGGGGGCGTCGAAGGTCGTAGTATGAACACTACTCTCAAGATACGCTCTTGGGGGCGTCGAAATTCGTAGTTTTTGGAAACCACTCTCAAGATACGCTCTTGGTGCGTCGAAGGTCGTAGTGTATAAACTACTCTCAAGATACGCTCTTGGGGGCGTCGAAGGTCGTAGTATGAACACTACTCTCAAGATACGCTCTTGGGGGCGTCGAAGGTTGTAGTGTATAAACTACTCTCAAGATACGCTCTTGGGGGCGTCGAATCTGTTCGCGGGATAGGCTCCCGGAGGGCACAGGGTTCGTAGTTTTAGAACTACTCTCAAGATACGCTCTTGGGGGCGTCGAATGTGTTCGCGGGATTGGCTCCCGGAGGGCTCATAATGTTACCATATCTTGTGTACGCTTTTCCTTCAATATGGGAGATCACCTCTCGAGGGCGATGTTTGTGTGTTGCCAACTTAGGACGAGTTCGTATAGGGAATTGATGATGTTTTCCTCTATGTGACCTCTTCTAGGAGGAGTGGTATTGCATGTGATTGTGATCTTCTGCCTCTAATCTCTTCTTTTACACTTAGGTGGACTACCAAGCACTTATTCGTTTGGTGCCCCCCAAGTTGCTTGGTGGTCACACCGCCTTTCATATTTGGCCGTTGAAGGCCCCTCGTTCATTTTCTTGGTTGGGTACCCCTTATGCTCGGGGCTCCCTTGTCTGCTTCTTTGAATGCGATGAGTGTCCCTTGTAGGATTTACTCTTTCTCATGCTTGCTTGTTTCTCATGCTCCTCCCACCTTGAATCTTGGTTATAGACTTCTTTTGAATTAGGATTTGAACCTAAAAAGGACGTTTTCCTTTAGGTTCGCCGGTGATGTTCCCTGATTTTCCATGGGTTTGCCCTCGTATTGGCTATTCCTTGTTGGATAACTTCATTAGAGGCTTCATTTGTATTGCGTACGTATACGTGTTTGAGGTGTGTTGAGCTGACAAGTCTCTCCTTTTTTGTTTTGTCATAACCTTCATTCATCATGTATTCGGCGTATGGCTTTAAAGGCGGGATATTTTTCTAGTGCCCCTTTTATCGTGGCTCTCCTCTTGATGGGATGCCAGAGTCAAATGTCTTATCATTTGCAGACAGGGTGGTTGATCGGGATGTGCGTCTAGTGTGAAGGTCGATCTTGAAACCTTACTCCCCAAGCTTTTGAGCTCTTCTTTAGTTGATCTGGTAGAACTATTATCCTGCCCTAAGGCTCTTGATAGGAGATGTATCTCATTTTCACACTCTAGTTGTTGCACTATCTCTTTTGCTAATCTTGCATCTCTAGAGTTTCTCTCTTGGTGCATGACTTCAATGACCGAATTTTCTACCGATGTTTGTTTTGTTAGGACTTGTATCCTTGGCTGCCTTTCTTTCTTGTGCGACGGCGAGGGAGTGTTTATGAACACTCAAATGTGTCGTACTTGATAGAGGTATGCGCCTAATATTTATGGCGCTGTCTTGAATCTTCGTGTACCTATCTTTGATGAACATGTTATTCATTGCATATATAATACGGAGTCCAAGGATCTCCGGGTTAGGATCATATTTTGAGAACAGAGACATAGTCATCTATTAGATGACCTCTTTATCTACGGAGTTAATTTTTGCAAGGATAAATGCAAGGATACTTGTAAGGATACTTGTAAGGATACTTGTAAGGATATGTGTTCCATCTTTTTCCTGGTTCATTTGCAGTGCCGTGTCCCTAATGGGTGTGTTGATGTTCTGACCACCTTTACTAGTAGGGGGTCCCTTGGTATTAGGTATGCCTGACTCTTCTCTAGTATCATCAATGGTTGGTCATGGGAGATGTCTGACGGACTCCCTTCATGTACTATGGTTCTCTTCATGTCAAAGTTGGTGATTCCCTCTCTTATGACTAACATATCCTTGTGTGGAAATACTATGTTTTCCATATCCTCTTTTTTTTTTTTTTTTTTTTTTTTTTTTTAAAAGCTTGATGATGGTGTCACCGTTCTTCCTTTGCTAGGCTTGGTGTCCTTGA
Source organism: Clarkia xantiana subsp. parviflora (assembly GCA_036873135.1). NCBI lineage: Eukaryota > Viridiplantae > Streptophyta > Magnoliopsida > Myrtales > Onagraceae > Clarkia > Clarkia xantiana. The sequence continues at coordinate 11,552,924 of JAPTYO010000001.1, read as the reverse complement.
GGGTTTTTGATGGAAGTGTATTCCATTACCTTGGATGAGCTTTCTAAGTGTAGTTGTGTCTCCTGGCTATTTTGTGAAATCATAAAGATCCGCTGGAGGTGTTTGCCTTTGATGGTGGGTGTTGCCCATGTGATATGGTTTCCTCTATTTTTGGAGGGATGTGTTCGCGGCTACTCCTTCTTGTGCTGATGGGCGTTTGTGGGGAGGGCATGTTGTGACTGGTGCCCCCCTTGCATACCAATGCCAGATGGGATCCTTTGACGGGCTTGGCCCTAGGATGCTTAGTGGAAGGTTGTAGTAGGGGTAATCATTTGTGACCTTCATGGTAGTTCCTCTATAGGATGTTGGGAGTGCTCAACTTATTTTTGTAACTGAGCCTTCCATCTTGTGATCTTTCCCAGAAACTTGACCTTATAGGTGTTCTTTGGGATTGAGGAATCTGTTGCTTGTGCATCTCTTGATTGGCGACGGCCTTTTACTGATTCTTCTAGTGGTCCACCTGTGTATATATATATCACGGAGCCCGAAGGCGTCCGGTATGGTTATTCTTGGAAAACATGTTGATATCAAGTATCAAAATCTACCCCTTTTAGGGAGTTGACTTGTTATGCAGTTAAATTAAATAAGAGGATATGGGAAGGATATGGTAGTGGGGGTGTTGATATCCCCTGCTTCCTTGGTAATGTAACTGTCTTCCTCCATTAGTCTGTGTGTATTCCTTCCACTTGAGGAATATGATGTCGCATCCTTGCAAGGCGGACTAGGTGGAGGTGTATCCTTCATGTATGCTATGTGTGGTCTCACTCTACTATGTCTCTCCATGAGACTTCCCATTGTAGTAGCTATGTGCTGATGTGGTGTGGTACTCTATTAGTTCCCTGTTCAAATCCTTGTCTTTTCAACTCCTCTTCTGTCCTAGGAGGACATGTGCCAAGGATTGTCATGCACAAGGGGTTTGGACCTGTCGTGCTGTATCATGGGTAGGTGGTTGCTTTATTGTGTTGTTGGGACTATGTCCCTCCCTTTGAGCTTTCCTTGGTATGTCCCTTAGGCATGTCTGTGGTGATACGGACTGTATGTGTACATTGCCATGGTTGATGTTGGAACTCCTATATCCTTGTTGGTCTGGCATGTATGTCCTCCCTTAGTGCGGTATATGTCCCTGTTGGGGTACTTGGTTGAATCCATGCCTCCTTGGAGGTCTTGCCTGTCTATCTGCCCCCAGAGGTGTGTATGCCCTGGCATCCTGCTGTGTCTGTTGCTGCCTTGGAGGCACAGACTGCTGCCTTCCCTCTGGGGGTGGCCTTTGGTTGTCTCTCCTTTGTTCTTCTCACTGCCCTGTTCGAGGGTGCAAGTGGTGTTCTTCTTCTGGGACTTGTTCTTCCTCATGAACTTCTTCTTCTTCATGCTGGTGTTGCCTTCTCTGCCTGTTCCTCAGGGTCTCCCTATAAGCTAGCAGCTCATCCAATGCGTGCATCAACCTCGGAGTCACTGTCTGTGCTCCTTGCGAGTATGTGGGCCTTATGTTGGTTGTGTGGGCACGATTGTCGTTCCTTTGAGTCATTATTTCATATGGATACCCTTGAGGTTGTGCCTCATAGTAGTACCCCTGTGGAGGTGCCGTGTATTGGGATGGCACTCCTTGTTGCCCCCTGTCCCTGTGGCTTCCTAGTCAATGGAGTTGGAGCTGTGGAAGCCTCCTCCCTGCTTGTTAGGTTGGGGTGCCTGTGGGGCTATCTGAGGCTCTGGTGTGCAGGCTGTTTCTCTGGGTTAGGCTGCCTTGCTGGAGGTATAGGATGTCTTTCTTGCCTATTGCCCCCAGGTGGGCGATTATCTCTAGACACTAAGTTGTTCGTCTTCGCTCTCGTGATTGTCAGGCTTTCTGTTCGAAGCCCACGGACGGCGCCAAGTGTTAGGTTATAAAGTCTAGGTCAACGGGTCGTCAATCTAGAATTTATCTCCCACTAATGAAATGTCGGGTTCAGTGCTCCTAGGACTAGTCGTTCTGATCCGTGTCCTTATACTCTCTTGGGGTAGTCGTTCTGATATATGTCCTTCTCTTCTCTCCTTCTGACCTCCTTTCCTTCTCTCCTTCTGACCTCCTTTCCTTCTCTCCTTCTGACCTCCTTTCCTTCTCTCCTTCTGACCTCCTTTCCTTCTCTCCTTCTGACCTCCTTTCCTTCTCTCCTTCTGACCTCCTGAGGCTTGTCCTACTGCTCTATGCTCCTCTGCTTCCTTGGCTCTCTTCTCCTTGCTACCCTGCAAGAGGGGCAATACCAGGCACAGAGGGGGGGGGGTGGTGCCTGATGAACCCTCTCCGATGCCTAAGTCAGTACGGTTTTTAGAGAGATAAAGCTAGAGAGATGTCAGAGCAAAATTGTGCAACTTGCCAAGATGATCAAATGAATAGTGGAGGTGGGGTATTTATAGGCAACGGTGTCATTAAGGTAGCTTAATGACATCGTTAACCTTTAAACACAATTAATTATCCTTTAAACACGTAATTAAGACCTTAGGGTACGGAGAAGGTTGGCGGAAATAAACCGAGTATGGGAGTCGCAAAATGGTGCCGGGGCCCTTGGGGCGGATGAAAAATCCGACCCCTAAGGGTAGGGACCGGGTGTCGGAACCCTCGGGGTCGGATCGAGGATCCGACCCCGAGGACTTGGGATCGGGTGAATGGGCCCGGTCAAACAAGTTTGACCGGGTGAGGGGGGTCTCCCAGTCAAACCAAGTTTGACTGGGAGCCCCCCTCCCTCTCCCCTTCCACCCGATCTCTCAATAGAGAGATCGGGTGGGGGGACCCGATCTCTCAGTTGAGAGATCGGGTGGGGGGACCCGATCTCTCAACTGAGAGATCGGGTGGGAGAGGCCCCCTCCCAGTCAAACTTTTGACTGGGAGCCTCTCCCTCCTCCCAATCTCTCAACTGAGAGATTGGGAGGGGGCCACCTCCCAATCTCTCTTACGAGAGATTGGGAGGGTCTCCACCCGGTCAAACCAAGGTTTGACCGGGTGCTCCCACCCAGTCAAACCTTGGTTTGACCGGGTTCACCCACCCGGTCAAACCTTGGTTTGACCGGGTTCACCCACCCGGTCAAACCATGGTTTGACCGGGTTCACCCACCCGGTCAAACCATGGTTTGACCGGGTCGGAAAATTCGGAAGTTTGGGGCTGGCGCGTTTTTTCTGGTTCGGACCGTTTCTTTTTGTGGGTAACATACTTGGGCCAAAAGTTTCGATTTACAATCATAAATGGGACGGTAAAAATACAACGGTTCGGAAGTCAACGGGTTCAAATTGGGCGTATATCCATCATTACCACTTTAGAAAATTTAAGATAAATTATGAATCTTAAAACCTAGACGACCGATACGCGTGCAACGCACGCGTTAATAACTAGTATATATATATAGTTAATATCCTTTACAATATTATATTATTAACCTATCCATATTTCCCAACTTATAGATATATAGTTACCTATTAATAAGATTTAAAAATGGCAACCTATATCAATTATAATTGGTGCCGAATTTTTAATTACTTGGTGACCGTGAAAATTAATTTTTTTTACCTAAAATACCCCTAGGGTTTTCGGCACAAACATGCAAAGTTGGAAAAGTTCAATTTTAAGATCAAATCCTAACTTGATGATTAATCCAAAGTATGTTCTTGATAAAACTCATGGTGTTCTTGAACATCATGAACATCAATCTTAAATTTGAACATGAAAATTAGGTTTTGATCTATAAAAACATGTATATTTCGAAATTTTTATGTTTTTAAAGATCAAACACATGAAGTTTACTTAAAAATTTCGGATTACTCATGGTGTTCATGAACATAAAAATTTCAGATTTTTTTCAAAAACTCAAGAACATCAGTTTATAAAAATTTAAAGAACTCCTAACCATGCTCTGATACCACTGTTGGATTACGGAGACGTAATACTACAGAATGCTAAACGTGTAAATGCAAGTAATCTAACTACGCAGCGGAATAGTGTACACATACCTTTTAGCTTTTCTGCCCAAGAACGTCGTGGAAGGAGTTCTGATCCTCCGGTCGGAACCACGTACAAGTTCTTCGCAAGAAGAAGTCCTACGCGGTGTAAGCTCCAGTACAAAGCCTCTGATCGATTCTTCAACGGGGATAGAACCTCGGACTAAGATGTGCACCGAAAATCACTACTAAGGGGGTGAGAGGGTTTCTCTCAAGTTCCTCAATGGAGGTACTTATTATTAGATTGATGTCTAAACCTCTTAGGTGAGTCCCTTATATATAGGATTGGTGGAGTGGACAAAAGTCCACTCAAACCAATGTGGGACAAGATTCGGCCGAACCATGCTATTAAAGAGGGAGGCCCAATTTTGGGCCTCCCATGTCAATTAGGGTTTGGGTATGGCCGAATAACCCTAATGTGACATTACCTAATTAACATAGATAATTTCCTTAGCATTAACGGGCTACCAATTACGGCGCCACGTCACCATATGCTAACAACGAATCTGTTTCCTACGATTTCCTCGTGGAATCTGCGGTACCATTACCGAGACGACTGTTTAAGACCGTAGATGGACCTTTGGAGTTTACAAACTTTACGTTCGTTACCAGGAGTAATGAAACCCTCTGGTTGCTCCATGTAGATCTCTTCCTCCAGGTTTCCGTGGAGGAATGCGGTCCTAGCATTCATTTGGTGAACTTCGGGAATGAGACTTGCGACCAGGACCATTAATGGCCCTAACCGTGGTTTCACGCACAGTCAGTGAGTTTCTCTTATCAAAGTCCACTCCGTGAATTGGGTAAGTCCTTTCGCAATAAGTCGGGTTGTTCGACCTTTTTTTTCATAAGTGGTAAGCCTTACTTCAGGGCTCACCTTATCCTTGCGATCCTGGGTTTGCAGGTAAATCAACTATAGACTATAATGGATTTCATTTAGGCGATGTCTCTCATTTATTATTTTCCTCCATTTCTCCACTTGAGGTCTTTCCAATGCTTGTCAACAGTTTTATATCTGACTTAATAGGATACTTGCTTTTGACTTTCGTCTAGGCATTGCGAGTCCCATTTATTAGTCTGATCTTTTCTACCACTCGGAATTATGCTTCTTATCGTAGCATCATTTCTGTCGGGAACGATCCTCCCACTCGGAGCAATGCTTCTTTTCGGAGCATTGTCTCTATTGGGAACAAGAGCAGTGCTAGAACCTTGACTTGCAACTTCCTTATGACAACCTCTTGGTCTCGGGGTTTTACTTCCGAGATGCATTCCTTGATCACTAGGATCTGGAACCAAGTATGGTTGGTTCACTCCCACTAGAAACAATGGGTATTTTAGGTAGTTGTGTCATTCCTGGTTTAGCTATATGACCATCAGGTTCAACTTGATTCGTCTCAACAGCAACAGTGATTACGTGTGGTAGGGTTTATTCCTTCCACAAGATTTACTATGAAAATGTTCCCATTCTCATTTACCATGTCATTCAATTGAGTTACTGGTTCAAATCTCTCCCACTCAAATTAAGTGGGACCTGATTGTCATCGTTATTCTGCTCCGTTTTGATCATGACTACGTTGATTGAAACTGTTCATGCATATTGAAAATTCACCATCTTAGTGATGTAATGTCTCATGTTCAACCACGGCACCATTTTATAAATCAAGCTGTAAAAAGGTACTTTCTAAGAGTAACTGACTTACTCTTGTCCCAAATACGTGTTTATTACGTAAATTGATGTCGCATGGTGATATGATTTAACTCATTATCACCCTTCAGCTATAATGGCGACGTACTTTACCGATATCAATGGAACACAATTTTACAAAAATGTGAATCACTTTCCATCATCCCATAGGGAACAGCTGATTAAGTGATTCTAACATTATGTTTATAAACTATGCATAAGAAGTGTGTGAATTGATTTGAATGCCTAGCCTGAATTTTCGTTCAAGGCGTACGGAAGGAAAATCGTTTAACCGACTTCATCCTTCTTCGTTTGCTAACTTATTTCAGAGATTTTATTCCATCTCTGAAATGAGCGCTTTAGGTTTTCACCTTATGCACCAGTTGATACTTTTACATGGTCGTGGTAGGTTTCGAAGCATACTTCTTACCGATGCAAATGGTATCAATAAGTTTTTTCCAAGGGAATGCAAACGAAAATTCAGAACATCATCATTCAGACACTTCATCATCAAATTCGTATTTTGAACGATGTGTTCTGTCTATCGAGGCCCACTTGCGCGTAGCACTTTTCACTGAAATTTTAACACTTGGTTAAATCGTTTCACTTCTGAATTAAATTTAATTTAATCCAATTGGTTTCGCACATGATCATGATTACTAATTATTTCATTCAATGGAGTACTAATAATTAAAGATATACTAAATCTTTCGATCTAGCTACGCAATCGATGTGTATGTTCAATTCAGTTATCCAGACTGAGATGCCGGAGTACGTGAATCGTTTCGTTTTATTAGACCACTTTTACCTGGCAGAAATTTCGTTTCGGATCGATCCCTCTTAACCGGGCCGATTAATTTTGACAAGTAGATCATATTTCGAATCGAACAGAAACTACTTGATTCAGTAAATTTGAATCTCGAAATAACCAAAATTTTATAACTCAAACGAACGATAAATGACAATGGTAGGGTTTTTGATCTGAAGATCGCGTATTCGATTCATGATTGTCGCATAGATAGTCGAGAACTTTAAGTCATGTTGAACATCACATCTGAGTAAATTCACGAGACATCAAATGATATGTGTCTGTATAAAACATTTTTACCGCTTCATACACATGACCTACGAGGCGTACTTGAGACGCACTTTATCAACATGGTTTAATCCACCAGATTATCGTATAAGACCTTTATGGTCCAGTTCTCTCTATAATATGCGGATCATGGTTGCCTTCTTTCGAACCCAGTATGGTGAGCATAGAAGGTTTCCCTTTTTCTGCTGTGGTTACTGTACTTGATTAGGCTCAAGGTCATTGAGTCCTGTCAATATCAGACAACCATATACATCTTTTCCATGTTGACATTTCATTCTGAAGATCCGATGCGGGTTTTATTCCAACATCCATGAAGAGAGAGAAGAACATCACATAACATTTCTTGTTTTTTCATCCTTGCTTCCACCGTGGTGGATGTAAAGGAATATCAAGCTGTAACATTGTTTGGTCGCTATTGAAGTCTTCTTCAACCACATTCTACCAAGGTTGAATGTATCACCACATGCACGTTGAGATCATCAAAGAACCTACTCTTATTCTTGGTGGAACAAATTATTACATTCGTTTCACATTGTCAAAATCATACAGACTACCATATTCATATGTAGTTGTCCTCTCCACTTTTCGGAATCTTAGTAGAGAGTTCAACACGTACTCTATTTATTCATCATTATTCATACCATCAAGATTGCGAGGAATATCGAATCGCACTAATTTAACCAATTCATACTAACACATTGATGATTATGCAAAAACAATCAGGGAGACAATAACATTTTTAGAAAGAATTGCATACATCAGATATCTTATTAAGATGGAATCTGACAAATAACGATTCCTCAGTCATCTAAACCAACCCCAATAAATCAATGGAAGATGGCTGTGAAAGAGTTCACACTATCGCCGTCTTCTATCTAATAGATCAGTCTCTTAAAACGGTTTTAATCGCAAATTACCGGAACGGGAATTTTAAAATAAGCATACCCGATCTTGTCTTTCCCAAGGCCCATTTGTTTTGGAAAATCATTACGATGAATTTACTCATGCATACATAATTCTACTATCCATGTAAATTATCATATGCCAGTAACATTCATCATACGAACCACACACAAGCTTACGCGTCATGCGTCTAATGTTTCGAGGAACTCATGCTTGCATCCATAATTCTGCTTACAAGTAAATTATCAAATGTAACTTCATCCTCAACATTCTAGAATACGTATTTGGCGACGGGTTTTCTGTTTTAAAATAATTTTGAACATTAGGGGCTGATTTTCAATTCATGCTTATATTCATTTACGCAAGCTTCTAGACATGAATCCTAAGCATTTACAACCATCACAGCATGTCTATCCTAGTGCCCATTCCATATATTTAACCAGGGCTCCGCTAACAATATGCAATTTCCAGCTAGCTTGACTATGTCAAGACTACAGTTCTAATCATGCATAAATATATATTGAATAATAAACAATTGCAATTCAGTCTTCTAATTAATCCAGTCCCAAAAACATGTATCTCCGAGATCCATCCCCATAATCGAAACAAGGCGTGAAGGTTAGCAACCCTATGAGCACTGTGTAGTCCATTTGAGGTTCAAAAACATTTGGATTTTAAAACATAACCTCCCTATTTTAATTGACTTGAATTCGGTCTAGAAAAAATTGTTCGGTTCAGTCCATTTTGGTCCGGTTCGGTTCGGTTCAGAAAATCCAGTTCGTTCCGGTCTTGAAAATCCGGTTCGGTTTGGTCCGGCAAAATCCGGTTCAGTTCGGTCTGGTTTTAATTTTTAAATCTGATTCGGTCCGAACTGGTCCAATAAAATAGGGCTCTGCTCGGTTCAACACTCAAAACCGGTTCGGTTAGATCCACTTAATTACCCCGGTCCGACTCGACTCGAATAGGTCGAACCGATTGAGAAAATCCGGATCGGTTTTGTTTCATCCCGATTTAACATATTGGATCGGCCCAATAATTAAAATTTTAAAGGTTGGGCCGAAATGTTTACTTGTGGCCCAAGTAGGGTTTTAAAGTCCAAAAATATTTAACTTAACCACCAAGTAACATTAATTATATAAAATAATTTCCAATATTAAAAAATATATATATATATATATATATATATATATATATATATATATATATATATGTATAAATTGCTAAGATTCTATCTATAAGATTAAATCAATCATTAATATATATATATATATGCAAAAATCGGCACAATATATAATATATATATACATATATATATATATTTATTGTCAATATCTTTAATAGGAAAACAAATAACTGACAATATATTTTCTCAAACTTTTAGGTAACTAAATCTATCAATAATATCTGTAACCCCATTTAAATATTTTGATATATTGATAGTGATATATTTCTATATATTTTAACGTGAATCTATCCTAATGTTCCTAATTATAGATATATTGTTACCCTAATTAAAAATTAAATTATGGTAAACAATATAGTTTAAAAAATCTGGCAGAATTTTATCCCCTGGTGACTAAGAAATTTAAATTTTACCTTGTAATTCACCTAGGGTTTCGGCACAAACACTAAAATTAGGAACAAGTGGTCAAATTTCAAGATCAAATTTTAATAAGATCTACAATCCAATGTTTGTTTTTGATAAATTTCACCTTTTTCTTGAAGATCATGAACATCAAATAAACCAAGAACATCATGAAAATTTCGGACCACCATTATCATAAAAATTCGAAAATTTTAAAATTCATTCAAAAAAAATTTCGTTCCGAAAAAATTTAAAATTTCAAGAACACCAATTTATCAGAATCATGAACTACTAACACAGGCTCTGATACCACTATTAGATTAAGGGGAGTAATCACTACGGATACTATAAACAAGGTATATGCTAGTAATATCAATTACGCGGCGGAAGTTTCACACATACCTTTAAGATGATCCTTAGACCCAAGATCTTCTCGATGGGGAGTTCACGATCCTCTGGTCTGGACCCATAGAGGTTCTTGTTAGAGAAGCTCTACGTGGTGCAGGTCCACAGAAAAACCTCTGATCGATTCTTGGCAAAGGGACAGATCTCTGGAGAGTTTGCTCGAAAGCAATTTGGCACACCTTCGGTGAGGTAAGGGGTTCGGCCGAACTAGGTGGTATGGGAGGAGGGTTTTTCTCTCTAAAACTCTCTTGCGAGGGAATTATGATTAACCCTAAAATTTCCCTAACACCTCTTATTTATAGGAGGAGTAAAGTGGACAAAAGTCCACTTTACACCACCTAGGGTTTCGGCCGGCCTATGTAATTGGGGAGGCCCAATTTTGGGCCTCCCATGTCAATTGGGATTTGGGTCTGGCCCAATTACCCTAATGTGACATTTACCCAAGTTCATTATGTAAACTATACATATTATGGGCTACCAATTACGGCGTCCATCACCATATGCCTACAGATGCCCATTAATATGTTGTCGTCCAACACATTAGCATTTGTTCTTCGATCCAATCCCTGCTCCGAATAGTTCATACGATGTTTGCCGTGCGACCGGAGGACGGCATCGTGCTACTCATCTGTTAGGAGTGTTGTAGCGCCCGCGGAACGTTGATTCCCCATGTCTAATCAACGTGTGAATATAAAGTGCCACATTGTATCCTAGGTCAACTGTCATTCTCCAATTGCCCAGTTTCCACATAGGAATACTCCTTCAGGGCATCCGTACAATTATTCAAACCTTTCAACTAATGTCAGGTTGGTGGCCACCTAGTGAATACAAGAGTCAGAAAATTACATGTGTACTTGACCATTCCCATCGCTCATACCCTTAGTCAAACCCAACCGGTTTCCAAAGACGTGGTCACTTAGCCTTTTTGTTCAGCACTGCGTTCGTAAGCCGGGAAGCGAACATTGCCTGACCTTAGGTATGAGTTCTGAGTCCGTGAGGATACTTTGGGTTCTTCTTCATGTAGCATCCGGGATCCACCACGCGCTCAAGGTGAAAAAGTTTGTGCCCATCCGAATCACGTGGATTCTATCTAGCACAATTGAGCCTAACCTCGTGGTCAATCATGGCACGCGTAGTATGAAGCATGCGTCGATAACATAGCCTGAGTTTAATAAGGAAGTGTGAAATGTCATATACTATCGCAGATTCGTCATCTGGCCTTGAATGTGGTTTTATTACGAACGAAGTTCGTAACGGCGATTTGCATAACTTAGATCATCTCGTGTTACTCCGAAAACCAAATGATCGTTCTGCTTAACCAGGTTTGCCTCCATAGTTCTTAGCCAGTCTTGATCTAATGGAGATCCTCCTATCCGTCAAGACAGCCGAGCTTGTGTGACGAGGTTTGACCCACATTCGACATTATTTTTATTCTGGAGGTTATCCTTCCTCTGACTATTTTATAGACCGTAAAATCAGATGAAACTTTAAACATTATGACGTCGTAAAAAGCATAAACTCAAATTGCATTTCTTTCAGCAAAATTTCAAAAAGTTGTGATTACTTAAACCCTACACAGCCCCAGCATAGTAGACGAGTATTCGAATGTGATTACTTTGTTCTCAACCATATTCTTAGCATAATTTTATTTTATATCAGTGTGTTTCTACTTAAACCCTACGCAGCCCCAGCATACTTTCAGTAGACGAGTATTCGAATGTGATTACTTTGTTCTCAACCATATTCTTAGCATAATTTTATTTTATATCAGCGTGTTTCGTCCAGCTATGCTACTTAGGGTTCTTAACTGCCGCAATTGCTGCTTGACTATCAGAGTATACCTTCACAGGTGTTGGGATCAAAATGACGTGGCCTTGGAACTTCGAGTAGTGGACTTCTAAGTCTCACCGGGAGCTAGATCACTCAGGTATCTTTCTTGGTCGCGTGGACACTTAGTTTCCTTTGGTGGCTTTGTGCTGGGCGAGGACCTGAAAAGAGGTGGGGATTGCCCCTGATTCCACTCCGAAGCTTAAGTCAGTAATGGATATCGAGAGAATAATATAGAGTAATTGATAGATCTTAGAACTTAAATAATGAAAATGAGTCCCTATTTTTAGGGAAAATATTACCGACTTCGTGAGGCGGTTACCCTCTGGGGAGGGTTTTGTCCAGAGTCGGCTTAAGTAGGTGACAAGAAGGTCGCCATCTCATCCTTCCTTAGTCAAGAAGGTTTCTTCCTTTAACAGTGGAAGCAGGTCGCCACCTGTACCTTTACTTAGGAGGAAGGTTTACTTCTAAGGCGGTGGATGTAGGTCGCCGCATGTACCTTTCCTTAGGAGGAAGGTTTACTTCTGAGGGATCATTTAATGGTCGACTCGACTTACTCTTTAAAATTGAGGTCTGGTAGCTTGGTCGCTTCTATCATTATTAATCACGTTCTGAGAGTTGACTTTCTCAAAAGATACTAGTCGACCTTTTACCTTTGTTTCACCATTCCAAACAAGGTTGGTCGTCGATTCGTCAATCTCGCCAATAAACGTACATGGCTCTTGTCTTTGTCGTTTAACCGGAACCCAACACTTTCCCCCGAGACTTTATGAAGAGGAGGTCTTGAGTCGAGTATAATTCTTGAACATGTTCGAGCGAGATTCCGTCTTTATTAGTTCACTTAACCTTGGTTGGATAGGCTAAAAGAGGATACCTTTAGTCGAGGCGAGATGCTAGTCCCTATGGCTTTCCTGACCATTGGTCTCGGAGAAGCTGGAGAGTCACCTCGATAAGCCCTTGACATGTGCGAGGAAACGGTCATGTTATCAGGGAATGACCCAATGAATGCCTGACCTCGGGAAAACTTCCTTGGGAAGTCAAGCGGTTAATACTTTTTAGTATAAATGCCACCATTTACTCTTCATTTTTTACTTCCTGCTCTCGTTTTAGTCATCCTGGTGAATCAATATAGTGCTTTTTGTTAGCATGTGGTGACGTGGAGCCGTAATTGGTATCCCGTTAATGCTAAGGAAATTACCTAAGTTAATTAGGTAATTGTCACATTAGGGTAATTGGGCCAAACCCAATCCCTAATTGACATGGGAGGCCCAAGATTGGGCCTCCCCCTTAATAGCATAGGTTCGGCCGAATATTGTCCCACATTGGTTTGAGTGGACTTTTGTCCACTCCACCAATCCTACATATAGGGGACTCACCTAAGGGGTTTAAACACAATTCATAATAAGAAGTACCTCCATTGAGGAACTTAAGAGAAACCCTCTCACCCCCTTTGTTGAGATTTTCGACACATCTTAGTCCGAGGTTCTGTCCCCGTTGAAGAATCGATCAGAGACTTTGCTGTGGAGCTTACACCGCGTAGGACTTCTTCTTACGAAGAACTTGTACGTGGTTCCGACCGGAGGATCAGAACTCCCTCCACGACGTTCTTGGGCAGGAAAGCTAAAAGGTATGTGTACACTATTCTGCTGCGTAATTAGATTGCTTGCATGTACACGTTTAGTATTCCGTAGTATTACGTCCCCGTAATCCAACAGTGGTATCAGAGCATGTTTAGGAGTTCTTAAATTTTTTATAAACTGATGTTCTTGAGTTTTGAAAAATCCGAAATTTTCATGTTCATGAACACCATGAGTAATCCGAAATTTTTAAGTAAATTTCATGTGATCTTAAAAACTTAAAAAATTTCGAAATTTACATGTCTTTATAGATCAAAACCGAATTTTATGTTCGAATTTAAGTTTGATGTTCATGATCTTCAAGAAGACCATGAGTTTTATCAAGAACACCTTTTGGATTCATGATCAAGTTAGGGTTTGATCTTAAAATTTGACAACTTTTTCAACTTTGCATGTTTGTGCCGAAAACCCTAGGGGTATCTTAGGTAAAAAAATTATTTTCTTGGCCACCAAGTAATTAGAATTTTTGGCACCAATTATAATAGATATAGGTTGCCATTTTTAAATTTTATTAATAGGTAACTATATATCTATAAGTTGGAAAATATGGATAGGTTCATAATATAATATTGTAAAAGATAATAACTATCAATATATATAGTTAAAGATAAGGTTAATATATATTGATAGATTAAGTTGCTATAAAAGATTAAGATAATATATTGTCTACATATTTTAATCCCTAAAGATATATTTGACAATAATATATATAAATGCCGAATATTTTATGTATATATATCAATTGTTGATTGATTTACATCTTATAGATAGAATCTTGACAATATTTATATATATATATATATATATATATTTAAATATGCCGAATTATATATATATATATATATATATATATATATATATATATTAGCAATATTGGAAATTATTTTAAATAATTCATATTTCTTGGTGGCTAAGTTAAGTTTTTAGTGGACTTTAAAACCATACTTAGCCCACAAGACATATTTCGGCCGAACCCTAGGGTTTATGGGCCGGTCCAAATGCTAAACCGGAGCGGGTAAAAACCAATCCGAGTTTTCTTAATCAGGTCGACCTAGTCGGGTCAGGTCGGGCCAAGGTAACTAAAATGAACCTAACCGGTTTTGAGTGATAAACCGAACCACAATCTTATTTTATTGAACCGCTTCGGACCAAACCGGATTTTTAAAATCGGACCGACTTGAACCAGATTTTAAATTGGACCGAACCAGATTTTTAAATTTCTCAGAAATTTTTAAAAATGTTCAACAAAGTAAGACGTCAAATTTTAAATTCAAAATGTTTTTGAACTTTAAATTTAAACTAAACAGTGCTCTTAGGGTTTTTAACACGTTTTTCGGTTAAAACATTAATACCTAGTTTCGATTATGGGGATTGATCTCGGATATGCATATTTTTGGGACTGGATTAAATTAGTGGGCTGGATTGCAATTTTTTACTTTCTGCAACATATATATATTAGAACTGTCTTCTTGACTCAGTCAAGCTAGCTGGATATTAATTGTGAGCATTGAGCTCTAGGATTTAAATATATGTATTGCGCAATAGAATAGACATGCTATGCTGAATTAAAGTGCCTAGAATTCATGTCTAGAAATGATGCATGATTGATTGTAAGCATGAATTGCAAAATAACCTCTAACATTTTTAAACATTTTTAAAACTGAAAATTCCAGTCGCCAATTATGCATGATTTGTGCGGATGTTGCATGCTTTGACACGTATGCTAGGATGTTCAAGAATAGAAAGCATGTGATTATTTACTTGACGTAGAATTATATATGCTAGGAACATTAGACGCATGACGCGTAAGCATGTTTTGGTTTGTTCGATTTTTATATAATACGGCATTAAGCATGCGTAAATTATCGGATAATTCTTTTTAAAATTATAAGGGCCTTGGGAAAGCCAAGATCGGGTATGCTTATTTGAAAATTCCTCTTCCGGTAATTTGCAATATAATAACCGTTTTCAAAAGACTGATCTATTGGATTGAACACGACGATAGTGTGAATTCTTTCACGACACCCCCTTCCCTCGGTTTACTGACGGTCGGTTTGGTTTAGTGACTGAAGAATCACTATTTGTCGTATTCCATCCTAATAGATAATCCGATGTTTGCAATTCTGTCAAAATATTGTTGTCTTCCTAACTTGCATGAGACATATGTGTTAGTTTTGATGGCTGGGTCAGTACGCTTTTATAAACCGTGCAATCTGGATGGTATGGATTACGAGGCATGGAGTGAGATGGTGAGAGAACGTCTTATAGCATGTGACACACATATGTGTATCATGCCTATAAGAAACAAGATGTTGGTACGGCCGGACAGGAACCTAATTCCAAGAATTGGGAATATAGGTTTGGGAGATAAGAAAGCATGCGAGGTGATATTGGCAGCCTTGGATAAAGAGGTTGCGGAGGACTTCACACTCAATTATTCAGCTGCTCAGCTTTGGGCTGCCCTTAAAATCCGTTTCGTAAGTGGAAAGGCAGCTGAAGCAAGACAGGTAATAATGGAGTATGATGACTTACTTTCAAACGACACCAGCGTAAAACCTGGGTCTAACCAGAGGATCGAAAGGTCCAATTGGAGAAAGATAATCAATATCCCACAGGGGTATCCTATGTCATGGTTTACTGGTGATTTTGGACTACAATACTTAATAACGGCAATTAAGTACTCTATGTACTTATTCATGGAAAGCAACCAAAAGAGACTGACATATTCCTCGGTGCACAATCGCAAGAGGACAAAGGAAATAGAAGAGGAAACATGATCAACTTGGTCCTCAAACGAGATCCTTAGTATGACAAATGCTAATGATTTTGTACCGTAAAAGGTACTCCTCGTTTGCCACATATATGAAACCGTTAAACTTTTTATATAAAAAAGTCTACTGATATGATTCACTTGTGAATTCCTTTCAGGGGTGCTTGGTGAAGATGGCTGGAGTTTACCTTTTCAACTTTATTTTCCTTCAACTCTAAGAGCTTTATTATGTATCTCATTACCGTACCAATGTCTATAAATTCTCTTACTATCAATAAATGTTTGACATTAGTTAATTATGATTCGGAATTAATGAGTAAAGTAGTAACCATTCACTCCATGATATGGTCTACTTATCTAAATTAATCGGCCCAGTTAAATGGGCCCAATCCGAAACGAACAACTAATTTGAGATTCTTCCAATGAAACGGTTGAACCAAAGAGCATTCACTCACCTAATCAATCATCCATCGATTGCATAGTTCCAAAAGAGACTGACCAGAAAATTACATCATTATTTGTTAAGTACTCCATTATAATGATAAAAATCCCGAAATAATATATATGATAAAAAATATCAATTTTTAAATTCGAAGACTAAAACGATTTCGTAACCATGGTTTAAACCCGGTATGCGTGTGGCACAAGTCACCTCGAAAGATGAGACACATCGTGTTAAAGTCTGAATTTAATGCTGAAGTATTTTAATGAATGCTAAATTTTCATTTGTAATCCTTCGAATATAACTCATTGATAACTACTAAGATTATAAGTATGCTTCAAACCTACAACAATCTAGTAAGAACATCAACTATAGAATTAAAGCGAACGCTTAAATGCATAGCCCTTGAGGTGAATAAGTCTCTGGGTGAGTTAAACAAACGAAAGGAAGAAGTCAGTAAAACGACTCTCCCACTATAAGCCTTGAACGAAAAGTTTGTCTAAAGCATTCATTTTATCAAATACTTCAAGCAACATAGTTCAAAGTTACATAATGATGAAGTTCAACATTAATTACTCCTCCGAATAAAATTCAGTTGATTCACATTTATGTAAACTCTATGTTCCAATAAAATCGGTTGACACATCACCATAGCTAAAAGGATGATACGGGTAAAACCTTATCATTAGCAGCATTACATTGCGCATTAAACAAGTATTTATTAAGAGTACGATCTCCTCTTGAAGGAATATATTGGATATCATACATATGGTATCATACATATGGGGTCACTATCTAATTATGCTAAGTTATGTTAGTTCTAGTATTTGCACATTAGTCCCTATTGTATATAGGGTTTGGCATACTAGTCCTAGAGATCTCCTATATAAAGGAGCCTCCACTCTATGTAATCATTAAGCAATTCTATTACAATGTTTCATATTAGTAAAGGATTGCTCTCTACATTCTCTCCCACCACTCTTCGATTATAACGTTTTATATGGTATCAAAGCCACTGATCGTGGTGTTTCGATTTCGTTTTTAATTTTTCCAGAAAATTTTCATCTTGTTCTTCCAAGCGCCGTAGCTTCTGTCCAAGAACCCGAAAATTACCCATTCGATTTAGACCTCTTCTTCCAAAAATTGACATCACCAATCGACCCAGAGACCTCCGGCAACCATTCTGCTCTTTCCGCCGCCGCCAGAAGCCGTCGGACGCGCCGCCACAAGCCGTTGTCACCGCGGGCGCGTGGGGACCACGCGCCACCTTCCACTACTCCGTTGGCCGCGAAATTTAGTTTTTCGGAATCGCCTCGGTCTCACGATTCCATTGATATATTATACGTCAAATTCTGAGGTGATTTGGATTTTCGAATCTTACTATCAAAATTCTGCTGCAATCCCATTTTCTGTTATCACTGTTACATTAGTTTCTGCTGCTGTATATGCACCTATTGCTGCTGAAACTTCAGATTGGGGTTGTTGTTGATATTTTTTTTTCTATTGCGGGAATGGTTGCTGTGATTGGCTGCGATTTTCAGTTGTTATATTGCTGTTAAAATTCTGCTGTTGCTGAATTTTGCTGAAAGTTGCTGAAAAATGCTGAAAAGTGCTGAATTTTGATGAAATTGCTGATTTTTGGATTGTCGGATCGATATTCTGTGGTTTTGATGAGATATGATGCATTCAAGCATTGGATAGCTTGGATTGCTGGGGTTTCAACTGTCTTTCAGTTGAATTTGTTGAAGAATGGAGCATTGTGTTGCTCGTTTTGATGGGATATGTTGATACCAAGCTTGGATTGTTGGTTTCAACTGATTTGCAGTTGAACTTGCTGATAATGATTGCTCGACAGTTCTTATATTTTGAAGATTGGAATGACTGTTTTGTGATTACCGGGTTGTCATACCTTGGTATTTTGAAGACTGAAGTGTGGAGCTTCGTCTTGTTGGATATTGTAGAAGGTTGAAACATTGGAACCTCATCACCTGAGATATAGGAACTTCACCTTCTGGGAGATTGAAACATAGGAACCTCAGCTTCGCAGTAAGACTGAGACATTGGAACTTCATCCTCCGTCCAAATCTTTTGAAGATTCAAGGCCATAGGTGGCTGTCATCACTCCGATGAGAGTATGATGAAGACCAACCGATTGTTGCTACACGTGGATTATCACACCTCTGAGAGACCACGAAGGCTACAAGTGGATATTCACCTTTGAGAGCACGGTGGACCTTGATCTTATTTGTCACAATTATCACAGTCATTGATTCTTTGGAACTGTTCCTTGAACCATTTGTTGAAGATTGGAGCTTTTTAGCTCAATTTTGAAGATTGGGAAGCTTTTTAGCTTTGTTTTTAAGATTGGGATGCACTTCGGATTGAAGAAGGAAGAATAAGGAAAAGATGGGGGAATATTGGATATCATACATACGGGGTCACTATCTAATTATGCTAAGTTATGTTAGTTCTAGTATTTGCACATTAGTCCCTATTGTATCTAGGGTTTGGCATACTAGTCCTAGAGGTCTCGTATATAAAGGAGCCTCCACTCTATGTAATCACTAAGAAATTCTATTACAATGTTTCATATTAGTAAATGATTGCTCTCTACATTCTCTCCCACCACTCTTCGATTATAACGTTTTATAGAATACAAGTTTAAAATTAGCTAAGATTGATGCTATTATGGTCAAACATGACATATTATAAAGATTTTTGGATAAATTTCCAATGTTTTTGCGGAACGAACAGACATAGTACTGATAGAATCAATGAATGGTTAACGAAGAGTATCAGGTCCCACTTACTTCGAGTGGGATAATTGATACAGCATAAGTGATTGATATGGTATATGATGATACAATAGTCTTCATAATAAATCCAGTGAGAGGGCTTACTTTGCTCACATATAATCATCACTAAATACAAATGCGAATCAAGTCGGACTTGACAATCAAGAACGCTGAATTAATACAACTGCCCATTATTCCTAGTGGGAGGGAAAAACGACCAACTTGGTTCCTGATCCTAGTAAACAATGAATACATCTCGGAGGTAAAATTCCGAGATCGAAAGGTCATCCTGAAAAAGTTGTTGATCAGAGTTCAAGCACTGCCATTCTTCCCAGTGGGAGTGATGCTCCGATAAGAAGCATTATTCTGAGTAGGAGTTACAATCAGACTAGAGATGAGATTAACGAGCCTAGACATAGTCAAAGGCAACGAACTTCTCTCGAGAAGTGTCTCATCGAATAAGATGTGTTAAACATCTTAACATTCGTTCTCGAATCAGTGACGATTCAGCAAAGCAAGGGAAGGACCTCAAAACGAGGGAATGGAGGAAAACAATGGAGGATGAAATATGCCTAAATAGGAACAAATTCGGTTATGGTCCTTAGTTGATTGATCTGCTAACCGCAGAACTAGAAAGTGAAATTTTAGAATTCACTGATGGGTTCCGCTATGACCGTTAGGCCCTTTAACGGGGAGGAAACGGCAAACAGGCCCACCAGGCCCAAAGTGAATGTCAAGATGACCTAGGAGAAGGGTCCCGACGAAGGGAGTCCCGACAAGGTAAGGTCCCGACAGAGTCGGTCCCGACAGTGGAGCTGGAAGCTCCCGATGAGAAGCCTTTAAGTAGGCCCCGATGATGAATCCCTGAGAATGATTGGCCCTGTCACGATGACGAGGGGCCCCGAGCGGTGACACAACGAGATAACTCTGGAGTCCCCGACGGGAGTCGGGACTCGATTATCAGAGGATAAGGCCAAGATATGCGGGGCGTGGCCGAGATACGCGGAACGTGGTTAAGATACACGGAGCGTGGCCGAGATACGCGGGGCATGGCTGAGATACGCGAGATCACATCCGAGATACGCGGGATACGGGCTAACCACCCCCAACGGTTCGCCAGGTACCTGAGGCATCTCTTTGCCTATAAAAGGGCAGGAGATCACCTCAGAAGACTTACGTTGAGTTGAATACACTCTGAGTTTATTACTTGCCAGTCATACGAGATACTCATTTAAGCATCGGAGAGGGATTCTGGGTCACCGCCCGGTCTATCCCCTCTTGCAGGATTGCGTGGAGCAAAGGAGCTAGGATTGCCGTCAAAGTCCGTACCGGAGTTCCACCGTGATCCAACATTGGCGCCGTCTGTGGGAATCAAACAAAAAGCTGATATGCCTTCTACTCGATCAATGGCGGCTGGCAAGAACAGAAGACAGGGACAATCCGGTGGTTCCCGTCACCCCGCTGCAACGAATCTGAATTCAGTACCAGAACAAGAGGAAAACCAGAACCATCCCCCGGCTGAGCTCTCCCAGACAGGAGGGCACAATGGATCGCATCCCGAAGATGTTGCCCCTCAGCACCAGGACAACAGGGGGCAGGAGGCTCCCCCAGCTGCAGATTTGACGAGGGCCGTGGCAGAGGCCATGCCCATGTTTCTGGCGGCTGTAGAGGCTCTCTTGGATCGAAGAGAGGCTGCGAGAAGGCAGGAGGAGATGCCCCCGTTGGAGGAAGCGACCCCGCCAACAGAGGGTCGGAACGCACAGGAAGCCCCGCCCCGAGGCCAAGACAGAGGTAGGGCGACCGGTCAGCCGGAGAGGTTCGTGGTTGATGGGCCAGGACCAGTACAGCACAGGACCATTCCCCTGAATGGTCCCATCACTCCCGACCAGGTGGTAAAGATCGTGAACATCTGTATGGGAGAACAGAAGCCGCTGGTGTCGGAGCTGAGGGATCGATCGACTCATCCCTTCGTCCCCCGACTCATTGACACCCTAGCCCCGCCTGGGCTAGGCATCCCCACGATAAAGGAGTATGATGGCGAAGGAGATCCAGTTCGCCACGTCCAGAAGCACCTCATGGCGTGTCTGGGAAGAGCCCCAAGTGAAGACATAGTGTGTACGTTGTTCCCGAACACACTGGGAGAAAGGGCCCTGACTTGGTTCTTTAGTCTGCCCCCAGGCTGCATCACTTGCTGGGCAGACATGCACGATCAATTCATTCAGCAGTACCAGGGTCGGAGGCGTTTATTGAAGAGCGTGAGGTCCCTGACCCAGGTGGTGCAGAGGCCCGACGAATCGCTGGCTCATTATTACCAGCGGTACACAGCCAGCGTAGCAGAGATAGATGAAGAAATCTCTGAGGGCGAAACCATCCGTACCTTCATTCGGAACCTGACAGCCCCCTATGGCTCCGACTTGATGCACAGCGTGGCTGAGAAGGCTGTGTGGAATATGGAGGCATTACAGAAGAGGGTGAAGCAGCAGATCGATGTCCAGGAGTCAAAGATAGCCGCGGGAGAACGGGAACCCCTAAAGTCGAACAAAGGGAAGCAGTCAAGTAAACCTTTCGACGATCGTAAGTCAAAGGGTAAACCCGACAGTGGCAAGAATCGAGGTCGTCCGGATCGGAGGGACGACAGACGTTCTTCAAGGAAGGATAAACGGGAGGATTTGACATTCCTCTCAACTGCTCTATGGCGGAAGTGCTGACAGTCATGCTACAACAAGGTATCTCCAGGTACCCCCCGAAGAAAGATGGAGAATTCCTGGGGTCCCGCACAGATCGCTATTGTCGATTTCACCGCGCAAATGGCCATGACACCAATCACTGTCGAGAGCTGAAGAAGGAGATTGAAAAGCTGATCCAGAAGGGGAAGCTTAAGGAATTTGTCGGGGATAAGCGGTGCCGATCCCGCTCTCGGTCCCGATCGAGGTCCCGTTCCCGATCCCGCGATCGGTCCCCAAAGAAGAAGAGAACCGATCCAGAGTCATCCGGTGCTCGCAAGGAGAGACGGGGCACTATCAACGTGATTCATGGAGGGTTTGCTGCTGGAGGTGATACCTCATCCGCCCGAGAAGTTTATGCCTCCAGAATCCCCACAGCAGTGGTGTTGGGTAAGAGGTCCCGATCCTGGACCTTGAAAGAAGAGATGGTGATCTCCTTCTCGTCGGAGGACCTCATAGGCGTAGAGACTCCGCATGACGATGCCTTGGTGGTAACCTTGAATGTAGACGGGTTCGAAATGAAGAGAATTCTAATCGACGGGGGGAGCTCCTCCGACATCCTATTCATGGACGCGCTGGAGGCTATGGGGAAGACGAAGAAAGATCTAAAGGAGGAAAACTTCCCGATGGTCAGGTTCTCTGGCTCAACCTCCTACCCGCTAGGAGTAATCACATTACCAGTGGAGTTTGGTAGCGGGTGGAAATCAGAAAGAAGGAACGTGGAGTTTGTCGTGGTTGATTCCGCGGGGACCTACAACGCAATTATCGGGAGAACTACCATTAATCCCCTGATGGCGGTTGCCTCGACTGTGCACCAGAAGATGAAGTTCCCGACCGACCACGGAGTCGGAGAGGTCAAGGGCGACCAGGTGGCTTCCCGAAAATGCTATGTTAATGCCACCCGGAGGAGGAGGCGAGAGGCCATGACTGTCCTCCAGACAGACACAGATCCCAGAGAAGAGTTTGGGCGTCCCGCCCCCGTAGAAGATCTGAAAGAAGTCGAGATCGATGGACCCCAGAGGAAGGTGAAAATCGGGTCTGCTCTGACTGAGGAGACAGCCCAAAAATTGGTGGAGTTGCTGAAGGAGTTCAAGTAGCTGTTTGCCTGGTCCCCCAGCAACATGCCAGGAATCTGCCCCGATGTGATCGTACACGAGCTAAAGATAGACCCCGCGATCAAGCCTATCACGCAAAAAAGGCGTCCGATGGTCACGGATAAGAAGATTGCAATCCAGCAGGAGGTGGGCAGGTTGCTCGACGCCGGGTTCATTAAGGAGCTCCGATTCCAAACGTGGGTGACCAACCCAGTGCTGGTGAAGAAGACTAACGGGAAATGGCGAATGTGCGTGGACTTCCGCGACCTGAACAAGGCTTGCCCAAAGGACTGCTATCCATTCCCGAGGATCGACCAGCTGGTGGATGCCACGTCGGGACATGAGCCGTTGAGTTTCATGGATGCGTACTCAGGATACAACCAGATCAAAATGGCAAAGGAAGACGCTCCCCACACAGCGTTCTACGCGGACAGTGACATCTACCACTACGATGTCATGCCTTTCGGGTTGATCAATGCTGGGGCCACCTACCAACGGATGGTGAACAAACTGTTTGGAGATATGCTGGGAGAAACCATGGAAGCTTACGTGGACGATATGCTGGTGAAGTCCCGACAAGCCGAGGACCACGTACACAACCTTACCATGGCGTTTGAGCGGATGAGGCTCCATCAAGACCGCTTGAACCCGACGAAATGCGCCTTCGGAGTCCACTCAGGGAAATTCTTGGGCTTCATGGTGAGTCAGAGAGGAATTGAAGTGAATCCTGAGAAGCTGAGGGCAATCGAGGAGATGCAGTCCCCGATAAACCATCGGGAGGTGCAAGTACTAAATGGCCGACTAGCTGCAATGAACCGCTTCTTGTCCAAAGCCAGCGACCGATCAATGCCGTTTTTTGAAGTCTTGAGGGCCAAAAAAAAATTCGAATGGACCGCCAAATGTGAAGAAGCGTTCCAAGCACTCAAGCAGCACCTTCGCACACTCCCGCCGCTGGCAAAACCGGTTCCAGGCGAGCCACTCTTCCTTTATTTGGCTGTTTCTGAATTTGCCATTAGCTCTGTGTTAGTAAAGATTGTCGAGGGTAATCAAGTCCCCGTCTATTATGTAAGCAAGGCATTTGCCAAATCTGAATTGAACTACCCCGCCGTTGAGAAGTACCTCTTTGCGTTGATTATTACCGCTCGGAAGCTAAGGCCATATTTCCACGCACACGAGATCACTGTGCTAACGAACCAGCCTTTGAAGCATTTTTTGAACCGACCGGATGCGTCGGGGAGATTAGTGAAATGGGCAGTAGAGCTTAGCGAGTTTCGCATACACTTCGCTCCGAGAACAGCCATTAAGGGTCAGGCATTAGCAGATTTCATAGCAGAGTCTACAGCCCCCGATCTGGAAGAAGCGGGCCCTGTAGAGGGGGCAACCATGGAAGTCCCGACAGAAGTACAACCAGAGAGGGCAGAGCAATCAGAACAGCCAAACAAGGAAAATATCTGGGAGATGTACACGGATGGCTCCGCGAGTTCAGACGGATCAGGAGCGGGCTTCTTGTTGATACCACCAGGTGAAGGTGAACCGCTCCGATACGCCTTGGCTTTAACATTCAAGGCCACAAACAACGAAGCGGAGTACGAAGCTCTTATCACGGGCCTAAAAATCGCTAAAGGCACTGGAATCGATCACTTGAGAGTGAAGTGCGACGCAGCTTTAATCGTGAACCTGGTTCAAGGGCGATACGAAGCAAGGAGTCCGATAATGAAAAAGTATCTGCGAGAGGTACAAGCCTTGAGAGAGAGCTTCAAAAGCTTCGATATCGAGGCTATCCCGAGGGAGGAGAACGTAGAGGCAGACGCCTTGAGTAAATTTGCCCTGGGGGCACCCTTGGAAGAAAATCGGAAGGTGCACTTCTTGGAAAAGGTGATCTTATCAAACATCGACCCAACACAGGTGTGCACCATTGAGACAAAATCGGAGGAAGAGCCCACTTGGATGACCCCGATAGTCGCGTATCTGACTACGGGGGCAGTCCCCGAGGATAAGGTAGCAGCAGACAGAATATGTCGGATCGCGTCTAATTATGTGATGCTGGATAATCAGCTGTACAAGAAGGGCTGGTTCTCGACTCCGTACCTGAAGTGTGTAGCAGAACCCGACACCAATCGAATCCTGAAGGAAATGCACGAGGGGGTCGCGGCTTGTCACGAAGGGGCCCGATCCATTTTGAGGAAGGTGTTGAACTTAGGCTACTATTGGCCCACGATGAACAAAGAAGCAACGGCGTTGGTCCGATCATGCGACGCGTGCCAGAGGTACGCCCCGAGTATCGCGGCTCCGGCCGCCAACCTAACATCCATCAAGAGCGCTTGGCCCTTCGCGCAGTGGGGCATCGACTTGGTGGGACCTCTTCCACAAGCACAAGGACAATGTAAGTATTTACTTGTAGCTATCGATTATTTTTGAAATGGATAGAGGCGAAGGCATTGGCCAGAACAACGGGGAACCAGATCGTCAAGTTCCTCCAGACCCACATCGTGTCCAGATACGGAATTCCTAAGGTGGTGATCAGCGACAATGGCCCACCATTCAACGGCTCTCAGGTGAAGGAGTATCTGGAGGAGTTGAACATTGAGCATCGAACTGCTTCTGTACGTCATGCTCAAACTAATGGCCAGGTGGAGTCCGCCAACAAAATCGTGATGGATGGCCTGAGGAAGAGGGTCTATGCCTTGAAGGGCAAGTGGCTGAACGAACTAGAAAATGTGCTTTGGGCTGTTAGAACGACACCCAAACGATCAACAGGAGAGACTCCGTTTGGCCTTGTTTATGGCACGGAAGCTGTCGCCCCTGTGGAGGTAGCTGTGGCGTCCCATCGGATGAGATATTACGAGCCCCTAACGAACGACGAAGTGAGACGTCTGGACTTGGACTTACTTGAAGAGTAGAGGCGGGAAGCCGATGAAGTCCAAGCTCGAATACGTTTAGCGACGACCAGGTACTACAATCGGCGAGTGAAGTCCCGACAGTTCTTTGTCGGGGAGCTGGTTTGGCGTCGCAACGAGTTCACCCTTTTGGATCGAATCAACAAGATGTCACCAAAATGGGAAGGACCTTATAAGGTCGTGGGGATGCCAGCTCCAAATGCATACAAGTTGGAAGACCTCGATGGCAGAGTATTAAAGCATTCTTTTAGTGGCGAACACTTGAAGAAACACCATGCCTGAAGAAAAGTCGCCTTAAGTGGTGCCCGATGAAAGTCGCCTTAAGTGGTGCACGATGTTAAGTCGCCTTAAGTGGCGCATGATGTTAAGTCGCCTTAAGTGGTGCACGATGTTAAGTCACCTTAAGTGGTGCACGAGATTAAGTCGCCTTAAGTGGTGCACGATGAAAGTCGCCTTAAGTGGTGCACGATGTTAAGTCGCCTTAAGTGGCGCATGATGTTAAGTCGCCTTAAGTGGTGCACGATGTTAAGTCGCCTTAAGTGGCGCACGAGATTAAGTCGCCTTCAGTGGTGCACGATGAAAGTCGCCTTCAGTGGTGCACGATGAAAGTCGCCTTTAGTGGTGCACGATGTTAAGTCGCCTTAAGTGGCGCATGATGTTAAGTCGCCTTAAGTGGTGCACGATGTTAAGTCACCTTCAGTGGTGCACGATGAAAGTCGCCTTCAGTGGTGCACGATGAAAGTCGCCTTTAGTGGTGCACGAGAAAGTCGCCTTAAAGTCGCCTTCAGTGGTGCACGGGTTCAAGCCGCCTTAAGTGGTGCACAATACTTAGATTTATTCTAAGTATCCAAAAGTCGCCTTCAGTGGTGCACGAGAAAAGTCGCCTTAAGTGGTGCACAATACTTAGATTTATTCTAAGTATCCAAAAGTCGCCTTCAGTGGTGCACGAGAAAAGTCGCCTTAAGTGGTGCACAATACTTAGATTTATTCTAAGTATCCAAAAGTCGCATTGAGTGGTGCACGAGAAAAGTCGCCTTGAGTGGTGCGCGATCCTTAGATTTATTCTAAGTATCAAAAAGTCGCCTTGAGTGGTGCACGATACTAAGTCGCCTTGAGTGGTGCACGATCCTTAAATTTATTCTAAGTATCAAGAAGTCGCCTTCAGTGGTGCACGATATTAGGTCGCCTTAAGTGGCGCAAGTTGAGAAGTCGCCTTAAGTGGTGCACGACGTAAAGTCGCCTTTAGTGGTGCACGATATTAAGTCGCCTTAAGTGGCGCAAGTTGAGAAGTCGCCTTAAGTGGTGCACAACGTAAAGTCACCTTTAGTGGTGCACGATATTAAGTCGCCTTAAGTGGCGCAAGTTGAGAAGTCGCCTTAAGTGGTGTGGGTAATTCACCTTAGGTGGTGCAGCGATAATCGGAGTCAAAAGAGATTGATATTATAAAGATCCAAGAGCTTCACAATAACAAAAGGAAATTACAAGGATTTGAAAATAAAGCGATTGAACTTGATCCTTGGCAGCGTCGAGGGGAGCAGGGTCCACGAGGTCTGAGGCCGAAGGCTCCGCAGCAAAATGATCGGATCCTGAAAGATTGACCGCGGGAAGATCGGACTCTTGGAGGTTAGCCGGTGAAGAATCAATTATCAAGGAATATTGGAGGAGTCTTCTCGCATTTTGTGGCTATCCTCGAAGTATCGAGGAATCGCGGACGAGAAGATCCGTGTCAAGGAATTTTGTCAAGAGAAAAGCCTCTGACACTGATATCGGGAGGTCGGGAGTTGAAAGAGACGACGAACTATAAGTCCCTCATGTCTTGGGGGCAAATGGTGGGTTCCGCTATGACCGTTAGGCCCTTTAACGGGGAGGAAACGGCAAACAGGCCCGCAAGGCCCAAAGTGAATGTCAAGATGACCTAGGAGAAGGGTCCCGACGAAGGGAGTCCCGACAAGGTAAGGTCCCGACAGAGTCGGTCCCGACAGTGGAGCTGGAAGCTCCCGATGAGAAGCCTTTAAGTAGGCCCCGATGATGAATCCCTGAGAATGATTGGCCCTGTCACGATGACGAGGGGCCCCAAGCGGTGACACAACGAGATAACTCTGGAGTCCCCGACGGGAGTCGGGACTCGATTATCAGAGGATAAGGCCAAGATATGCGGGGCGTGGCCGAGATACGCGGAACGTGGTTAAGATACACGGAGCGTGGCCGAGATACGCGGGGCATGGCTGAGATACGCGAGATCACATCCGAGATACGCGGGATACGGGCTAACCACCCCCAACGGTTCGCCAGGTACCTGAGGCATCTCTTTGCCTATAAAAGGGCAGGAGATCACCTCAGAAGACTTACGTTGAGTTGAATGCACTCTGAGTTTATTACTTGCCAGTCATACGAGATACTCATTTAAGCATCGGAGAGGGATTCTGGGTCACCGCCCGGTCTATCCCCTCTTGCAGGATTGCGTGGAGCAAAGGAGCTAGGATTGCCGTCAAAGTCCGTACCGGAGTTCCACCGTGATCCAACATTCACTACTGTTGAAAAGCAGAGTGGTTCAAAACTCAAGTGATTGCGAAAGGATATACCCAAACTCACGAAATGGAATTTGATGAAACATACTCACCAACAGTGCATTAAACCACAGTAAGGGCCATCCTTGCCCTCGTTGCATGTCTTGATCTAGAGCTGCACCAAATGGATATTAAGACCACACCTCTCCATGTAAACCTGGAGAAAAAAGATCTATATGGAGCAGCCAGAGGGTTTTATTACTCCTGGCAAAGAACGTACATTTTGCAAACTCCAAAGGTCTATTACGGTCTTAAACAGTCGTCTCGGCAATAGTATCGCAGATTCCACGAGGAAATCGTCGGAAACGGATTTGTGAATCTTCACGAGGATCCTTGCGTATACACTAAGACCTCTGGGTCTAAGCATGTCATCATAACACTATACGTAGATGACATACTCATTACTGCGAACGACGTGAGTTTTATGAACAATTCAAAGTCCTGGTTAGCATCAGCATTTGAGATGAAAGACATAGAAGAGGCCACGTACATCATAGGCATTAATATTGCCCGAGATCGTGCCGCCTGGACATTATGTCTGTCTCATGAATCTTATATCAACAAACTGTTGAAAAGATTCAGAATGCTCGGTGCTAAACCTGTGGATACGCCAGTTGTGTTCGGTTGCGCGCTGTCAAAGCGTGATGGACCAAAAAACCAGCAGGAGCGTGAAGGACCAAAAAACCTAAGCATGGCAGGAATTCTTATGTACGCCATGCTATGTACTCGGCCTGATATCTGTTACTCTGTGGGTCGAGTAGCAAGATTCCAATCAGATCCTAGTTATCAACATCTAAAGGCCGTAAAACGAATTATAAGGTATCTGAAAGGTACTGCCGACTATGTTCTGTGCTATAAGGGCGGGCAAATAGTATTGACCAGTTATAGTGACGCCGACCACGGTGGCGATCCAGATGATCGTAAGTCCACCACAGGAGGAGTTTTCCTTCTTGCTAATGCTGCCATATCATGGGTAAGCAAGAAGCAATCATGTGTTGCTCTTTCTACTATGGAATCGGAATTCGTTGTCCTTTCTAAAAATGCACTGGAAGCGGTCTAGCTGAAAAGGCTTCTTACTGCATTGATTGGCACTGACAAAGAGAGTAATCCCGTCAAGGTATACTCCGAAAGTCAGGCAGCCATTGCAGCAGTTAAGAATCCAAAGTACCATAGTAAGACCAAACACATTGATGTGAAATACAATAATGCTAAATCTATTCTGGAAGACAACATAATCGCTTTATAATACTTGTCCACGGATAAAATTGTTGCAGATCCATTAACTAAGCCATTACGTAGGGAGATTTTCGAAAAGCACGTAAAACTGCTTGGATTACGTAGGGCTTAAATAAGTGACTTGTATAAGCGATAACATTTTGACATTTGAAATAATATTATTTCGATTGAATAAAAGAATTGCAAACTGAGTATATGATCTATCGACGTCATAATGAAATATAACATCGGATTTTACGGTCTATAAACTAAGTCGTAGGAAGAGGTAAAACTCTCTAAAATTATGTCGAATATGAACCATGCCTCGTCACATAGGCACGGTCATCTTGCAAGGAGAGGGGGACCTCTACCCCAACAAGATTGGCAAAGAACCAGGGGGATAAACCTGGTTAAACGAAACGATAACCTTGTCACGCTTAACGCATGACTTAATCTTCGTTTTGTAAATCGCCGTGTTGGACCCAGTCCATCATTAAAATCACATTCAGGGCCAGATGAAAGATTCTGCGATAGCATGATAGACATATCCCAATCCTGGCTAGTCCAGGTGTGCTATCGACGCGTGCTTCATACTGCGTGTGCCATGCTCGACCACGGGGTCATGCTTGGTTGAGCTAGCTAGAATCCTAGTGATTCAAAGAGCGCATACTTCTTCACCTTGAGCGTGTGATTGATCCTTGATGTCTTATGAAGAGGCATCTAAAGTATCCTCACGGACTCAGAACTTATACCTAAAGTCTAACTCTATGTTCGCTTCCCGGCGTACGAGCGTAGAGCCAAAGAAATCAGCCAAGTGACCACGTCATGGAAACCGGTTGAGTTAGACTAAGGGTATAAGCGATGGGGATGGTCAAGTTCACCGATAATTCACCGACTCTTGTTTTCACTAGATGGCCGCCAACCGGACATTAGTTGAAGGCTGTGAACACTTGTAACGGATGCCCTGGAGAAGTATTCCTATGTGGAAAACTGGGCAATTGGAGAATTATTAGTTGACCAAGGATACAATGCGGTACATATTTTATTTTAACGGGATTGATTTACGAAGGGGAATCAACGTTCTGCGGGCGCTACAATACTCCTAACAGATGAGTAGCACGATGCCCGTCGTATCCGTCGGTCGCATGGAAAACCTCGTATGATCTATTCGGAGACGGAGACAGAAACTGAAGACTGAGATGTTGATGCTGTTGTATAACTATATATTAACAAGCACCCTCCCATTCCGGCGAGTAGGAGCTGTTAGCATATGGTGACGTGGCGCCGTAATTGGTAGCCCGTTAATGCTAAGGAAATTACCTAAGTTAATTAGTTAATTGTAACATTAGGATAATTGGGCCAAACCCAATCCCTAATTGACATAGGAGGCCCAAAATTGGGCCTCCCCCTAAATAGCATAGGTTCGGCCGAATATTGTCCCGCATTGGTTGGAGTGGACTTTTGTCCACTCCACCAATCCTATATATAGAGGACTCACCTAAGGGGTTTAAACACAATTCATAATAAGAAGTACCTCCATTGAGGAACTTGAGAGAAACCCTCTCACACCCTTAGTTGAGATTTTCGGCACATCTTAGTTCGAGGTTCTGTCCCCGTTGAAGAATCGATTAGAGACTTTGTTGTGGAGCTTATACCGCGTATGACTTCTTCTTACGAAGAACTTGTACGTGGTTCCGATCGGATGATCAGAACTCCCTCCACGACGTTCTTGGGCAGGAAAGCTAAAAGGTTTGTGTACACTATCCCGCTGCGTAGTTAGATTACTTACATGTACACGTTTAGCATTCTGTAGTATTACATCCCCGTAATCCAACACTTTCTTCATCAACCCTAGCTCGCCTCATCCCTGCGCTCCTGAAGAGAGAATTCTTGTTGGAATCGCCACTGCTTGTCCTTCCGATCCGATTCGAGAAGCTTCTTTCCTTCGATCCCTTTCTCAGACTCCCATGGCTGCTCAATTCCAACAAGGTAGGTCGCAATTGTTCATCCCTTCTTTTCCTGAGTCTCCCAAATAAAATAAATTGTCTAGCGCTGCTTTTGTAAAAGCCGTGAACCTAGGTAATCTGAGCGATCATGAAGGCCCTCGTTATGTGGTCCCCCCGGACAAGAATATAGGGCTAGGGATGGAGAGGTCCCAGTATATGCGGGCCAGATTGAGGCGGGGCTTCGATATCCTTTTTACACAGAGTTGGATGAACTCTGTGAGCATTATGGTATACATCCTTGCTAGCTCAGAGTCAATGTTATCCGCTTCTGGGTTTGTTTTCGGTGTTTGTGCGATGTCTATAATTGGACGTACACCCTTCAAGTCTTTAGATGCTTCTATCAATTGTTGAGAAGCAAGTCGATGGTCTTTGGTTTCAAAGGTCGATGGCCCTTAGATGACCAACTTTCTTGGAAATCGGCCAAGGAATTTGTGGTTGGGCTTAAGTCTTATAATGCAAACTGGAAGTATTATTACTTTTTCTATCGAGAAGGTGTCACTTGGCCCATATCCCGTCCCCTTGGTGATGACGGTCCCCCCACTCTCCGTGGATTAACTTCTGAGGAAATTTCCACGGTCGGCCACATTCACGCCGTCGTGACCTCGAAAGAGTTTGAACCATGGAAATCTGTTGAAGATACAACAGAAGAGGCTCTTATTAGATCCTCAATTCTTCTTCGCACTGAAGATCCTCCTCTTGATTGGGTAACTTCTTCTTCATAATAAATTATTAAATTCTCTTCTGGTTTCATGTAGGTCTCTTTAAGAAGCTTTTTTCGGCAAAAGGAGTGCCCTTGGAAGATTCTGCGGCGACCAGCTCTGAGGTCACCTCTGAACAACCCTCCCTGGCGAGAGCTATTACTGAGGCTGCCCTCAATTCTAAGAAGGCGGAATCTGCGGAGGACGTCGTGAAGACTCCTCGGTGAGGACCAAGAGGACCGCCCATAGAGGTATTTCCAAGCCTAATAAAAGAGCGCATGTGATCGACGCCAGAGTTCTAGGAGACGGCTTCCTTGGACGCTCCTGCCGTTTCTAACTCCCCTACTCCCAAAGGTAGGAATTTTTCAATTCTCGATTTTATCTTTGTTTTGATTTCCTTACTTTTTGTAACTTCTTTTCCTCTTGTAGAAGTCACCCCAGAGGAAGGGGGTCGTGGTGAAGCTTCTAGCTCCCAAGCCGTGACAGGCTTGAAGTTTGAAGGTCCTCCCTTTTCCTGGAAGATGCTTCATACTGATCCCGAGTCATCCTCGGGTGTCGCCAACTGGGATCCCCTGGTTTCTTTGAAGGGCTATCAGTTGAAGGAGGGACACTCCATCGCCAATAGGGAGTTAGCCCTCCATCTTATAAATGGCTCCATTCCTCCTCAAGATCGCCCTCGCATTCCTGTGGAATCTACTGATGAGACTGCTCGCATGTTTCTACATCGGCAGGCCAAGGTAAAGAATTTTATCTCCTCACAATCTCAATTTCTCTAAAATCGCTTCCGTACTTATCTTTCTATGCTTTTAGGCCACCCGCGATATTTTACAAGTCGGTCAGCTGCTCATCGACTTGGGTGAATAAGTTTCCTCTTTAAAGGGGAAGCTTGCCTAGGTGGAGTCGGAGGCGGAAGAGGTGCAACGCCTTCGAAGAGAAAATACCCGCCTGGGAGAGGAACTTCTTCGTCTGAAGGAGGAATCCGCCAATATGGGAAAAGAACTCGCCTCCCTGGAGGACACTGTAAGGGCCTCCGCTAATATGATCGAAGAAGTCGCCTTTCTGAAGGATACAGTGAGGGCCTCCATGATTCTTGGAGCATTGATGGATGATGCTCGTCGTACCTCCGCCGCTTTCTTAAGGGATTTTCGTGCCAATGTGGCTTCTCATCAAGAGGAGATCGCTTTGTTGAAAGCGGAGATAGAGGAGCATAAGAAGTCTGCCCTCGAGATCATTGCTGACTATAAGGCTAGTGCCGATTTTCAAACCGACGCCGCCATGGCCAGTGGGCAGATGATTCTTTCCATATTTGCCTCTGTGGTGGCGGATATCAGGGCCATGGACCCTAGTTTTGATTTCTCGAAGGTGGGGATCCTTCGAGATTACTTAGCGGAGGAGGCTAGGAGTAGGAAAGACTCTGTATAGATTTACTTTTTCTTTTCCCATCCCTCTGTAATCCCGACTTGATGTAATCAGTATTTATTAATGATAGAAGGGAGCCTTCTTTTTGGCAATTCTCATGCATTCATCCTTATTTCTAATCATTCTTGTGATAAATTTACCCAAGATCAGAATTCACATTTTCAAGAATAAGGCTCTTAATCGATTTTCTAGAGCGAAACGTTTAAACTCTATATAATCGATAATTAATATTTAAGGAGGATTTTATCCTTAGAAAATCAAGCATGTCTTCTGAGTCATCGATCCCTCTGAATGATTTGGTTGATATCAGATTCCGAATGATCGATATATGACTTTGAGAAGATCAGCTTATAGTACTTCTTCTTCAAGTAGTCGACCGATCTGAGTGATTTAGTTGATATCAGATTTTTGATGGTCGACTCTTGATTCGGCAGTAGTTCTTCAATACGTAACCTCTTTCGAGTAGTCGACCGATCTGAGTGATTTAGTAGATATCAAATCTTTGATGGTCGCTCTAAATTCAGAAAAAGCTCTTCAATACTTAACCGCTTTCGAGTATTCGACCGATCTGAGTGATTTAGTAGATATCAGATCTTTGATGGTCGCTCTCGATTTGGAAAAAGCTCTTCAATACTTAACCTCTTTCGAGTAGTCGAATGATCTGAGGGATTTAGTAGATATCGGATCTTTGATGGTCGCTCTCGATTTGGATAAAGCTCTTCAATACTTAACCTCTTTCGAGAAGTCGACCGATCTGAGCGATTTAGTAGATATCAGATCTTTGATGGTCGCTCTCAATTTGGAAAAAGCTCTTCAATACTTAACCTCTTTCGAGTAGTCGACCGATCTTAGTGATTTAGTAGATATCAGATCTTTGATGGCCGCTCTCAATTTGGAAAAAGCTCTTCAATACTTAACCTCTTTCAAGTAGTCGACCGATCTGAGTGATTTAGTAGATATCAGATCATTTATGGTCGCTCTCGAATCGGAAAAAACTCTTCAATACTTAACCTCTTTCGAGTAGTCGACCGATCCGAGTGATTTAGTATATATCAGATCTTTGATGGTCGCTCTCGATTCGGAAAAAGCTCTTCAATACTTAACCTCTTTCGAGTAGTCGACTGATCTGAGTGATTTAGTAGATATCAAATCTTTGATGGTCGCTCTCGATTCAGAAAAAGCTCTTCAATACCTAACCTCTTTCGAGTAGTCGACCGATCTTAGTGATTTAGTAGATATCAGATCTTTGATGGCAACTTTCAATTTGGAAAAAGCTCTTCAATACTTAACCTCTTTCAAGTAGTCGACCGATCTGAGTGATTTAGTAGATATCAGATCTTTGATGGTCGCTCTCGATTCGGAAAAAACTCTTCAATACTAAACCTCTTTCGAGTAGTCGACCGATCTGAGTGATTTAGTAGATATCAGATCTTTGATGGTCGCTCTCGATTCGGAAAAAGCTCTTCAATACTTAACCTCTTTCGAGTAGTCGACCGATCTGAGTGATTTAGTAGATATCAAATCTTTGATGGTCGCTCTCGATTCAGAAAAATCTCTTCAATACTTAACCTCTTTCGAGTAGTCGATTGATCTTAGTGATTTAGTAGATATTAGATCTTTGATGGCCGCTCTCAATTTGGAAAAAGCTCTTCAATACTTAACCTCTTTCAAGTAGTCGACCGATCTGAGTGATTTAGTAGATATCAGATCTTTGATGGTCGCTCTCGATTCGGAAAAAACTCTTCAATACTTAACCTCGTTCGAGTAGTCGACCGATCTTAGTGATTTAGTAGATATCAGATCTTTGATGGCCGCTCTCAATTTGGAAAAAGTTCTTCAATACTTAATCTCTTTCAAGTAGTCGACCGATCTGAGTGATTTAGTAGATATCAGATCATTGATGGTCGCTCTCGATTCGGAAAAAACTCTTCAATACTTAACCTCTTTCGAGTAGTCGACCGATCTGAGTGATTTAGTAGATATCAGATCTTTGATGGTCGCTCTCGATTCGGAAAAAACTCTAAAATACATAACCTCTTTCGAGTAGTCGACCGATCTGAGTGATTTAGT
Source organism: Clarkia xantiana subsp. parviflora (assembly GCA_036873135.1). Lineage (NCBI taxonomy): Eukaryota > Viridiplantae > Streptophyta > Magnoliopsida > Myrtales > Onagraceae > Clarkia > Clarkia xantiana. The sequence goes on along the minus strand of JAPTYO010000001.1, from coordinate 11,517,091 downwards.
AAATATCAAATCTTTGATGGTCGCTCTCGATTCAGAAAAAGCTCTGCAACACTTAACCTCTTTCGAGTAGTCGACCGATCTTAGTGATTTATTAGATATCAGATCTTTGAAGGCCGCTCTCAATTTGGAAAAAGCTCTTCAATACTTAACCTCTTTCATGTAGTCGACCGATCTGAGTGATTTAGTAGATATAAGATCTTTGATGGTCGCTCTCGATTCGGAATAAACTCTTCAATACTTAACCTCTTTCGAGTAGTCGACCGATCTGAGTGATTTAGTAGATATCAGATCTTTGATGGTCGCTCTCGATTCGGAAAAAGCTCTTCAATACTTAACCTCTTTCGAGTAGTCGACCGATCTGAGTGATTTAGTAGATATCAAATCTTTGATGGTCGCTCTCGATTCAGAAAAAGCTCTTCAATACTTAACCTCTTTCAAGTAGTCGACCGATCTGAGTGATTTAGTTGATATCAGATCTTTGATGGCCGCTCTCAATTTGGAAAAAGCTCTTCAATACTTAACCTCTTTCAAGTAGTCGACCGATCTGAGTGATTTCGTAGATATCAGATCTTTGATGGTCGCTCTCGATTCGGAAAAAACTCTTCAATACTTAACCTCTTTCGAGTAGTCGACCGATCTGAGTGATTTAGTAGATATCAGATCTTTGATGGTCGCTCTCGATTCAGAAAAAGCTCTTCAATACTTAACCTCTTTCGAGTAGTCGACCGATCTTAGTGATTTATTAGATATCAGATCTTTGATGGCCGCTCTCAATTTGGAAAAAGCTCTTCAATACTTAACCTCTTTAATGTAATCGACCGATCTGAGTGATTTAGTAGATATCAGATCTTTGATGGTCGCTCTCGATTCGGAAAAAACTCTTCAATACTTAACCTCTTTCGAGTAGTCGACCGATCTGAGTGATTTAGTAGATATCAGATCTTTGATGGTCGCTCTCGATTCGGAAAAAGCTCTTCAATACTTAACCTCTTTCGAGTAGTCGACCGATCTGAGTGATTTAGTAGATATCAAATCTTTGATGGTCGCTCTCGATTCAGAAAAAGCTCTTCAATATTTAACCTCTTTCGAGTAGTCGATTGATCTTAGTGATTTAGTAGATATCAGATCTTTGATGGCCGCTCTTAATTTGGAAAAAGCTCTTCAATACTTAACCTCTTTCAAGTAGTCGACCGATCTGAGTGATTTAGTTGATATCAGATCTTTGATGGTCGACTCTTGATTCGGCAGTAGTTCTTCAATACTTAACCTCTTTCGAGTAGTCGACCGATCTGAGTGATTTAGTAGATATCAGATCTTTGATGGTCGCTCTCGATTCGGAAAAAACTCTTCAATACTTAACCTCGTTCGATTAGTCGACCGATCTTAGTGATTTAGTAGATATCAGATCTTTGATGGCCGCTCTCAATTTGGAAAAAGTTCTTCAATACTTAATCTCTTTCAAGTAGTCGACCGATCTAAGTGATTTAGTAGATATCAGATCATTGATGGTCGCTCTTGATTCGGAAAAAACTCTTCAATACTTAACCTCTTTCGAGTAGTCGACCGATCTGAGTGATTTAGTAGATATCAGATCTTTGATGGTCGCTCTCGATTCGGAAAAAACTCTTCCATAACCTCTTTCGAGTAGTCGACCGATCTGAGTGATTTAGTAAATATCAAATCTTTGATGGTCGCTCTCGATTCAGAAAAAGCTCTGCAACACTTAACCTCTTTCGAGTAGTCGACCGATCTTAGTGATTTATTAGATATCAGATCTTTGAAGGCCGCTCTCAATTTGGAAAAAGCTCTTCAATACTTAACCTCTTTCATGTAGTCGACCGATCTGAGTGATTTAGTAGATATCAGATCTTTGATGGTCGCTCTCGATTCGGAATAAACTCTTCAATACTTAACCTCTTTCGAGTAGTCGACCGATCTGAGTGATTTAGTAGATATCAGATCTTTGATGGTCGCTCTCGATTCGGAAAAAGCTCTTCAATACTTAACCTCTTTCGAGTAGTCGACCGATCTGAGTGATTTAGTAGATATCAAATCTTTGATGGTCGCTCTCGATTCAGAAAAAGCTCTTCAATACTTAACCTCTTTCGAGTAGTCGATTGATCTTAGTGATTTAGTAGATATCAGATCTTTGACGGCCGCTCTCAATTTGGAAAAAGCTCTTCAATACTTAACCTCTTTCAAGTAGTCGACCGATCTGAGTGATTTCGTAGATATCAGATCTTTGATGGTCGCTCTCGATTCGGAAAAAACTCTTCAATACTTAACCTCTTTCGAGTAGTCGACCGATCTGAGTGATTTAGTAGATATCAGATCTTTGATGGTCGCTCTCGATTCAGAAAAAGCTCTTCAATACTTAACCTCTTTCGAGTAGTCGACCGATCTTAGTGATTTATTAGATATCAGATCTTTGATGGCCGCTCTCAATTTGGAAAAAGCTCTTCAATACTTAACCTCTTTAATGTAGTCGACCGATCTGAGTGATTTAGTAGATATCAGATCTTTGATGGTTGCTCTCGATTCGGAAAAAACTCTTCAATACTTAACCTCTTTCGAGTAGTCGACCGATCTGAGTGATTTAGTAGATATCAGATCTTTGATGGTCGCTCTCGATTCGGAAAAAGCTCTTCAATACTTAACCTCTTTCGAGTAGTCGACCGATCTGAGTGATTTAGTAGATATCAAATCTTTGATGGTCGCTCTCGATTCAGAAAAAGCTCTTCAATATTTAACCTCTTTCGAGTAGTCGATTGATCTTAGTGATTTAGTAGATATCAGATCTTTGATGGCCGCTCTTAATTTGGAAAAAGCTCTTCAATACTTAACCTCTTTCAAGTAGTCGACCGATCAGAGTGATTTAGTTGATATCAGATCTTTGATGGTCGACTCTTGATTCGGCAGTAGTTCTTCAATACTTAACCTCTTTCGAGTAGTCGACCGATCTGAGTGATTTAGTAGATATCAAATCTTTGATGGTCGCTCTTAATTCAAAAAAGCTCTTCAATACTTAACCGCTTTCGAGTATTCGACCGATCTGAGTGATTTAGTAGATATCAGATCTTTGATGGTCGCTCTCGATTTGGAAAAAGCTCTTCAATACTTAACCTCTTTCGAGTAGTCGACTGATCTGAGGGATTTAGTAGATATCAGATCTTTGATGGTCGCTCTCGATTTGGATAAAGCTCTTCAATACTTAACCTCTTTCGAGAAGTCGACCGATCTGAGCGATTTAGTAGATATCAGATCTTTGATGGTCGCTCTCAATTTGGAAAAAGCTCTTCAATACTTAACCTCTTTCGAGTAGACAACCGATCTTAGTGATTTAGTAGATATCAGATCTTTGATGGCCGCTCTCAATTTGGAAAAAGCTCTTCAATACTTAACCTCTTTCAAGTAGTCGACCGATCTGAGTGATTTAGTAGATATCAGATCATTGATGCTCGCTCTCGATTCGGAAAAAAATCTTCAATACTTAACCTCTTTCGAGTAGTCGACCGATCTGAGTGATTTAGTAGATATCAGATCTTTGATGGTCGCTCTCGATTCGGAAAAAGCTCTTCAATACTTAACCTCTTTCGAGTAGTCGACTGATCTGATTGATTTAGTAGATATCAAATCTTTGATGGTCGCTCTCGATTCAGAAAAAGCACTTCAATACCTAACCTCTTTCGAGTAGTCGACCGATCTTAGTGATTTAGTAGATATCAGATCTTTGATGGCAACTCTCAATTTGGAAAAAGCTCTTCAATACTTAACCTATTTCAAGTAGTCGACCGATCTGAGTGATTTAGTAGATATCAGATCTTTGATGGTCGCTCTCAATTCGGAAAAAACTCTTCAATACTTAACCTCTTTCGAGTAGTCGACCAATCTGAGTGATTTAGTAGATATCAGATCTTTGATGGTCGCTCTCGATTCGGAAAAAGCTCTTCAATACATAACCTCTTTCGAGTAGTCGACCGATCTGAGTGATTTAGTAGATATCAATCTTTGATGGTCGCTCTCGATTCAGAAAAAGCTCTTCAATACTTAACCTCTTTCGAGTAGTTGATTGATCTTAGTGATTTAGTAGATATTAGATCTTTGATGGCCGCTCTCAATTTGGAAAAAGCTCTTCAATACTTAACCTCTTTCAAGTAGTCGACCGATCTGAGTGATTTAGTAGATATTAGATCTTTGATGGTCGCTCTCGATTCGGAAAAAACTCTTCAATACTTAACCTCGTTCGAGTAGTCGACCGATCTTAGTGATTTAGTAGATATCAGATCTTTGATGGCCGCTCTCAATTTGGAAAAAGTTCTTCAATACTTAACCTCTTTCAAGTAGTCGACCGATCTGAGTGATTTAGTAGATATCAGATCATTGATGGTCGCTATCGATTCGGAAAAAACTCTTCAATACTTAACCTCTTTCGAGTAGTCGACCGATCTGAGTGATTTAGTAGATATCAGATCTTTGATGGTCGCTCTCGATTCGGAAAAAACTCTTCAATACATAACCTCTTTCGAGTAGTCGACCGATCTGAGTGATTTAGTAAATATCAAATCTTTGATGGTCGCTCTCGATTCAGAAAAAGCTCTTCAATACTTAACCTCTTTCGAATAGTCGACCGATCTTAGTGATTTATTAGATATCAGATCTTTGAAGGCCGCTCTCAATTTGGAAAAAGCTCTTCAATACTTAACCTCTTTCATGTAGTCGACCGATCTGAGTGATTTAGTAGATATCAGATCTTTGATGGTCGCTCTCGATTCGGAAAAAACTCTTCAATACTTAACCTCTTTCGAGTAGTCGACCGATCTGAGTGATTTAGTAGATATCAGATCTTTGATGGTCGCTCTCGATTCGGAAAAAGCTCTTCAATACTTAACCTCTTTCGAGTAGTCGACCGATCTGAGTGATTTAGTAGATATCAAATCTTTGATGGTCGCTCTCGATTCAGAAAAAGCTCTTCAATACTTAACCTCTTTCGAGTAGTCGATTGATCTTAGTGATTTAGTAGATATCAGATCTTTGATGGCCGCTCTCAATTTGGAAAAAGCTCTTCAATACTTAACCTCTTTCAAGTAGTCGACCGATCTGAGTGATTTAGTAGATATCTGATCTTTGATGGTCGCTCTCGATTCGGAAAAAACTCTTCAATACTTAACCTCTTTCGAGTAGTCGACCGATCTGAGTGATTTAGTAGATATCAGATCTTTGATGGTCGCTCTCGATTCAGAAAAAGCTCTTCAATACTTAACCTCTTTCGAGTAGTTGACCGATCTTAGTGATTTATTAGATATCAGATCTTTGATGGCCGCTCTCAATTTAGAAAAAGCTCTTCAATACTTAACCTCTTTCATGTAGTCGACCGATCTGAGTGATTTAGTAGATATCAGATCATTGATGGTCGCTCTCGATTCGGAAAAAACTCTTCAATACTTAACCTCTTTCGAGTAGTCGACCGATCTGAGTGATTTAGTAGATATCAGATCTTTGATGGTCGCTCTCGATTCGGAAAAAGCTCTTCAATACTTAACCTCTTTCGAGTAGTCGACTGATCTGAGTGATTTAGTAGATATCAAATCTTTGATGGTCGCTCTCGATTCAGATAAAGCTCTTCAATATTTAACTTCTTTCGAGTAGTCGATTGATCTTAGTGATTTAGTAGATATCAGATCTTTGATGGCCGCTCTCAATTTGGAAAAAGCTCTTCAATACTTAACCTCTTTCAAGTAGTCGACCGATCTGAGTGATTTAGTAGATATCAGATCTTTGATGGTCGCTCTCGATTCGGAAAAAACTCTTCAATACTTAACCTCTTTCGAGTAGTCGACCGATCTGAGTGATTTAGTAGATATCAGATCTTTGATGGTCGCTCTCGATTCGGAAAAAGCTCTTCAATACTTAACCTCTTTCGAGTAGTCGACCGATCTTAGTGATTTAGTAGATATCAGATCTTTGATGGCCGCTCTCAATTTGGAAAAAGTTCTTCAATACTTAATCTCTTTCAAGTAGTCGACCGATCTAAGTGATTTAGTAGATATCAGATCATTGATGGTCGCTCTTGATTCGGAAAAAACTCTTCAATACTTAACCTCTTTCGAGTAGTCGACCGATCTGAGTGATTTAGTAGATATCAGATCTTTGATGGTCGCTCTCGATTCGGAAAAAACTCTTCCATAACCTCTTTCGAGTAGTCGACCGATTTGAGTGATTTAGTAAATATCAAATCTTTGATGGTCGCTCTCGATTCAGAAAAAGCTCTGCAACACTTAACCTCTTTCGAGTAGTCGACCGATCTTAGTGATTTATTAGATATCAGATCTTTGAAGGCCGCTCTCAATTTGGAAAAAGCTCTTCAATACTTAACCTCTTTCATGTAGTCGACCGATCTGAGTGATTTAGTAGATATCAGATCTTTGATGGTCGCTCTCGATTCGGAATAAACTCTTCAATACTTAACCTCTTTCGAGTAGTCGACCGATCTGAGTGATTTAGTAGATATCAGATCTTTGATGGTCGCTCTCGATTCGGAAAAAGCTCTTCAATACTTAACCTCTTTCGAGTAGTCGACCGATCTGAGTGATTTAGTAGATATCAAATCTTTGATGGTCGCTCTCGATTCAGAAAAAGCTCTTCAATACTTAACCTCTTTCGAGTAGTCGATTGATCTTAGTGATTTAGTAGATGTCAGATCTTTGACGGCCGCTCTCAATTTGGAAAAAGCTCTTCAATACTTAACCTCTTTCAAGTAGTCGACCGATCTGAGTGATTTCGTAGATATCAGATCTTTGATGGTCGCTCTCGATTCGGAAAAAACTCTTCAATACTTAACCTCTTTCGAGTAGTCGACCGATCTGAGTGATTTAGTAGATATCAGATCTTTGATGGTCGCTCTCGATTCAGAAAAAGCTCTTCAATACTTAACCTCTTTCGAGTAGTCGACCGATCTTAGTGATTTATTAGATATCAGATCTTTGATGGCCGCTCTCAATTTGGAAAAAGCTCTTCAATACTTAACCTCTTTAATGTAGTCGACCGATCTGAGTGATTTAGTAGATATCAGATCTTTGATGGTCGCTCTCGATTCGGAAAAAACTCTTCAATACTTAACCTCTTTCGAGTAGTCGACCGATCTGAGTGATTTAGTAGATATCAGATCTTTGATGGTCGCTCTCGATTCGGAAAAAGCTCTTCAATACTTAACCTCTTTCGAGTAGTCGACCGATCTGAGTGATTTAGTAGATATCAAATCTTTGATGGTCGCTCTCGATTCAGAAAAAGCTCTTCAATATTTAACCTCTTTCGAGTAGTCGATTGATCTTAGTGATTTAGTAGATATCAGATCTTTGATGGCCGCTCTTAATTTGGAAAAAGCTCTTCAATACTTAACCTCTTTCAAGTAGTCGACCGATCAGAGTGATTTAGTTGATATCAGATCTTTGATGGTCGACTCTTGATTCGGCAGTAGTTCTTCAATACTTAACCTCTTTCGAGTAGTCGACCGATCTGAGTGATTTAGTAGATATCAAATCTTTGATGGTCGCTCTTAATTCAAAAAAGCTCTTCAATACTTAACCGCTTTCGAGTATTCGACCGATCTGAGTGATTTAGTAGATATCAGATCTTTGATGGTCGCTCTCGATTTGGAAAAAGCTCTTCAATACTTAACCTCTTTCGAGTAGTCGACTGATCTGAGGGATTTAGTAGATATCAGATCTTTGATGGTCGCTCTCGATTTGGATAAAGCTCTTCAATACTTAACCTCTTTCGAGAAGTCGACCGATCTGAGCGATTTAGTAGATATCAGATCTTTGATGGTCGCTCTCAATTTGGAAAAAGCTCTTCAATACTTAACCTCTTTCGAGTAGTCAACCGATCTTAGTGATTTAGTAGATATCAGATCTTTGATGGCCGCTCTCAATTTGGAAAAAGCTCTTCAATACTTAACCTCTTTCAAGTAGTCGACCGATCTGAGTGATTTAGTAGATATCAGATCATTGATGCTCGCTCTCGATTCGGAAAAAAATCTTCAATACTTAACCTCTTTCGAGTAGTCGACCGATCTGAGTGATTTAGTAGATATCAGATCTTTGATGGTCGCTCTCGATTCGGAAAAAGCTCTTCAATACTTAACCTCTTTCGAGTAGTCGACTGATCTGATTGATTTAGTAGATATCAAATCTTTGATGGTCGCTCTCGATTCAGAAAAAGCTCTTCAATACCTAACCTCTTTCGAGTAGTCGACCGATCTTAGTGATTTAGTAGATATCAGATCTTTGATGGCAACTCTCAATTTGGAAAAAGCTCTTCAATACTTAACCTATTTCAAGTAGTCGACCGATCTGAGTGATTTAGTAGATATCAGATCTTTGATGGTCGCTCTCAATTCGGAAAAAACTCTTCAATACTTAACCTCTTTCGAGTAGTCGACCAATCTGAGTGATTTAGTAGATATCAGATCTTTGATGGTCGCTCTCGATTCGGAAAAAGCTCTTCAATACATAACCTCTTTCGAGTAGTCGACCGATCTGAGTGATTTAGTAGATATCAATCTTTGATGGTCGCTCTCGATTCAGAAAAAGCTCTTCAATACTTAACCTCTTTCGAGTAGTTGATTGATCTTAGTGATTTAGTAGATATTAGATCTTTGATGGCCGCTCTCAATTTGGAAAAAGCTCTTCAATACTTAACCTCTTTCAAGTAGTCGACCGATCTGAGTGATTTAGTAGATATCAGATCTTTGATGGTCGCTCTCGATTCGGAAAAAACTCTTCAATACTTAACCTCGTTCGAGTAGTCGACCGATCTTAGTGATTTAGTAGATATCAGATCTTTGATGGCCGCTCTCAATTTGGAAAAAGTTCTTCAATACTTAACCTCTTTCAAATAGTCGACCGATCTGAGTGATTTAGTAGATATCAGATCATTGATGGTCGCTATCGATTCGGAAAAAACTCTTCAATACTTAACCTCTTTCGAGTAGTCGACCGATCTGAGTGATTTAGTAGATATCAGATCTTTGATGGTCGCTCTCGATTCGGAAAAAACTCTTCAATACATAACCTCTTTCGAGTAGTCGACCGATCTGAGTGATTTAGTAAATATCAAATCTTTGATGGTCGCTCTCGATTCAGAAAAAGCTCTTCAATACTTAACCTCTTTCGAATAGTCGACCGATCTTAGTGATTTATTAGATATCAGATCTTTGAAGGCCGCTCTCAATTTGGAAAAAGCTCTTCAATACTTAACCTCTTTCATGTAGTCGACCGATCTGAGTGATTTAGTAGATATCAGATCTTTGATGGTCGCTCTCGATTCGGAAAAAACTCTTCAATACTTAACCTCTTTCGAGTAGTCGACCGATCTGAGTGATTTAGTAGATATCAGATCTTTGATGGTCGCTCTCGATTCGGAAAAAGCTCTTCAATACTTAACCTCTTTCGAGTAGTCGACCGATCTGAGTGATTTAGTAGATATCAAATCTTTGATGGTCGCTCTCGATTCAGAAAAAGCTCTTCAATACTTAACCTCTTTCGAGTAGTCGATTGATCTTAGTGATTTAGTAGATATCAGATCTTTGATGGCCGCTCTCAATTTGGAAAAAGCTCTTCAATACTTAACCTCTTTCAAGTAGTCGACCGATCTGAGTGATTTAGTAGATATCTGATCTTTGATGGTCGCTCTCGATTCGGAAAAAACTCTTCAATACTTAACCTCTTTCGAGTAGTCGACCGATCTGAGTGATTTAGTAGATATCAGATCTTTGATGGTCGCTCTCGATTCAGAAAAAGCTCTTCAATACTTAACCTCTTTCAAGTAGTCGACCGATCTGAGTGATTTAGTAGATATCTGATCTTTGATGGTCGCTCTCGATTCGGAAAAAACTCTTCAATACTTAACCTCTTTCGAGTAGTTGACCGATCTTAGTGATTTATTAGATATCAGATCTTTGATGGCCGCTCTCAATTTAGAAAAAGCTCTTCAATACTTAACCTCTTTCATGTAGTCGACCGATCTGAGTGATTTAGTAGATATCAGATCATTGATGGTCGCTCTCGATTCGGAAAAAACTCTTCAATACTTAACCTCTTTCGAGTAGTCGACCGATATGAGTGATTTAGTAGATATCAGATCTTTGATGGTCGCTCTCGATTCGGAAAAAGCTCTTCAATACTTAACCTCTTTCGAGTAGTCGACTGATCTGAGTGATTTAGTAGATATCAAATCTTTGATGGTCGCTCTCGATTCAGATAAAGCTCTTCAATATTTAACTTCTTTCGAGTAGTCGATTGATCTTAGTGATTTAGTAGATATCAGATCTTTGATGGCCGCTCTCAATTTGGAAAAAGCTCTTCAATACTTAACCTCTTTCAAGTAGTCGACCGATCCGAGTGATTTAGTAGATATCAGATCTTTGATGGTCGCTCTCGATTCGGAAAAAACTCTTCAATACTTAACCTCTTTCGAGTAGTCGACCGATCTGAGTGATTTAGTAGATATCAGATCTTTGATGGTCGCTCTCGATTCGGAAAAAGCTCTTCAATACTTAACCTCTTTCGAGTAGTCGACCGATCTGAGTGATTTAGTAGATATTAGATCTTTGATGGTCGCTCTCGATTCGAAAAAATCTCTTCCTCGACGCCACCTCTTCATCGACTAATTCTGAGTTATTTAGATGATATCAAATCGTTGATAGTCGATTCTTTGAGTATTTCGATGGAAGAACTTGGAATTCTTGAAATAATAGGGGCCTTAAGAGGCTTTATATTTATTTATCCTTCCTGAGTTTTTCACAAAAAGCATCATAAGAGAAACATTAGCCTTAAAAGATAAACCAAATTGTTTTCTTAATTAGGCGCAGTTTCTATGACTTCTCTTTGATTGCGATGCCGCATTGAGCAGACGTAGCACCGTCGGGATGTGGTTTGGTCTCCTCATACTTCCCCTATCCCCCGTAGTGTCGGAAATCTCATTACTTGATGAGCAATTGACGGGATTATACGATGGGTATTGAGAGTCGTTCTTCTGATGATGGCGTTATACGAGGAGGCGGCGTCGATGACCACAAAAAGTACCTCAATTGTAAGGGTCGTTTTTCTCTTTCCCAGAATCATTGGCAGCTTGATGGCTCCTATTGGATAGGTAGCTCTTCCGGCGAATCCTATGAGGGGAAAGTCGACATTGAGGAGATCCTTCTAGTTAGCCCCTTATTTTGGAAGGCTTCGTAAAAGAGTATGTCTGTCGAGCTCCCACTGTCGATGAGAATCCTCTTTACTTCATACTCTGCTAGTGTGGCAGTGATGACTAAGGCGTCATCATGAGGATGAGTAACCATCATTATGTCGTCAGTGGTGAAGCTTATGGTTATCGGGTCAATTTCCTCCTATCTCCTGCCTTCATCCTCATGCGATGTTTGAGCAGCATAGACTTCCCGAGAGAGGCTGGTCTCTCCTCCAGAAGCAAATCTTTTGACGATGACATTTATCGTTCCCTGTTGAGTCAGGGTTGGATTGCTATGGGGGGGGGGGGGGAGATCGAGAATTCCTTTGAGAGTCGTTCTTCCGATGATGGCGTTATATGAGGAGGCGGCGTCGACGACCACAAAAAGTATCTCAATTGTAAGGGTCGTTTTTCCCTTTCCCAGAATCACTGGCAGCTTGATGGCTCCTATTGGATAGGTAGCTCTTCCGGCAAATCCTATGAGGGGAAAGTCGACGTTGAGGAGATCTCTTCTAGTTAGCCCCAAATTTTGGAAGGCTTCGTAAAAGAGTATGTCCGTCGAGCTACCACTGTCGATGAGAATCCTCTTTACTTCATACTTTGCTAGTGTGGCAGTGATGACTAAGACGTCATCATGAGGATGAGTAACCATCATTAAGTCGTCAGTGGTGAAGTTTATGGTTATCGGGTCAATTTCCTCCTATCTCCTGCCATCATCCTCATGCGATGTTTGAGCAGCATAGACTTCCCGAGCAAGGCTGGTCTCTCCTCCAGAAGCAAATCCTTCAGCGATGACATTTATCGTTCCCTGTTGAGTCGGGGTTGGATTGCTATGGGGGAGAGATCGAGAATTCCTTTGAAGGCTACGGATTCGTTTTCTGGGCGCTTTGGAGGGATTTTCGATATACCTTAACAGTTTACCTCTTAGAATTAGCGCCTCAATGTCGTGTTTCAGAGCAACACAAACTCGATGGTAACGACAATAGTCGTTAATCCGAGAACCCATCTGGCTTTTTCTGACTAGAGGGGGATCATCCAGTCTAATTTTCTCCATCTCTTGAAGCACCACAGATATATTGTGTGTGAGTGGAGTGAATTTTGCGGAATAAGGATTAGGCTCCTTCTTCATTCCCAGGCGATTTCCTTGTCGAAAAGTTCCCTCTCGTCTTTCTTCTCTCTTGAATGGTCGAGAAGCGGAACTTTCCTCGGCCTTGGTTGGAGTATTCAGCCTCTTGACTTCCATGGGCGATCTTTCATGTGACCTCTCCAAGTCGATGTACTTCTTAACCTTGATGGCGAGAGCGTCATTCTTTCGTACTGGCTTCATCACCATGCTATCTTTCAAGGCTTGACTTTGTACCCTGAGACCCCTCCAGAAGGTTCTGATCAACTCGCCATCAGTGGCGTCTTAATTCAGCTGTTGAAGTATCTTATGATATCTAGTATAATAATTGGCTAAGGTTTCATCAGGACCTTGCTCAATTTTATCCAGAAAATTAATACTCTTGAGGCGTTGTCTTTGGCCTATGTGACCCTCTATAAACTTGGCCTTCAAATCTTCCCATGAGTCAATCGAGTTATCTGGAAGACCATAGAACCAGGTAGACGCCTCTTCCTTCAGAGTTGTGAGGAAGAGCGCCGCGTAGTGTTCCGGTGTTGCCCATCTTCCTAGGAGTGAAGAGTTATGGGCGTTGATATGGCGAACTGGGTCTCCCTCGCATGTGTAGTCCTCGATGTTACTCACAAAGACTTGCGGAGGGACTCGAGTATTGAATAACCACTTGGAGAAAGGGTGAGAAGTGTGGTCGCAAACGACAAGTAGATCACTCGCTCCTCTTCTTTTCTTCTCCAGTAATTCTTCTACATGTCCTATAGTGAATAAGACAGGGCTTTTGCTCGCCATTTCGCCCTCTAGCGCTTTGGGGGCCTTCTCCGGGAGATCCTTTTCCATGATCTTCACACTAGAAGCTACCTCTTCCTTTTGGGAGACTTCTCGAGTTGGCTCCTTTTTTTCAGGAACCATTCCTGCCTGGGCTTATTTCCAGAAGGCTATGAAGGCTGCCATTATCTCCTGAGGGACAGCCGGAGGTACGGTTCTCGCCTCTTCCTTATTTGGTAGTGACTTGGAATGGCTGAGATTCTTTTCGCCACCAGTACCATTAGCTTGGGGCACTGTTGGGTCTTCTTCTGGTGTGGGTCTTGAGGTGGTGGGACTTGCTTGAGTATCTCCCATCTCCTCAGCCACAGGGTTTGGCATCTTGTTCTTCTCGGAGGCCATGACTTTTTGATTTGTTTCCCACAGACGACATCAAATGTTGGGATCAAAATGACGTGGCCTTGGAACTTCGAGTAGTGGACTTCTAAGTCTCGCCGGGAGCTAGCTCACTCAGGTATCTTTCTTGGTCGTGTGGACACTTAGTTTCCTTTGGTGGCTTTGTGCTGGGCGAGGACCTGAAATGAGGTGGGTGATGGCCCCTGATTCCACTCCAAAGCTTAAGTCAGTAATAGATATCGAGAGAATAATATAGAGTAATTGATAAATATTAGAACTTAAATAATGAAAGTGAGTTCCTATTTATAGGGATAATGTTACCGACTTCATGAAGCGGTTACCCTCTGGGGAGGGTTTTGTCCAGAGTTGGCTTAAGTAGGTGACAAGCAGGTTGCCAGCTCATCCTTCCTTATTCAAGAAGGTTTCTTCCTTCAACAGTGGAAGCAGGTCGCAACCTGTACCTTTCCTTAGGGGGAAGGTTTTCTTCTAGGGCGGTGGATGTAGGTCGCCACCTGTACATTTCCTTAGGAGGAAGGTTTACTTCTTAAAGAGCTTTTAATGGTCGACTCGACTTACTCTTTAAAATAGAGGTCTGGTAGCTTGGTCGCTTCTATATTTATTAATCACGTTTTGAGAGTCGACTTCCTAAAAAATGCTAGTCGACCTTTTACCTTTGCTTCACCATTCCAAACAAGGTTGGTCGTCGATTCGTCAATCTCGCCAATAAACGTACTTGGCTCTAGTCTTTGTCGTTTAACCGTAACCCAACAACAGGTTTACTCCCGTCCTCTACCCCAAGCAACGCAGTTAAGAGCCTATTAAGTCAGACCGCTTCTTGTGCATTCTTAGCGAGGGCAAAAAATTCGGATTCCATCGTTGAAGGCGTGACACTGGATTGCTTCTTTCTCATCTATGAAATGGCGGCATTAGTAAGGAGAAACACTCCTCCTGAGGTGGACTTACGATCATCCGGATCGCCACCATGGGCGCCGTCACTGAACCCAGTCAGTTCTAATTTTCCACCCTTATAGCACAGTGCGTAGTCGGCAGTACCTTTCAGGTATCGAATTATTCGTTTCACGGCCTTTAGATGTTAAATGCCAAGATCTAATTGCAATCGTGCTATTAGGCCCATATCATAACAGATGTTTGGACGAGTGCATTGCATGTCATACATTAAGCTGCCAACCATACTTAAGTATTCTACACTTTTCATCTGTTCACGATCTACCAGGTTTTTCGGGCCGTCACTCTTCGATAACGTGCACCCGAACACAACCGGCGTATCCAAGGGTTTGGCATCCTGTAGTCTGAAACTTTTCAACAACTTGTTGATATAGGATTCTTGAAAGAGATATAGTTTGCGAGCAGCACGGTCCTTAGCAATCTTAATGCTTAGGATGTACGTGGCTTCTCCATGTCCTTTGTTGAGATCATTTCCACTTGGGATATCTCGAACTGTTTTTTAGGGACCTCAAACCTCGATCCCCGAACTAACTCTGATCTCCGTCTCAGTTTCTATACGCCGGGTCCTGCAGAGCGGGCAATAACCAGCATGGAGAGGGGGGTGGTGCTGGTTGTGCCCTCTCCAATGCTAAAGTCAGTATTTTAGAGAGAGAAAATTTAGAGAGAGGTCAGAGCACAAATAGCCAATTCTCCAGAGTTTCGAGTTAATCCCCTTCAAATGGGAGATCTAGGCCCCTATTTATAGGGAACCTGAGAACTATGCCCAGTTTGATGTCGGTATACAGGAAAACGCTTACCGACATCGAGATTGGCTATATGGGCACTAAATTCACGTACATAGTAAAAACAAGGGTAATCACGCAGTATTATTCGGTAATCCAGAGATCCCCGGTCCGGGTGCGATGCGCGTCTGGACCATTTTGACCTTGGGTGACAGCGTTAAGATCCGTTTTGTGGTTTTAGCGTGTTTGTGAGGTCCGAAACGTAAATATGAACCCGAATTGGACAGATATCCAACACTTTCCCCCGAGTCAAGTAGTGGTTCAAAACCCATGCTTGACTCTATTTAAGATAGGATATTCGTCCAATTTAGGTTCGACACTGACCTCAGGGGTGGCCTGTTTGTCAATCGAGTGCGCGGAGCACAGTTTCATCCATCTTTATTATTCCGATGAACGTACATAAACTATTCACAGGGTTAGCGTAACAGACGGTATATATATAACAATGTGCAGTTAACGACTTATTCGTAATAACACGCAATAAGCGAAATACTTGTGATAATGGGTGTTGGATCACGGTTGGAACTCCGATACGGTCTTGACGGCGATCCGAACTCCTTCGCTCCACGTAATCCTGCAAGACGGGAATAGACCGGGCGGTGACCCAGAATCCCTCTCCGATGCTTAAATGAGTATCTCGATTATCTCAATAAAACTGGCAAGCAAGAGTCTCAATATCTAAAAACGTATACCGATCTGAGGTAACTTCTGTCCTTTTGTAGGAGAAGAGCTACCTCAGTTACCTAGTGAACCGCTGGGGCAGTTATCCCACGATCCCGCCTATCTCGGCCACGATCCCGCATATCTCGGCCACGATCTCGCCTATCTCGGCCATGATCTCGCTTATCTCGGCAACGCTCCGCGTATCTCGGCCATGATCTCGCTTATCTCGGCCACGCTCCGCGTATCTCGGCCTCAACCTCTGATAGCAAGTCCCGACCAATATCGGGGACTCCAGAGTTATCTCATTGTGTCACCGCTCGGGGCTCCTCGTCATCGTGACAGGGCCAACATCCTCAGGGATTCATCATCGGGGCCTACTTAAAGGCATCTCGTCGGGAGCGCCCAACTCGCCTATCGGGACCGATTCTGTCGGGACCTTTCACCATAGGAACTTCTTTAGTCGGGACCCTTCGCATTGGTCTTCTTGACCCATTTTAGGGCCCAGTGGGCCTATTCACCGTTTACTCGTCGTTAAAGGGCCTAACGGCCATAGCGAAACCCATCATTTGCCCCCAAGACATGAGGGACTTACAGTTCGTCGTGTCTTTCAACTCCTGACCTCCCGACATCGGAGTCGGGGACTTTTCCCTTGATAAAGTCACTTGATACGGATCTTCTCGTCCACGATTCCTCGATACCTCTAGGATAGTCATCAAATCCGAGAAGACTCCTCGGTTACTCAGCCATTAAATGCAGCAGGTGACGAAGTGACGGCTTTGGCACCCGTGCCTGATTTTTTGCGCATGCTTTTTCTGAAAAAGTACTTTTCAGGTCGTTTCATTATTAACGTCTCTTTCCATTCTGCCCCCTTTCATCTCAACGGCTCAAATTAAACGCTTCAACTTCGACCACCCAGATCAGAACGTCGTTTCGCTTATCTTTTCTCCTATAAAACCCTAACCTTGGGCACTGTTTCTCCTTTACCGTTTCTGTAATTTCAAAAGCTCTGCGATTTCAAAAGCACAAGTTCTTCTCCAGCTTTCTATTCTCCGATCAACTTTCCGGAAATCATCAAGACCATCCTCTCCACTTCCATTCACCATGTCTGGTAAGACTTCCTTCTTTGATGTTGTCGTAGCTTTTTCCTTATCTTTGATTAGTTTGGTTGCGTTTTTTCCGAAAACCCACTACGCCTTCTCTTGCCATGGCTGATTTTCAGTCAGCGGATCCAGTTCCGAGGGGAGGAAACCCTTCAATTTCGATTATTCTCCCAACGAGATCTCGGTGACTGCTTACGACGCAGCTCTCCGAGAAGGATGCATTACCCAGACCTGGGAGCCTCGTCTTCCTTATTCTCGCCACCGAGCCTCGGGTGACCCTGTGGTCACTCGTCCCGAGGAGGGGGAGATATTTGTCTCTACGGGACAGATATCGGCAGGCATCCGATTCCCCTTCTGCAAGAACTTGGTTGAGATGTGCACCCACTACAAGACGCATCCAACTACCTTCTCCCCACACGCCATCCGCGTGTGGAATGCTTTCCAGGTTCTCTGCTTCCGACAGAAATGGGTCTACAACCTCCAACTCTTCAGAACTTTCTACGGGATGAAGTGCAACGAGGCTGGGGTTTGTGCCTTCTACCCTCGGATGCCCAAGTGGAATAAGGCGCAGCTTGCTCTGTGCAGTTGAACCAGTGACACCTGGAAGGTTGTCAAGGGTCGGGGGCTCCTGATCGACACGGGGTCTGATAATAGCGGGTGGAAGAGGAGCTACTTCTTCATCAAGAACAGTTCGATCCCATGGCCCTGATGGGAGGTGGAAGCGGACTCTCCTCCCGCTGATCACACCTACTTTGATGAAGATTTTCAGACCCTCCATCTTATCCATCTTTACCGTTGGGGGGAGCCCTATACTCCCCTCGATGCTAACTCTCTAACGGAGCGGGACCTGGTGAAGGCCGGGATCCGTCTCCTCGACATAGTCTCTGGGGGTCAACTCTTCGACGGCCCATCCAATATGGTTCCATGGGTAATCTTTCTGATCACGTCTCTGTTTTTCATTGTTTACAGCTAAGAAGGTATACGTGCTGACCAATCTCATCCTTAAGAAGGGGGAGACCGACGCTGTCCAACGCCCCGCGCGGAAGAGGAAGTCGACGGAGAAAACTGCTGCTTCGTCGGGATCTCCCTTCGCGGAGAGAACTAAGCGGACCCGCGTGGAGGTGGACAGACTCTTCGATGTCCAAAATGCTAAAGAAGGTAAACAGCTTCGCCTAGCTATTAAATCATACAGGAAGCAAGTTCCTAAGGATTTGATTCCATCGACCAAGGAGGCCCGCATCGAAGAGAATAAACGCGTCCTCCGAGGGGAAACTCCCCGCATCCTCAAGGCTGGCTACTACAACTACCACGGGAAAGACCAATACGTTTCTCGGCGCGTCATTTGGTGTAAGGACCCTGACCAACTTCCTGACTATATTTCTGAAGCATTTCGTCCTCAAGGTGCAGGTCACTCGGGAACTCCGTCGGGTGCCGGAGCTTCAGCAGGGGCGCCACCTTTAGCAGGGGCACCACTTTCCGGTGCTCGAGGTGGAGAAGACCTCCCTCAACCTCCTGACCCGATGGGATCGGGGGCTGGAGAAACCCCGACAGGCGATCAATTTCGTCGGGTGGAAAATCTGGACTCCTCCGAGGAGACAGACGAGGGCTCCACCTTGATTCGTCGTCGGAGGACGAGGCAGTCCCCACTGAAACCAACCTCCAAGGGGCTGCCCCCCTCACCTTCTTCGCAACAGCGGCAGCCGTCGCCCATCCACAACATTACTCCCTCTCCGCCTCAGGGCGAGTCGGAGATGCACACCTCCACGACTCGAGTCGGTCCTCCCCCTCTCCCTTTGGACGGGAGCTTCTACAAAGTTTATGACCCCAGCCAGAAGGCTGCTCCCTGGACCCCGATCCAGACGCTGCAAGGGGTCCAGCTCCGACAGGGCGACATATACCCGGAGCTGGGTCTGCATTTGCTGGCAGGCTCAATTCTGCCGTCTCTGAGGTTTCCGATTTCCCTGGATCGGGAGGATATCCGCAGGGATGTTCACGAAATGTCTATTCGTCGGATAGAGGTGAGGTTCCTATTTTCTCCCCTTCATCAATAAGGCAGAATATTCATAAGCTAACACTTTTCTTCTTTCCTTCGCAGGAGCTGGCGGACATAAACCGCGGCTTCGGGTACATCTTTGCCCTCTAGGAGGCCCTGGAGCAGGAGCGGGCCAAGGGGGCTCCCGCAGTTATAGCCAAGCTTGAGGAGGATCTCGCGGCCTCCGAGTCTTCGAGGGAAAAACTGGCCAAGGAACAGGCCCTCCTCGACCGAAAGACTCGGGACAAACTTGTCCTCGAGAAGAAGGCTCTGGAGGAGGAACTTGCTGAGGTTCCTGCGAAGCTGGTCGCGGCTGAGACCAAGGGCCGGGAAGATTATCGGTGGTCCGAGGACTTCCAAGCTGATGCGGTGAAATTCTGCACCGCGGAGGTAGAGAACACCCTCTTCAATGCGGTCGAGGAGCTCCATCTGGAGTATGGCGACGCCATCAACTTTGACAAGTCTGCGACTCTCGCTCCCTTTGCGAAGAGGTACTTCGCCCTCTCGGAGGAGAGTGATGAGGGGAACACTCCCGCGGGTGTTGAAGACATGGCGGAGCTTCCAAGTGCCGATCCTTCGACAGTTGACCCCCCGATAATCGACCCTCCAGCAGCTGAACCCGTGGAGCCTTCTGCCACAGATCTCGTGGATCCTGCTCCCGCTGATGCCGACAAGGACCAAGATTGAATGCTCTATCTTTATAGTCCTTGTAATTTTCCTTTCTTTATCGGGAACCTCGCAGATTTTATAATATCATATCTTTTTTGGTTCCGATTATCACTACACCACTTCAAGGTGATCGCGTCACTTAAGACCTTTCAACACATCACTTAAGACGATTTAACACAACACTTAAGGCGATTTGATCGTTCCAACTAAGGCAATTCAATCCGCATCACCTAAGACGACTTAACCATTTGCACCACTTAAGGCGACTTAGCCACACTCAGAATAAATCTAAGAACCATGCATCACCTAAGACGACTTAACCACTTGCACCACCTAAGGCGACTTAACATCGTGCACCACTTAAGGCGACTTTTCAACACTTAGAATAAATCCAAGAACCATGCATCACCTAAGACGACGTAATCTCGTGCACCACTTAAGGCGACTTTTTCTCGTGCACCACTTAAGGCGACTTTTTCTCGTGCACCACTTAAGGCGACTCAACAACACTTAGAATAAATCTAAGAATAATCTGATCGGAAGCAACCTCTTTATTCATTGACGGCTCAAAATATGCTTACATTGAATTAAACGATAGATAACTTGCACCACTTAAGGCGACTTTACATCAGGCACCACTTAAGGCGACTTTTCATTGGGCACCACTTAAGGTGACTTTTCATCAAGCATGACATTTCTTCAAGTGTTCGCCACTGAATGAATGCTTCAATACTCTGCCATCGAGGTCTTCCAACTTATACGCATTCGGAGCTAGCATCCCCACGACCTTATAAGGTCCTTCCCATTTTGGCGACATCATGTTGATCCGATCCAAAAGGGTAAACTCGTTCCGACGCCAAACCAGCTCCCCGACGAAGAACTGTCGAGACTTAACTCGCCGATTGTAATATCTGGCCGTCGCCAAACGCATTCGAGCCTGGACTTCATCAGCATCCCGCCTCTTTTCCTCGAGCAAGTCCAGTTCCAGACGTCTCATTTCATCGTTCGTCAAAGGCTCGTAGTATCTCATCTGATGGGACGCCACAGCTATTTCCACGGGAGCAAAAGGGTAAACTCGTTCTACGCCAAACCAGCTCCCCGACGAAGAACTGTCGGGACTTAACTCACCGATTGTAATATCTGGCCGTCGCCAAACGCATTCGAGCCTGGACTTCATCAGCATCCCGCCTCTTTTCCTCGAGCAAGTCCAGTTCCAGACGTCTCATTTCATCATTCGTCAAAGGCTCGTAGTATCTCATCCGATGGGACGCCACAGCTATTTCCACGGGAGCAACGGCCTCCGTGCCATAAACAAGGCCAAACGGAGTCTCCCCAGTTGATCGTTTGGGTGTTGTTCTAACAGCCCAAAGCACATTTTCCAGCTCGTTCAGCCATTTGCCCTTCTAGGCATAGACCCTTTTCTTCAGGCCATCCATCACGATTTTATTGGCTGACTCCACCTGGCCATTAGTTTGAACATGATGGACAGAGGCTGCCCGATGCTCGATATTCAGCTCCGCCAGATACTCCTTCACTTGAGCCCCGTTAAACGGAGGACCGTTATCGCTAATCAACACCTTAGGAATCCCGTATCTGGATATAATATGGGTTTGGAGAAACTTGACGATTTGGTTCCCCGTCGTCTTGGCCAATGCCTTAGCTTCTATCCATTTCGAAAAATAATCAATGGCCACAAGAAAATATTTACACTGACCTTGTGCCTGTGGGAGAGGTCCCACCTAGTCGATACCCCACTGCGCGAAGGGCCAAGCACTCTTGATGGACATCAGATTAGCAGCCGGAGCCATGATATTCGGGGCATACCTCTGGCACGCATCACAAGATCGGACTAACAACGTCGCCTCCTTGCTCATCGAAGACTAGTAATAGCCCAAATTCAGTACTTTCCTCGTAATGGATCGGGCCCCTTCGTGACAAGCCGCGACCCCTTCGTGCACCTCCTTAAGGATCCGATTTGTGTCGGGTTCGGCCACACATTTCAAGTAAGGAGTTGAGACCCACCCCTTTTTGTACAGCTGATTGTCCACCAGTATGTAATTAACTGCGATCCGGCGTATCTTGTCAGCTACCACTCCATCGTCGGGGACTGCCCCCGTGGCCAAGTACGCGACTATCGGGGTCATCCAAGTGGGTTCCTCCTCCGATCCTGCTTCAATAGCACAGACCTCCGATGGGTCGGTGGTCGATAAGATCACCTTCTCCAAGAAATGCACCTTCCGATGTTCCTCGAGGGGTGCCCCCAAGGCAAATTTACTCAAGGCATCTTCTTACGCATTTTCCTCCCTCGGGATTGCTTCAATATCAAAACTTTTGAAACTCTCCTTCAAGATTTGCACCTCGCGAAGGTACTTTCTCATCATCGGGCTCTTCGCCTCATATCGTCCTTGGACTTGATTCACAATCAGGCCCGCGTCACATTTTACCCTTAAGTGACCAACTCCCGTACCTTTGGCAATTTTGAGGCCTGTAATAAGAGCCTCATACTCAGCTTCGTTGTCCGTGGCCCTAAACGTTAAGGCCAAAGCATATCGAAGGGGCTCACCCCCGCCTGGTGGTATCAATATGAACCCTGCTCCTGATCCGTCTGAACTCGAAGAGCCATCCGTGTACAGTTCCCAAGTATTTTCCTCATTTGGCTGTTCTGATTGCTCTGCCATTTCTGGTTGCTCTGCTGTCGGACCTCCGTTGTTGCCCCCTCTACAGGGCCCGCTTCTTCTAGATCGGGGGTTGTAGACTCTGCTATGAAATCCGCCAATGCCTGGCCTTTAATAGCCGTTCTCGGAGCAAAGTGAATGCGGAACTCACTAAGATACTTCTCAACGGCGGGATAATTCATTTCAGATTTGGCAAACGCCTTGCTTACATAATACACGGGGACTTGATTACCCTCGACAATATTCACTAACACAGAGCTAATAGCAAACTCAGAAACAGCCAAATATAGATAAAGCGGCTCGCCTGGGATCGGTGTTGCCAATGGCGGGAGGGTGCGAAGGTGCTGCTTGAGTGCCTGGAACGCCTCTTCACACCTGGAAGTACACTCAAACTTCTTGTTGGCCCTCAGAACTTCAAAAAATGGCATGGATCGGTCACTTGCCTTGGACAGGAAGCGATTCATTTCAGCTAGTCGGCCATTCAGCACTTGCACCCCCCGATGATTTATCGGAGACTGCATCTCCTCGATTGCCCTCAGCTTCTGGGGGTTCACCTCAATTCCTCTTTGGCTTACCATAAAGCCCAAAAACATTCCTGAGTGCACTCCGAAGGCACACTTGGTCGGGTTCAAGCGAACCTGATGAACCCTCAACCGCTCAAACGTCGTGGCTAAGTTGTGAACATGATCCTCAGCCTGTCGGGACTTCACCAACATATCGTCCACGTAAGCCTCCATGGTTTTCCCCAGCATGTCTCCGAACAGCTTGTTCACCATCCTTTGATAAGTTGCCCCGGCATTAATCAACCCAAAGGGCATGACATCGTAGTGATAAATATCACTATCAGCATAAAAAGCAGTGTGGGGGGCATCCTCCTTAGCTATTTTAATCTGATTATAGCCAGAGTAAGCATCCATGAAGCTCAGCAATTCATGTCCCGACGTAGCATCCACCAACTGGTCGATTCTCGAAAGCGGGTAACAATCCTTCGGGCAAGCCTTATTCAAGTCGCGGAAATCAACACACATCCGCCATTTCCCATTGCTCTTATTCACCAGAACCGGGTTGGCAACCCAAGTCTGGAATCGGAGCTCCTTGATAAACCCAGCGTCGAGCAACCTGCCCACCTCCTACTGGATCGCGATCCTCTTGTCTGCGGCCATCGAACGCCTTTTCTGCGCGATAGGCTTGATCGCGGGATCAATCTTCAACTCATGCTCAATCACATCGGGGCTGATTCCTGGCATATCACTCAGGGACCAGGCAAACAGCTCCCTGAACTCCTTCAGCAGCTCAATCAATTCTCGGGCCCTCTCGTCAGACAGGGCAGACACGATTTTCACCTTCCTCTGAGGTCCGTCAATCTCGACCTCCTTCAAATCATCCATAGGGGCGGGACGCCCAAAATCCTCTATGGGATCAGCATCGGTCTGGAGGATAGTCATAGCCTCCCGTCTTTTCCTTCGGGTGGCATTAACATAGCACTTCCTGGAAGCCACCTGGTCGCCCTTGACCTCCCCGACTCCGTGGTCGGTCGGGAACTTCATCTTCTGGTGAACAGTCGAGGCAACTGCCATCAGGGGGTTGATGGTGGTTCTCCCGATAATCGCATTATAAGTCCTTGCGGACTCAACCACCACGAAGTCCACATTCCTCCTCTCCGCTTTCCAACCGCTACCGAACTCCACTGGTAAGGTGATCATTCCCAGCGGATAGGAGGTAAAACCAGAGAACCCGACCATCGGGAAGTTCACCTGCTTGAGATCCTTCTTCGTTTTCCCCATGGCCTCCAGCGCATCCATAAACAGAATATCGGAGGAGCTCCCTCCGTCGATTAAAATTCGCTTCATCTCGTACCCATCCACGTCTAGGGTCACGACCAAAGCATCATCATGTGGACTCTCCACACCTACCAAGTCTTCTGCTGAAAAGG